>CM063529.1:2202500-3402500 GCA_032199755.1 Ambrosia artemisiifolia | reverse complement strand
GACTTATGACTAGGCTTGTTATGTCTTGAGGATGCTTCTATCCTCTCTTGAATCTTTTTGTCATCCTCGAGACAAATGAACCATAGAGCCCTGTTTCTGACTTCATCTAGGTTCCTACAGGGGTTCATGACCAATTCTTGATAGAATGGCAAATCCTTCTGTTCTCCCATCTTGAAGGCTTGGACAACAGTTGTGACCTCTAGGTTTGGGATGTCAAGTGATTATATTCCAAACTTCGTAATGTATTCCCGGAGTGATTCTCCTTGTGTCTGTGTTACATTGTATATATCACTTGTTAAACGTTCAAAGGTACGACTACATGAGAATTGATTATTAAACATGTTATTAAATGAGCAAATGAAGTAATAGAATAAAGAGGAACACTTAGTAGCCATTTTAAGCCTGGACCAGTAAGGGTGGATCCGAAGCCTTTACACAAACATGCCTCTTTAAGGTGAGATGGGATGGGATTTATTTCCATCCTCTCCCTATATTGAGCTACATGCTCTTTAGGTTCCGTTGATCCATCATATAACTTCATGCTTGGATATTGAAACCCCTTAGGGATTTTAGCATCACAGATAGGAGGTGCAAATTGAGATATCCTGTGACATGCTGATGATACTTCTAGGATAGGTTGAACTATCCCAAGTACATTGGACACCATTTTTTTTATCTTCTAGAGTTCCTTAGCCAGATGAGGGCTTATACGTGTATCCTGCATAGCATCAAAGTGATTAGTAGCATAAGTATTAGTATTCACATTGTTACCAGAGTTATATCCTCGGGATAGTTCTGCTGTGTATCCTGGCTCCCTGGATGTTGTCATCCTGATCGCTGGAGTTGTATCGGGGATGGCAGATCCAGATTGCATGGGAAGGAAGTCTCCCTGATGGTTGCCCCTAGTAACAATAGAACTGAAGTCTAACACCATGGGATGCAAGGGCGTCACTACATCCTCAACTGGCCTTTTTGAGGATGTCTTGATTGATTGGATCTCTTTCATCAATATATGGTTGGTCTCCTGTTGTTTCTTCATTTCATCCTTAACCATAGTAAACATGGATAGGATCTCTTCATTTGACACCAAGAAGGAGGAGTTGAGCCATATGCACCAACTCCGGATCTAAAACTAGATTGAGTAGCTGTTCGGATCACTGAATCAAAGCTCCTTGACAATGCAGAAGGCAGTGGCAAAGGCATATTTGGAACAGAGGTTGATGAGGGCATGGATGAGGATACAGACTTCGGGTTTGAGGCCATAGTTGCTAAGAATTTTGAAATGATTTGATTGAGAAGAAATTTTAACAAAGTTTTTGTTAAAAATAGCACCACTTGCCCCATGGTGGGCGCCAATTGTTTTGGTCAAAAATTATCAAGTAGAAAGCAGTTTTGTATTCCATATCATAAATGTGAGGTAGTGTGCTATGAATGCCTGTTTAATATAAAATCAGTTATACCTTGAAAATGATTAAGTTTAATATGCAAGAGACTAAGGGGCTGTTTGGTTGATTAAGTGCTGAATCATTAAGAAGTCTGAATGATTAAGAGGCTTGAATGGTTAAGTGCTGAATCATTAAGTTGGACCTCTTAATGGTTAGTTTTGTTGTTCCACATTGGTAGGAGAGTCTCATTAAGGTTTAGTCAAGTTTAGTGCTTAATGGTTTAGCAACATCCCAAATCTTAATGATTCAGCCTTAACCATTCCATTCAGAAGCTCAAACAAATGCGTTGAATGCTGAATCATTCAGCGCTGAATGGTTCAGAGCCTCATTAAGAGGCGTAGCAAACAGCCCCTAAATGTGCCAACTATGATCAAGATTTCAAAGTAAAAAAGACAAAACGGACAGTTGTATCCTCAGGATGAAACGACAATAGAAAAGATTGAATATGCTAATGAGAATGAAACAGATCAACACAAGAACACTCGATATGCGAGTAAAACCCATGATCAATAGTGATCGCCGGCACAAAACCTCGGGAGGAGTCTAACGCCCCTGCATTTGTTATTTAGATTAATTAAAAGTATAAAATACAACTTTGTAGATATGGTGAATGATCGACTAAGATTATAGAAAATGTAGTGTAAGTGTGTGTATTAGTAGCAAGAGAGTAAGGGAATAGCTGATTGTGTGTCCTATGATTGTCCATCACACCCCTGTTTATAGTAAGAGATTACAACTTCCATCCCGATATATCCAGGATATTAACAACTAAGTCTACTAGCCTTTTAAGACTCTCCCAAGATCACACGAGCTGCAAATGGTCATCAACTGAGTCCTGAGAATCATGCAAGACCTGTCTTCAATTATATTCGTTAAAGTATTACCTGTATTTAAATAATAATAAGATAAACCGTTAGCCTATCCTCAGGATGTACACAAGACAATACACAATTATATCTTGAACTCAACATCGTCTTTAGTGTCCCGAAGATGTACAAACAAAATATAAGTAAATATTATCCTGAGAATTTCACCACCAACAGGGTGGTTAGGTGGTAGTGGTTGGGTTCAGATGAGTTGGTAGTTCTAAAGAAAGGGTGGCCGAGTTGAGAGAGAGAGAGGACGTGGGTGGAAAAATATTAAAAAAAATGTAAAAATGTAAAATGACCTTTTACCCCTCTTTAAACACTCAGTTTTAACTAGCATTAACATTTTGGATGAAAATGGCATGTTTAGAAAACCTTTGGGCGGGAAGTGGCATGAAAAAAATTGACTGAACTGGCAATTTTTGATAAACCTCATGGACAAAAATGACAGTTTAATCTACATTTTGTATAACTTCTATCTAATTCTAATCTAACATATTTAATAAAGTTTTCCAACCAATTTTTTAAAATAAAAGTCTAAAACAGGTTTATGACATTGGATTGTTTAATGCATCAAGTTCATAATCTCTTAAAATACAAATTTACTATCATCACCGTCATCATCATCAAGAAGAACATTATTAGTTTCGTTTCCTCATCAAGTCTAAAACATGTTTATTTCCGGGCGCGTGTTGTGGTGCCTCTCTTTGTATTTTCGCTAATGGTTTGTGTATATGTATGGGATCATAGTAAATTTAAACATGACAGTAGCTTTAGATGCATCTTGTGGTTTAACATTGAAACCAATTTGGTTAGGTTCAGATCTTCAAACGCGAACTCTGTACCAAACCTGCAACATAACCTCTTCATTTATGAATTAAATTTAAGAATAAGAAAACAATGTTGAATGCAAATGATTAGAGGTGACAAATGGCATAGTTTTTATCATAGTTTTTATCATGTTCCATCTACACCCCATATCATTGAAGAACCATCACAACCTAGTAGTGCAAACTACAAGTCTGTACCTTCTCTACTGTTATTTGAGAACCACAATTTACACTCAGTAACACCGGAGAGTTCAGTCAAAAGGTTCTTCCAAAACCTGCTGTTAAGTCATCAGTTGGACCTGTCTCTGTTAAGTCAGAGAAGGTAACTAAGAAAGTTTCATTTGTGAACGACCATAAGAAACCGGCTGAGACACAAAAATCTCAGATCAGGATTCTGAAACGTTCGTAACAATCTTAGTCACTATCGGGTTCTCTGGGAGATTCTACTTCAAATGCAAATGTAAAATCTCAAAGTGAGAAAGGTTTGATAGATCAGAAAAAGATCGATTCAAAACCCAATGTTTGTGAAAATGAATCTTTGAAATTTAATGTTCAAAGACCCAAGACCAAGAAGGCTTGGGTCCCCCGAAAGAACTAATGTTTTCCTTGATATGTGCAGGGAGCTCCAGCTGGCCCTGTTAGCAGTCTTTGGATTGTCGACAGTGGAGCTTCTGGTCACATGACTTGTGATTTAACGCTGCTTTTTGATATCAAGAACATCAATGGAGGATATGTAGTTTTTGCTGGTAACAAAGGCGGTTATATCACGATGGAGGGAAATGTTAGTAACGGGATTGTTAGTTTTGAGAAGATTTCGTATGTGAAGCAAATTAACTATAATCTATTAAGTGTTAGCCAAATCTGTGACAAACAGTTTTCTGTGCACTTCGATGATAAATCTTGTTATATCCTCAAACCCGGCTTCATCATCCCAAAGGAGTGGATCATGTTGAAAGCACCAAGAGTGAACAATTTGTACATTCTTGATATGAGCAAAGCTATGACAACCCAGGGCCAAGTTACGTATTTTACTATCAAAGGCTACAGAGAAAGAATCAATTATGTGGCACGGGAGAATGCGACATATTCACCTCAGAAAAATGAATCATTTGGTGAAGAATGGACTCGTGGAAGGAGTTAATGTGAAACATTTTCATCTCAATGACAAGTGTGTTAGTTGCAAAAAGGGGAAACAGCACACACAGTCCCACAAACCAAAGAAAGTGAACTCTGTAGAAATGCCACTTGAGCGTTTGCATATGGACCTATTCGGACCTGTCAAGCGTAAAAGTCATTATGGAGAGATTTACAGTCTTGTGGTTACCGAAGATTATTCAAGATTCTCGTGGGTGATGTGGTTGCAACACAAGAGTGACACGTTCAACAACTTGAAAGTTCTGTTCACCCGTTTGGAAAATCTCTACAGTTTGAAGATTAAAAGAATTCAGATACTTCAGAATCAGAAGATGGTGAAGAAATTTTCAGTGAAGCTATTCTAGATCATGCAACGGAGGAACCACCAGTGAACCCAAATCCAGATGTTGCTTCATCGTCTAACACGGGTAATGATTTGGATTCGGCAGAAAATCTGACTACTCAGACGGGATTTACAGTACCTAATCATCCGGAATCTCGGATTCATCACATTTACCCGCTCGAGCAAGTTATTGGTGACCCTGGAAGGAGTGTCATGACTATAGGACAACTTCGTCGTGCAAACTCACATGATAATCTTGGAGCCCTAGCTTTATATGCTAAAATTCAAAAATCTGGTTGTCAAAATGATTGGTCCTTTGCTTGTTATGTTTCGCAGGTTGAGCCGCGGACTTACAAGGATGCTCTTTTGGATGATGCTTGGGTTGAAGCTATGCAAGAAGAATTGTTGCAGTTTCAGAAGCTGGGTGTTTGGACACTTACAGATTTACCTCCAGGAAGGAAGAAAATAGGAACAAAGTGGGTTTTTAAATGTAAAAAATATGATCGAGGCGTAATCGTGAGGAACAAAGCTCGGTTGGTCGTTCAAGGTTTTAATCAAGTTGAAGGAATAGACTACAATGAAATCTATGCACCTGTGGCACGTATAGAAGCTATTCGTATGTTTCTAGCGTTTGCTTCATACAAAAAGTTCAAGGTGTACCAGATGGATGTGAAGAGCGCGTTTCTGTACGGTGTGGTCAAGGAAGAGGTATACGTCGGTCAACCTCCAGGCTTTGAAGATCCTATCCACCGGGATAAGGTTTACGTTCTCAACAAAGCACTCTACGGGTTGCACCAGGCTCCACGCCAATGGTATGAGGAGCTAAGCACGTACCTACTTTCCAAAGGATTCAAACGAGGTTTGGTAGACTGTACCCTGTTCACCAAAAGAACAGAGGGTAACTTGCTTCTCGTCTAGATATATGTTGACGACATTATTTTTGGATCTACTAATGAACTTTTATGCAGAGAATTCGAAAGAGTCATGCCGGAAAAGTTTGAGATGAGTGCAATGGGGGAAATGCAGTTTTTCCTAGGCTTGCAGGTGGATCAACTGCCAACGGGCATATTCATTCACCAGACGAAATACGTATCTGAAGTCTTGAGCCGGTTCCAGATGGAAGATTCGAAGCCCATGGATACCCAGATACCCCGATTCAACCTAATCACGGGATTGGAGTTGACGCTAAGGGGGAGCTGACAGATCCTTTCACATACAGAGCAATCGTCGGATCTCTGATGTATCTCACTGCATCTTGACCAGACATAATGTTCGCCACATGTCTCTGTGCCAGATTCCAATCGAATCCAAAACAGAGTCATCTTACAGCTGTCAAGCGAATCCTACGATATCTGAAGGGTTGTCCGTCGAGAGGACTTTGGTACCCTAATGATGATAATTTTGACTTTGTTGCTTTTAGTGATGCAGATTGGGGCGGTTCTGACAAAGATAGCAAATCCACAACGGTTGGATGTCAATTCTTGGGGAGCATGCTCGTGACCTGGTAGTGTAAGAAGCAAACAGCAGTCGCACTATCTGCTTGCGAAGCAGAATATGTGGCAGCCTCAAGTTGTTGCTCACAGGTTTTGTGGATTCAGCAGCAGATGGTTGATTACGGTTTGCAATTTCTTAAAACCCCTATCCACTGTGACAACGAAGCCGCAATAGCACTCACTAAAGACATAGTCAATTACTCAAAAGCTAAGCATATTCGGATCAAGTATCACTTTATCCGTGATTGTTATGCTAAAGAGTTGATTGATATGGTCAAAATCCACACTGACTATCAGAGGGCTGATCTTTTTACCAAAACTTTTGATAAATCCAGATTTGAATATCTTTTAAAAGCTAATGGTATAAAAGAGAAACAAGACTAATCATCACCTCGGTTTATCACTTTTTGTTTTTAAATTTTAAATTTTTACTGTTTTTCAGAAAAATAAAAAACCCAAAAATTTGTTTTACATTTTAGGGGGAGTCTTTATTCAGACAAACCAAAAACATTGAAAAATCCAAAAAGCCATAAAAATCAGAAAAACCCAAAATGATTTTCAGGAGTAAAATAGGAAATGATAGTACATCAGTGGGGATCTGACACATGCTAACGAATTGAAATGCTAAATGAAGCGTGTGTTGATTTTGCATGATGTGCTGGTAGGCTTCGTAGACCTATTACTGCGTGCCTTAGTGATACAAACATAACGAACTACTCGCTAGTGGCTGAACACCTCATGGGTATATGGTCTTAGTACCGTAATTTCGTTTGATAGGGTTGCCAAAATCTGAGGTTTTGGGTTGTTATGTTAATTGTTATCCGGGGTATCTTGATTGATCTTTTGTCGTATTGATTTACAGACCTATATTCAATCAAGATATTTGCTAAAAGAGCTTAAATTCCAAAACCTAAAAGTTACCGAATTGAGGAACTTAATGTATACTAATGATCAAAGATCATTTAATGCATCGTATCAATTCTCTGATGAAAATCACTGATTGATATCGGCCTCAACCTGGTATATATGCACATGTTACTTTGCTGCATTAATTTGCTGACCTGTACACCTCTATGCTATATATCTTGTAATATAACGGATAACATTTGGCATAATCACGCGTTACGACGAAGCTTTGTGCAAATTCCTTGATACGGGAGTATGTCGTGTGCGTGGGAACCATGAGCTTGTTAGTCTAATACACCTAATTGCGTATCATTTTAAAGCATTGCATAACGGTCTGCATGTGAGTTTATGTGGATAACATTATCAGCAGTTGCCGGATCACACATTGTCTTTAATGATAATACACAATAAAGATCAACGGTGTGATCAGATTTCTCAAAAACTGATATGATCCTCTTACCAGAAATCACAAAATGTTTAATGCTTTATGTTTACATTTCTGCATTTTACATTCATTTTCTACAAAATATACAAAAAGTCAAAAAGATTTTAGGTGTGTTTTAGCATAAATTTCAGAAAATCTAAAATTTTTACATTTCTGTGTTATTTTTGATAACCGATGGTGTTTGATGGTTATTTTCTGAAACTTGATGAACCAATTTGAGTTTTGTATCATTTTAATGGAAAACGATGAATGTTTGAAGGTTAAAATGTTTGAAATGATTGAACGGGATTCGATTTTGAGTTTTGGTAAAATTTTCAAAATTCCAATTTCACATTCGCCCTTCGGTGGGTCGAAGGTGGAATTGTGACTACATTCGAACCAAAAGTTGAGGTCGAATGAGAGTGTTCTATTGATAATTTGTTCATTCGAACCCTTTTCCTTCTTTCGAACCTTTAGTTAGGGTCGAAGGAAGCAAAAGCTTCTCATTCGAACCCCAATAGGGGTCGAATGTGGCTATCTATATATAGCCAATACCTCATTCGAACCCTCATTATAAAATTTTCAAAATTTCTGCTCTAAAGTGATCTTGTTGCACTTGACATATAGACTTAATTACTTTGTTCCCTACCTCTTGCTGATCATTTTGCACTAATTTTTACAGGTATTGGTCCATTAACAACAGCAGAATCATTGATTTATCACTGAAACCCTAGTTGTTCATCTGGACATTTTATGGACTGATTTTAGGAAAATTGTTGATTGCTTTGATGTTTTCGATAGTTTTAGGGGGAGAATTACCAGTAATCTAGGATTATTACACATTAGATTGATAAATTGATATTAACCGTTTATAAAACCCTAGATTTCAATGAAAAACTATCTAAAACATCTTGATTGAAACAATTGATGGTTTAGAAAGGTTAATCTGTCATATTAGGTGCTAAACAAACAAAAATTTTATGTTAAGATCAACAGAATTGGAATTGGGAATTTTTAGAAGATGAACAGACACGTTCGACCAGGTATAAGGGGTCGAATGAAGCTCCTTGTGGTCGAATGAAGTTGTTTTATGGTCGAATGAAGGTCTTAAGGTCGAATGTACATTTTCATGAAATAATTTTCACATTCGAACCTGTCCAAACCTACATTCGAACCCACGTAAGGGTCGAAGGTAGAAAATTTTGACCAAATTTCAATTTTGTCCGATTTTGATAAATTTTATGTTTTGTTTTTGCAGATTTCAAATGACTGATCAACAACAGAACCCTGAGATACCAGCTGAATCTTCAGGAAAAGCAGTTGAGAAACAAATAGAAGAAGAATTGGATTTTGAAGAAGTTTATAACTGTTGTGCTTTCATAGGAGATGTTAAACAGAACACTGAATTTGCTGGAATTGTTGACTTTCTAAGAAGGAGCAGAGTTATTCATGTTATAGCTACAACAACAACAATCTACAAGGATCATCAAGTAGATTTCTGGACGAATGCTCGTGTAGACTTCTGGGAAGACAAAACGGCTATTGTTAGCAAGATTCAGGGGGAGCTAGCAATAGTTACTGAAGACGATATACGTGAAGCTCTAGATTTGAAGGATTCACCGACAGATCCCAGAGAATTGTCTTGGATTGAATAGCGATTGTGTTTTCTCCGTATGAAATACAATGGTCCAATTACTGATGGTTTACTCCACAAAGGAAAGCTGTGTCCACATTTCAAGTATTTAGCACATGTTGTTCTTCATGTGTTTGGGCCTGTTCGTGGAGGTTATGATGTGATGAGGAAAAGCATCAGCTCTTTGTTAGTTGCTTTGATTTTAAACAAGCCATTTAATGTCTCAGGAATGATTTTAGATCATATGCTGGAATCGTTGAAAGGATTGAAGGAGAAGAAGTTTATGATGTATCCCATATTTCTCCATATGATATTTGACAGAAAGTATACTGCAGTGAAAAGAGATCCTACTCAGATTTTAGTCCAAAGTCATATGAATTTGAGTACTTTAAGCAGAATGAAAGGATATAAGGGAATTCCAGATCCTGAGAAGCCTCCATTCAAGAGATTGTTTGGACATTTGGTTAATCCAACTTATAAGGATCCGGGTGAGAATAAAGCTAGAAATGCCAACATTGATTCAAATTAGGATGATCCTCTGTTTCCTGTTGATCCTGAGGCAAAGAAGAAACGTTAGGTGGTGAATAAAGGTGCAAAAGGTAGTAAGGGTAGTAAAGGCAAAGGGAAATAAGTGGTGATTGGAGTTGAAACAACAACAGCTAAACCAAAAAGAAAGAAAAGTATGGCAAGAAAAGGAGCTGGAAAGACAAAGACAATGTTGGTAGATGAAGAGTCCGTTGACTCGGAAGAAACACAAGATTATGAGGAATGGGATTCAGGATATGAAACTGTCAAACAAACCAAGCACAAGGCCATTGTGGCTGGTGAGTCTGAGAATTTGAACAAAACAATTGAGGAACAACAACAAAAAGGTCCAATTGAGTTGGATGATGATGATTTAGATCTTGGTTTGGGAGAAGAAGATTTTGGTGGATCTCCTGTGGTAGGTGAGAAACAAAAGAAGCCTAAGTTTAAGATAATCGCTAAGAAGGATGAGAAAGAGAATCCTAAGAAGAAGAAAGATAGGGAAATTGAAATTCTGCATGCAGGTAAGAAAGTACCTGATATTGGTAATTCATCTAAAGCAACTACTCCAGTTACTTCTCCTAGTGCAAAGAAACAGAAAAGACCTGGTAAAGAAACAACTGAAGATTTTGCAACGACTCTGGATAATGTATTGAAAAAGTTTCAAAGAAAGAAAGATCCAGTTGCTGAGACATCCACACCTAAGGTAACAGTTTCAGGTGATGTGATGGATTTGATGAACAAAAGAATTGATGATATGATGAAAGCGTTCAATAAGGAACAAAAAGAGATTGAGAAGTTAAAGTCAATGAAGAAAAGATGTTGCAGATCGTTGTATCTTCAAAGGAGAATCAAGATGAGTTGGAAAATGTTGTGAAAGCACTTGAAGCAGAGAATAAGAGTTTGATGATTAAAGAAAAAGAAATCTCTAAGAAGATCAAAGTGCTTCAGATTGAGAATACAAAGTTAAAAACCAGAAGTAAGGAAATGAAGAAACTCTTGAAAGATTTGTATTCCAAAGCTCCTCAGATTCAAGGAAATGAGGAAGACAAAGAGGAAGAAGAGGAGAAAGTTGATTTTGAAGACTCAGACGATGAAAAAGACGATAATGATGAGTCTGATGATGATGATGCTGGTGGAAAATTTGGTAATAAGAAGGATGATGTTGATGATGATAGTATTTCAGAAGATGATGATGATGTGAACAAGTTCAGTTATGAAGAAAGAAAGAACAAGAAAGGAGATGTTGGACAGTCTAGTTCGAAGAAGAAGTCTGGTGAGAATGTTGATGAAGATGATGATATATTTTGGATAGAAAAGATCAAATCTTTGTCTGCAGATGATACGAATTTGTATAGACAGATGCTTAATAGAAAGGTCTGGACGATAGAGTTGACTGGAAAGTTTCTAGAGATCTTTGCTGCTGATGATATGAGATTTGAATTAGAATATACCGATCCGGATTTGGAGGAAGGAGAAGTGGCTAAGGAGATTTTAGAAGGTATAGCACTGCAGGTTGGGAAGACATTGGAGGAAATTATGGCTGAACAGGTGATTCCTGACATTCCTGAAAAGGATGTTGGAAATCATTCTGATGAACAAACTCCAGAACGTGTGGAGACAGAGATTGAGGATATTACTCACGAAGAATATCCGGAAAACTTCAGAAGCAAAGAGAATGAAGTGTTTCCAGACTTGAATGAAGTAAATTTGAAAGAAGCAGAATATCTTGCTAAGAAAAAGAGTGATGAATTTGTGCAAACTGTGTTTGAAGATAATGTTCAGAAACCAACAGGAGAGCAGAATGACAGTTTGAAGACTTTATTGAAGAATCTGAAAGAACAGGACGAGAAAAGACCTAAGCCAGAAGCACAGGGTGGATTTTATAAATATCACAATCAGTTGTTCAAAGGGAGAGCATTGGGTTGGAAGTATTTGAGACAACTGAAGTGTATTGGGGTAAAATGGGAGAAAGGAATCTTGTATTTTTATAGATTTCATGATTTAAAGACTCTACCGTACTGGGCGGTGAGAGATATCTGTAGATTCACTATGTCTGGAGCTTCTGCAGACTGTGATGCTGTAGGTTGGTTTGCTGACAAGATGACTTGGGAAAGTAGAACGAGATGGAAGATGTTCAAGCCAGAATATCCCAAGAGAAAGGTTCACAAAGAAATAGATCCTAAAACAAGTTTGAAGAAGGTTACCTTAAAGTATAAACCTCCAGTGGTTATGAGACGAATACCATTGATGCCGATTCAGCAGCATTTCAGCTCTGAATTCGTTATGTGGTACTATGATTGGAGGACTGCCGAAGCAGTGATTCTGTTGCAAGACAAGAAGGGTGCTTACAAGAAGATTCATGTTTTTGATCTGATGTGGATCATAAACTGCTCGTTCGAAGGCATCATCATGCTATACTACAATCCTATCTATTGTGAAGAGAAGGATGCTGATCAAGCGAGGAAATATCAACATGTAGTTTGTGTTTGTTTTGCTTATGATATTAATTCTGGGAGTAATTTAGAGAAGAAACTGGGGAAGAGCGTGAAGATGAATGAAGTGCCTAAAAGAACGACCAAACGAAAGCTTGAGCCTGAGATGACTAAAGATCAGAAGAAGCAGCTCAGAATAAAGTTAATGAACAAACAGATGGATTATGAACGACAACAATCCAAGCAATAGTCAAGGGGGAGTTTGTAGATGCATGTTTTGCGACTAATGCTTTGGATTGTACATTTTGGTATGATTTGGTGATATCGGTGGGTCGAATGTAGAAATTAGGAAGGTCGAATGTAGAAGAAATGGTCGAAGGAAGATGATAATGGTCGAATGAAGAAGCTGAAGATTAAAGTGCTGATTCGAACTGTGTATGGGGTTGAACGTGCACATTCGACCACATCGTGGGGTCGAATGTGAGTCGAATGTGCAGCCCTATATAAAGTCAAAATTTTGTTTTCTAATTAACTTTTGCCATTTGTGTTAGTGTGTTTGGTCTGTTTTCTCTCTAGGTTTTCAGGAAGTGTTTAGAACGTGATTATTTCATCTTAAACACTAATTGTAAAGTTTATATCAATTGTTTATGAATGAAATGGATGTTGAAAAGGTGAATTCGTGTGTTTGATTCGATTACTATCATTTTGTAACTGATCTAGGATTTCCGCACCTGGATTAGTAGACTTGTATGATCAACTAACTTGTTTTTGTAAAAACGATCCTCTACATCGAGATTGGCTCGTTTAAAATTTAGTAGTTAATATATATAATAAAAATAATATAAACAATAGACTCGTTTAGGCTCGCGGGCTCGATAACTGAAAAACTCAACTCGGCTCGTTGGTAGTTTCTCAAGCTTGAGCTTGGCTCGTTTAATATTTATTAATTAATATATTAAATAAAAATAATATATATAATAGACTCGTTTAGGCTCGCGAGCTCGATAAGTGAAAAGATCGGCTCGACTCGTTTACTAAACAACTTTATATGAGGGGTAGATAATCTAAAATATTAATAAAACTAATATTAGGCTCGATAAGGCTTGACAAGCCCAACAAGCTTCACATTCCAAGCTTGTGTTCAGGCTCGATAAAATGAGCTTTGATTTTGGGCTCAAGCTCGGCTCGGATTTGATAAGGCTTGGCTCATTTCGAGCTTTTTATCGATCCGACTCATGTAGCTCGCGAGTTTCTCGGCTCGTTTGCACCCTATTCAATATTTTAACCATGGTCGATGGGCTTGTACATTTTAATTAACAAATTACAAATGGAATGGGGCCTATAATTTTCTATCTTTTTTTAGGTTAAGCTTATATT
Organism: Ambrosia artemisiifolia; assembly: GCA_032199755.1. Classification (NCBI taxonomy): domain Eukaryota; kingdom Viridiplantae; phylum Streptophyta; class Magnoliopsida; order Asterales; family Asteraceae; genus Ambrosia; species Ambrosia artemisiifolia. The sequence goes on along the minus strand of CM063529.1, from coordinate 3,389,089 downwards.
AAAAATTTGAAAGTGTGTTGGGTTTTTAAAAAAATTGAGAGGTAACGTTACATAATTTTCAAGGGTAACGTAATACAAAAACCATAAAAATACGTAAAAAATACACTGCACAGGAAAAGTTGAAGGGTAGCGGACGCCACCCCTCTTCATATATTATATCCGCCCCTGGGATGAGGTCGATGGTTCCACGTTATGAATCAAATTGAGACGTAGATGTCAAACCATAAGATAGCCACACCAGATAACAAAATTACTAAAACACCCCTTGCTGATCACTAAATAAAGAAAATGACAAAACATTGTTCAAAGTCATCCTCTATTAATAGTTAGTTAATTAATAATTAATAACTTATTAACGGTTATGCATGCACTTGTTTATGAAAAACAAACACGGTTTGTAACGGAAGAATCAATCACAAAACACACGAACAAAATTGGATGGAGATTTGTCTTGTTCTTGGATGTCGATGATCTGCCGAAGTATATAACCGTTGGCTTTTGATCAGCTACCATTTTAGCCATCCTATGTTCATCTTGGTCGTATTAAATCTTTTAAAGATTGTGTTTCTGTATTGACTGATTTCTGGGATTTGGTGAGACCTCAATCCAAAATGGTGGTTGATTGTTTCTTATTCATGTGTGGATTTGTTTAAATCATGGGGAATCTTGGAGGAGGACAAGGAGGAGAAGGGGGGACATCGTTCGAGTATACACCAACGTGGGTGGTTTCCGCGATCTGTACCGTCATGGTTGCTGCTTCGCTTGCGGTAGAACGCTTTCTGCATTACGCTGGCAAGGTTCGAGTTATATATTATGGTTGATTGCACCAATTGCATGGAACACATTTGCATTTTGTGAATACTTAATACGTTTTGTTGTTGAAATTGGTGTAATAATTTGGATGGTTATGTGTAGAAATTGATGAAGGAAGGTCGAAAGCCACTCTTTCAAGCTTTGCAAAAGGTCAAGGAAGGTATTCTTCTTTTTGAAAGTCAAGACATTTTACTTTTTCAATTTTAAAAAGAAAAACTTGGTAGCTTTAGAGGAATCTAGTAATTTTATGTTGATTAGAGGGTAATCACACTCCATGGCAACGGGGAGAACTGTTAGATTGTTGCTCGACAACACTGCCACCACCTCCTCGGCTACTCGCAAAAACTTCACCCATGGGCAACCATACTTTGGTTGTGATTTTTACATGGCAAAGTGTTGTTGGGTGGGGCTCGACAACATTGCCGGGAGTGCCCCATCCCCCCTTAGACCACTAACAAACAATAAAAGTCTTAATTACAAGCAAAACTTAGCAACTTTTGCGGAAAGCAACATTAACCCATAAGACTGTTTCTTTTGGGTTGATAACCAATCATGCATAATGTGGGTCGTAATTACTGCAAAAGATTTTTGCACCAATTTGACATAGGCACGAATGTCACTTTTTGCCAATTAAACTGACATCAAATAACATTGCTACGTGTCCATAATTGGCGCAAACTAAGTTACTTTTGTGCTAATGAATCTCTTACTTTTACATCGATTTAGACTAACAACCAACATTGTCATATGCAAAATTGAGACACTTTTGCACAAATCGAACATAAGTCTACTGCTTTTTGTCTTAAAAACCAATAACACACAAAGATGTGTCATAATTGATGTAAAACTTACCTACAACTTTTGTACCAAGGCTGTGAGACGTAGGCACATAAGTCTACTACTTTTTTTCATCAATGAGACCAGCAATCAATAACACATTGACACATGTCCAAACTTTCCATAATTTGTGCTTATGTTGCAGTACTATTCCAAGTTATGATTAGTTTCAAAATAAGATGATTTTGCACCAAGGTTCCTTGAAATTTACACGTGTGATATAATGATAATGATCCATTGATCTTCGTTAGTTTCACTATTTTTGGTGCAGAGTTGATGTTGTTGGGGTTCATTTCACTATTATTATCTGTTTGTCAATCTACAATTGTCAAGATTTGTGTGGATGAGGATACTATGAGACACTTTCTTCCTTGCACATTAGAGAACGAAGAGAAGTCGAATAATCTTCGTCGTTTGTTAGAAAACAAAGAACCACCACTAGATATATGTGCTCAAAAGGTAATCAAAGCTTTTATCTGTTTGTTACAATCATAAACTATTAAAACCAATAGAATCATCTAGATTGAATCAAATCTATCATTTTGACGGTTTAATAGTCTGGCTGACTATTTAAACTTGGAAGTAAACCAAAAAAGCCATTATTATTATTATTAATATTATTATTATTATTATTATTATTATTATTATTTTTATTATTATTATTATTATTATTATTATTATTATTATTATTATTATTATTATTATTATTATTATTATTATTTGTGTTTATTTATATGTACAACTTTATCAATTTATAAAGAAGTGATGACCTTGAATGAGAAGAAATGTCGAACTCTGAAATCGTAAAAACCAAACCACTTGATACTTTATTTTCTATAGGTTAAATCAACGAGGGAATGACACAACATGATGTGATTTAGTCATATTCTCTCTTACTCTCATGTTATAATGGGTCGGGTTAACCCGTCCAAAAGCAAAGTTTATTTTCTTGAATTATATGTATAACTAATGTTTCACTTTTACCATTGTTTTCTTAACAGAATCAGGTCCCAGTGTTATCCCCTGAGGCATTGCATCATCTACACATCTTTATTTTTGTACTTGCTATTGTTCACGTGACATTTTCTGTTCTCACTGTTTTATTCGGAGGGGCTAAGGTAAACATATCTCCTCATGTGCTAGAAGGGGGATGGGGTTGTATTGACTTGCATATGATAGTTTCGTTTCTTCTTTTTTTTTTCTCAAATCAGATAAGGCAATGGAAAAAATGGGAAACATCTATCAAAGAAGAAGAATCTTCTGATTATGCTGAAGGTAAACTTTTTAAAGACTGAATTACAAGTTTTGCCCTTTAGGTTTGTATCGGATTGCAAAGCATGTCCTTTAATTTAAAAATTGATTGGTTTTGTCCTTTATATTTTAAAATCTTGTACGTTATGTCCTTTATGGCTAACTTGGTTAGTTTTCTCCGTTAAGTTTGGTCATGTGACCTGCACGTACGTGAGGGTATTTCAGTAAAATCCTCTTATCTTCTTCCCCAATTTATAGATCATAAACCCTAACCCTAACACCCATTTCAATTAACCCAGTGAAACCTGTGAAAAGCATCCCATTCCTTGTCCATCTACTTCAAACCATGGAAAAAGAAAGCTTCTTAAGCAACTGTAATAAAAAAGATTACCCAATTTCTCACCCAAGGATGTTGTTCAGGTTGAATAGTAAACTTTGCGATGAAAATGCTTGCGGCTGCAACAATTGATGGCAAGAATCTTAAGCAATTGTAATCCAACAAGCTTAGCTCCACAAGAAACCAACTCAAAAACTCAAATGTGGAACATGATGGCTGCATTTAGTGATTTGACTATGTCAATAACTAACCAAATTGAGTTACGGATACTGATTTAACGTATTTAAATATTTATTATCATATTGTGGTAAGCTGTATCTTGTATAGTTAGAGCATAGAGTAAAAGATACCATGATATCTCCTTGAGCTGCTCTAATGAAGATTCTGCAAACCCGATATGTGATAACTGGGTAATCTTTTGGTTTTAAACAATAGGGTTGACTCTGAATTTGAAAAGTCAAGAGTTTCATTGGATGGACAAGGAATGGTTTGAAGTAGATGAACAAGGAATGGGATGCTTTTAAGAGGTTTCATTGGGTTAATTGAAATAGGTATTAGGGTTAGGGTTTATGATCTATATATTGGGGAAGAAGAAGATGATTTTACTGAAATACCCTCACGTGCAGGTCACATGACCAAACTTAATGGAGAAAACTTACCAAGTTAGCCATAAAGGACATAACGTGCAAGATTTTAAAATATGTCAAATTGATTGAAAGTTCGTCAACATGATAGAAAATGTTATCACATGCTTGTAGGCTTGTCAATAGCTTCATTTATAGTTTGTTTAGTATTATTCATTTATTGGTCGCATTTGTATTGTCTTATAGATAAAGATTTGATCTTGTGCCCTAATTTGAACAAACCGGAGAAAGGAGAATACTTGAAAAAAATGACACTGATATTTTGTTATTGGCTTTTCTTATTTTTCTTTTTTTATTATTATTATTATTTTCGTAACACGACCTCTTTCATATCATGGTTATGATGATTTACAGCTAACAAGCCAAAATTCACAAATGTTAGAGATCATGATTTCATCACGAAACGCTTCATGGGATTTGGCAAACGTAAGGAGGCTTTAGGTTGGCTGGTAAGATATTATAGATGTTTGGGCGCATTTTTTTTTTGTGCTTCACACCATCTTATTATTGTACCAAAAAAATTCTGTTTGTTAGATGTTTCAATACCTTGTAATAATAATAAATCAAGTTAACTTCTGGGCAACAATAAAGTATTACACTAGAAACTTGCCAATAAGAAATTTTGCATTTTTTCATCGCACCCCAAAAACAAAAGGGGAAATAGAATTAAATAATCCCAACTTTGGGGTATTGAAAGACAATAATCCCAACTTGAAAATTTAAAGGAAACAGTCTCAACTTGTTTTGTATTTTATTCCATTGGACCAAAACTAACTACGGTTAGTTTTTAACAAACCCAGTTATTTTTTGGCTAAAAATGTAACTTTTAAAAGATCAAGGACCATTTCTGCCCATTAGTCAAACTTTTTTAACAAACCCATTTCCTTTTCTGGTGACCGGTGCTCTCCTCCGACGACCACCCCTCCACCTCTGGCGACCACCTCTCCTTTTCCGGCGACCACTCCTCCACCTCCCGTGACCACCTCTCTTGTTCCGGCGATCATCCCCCACCTCCGGCGACCACCTCTCCTTCTCCGGCGACCACCCTTCCACCTTCCGAGAAGGGGGGATGGTTGCCGGAGGTGGAGGGGTCGTCGCCGGAAAAGGAGAGGTGGTCGCCGGAGGTGGAGGGGTGGTCGCCGGAGGAGAGCACCGGTCACCGGAGAAAGAAATAGGTTTGTATAAAAAGTTTGACTAATGGCAGAAATGGTCCTTTATCTTTTAAAAGTTACATTTTTAGCCAGAAAACTAACTGGTCTGTTAAAAACTAACCCTAGTTAGTTTTGGTCTAATTGAATAAAATACAAGACAAGTTAGGACTGTTGCCTTACAACTTTCAAGTTGGGATTATTGCCTTCCTATACTCCAAAGTTTGGATTATTTAATTCCATTTCCCCGAAACAAAAAAATAATAGTATTGGTTTGTTGAGACGAAATTCTTTATCGTCCTTGTGGTTTCGCCAAACTAGCTATGTTTGTTTTAATTAATAAGGGTGCTTTGGTCTATTGGCAACTTTGATAGAAAAATAGACAGAGTTAGTTGATTGAAGCACAAAAATGAAAAATAACAATGTGTCCAAATTGACTTAATTAGAAGCTCTAATAACCGTGGTAGGTGTCTAGTTCTGGGTAAACCCTTAAATGCCACCGGCCGGGCTAGTGTGTTTTTTCCTAACATGTTCCCATGGTTACCAAATTTTGTTTACAAATTTTGTTCTTAAATCTAATGCTATGATCAATTTTGAAGAAATCTTTCTCCAAGCAATTCTATGGATCAGTCACCGAAACAGATTACAATGCTCTACGACTAGGATTTATTATGGTACCTCTATCTAAGCACTGCTTTCTTGGTGTAAATCCTTTAGAAAGTACACAAATGATTTCATGATATTGTAGACACATTGCAGGGGAAATCAGAAATTTAATTTTCACAAATACATGATGAGGGCCCTCGAAGACGATTTTAGGAAAGTTGTTGGCATCAGGCAAGTGGTTCATCACAAACCTAATACTTTGAGAACTGCAAGAACCACGTAAATGATTTTATTTATTTTAATTCAAAATGTTTTCTTTCATCATCCAAATTATTAAGAACTTATGTCGAAAAGTAACCTTGTTGACTTATGAATGTTAAATGTCCGCCATAATTATGAAGTGGTATGCTAATATGTGCTTTTATTGATTGTAGTTGGTATTTATGGATATTTGTGATCCTATTTTTGTTGCTGAATATTGAGGGTACACGACACATTCCTAAGTATATCCTTCAAGTAGATCTTTTGAAGGCCTCTTGTCACAAAAGATTGTTTTTTTGCAGGATGGCATACATACTTCTGGATTGCTTTTATTCCTTTCTTAGTAAGTCATTCAATTGGTGTTATACCCAAGGCATTATAGCCTAGTGGTATCTTGGTGGTGAGATAAAACTTAAGGGCCATAAGGCCTGGGTTCGAATCTCACAAAGGGGGTTTTCTCATAATTATGAGTTTCCTCCTGAATTGGTGACTTGGTGATGGAATATGATCGCGTGGCAACACTGGTGGCACGATGATACTCCAGTGTTCCGTGAGTGATTCCAATTTGTTGGCCGTTCAAAAAAAAAAAAAAATTGGTGTTATGTAGTACCGGGTCTGGTAAATATCCTAAAAATCAGCATACTTTCTTATTTTACACAATAAAGTTTTACTTTATGTTCGCAAACTTACATGAAAAAGTCGCAACCCAATTTTAATATAAAATCTGTAAAACTTCGGTAATCCATGAAAAGTATTTTAAAATATTGCTTTGTTACCCCCCTTAAAATAGTCAAAATGTGGTAAAATGGCATTCAACATTTTTGCACAAAAATATTTGTACCATCTTATTGTCACCAATTTACTAGGTGACAGGTCTTCTTTTTCAAAATAAAAAATAAAAAAATTCACAACTACGTGCTATTCAGATAAGTTTTAGGGGATTAATTATACCAAACTAGCTTGAGTGACAATTTTTTATATATGTTGTTGACAAGTTTAGAGGCTTTAATATACCTTATGAAATTACTTAAATTCATGCTTTCATCAGCTACTACTTGCTGTGGGAACCAAACTAGAACATGTAATCATTCAGCTGGCTCATGAAGTTGCTGAGAGACATGTAGCCGTAGAAGGGGAACTGGTAGTGACACCTTCAGATCAACACTTTTGGTTTCATCGACCAAAGATCGTTCGTCATTTTATGCATTTTATCCTTTTCCAAAACGCATTCGAGATTGCATTCTTTGTCTGGATACTCGTAAGTTTCATCTCATACACAAAAATTTTGGGTGGCAAAACAGGTTGATTGAGTAGTGGGTCAAAATGAGTTAAGGTTAGAACGGGTGCATTGGGTTGACCTTCATCACTTTTTTGGTATTTGTTAAATATAGTTACAATAGTTGTATTATAACAATAATAATAAAGTTGTTTTTAATTAATATAATTATTATGATTTAAGCAACACACTATGATGCTCTAGACAACTTTAAAATGTTCATTACTTTTGACCCATTTGACCCCTTGTAACTAAATTTATTTATGTTTTCATGTTTGACCCGTTATCGAATAAAATAATCGAATCCACCCGTTTTCATATAAATGGGTTAAAGTTGCTACCGCTACAAAAAGTTAACACCTATGAATAGAAACAAATTGACTAAATGTGTTTCATTTTCATCAACAGCTTCAATTTGGCCCTGATTCATGCATAATGGGAAAATTGATATACATTATCCCAAGACTCATTATTGGGTATGCGTTCAACTCACTGGAATGAAATATAGCAGTCATAGTACCTGGCCTTGTTTGGTCTACTTGTAAGACAAGTGAGCCAAACAAGGCATGTCTCTCGGTTTCTTGATTCCCAAACCTTGCTGGGATCAAAATGTGAGATTCATATGACGTGTTTAAAATGGTAACATGTTGGTAAAGTTGCATATTTTTTTTATTTGCTTTAGGGCATTTGTTCAAATTTTGTGCAGTTACAGTACTCTACCACTTTACGCGCTTGTGACACAGGTAATTAATTTGTTACATTATGAAGTTTTATGGACTTCGCCTTTGACTTTTAAGGTTAAACTAAACCACAAAAAAAGTTGATAAATTAATCGCCAAATGTGCAGATGGGAAGTAATTTTAAGAAGTCAATGTTTGATGAGCATGTACAAGCAAGTCTTATTAGTTGGGCCCAGAAAGCTAGGAAAAGGAGGCCACAAACAGGCACAACCAACCATTTGGGCCCAGATGGATCCGATGGTGGTGGTGGTGGTGGTGGAAACGGTGGTCAACGTGACAGTGATGGAAGAGATGGTGGTCAAGGTGACAGTGGTGGTGATGCTGAGCTACAAGGCATTCATATTGCTACAAATCCATAATCGCGTACAGATTGATGACTTCCCTCAATCAACTTGTGAAATAATTTAGAGTTAGAAAAGACCAATATGAGACTATAGCATGATGTGTCATGATGAATTTAAAAGAGCCTCCTAGATAACATAATATATGTATCAGCAATTGATTAACCGAATCATATGCACACACAGAGGCATAGGATTGTGAGGGCCAGGGGGTGTGTAGGTGCATATTTGATATACGTGTCTGTAGCTTTCGGGACGTCAAAGTCATAATCGTCAAATTGTAAAGTTAATATTTGTTTTGTAATGATTGGTTCGGGTGTACGTGAGGTCGAACAAAAACTAGAAGTTTTGGTTTGGGACAACGCAGGGTCGAACCAGTTGGTTCAAACCCCACGTGAGGTCGAATGGAATCCTTTATATATAGATGAGTTGGGTAGTCGTTTGTTAGAGTTAGTAGTCAGTTGTGTCAAGTTCTATTCAAGACCAAACTCTGTCCAGAGTGTTCTAGAAGTGTATGTTATCATTAATCGAGTCTGTAACAGTTATTAACAAGTTAATGATTAATGAAAACATTGAAAATGAAACTTAACGTGTTTTGATTACGGTTTTCATCATTTTGCATGATCGTTAGGGAGTACTGGTGTTGATTAAACGTTTATTGATCTAAAACCGGTCCTACAACATGGTATCATAGTGCTGAATCACACGATTGCAAATTGATAGCTGCTTTCATAGAACATTGATTAAACATGGTTTTTGATTGATTTGGAAGTCGATTTGGTGTCAATTTCAAAAGTTCTTTCAAATATGTTGTTCAGAATCTAACCAATCCATAACCTACTGTTTTTCAATCCAAATTGATAAAATTTTCAAGAATCGGATCAAAATTGTGTGTTTTTGAACAAACTATGAACATGAACACTAGACGGGTCAAATGGAAACTGACAATAGGTCAAATGAAATTTTTCACATCCCATTCGTGCTAGATTTTAGGTCAAACCAAATTTCATTTGTTTTGTTCGTGCCAATTGAAGGGTCGAATAGAAGTTTATAATTTTGGTTCGTGCTCTCGATCAGAAATTCGGAAATTTTTCTAAGTATTGAAACTTTTTCACAATGGACAACATTTGTGGATTTTTTATGAACCGACCTAACACGACTCAACAACAACCACCGATGAATCCCTGGGCATTCGTAGTAGAAAAAGGGAAGCAAGTTTCACAACAACCGATGGTTAACTATTGGGCAGTTTCAACCCCGGCTGAACAAGTTGTGAGACTTCATCCTCAACCAATGCCAGATTATTGGGTGTTGCAGCCGCAGCAGCAGCTCAAAGTCAAACTACATCTTCTATCGATTTGTTGATGATTGACTTATCCACCGGAAATGGGAATAGACCTCCAAAGATGATGGATATGATTGAATATCCGTCATGGCGCAAAAGGTTTAAGATTCGCTTGGAAAGTTTGGATGGTGGTGATGCTTGGCAAGTTGTAGAAAAAGCATATGTGCAACCAATGGTGGAGAATTCAAACACTCTAGTGGCATTGGATGATATGACTAATGCAGAAAAGAAGGAGCATGTTGCTGAGAAGAAATCTTACTCACAGTTATCTCAAGCTTTGAATCAAGATTTGTTACACCAATTCGGACCGTGTACTACTGGAAAGAAACTGTGGGATGCTCCTCAAAGGAATGACGTGAATGAGAAAACAAAGAAGCTTAGAATGGACGAGTTGAAGAAAGAGTTTGAGAATTTTAGTTTTGTTGGGAATGAAACTCTAAAGGAGTTGACTACTCGCTCTTATCATTTGTTATCCTAATTGTCTAACTATGAAATTTCTTATCCTATGGCGGAATGTGTTGAAAAGTTTGCAGATGCGTTGCCGGTGTATTGGAGCCAACATGTTGAAGTCTTAAAGGAGAATGATTCATTTCCTTTTTGGACTTTGAAAGATTTTATTGACAGGTTGGAAAACAAGGAGATTGAGGAAAGGAGAAAGGCGAAGAGATCACAGATTCCCCAGAATCCGGAATTGTATTATGCAAGTTCTTCCTCTTCGGCCAATCCAAATGTTGGTGTGAGTTCAGCACCACAAACTGCTTTTGTTCCCAGTGTTGAGCCAACCAATCCTGCAAGCTATTATGGTGTTTCTTCATCTTCTTCGTATACACCAACTCAAGCTCCAATGTAGTCTGCACCATGTTTAGCTGCTCCAACGATGAACATTACTCAACAATCGTCATCTAATGTTGGACAATCACCTTCAAGCTCAAGTTCGATTGTGTTAGAATCTTCTAATATGGATAATGTGACTGTAGAGGTGGCTCAAAAGAATGTTGCTTTAGTTTCTGCTTTGTTGCATGTTGCTTTAGTTTCTGCTTTTGTTGCTTCGTATAACGGACTTGTGGCTAGTCAAATCGGGAACAACAATTTGACTAATGAAGATTATGCACAACTCGATAAGGATGAAATGGAGCTTATTGATATACAATGGGCATTTACTAGTGTGGTTAGGAGAGCTCATGAATTCGTGGAGCATACCGGAAGAACCGATCTGGCTACTTCACCTAACACCACTTTCAACAAGGCAAAAGTTACATGTTTCAATTGTGGAACTAAAGGCTATTTTGCTCGATAATGTACCAATCCAAAGCAGCAAGGAAATCGAAACCCATTTAACACCAATTACAAAAACTATCAAAACAACTATCAAAATAAAACCAAAGCCGAAAATCTGTTTCACATAACACTAACCAAAGACAAAGATAATCACCTAACCAAACTCAAAACACACCAAATCATGAAAGAAAATTTGTTCTAGTAACCACTTCCACGAACCAAAATCAAAATGACAACAAGGCGTTGGTGATTCAACAAGACAAAGGGTTCAATTAGAACGACATGCAATTGGGTGTAGAAGAGGTATCTGGAGGAAATGTTGTATGTTTTGCTCAGGAAAATTATGACTGATGAATCAGTTCAAGAAGTAGAGTCGGTGGTGGAACCGGTAATTGAAGAGAAAGAGATCTAGATGGTTGATGAACAAGTTGAATGTGTTTCTGATGCACAAGATTCAGACTTCGGATTCTGAGAGTGAGACTGATTCAGAGACAAGTCTGAATTCTCTTGATAACGATGTTGATCAGTTACTAGCCCAAGCTGACTTTCTTATCAGCAAGAAGTCATGCATGATTGATGATGCTTGCACCAGAATTGATTATTCTAAATTGTTTTCTAGGAAGGAAGCTCACTTTGCTTTGATGGCTATGACCGATTCTACTAACCTGGTAAGTTCTAACTCACTTCCTAAGTGCAATGACTGTGTTACTTTTCTAGGAAAGTGTGATAGACTTGAAAGTGAAATTCTGAGTTTAAAATCTGATTTGGCCAGTGCTAGAACTGCAAGCGAGAGTTTTAGGAAGAATGAGAGAATGTTAAACAAAACTCTTGATAATTATAAAAAAGATATGTCTGATTTAACTAAAACTCTTTAAAAAAACAAATTGCAATCAATAATTGCATAAATGAAATTGAAGAAACTAAACTGGAAATGGCCAAAGTTGGATGTCTTTATGTGAAAATAAACAAAAAGTTAGAAAGCTATCTCAATGTGAGATATGTTCTTGACCACATTGTTGAACTACCAGAAAAGAATGGTGTTCCAAGTAGTAGCAGTTACAAGTCTGATCCATCTCCTGTGTTGTTTGAGAATCACAACCTTGATATGATTAGCACGGGAGTTCAGAAACATCGACTTCCACCTTTATATGATTAGCACGGGGAGTTCTGAAACATCGACTTCCACGTCTGAAAACGAACCAAACACCTCAAGTATGGGTGATCCGAATTTAGATGTTAGACCAATACTAGGGGTTAACAATGAGAATGTGGTAGCTATATCTAATGATTCTGATTAAGAGGCTGAGGACGAACCTGAACCAAAAGTTGAAATCCTTTGGAAAATCACATTGAGCGTGATCCTATTCCAAAAGTTCAGGTTCATCTAAAGCTGAAACAAAACCGAAATCGTCAGTCAAGAAAACTGATGAGAAAGAATCAGAAAAGGGTGTGAAAGTATTGTATCGGACAGGAAGGTTCTGATCAGATATTTTCTGATGAGGAATACCCCATACAGTTTGCTAACTATTCAAGATTTCTAAAATCTGGCAAGAAAGTACAATCTGGTTTCCAAAATCTGAAAGAACAAATGATTTTTCACCAGAATTAATGAGAAAACTGTATGGCGATGAGTCCAAAAATCCCAAAGTTCATGTGACCGAATTTATTAGACCAATTGTAAGTATTGAACCATCTTACTCACTAGAGCCCGCTTCTGAGAGTTTAAGAAGGCATTGTATTGAGGATCAATATCCAATAAACACTTTTGCAAGAGGTTATGAAAAGAATAAGTTTGAGGAATATCATGCCTATTTTAATGTGGGGAGAAAGGACATTTACTTGTTCACTGCCCATATGTAAGACACAAAAGGCATGAAGTTGAGGTTAGTAAGAACCATAGGAATTCGAGAGATGTTTATCCTCAAAGGAAAAATGTTAAATCAAGAGGAAAACATCCGCTTGTCTATGACAATCGAAATCTAGTTTCTATGAAAAAACCAAGGAAGAAACCACTGGTGAACTCGGTAAACGACAAACAGAAAGTTTATGTGGTTAAACAAACTGCAAAATCAACTGTTACATCTGAAGCTGGACCTTCGTCTGTTAAATCAGACAAGGTTACTAAGAATTCTCAACCAAAGGTTGTAAAAAAATGAAAATATTGAATTTGATAATCCAATACAGATTCGAATTTTAAAATGACCTGAGCAATCTTAGTTACCCAAAGGTTCTTCCAATGTTTCTACCTTAGCTTCTGGTGTTCCACGTCAAGTTTCTAAAATGAATGTTGATGATAGTAAGGTTGCATCTAAGAAAGTTGATTCTCGACGACCAAGACCATAAAGGCTTGGGTCCCCCGAAAGAACTAATCTTTAAATTGCTCGTGCAGGGAGTTCTAGCTGGCAGTGTTAGCAGTCTTTGGAGTGTTGATAGTGGAGCTTTCGGGCACATGACAGGGGACATGACAATCCTTTTTGATATTAAAAACATCAATGGAGGTTTTGTTGCATTTTTTGGTAACAAAGGAGGGTATCACGATAGAGGGAAGTGTAAGCAACAGGACTATTAGTTTTGAGAAGATATCATATGTGAAGCAAATCGACTACAATCTTCTGAGCGTTTCTCAAATTTGTGATAAGAAGTTCTCTTCATTTTGATGATAAAATTTGCTACATCCTAAAGCAAAGTTTGAAATTCCAAAAGAGTGGATCATGCTACAAGCTCTGAGAATAAACAATTTGTATATTCTTAACATGAGTAAAGCTACAACTTCAAAGGGCCAACTTACATGTGGCATCAAACTCATATGCATGCTCAATACTAGGAAACTCCATGTTGATTACAAGTTTGAGTGAATCAGGTACATCACGAATATATGTGTTACTAGCTTGGTCGTCAACAGGAACATTAGTTGCAACACCTTCAAAACAAACGCACATTATAAAACTTTAAACACACTTTGAAAAAATGATAGTTTGAAAAAAACTCAGACGCACTCATGATTAACTTAAACGCACTCATATAGGATCAATATCAAAATAGGTACATTTTCAACGCACTTATTATCTAATTTAAAACGCACTTATTGAAATATGATATTCAAAAAAATTAAAATACCTTGAATTCTGAATTCGTTGATGAGGTTCAAACTATGACTATCAACATTCTGGTTAGTATTTTCGATCAAGTCTGAATACACACAACAACATCATGTTAACAAAAAATCAACACTAAAACAAAGATTCAAAATTGAGTCAAAAAACAGCGCATGATGATCTATACCATGAAAAGCAATATTATCGGGAACAGAATCGAATTCTCAGCAGAAACGCTCTGCTCGTCAACCGACAAGTTTAAATATGATAAACAAATAAAAAATTAAACAAAAAACTGCTGAACACTGATTTAATTAACTATGAACATACGTATCGAACATGATGAATTAATCAAATTAACTGTGATTGTGATGATCGAATTGAGATTGAATTGTAATTTGATTGAATCGTAATGTGTGTGATCGTCAAGTGTTCTATAATTCAAATTCTGATTTGAAAAAATCGTTTACAAAAATAACGAACGCGATTATAGTAATGAGTTACGTATAATAAAAGTCTGTATTGTACTTGGGTTTAACTAAGATTAAGATTAATTATAGTTTGCTTAGGTTAATTGGGGTTTGGTTTAATTGACAGATGTCATACCCCAACCGATGGCGGAATACATCGGGGCGAGACTTGGGATAGATTGTTCAAAGACTTCATGACACTAGAATTCGGGACAATATAATTTAAGGATAAAAATTTCATTCATAGCATAATCATTGTCTAAAAGATAACAAAATACAAATTGTTTCATGAAAAGAGAAATACAACATCAAAATATAGAACTTAAACTAGTTGCGAGTTTCTAGTCCATTCCTAAGTAGTTTTCTTGATAAACCTGCATTAAACATTTCCTGCTACATGTATAAAATATCCGTCAACACATAAAGCATTGGTGAGCATACTAATTTTGAGTCTAAGTACATAGTATAAGAAAGTCTACTCGAATCATCATGTTATAGGCATATGCACGTAGAACCATACAAACGGCAACAACACTCGATAACACAAAAGACTTATACTTATCATGACCCATAAAGGGGGCGGCGTGTCAACCTATAGCGCTATACATGTAAGGAGGGTTGTTGGCTAATCGTACATTTGTATGTAAGAATTAGAATTCTGGCATGGCATAGCATATAAGCATTTAGATTGAGCATAATAGTTTAAGAGTATAAAATCGTTTAAGTTTTGATAGTGATACATGTTGAGCCCCAAAGAATAAATAATAAAAAGGGGGACAAGTATGAACTCACCTTTGGGTGCGTCTTGATATAGTTCCAAAGATAAGTCTTGGTAGTTTAAGCTTTAGCTCCGATTAACTAGAATTAAGAATTAGAGTTTTAGGTTCGAGTTTTAGATTATAGATTCACGAGAGTCATGCAAGCCTTTTAGGCAAACCAAGCACAAATTGCCTTTAGGGCAATCCGGATGGTCATGAGATTAAGTTAGACCAAGCACAAAACCATCATAGATGATTTGGATGGTATAAAGTTAGGAATGTGAATCCATTTGTTGGGTTCATGTCATAACCACTTCGCTTATGGAATAAACATGGGTTTTGGACACGGGATTTCTCCTTTCTAGTGTGGATAAATCCGTAGCACAAGAAGGGTCAAGAGAGTTGGTAAGGTAGGGTGTAACCACAAACCTTCCAAAGATTAATAATAAGCTAGTAAAATAGAAATTCGAAAGTATATGTTTATATTATTATATAGTATAACTAAGAAGTTTAAGTAAAGTTTGGGACTGATTTGGATGAGTCTTGACTCTCCTTTGTCACCCAATACCATAGCACAAATCTTTCTAACCTTAAATTGTTAGTAGACTTGGTTGGTTCCATCACAACAAACTATCTTAGGACATAAAAATAATTTAGAAAACAACCACCTTTGGGGCCTCTTTTAGGTGCTCTACCCTTATCACACTTCTGTGGATAATTATGGGGAAGATCCTAGAGGTTTCTCCAAGGAGTTTTAGATGAAAAAGGGAAAGAAAAACAGAAGAGAAAGAAGGTTTGAGCTTGGAAAACTTACTGATGTGTAATCAGGAAGTTTGCTCAAAACTTGGAGGATTAGAGAGTGATTGTGGAGAGATTAAGGATGAACAAGGGGTTAAAGGGTGGAGAGGAGTTGTATTTATAGGTGAGGTGGGTTGGTTGGGTGTTTAATGCAGTAATTAGGGTGGTTGGGAGGTGTTTAGGTGAGATAAATGGGTGTAATTACGAGTTGGTTCATGTGCTGCCAAAAAGGTCTCGTCGCGCTACGTGACGGGAAATCAGAATCTGGTCACGCGACGCGACCAGGTGTTTATGCCCAAAAAATGTTTTTTTGGTTGGGCTTGGCCCAACAGACTTGGTTTTGGACGTGTTTTTAGGTTAAAACTTAAGGTTTAAGCCAATTTTGACATGTTTTTGGATTGGGCTTGATTCCTAACTCGTACGGGCTCATTTATGCTTCGGTTTCGTATTAGAGTCTCGTTTTTAAGCGTAAAGTGTAAAGTTTGTGTAAATAGAATACATAGAAAGATTGTAATAGAATAAAAGTTAAATGCAATTGACAAAATATTCTTCCATTGATCATAAGCTCGGGAGTACAAGGGTACAAAATGAAAGATACAAGAGTACAAGGACTAGAATGGAAAATACGAAATGTACAAATGTTACAGTCTCCCATACTTTAGGAAATTTCGTCTCGAAATTTATTCAAGTGGCTTGGCTGAAAAGATGTGGGTACTTTTTCTTCATTTGCTCTTCATGTTCCCAAGTGAATTAAGGTCCATTCTTCGATTCCCAACGAACTTTAACTAGCGGAATACGTTTTCGTTTGAGTTGTTTGACTTCACGATCCGTTATTTCCACTGGTTTTTCGACGAAATGCATAGTCTCGTCGATTCGTACGTCGTCAAGAGGAATGTATATGTTCCCTTCGGCTAAGCACTTCTTCAAATTTGAAACATGAAAGGTGGGATGGACATCGTTGAGTTCTTGGGGTAACTCGAGCTTGTAAGCCACTTTCCCAATTCGTTCAATGATTTTGAATGGTCCAACATACCGTGGAGATAACTTCCCTTTCTTTCCAAACCTGACTACTCCCTTCCAAGGAGACACTTTAAGGAGTACTTGATCACCAACATTGAATTCAAGGGGCTTTCGCCGCTTGTCAGCATAGCTTTTCTGACGGCTTCGAGCAGCTAAGAGATTATCACGGATATGGATGATTTTGTTGGTCGTTTCTTGGATGATTTCGGGACCAGTGATTTGTGCTTCACCAATCTCGTGCCAACATATAGGAGAACGACACTTTCGGCCATAGAGAGCTTCGAATGGAGCCATTTGGATGCTGGTATGGTAACTGTTATTGTACGAGAACTCAACCAATGGTAGATGAGCATCCCAGTTTCCACCAAAGTCGATTACACAAGATCGAAGCATGTCCTCAAGAGTCTGGATCGTACGTTCAGTTTGACCATCAGATTGAGGATGAAAAGCTGTACTAAGATTAAGTTGCGTTCCCATGGCAGCCTGAAATGTTTCCCAAAGACGAGAGGTGAATCGACCATCACGGTCTAAGATGATGTCAAGGGGAATACCATGACGACAAATGATTTCCTTGGTATAGATATGGGCTAGCTTCTCCACTTTGTAATCTTCACCAATGGGGAGGAAGTGAGCTGACTTGGTTAAATGATCAATGACTACCCAAATGCTATCATGACCGGATGATGTTCGAGGGAGTTTGGTAATAAAATCCATAGCAATGCTTTCCCATTTTCACATGGGGACTTCGGGCTGTTCAAGCAAACCTGACGGTCGTTGGTGCTCGGCTTTTACTTTGGAGCAAGTGAGACATTTGGACACAAAGACAGCAATGTCCTTTTTCATACCAGGCCACCAATAATTGTGACGGAGATCTTGATACATTTTATCCGCACCGGGATGAATGGAGTATCGGGATTTATGCGCTTCATTCATTATAAGAGTACGAATGTCATTACGACTAGGAACCCAAATACGATCAAGATAATAAAGAATCCCATCTGCCTTAGATTCCAAGTGTAACTCGGCACCACAAGACATTTCATCATATAGAGTATTTTCATTGACCGATGTATGCTGAGCGTCTCGAATACGGTTGAAGAGATCATTTTGAAATTGAGAGCTACGAAGACGGTCGGTTTCTCGGATGTTGCACAGAACTGCGTGATTCTTCTGACTAAGAGCGTCGGCTACTACATTTGCTTTACCAGGATGATAGCGAATTTCACAGTCGTAGTCGTTAATCAATTCGACCCATCGTCGCTGTCTCGTGTTAAGATCCTTCCGATTGAAAATGTGTTTATGGTCGGTAAAAACAACACATTTGGTGCCATAGAGGTAACGTCTCCAGATTTTCAAAGCAAAAACAACGGCACCAAGTTCAAGATCATGAGTGGGATAATTCTTTTCGTGGATTTTGAGTTGTCTTGATGCATAGGCGATTACTTTTCCTCGTTGCATGAGGACGCAACCCAGACCTTGGTTCGATGCATCACAGTAAACCACAAAATCATCATCCCCCTCAGGAAGAGCTAGAATAGGGGCATCACAGAGCATAGACTTTAGGGTTTCGAAGGCTTCTTCTTGCTTAGGACCCCAAATGAAAGGTTGAGATTTTTGAGTCAAGGTGGTAAGAGGTGTAGCAATTTTGGAGAAATTTGAGATGAACCGACGGTAGTAACCCGCCAATCCTAGGAAAGAACAAATTTCAGTAGGGGATTTTGGTGCGATCCAATTCTTAACAGCTTCGATTTTGGCAGGATCAACATGAATACCTTTGTCATTCACAATGTGCCCAAGGAATTGAACTTCTTTTAACTAAAATTCACATTTAGAGAATTTGGCGTAAAGTCGTTCGGCACGTAAGAGTTCTAGAATTAAACGAAGATGTCGCTTATGGTCGGCTTCAGATTTGGAATAGATCAAAATGTGATCAATAAATACAATCACAAAGCGATCCAAATAAGGTTTGCACACACGATTTTACGCGGATTGAAAGTTATCACCAAAGTGAGGGTTTCACGCCTATTTTGGTGAGTCCTTTCGTTGGTGGTATATGAGTGTCCTCGAGTGTAGCATAATCCACCATAAGGAAGGTAAAATTTTTTTTTGTCCAAGAGAATGGAGTAGAAACAAGATAGGAAGAACAAGTATATTAAGCATGATAAAAGGAATGGTCAAAAAGGTTCCTAACTATAGTCTAGGTCGAACATGGCAATTTTTCCTAATTCCCTATAGTCATGGCTCTGATACCAATCTGTCACACCCCAACCGATGGTGGAATACATCGGGGCGAGACTTGGGATAGATTGTTCAAAGACTTCATGACACTAGAATTCGTGACAATATAATATAAGGATACAAATTTCATTCATAGCATAATCATTGTCTAAAAGATAACAAAATACAAATTGTTTCATGAAAAGAGAAATACAACATCAAAATATAGAACTTAAACTAGTTGCGAGTTTCTAGTCCATTCCTAAGTAGTTTTCTTGATAAACCTGCATTAAACATTTCCTACAACATGTATAAAATATCCGTCAACACATAAAGCATTGGTGAGCATACTAGTTTTGAGTCTAAGTACATAGTATAAGAAAGTCTACTCGAATCATCATGTTATAGGCATATGCACGTAGAACCATACAAACGGCAACAACACTCGATAACACAAAAGACTTATACTTATCATGACCCATAAAGGGGGCGGCGTGTCAACCTATAGCGCTATACATGTAAGGTGGGTTGTTGGCTAATCGTACATTTGTATGTAAGACTTAGAATTCTAGCATGGCATAGCATATAAGCATTTAGATTGAGCATAATAGTTTAAGAGTATGAAATCGTTTAAGTTTTGATAGTGATACATGTTGAGCCCCAAAGAATAAAGAATAAAAGGGGGACAAGTATGAACTCACCTTTGGGTGCGTCTTGATATAGTTCCAAAGATAAGTCTTGGTAGTTTAAGCTTTAGCTCCGATTAACTAGAATTAAGAATTAGAGTTTTAGCTCGAGTTTTAGATTATAGATTCACGAGAGTCATGCAAGCCTTTTAGGCAAACCAAGCACAAATTGCCTTTAGGGCAATCCGAATGGTCATGAGATTAAGTTAGACCAAGCACAAAACCATCATAGATGATTTGGATGGTATAAAGTTAGGAATGTGAATCCAATTGATGGGTTCATGTCATAACCACTTCGCTTATGGAATAAACATGGGTTTTGGACACGGGATTTCCCCTTTCTAGTGTGGATAAATCCGTAGCACAAGAAGGGTCAAGAGAGTTGGTAAGGTAGGGTGTAACCACGAACCTTCCAAAGATTAATAATAAGCTAGTAAGATAGAAATTCGAAAGTATATGTTTATATTATTATATAGTATAACTAAGAAGTTTAAGTAAAGTTTGAGGACTGATTTGGATGAGTCTTGACTCTCCTTTGTCACCCAATACCATAGCACAAATCTTTCTAACCTTAAATTGTTAGTAGACTTGGTTGGTTCCATCACAACAAACTATCTTAGGACATAAAAATAATTTAGAAAACAACCACCTTTGGGGCCTCTTTTAGGTGCTCTACCCTTATCACACTTCTGTGGATAATTATGGGGAAGATCCTAGAGATTTCTCCAAGGAGTTTTAGATGAAAAAGGGAAAGAAAAACAGAGGAGAAAGAAGGTTTGAGCTTGGAAAACTTACTGATGTGTAATCAGGAAGTTTGCTCAAAACTTGGAGGATTAGAGAGTGATTGTGGAGAGATTAAGGATGAACAAGGGGTTAAAGGGTGGAGAGGAGTTGTATTTATAGGTGAGGTGGGTTGGTTGGGTGTTTAATGCAGTAATTAGGGTGGTTGGGAGGTGTTTAGGTGAGATAAATGGGTGTAATTACGAGTTGGTTCATGTGCTGCCAGAAAGGTCGTCGCGCTACGTGACGGGAAATCAGAATCTGGTCACGCGACGCGACCAGTTGTTTAGGCCCAAAAAATGTTTTTTTGGTTGGGCTTGGCCCAACAGACTTGGTTTTGGACGTGTTTTTAGGTTTTTAAACTTAAGGTTTAAGCCAATTTTGACATGTTTTTGGATTGGGCTTGATTCCTAACTCGTACGGGCTCGTTTATGCTTCGGTTTCGTATTAGAGTCTCGTTTTTAAGCGTAAAGTGTAAAGTTTGCGTAAATAGAATACATAGAAAGATTGAAATAGATTAAAAGTTAAATGCAATTGACAAAATATTCTTCCATTGATCATAAGCTCGGGAGTACAAGGGTACAAAATGAAAGATACAAGAGTACAATGACTAGAATGGAATAAACGAAAAGTACAACTGTTACAACAGATGGCATCACCTGGTAGCTTCTTATTCTTCTCACATTAAGACACTTTGTATCGTATACTTTCTCTTATAGAGATTGAGTAGTTTTAGCTTATTCACACAACGAGGCCAATGAACGGGCATTTGTTTCATTATTGGCCTCGTTGTGTGAACAAGCTAAAACTACCATTTCTTTCTTTTGAACTAATGTGTAGGTTATCTACATATGACTTGCACAAGCGTTTATTCTAAAATTAAATGAAATTTTTTTCATATATTTTTTAATTTTGTGAGATGAATAAACAGTGCACTTCAACTATTTTCTTACATATTTGCAAAGTTTAAGGTTGAAAAAATGGTTTATTTTAATCTTTTTCAGGCAAAAACCAAAATAAAAATAAAAATTGTGTACTGCAAAAAACCTCCCATGTATATATTGTTTTGGTAAAAAAAATTACTAGGTAAATTTTGCTAAAAGTGGGATTTATTGGGTAAGGTTATTGTTGTTGTTGTTGTAATGTGAGTTAATGTGCTAGAGCATTTTTGTAAACTATTTCTGAAAATATTGCTCAAAATGTTAAAGAAGTTGATTGTTTGGGATAAAGGATGATATGAAATAAACTTGTAAAGTAAAAAATAACACGAGATGTATGAAGAAAGCCCTTCATCAATTTAGATCGCTGGCATAAAACCTCGGGTGGTGATAGGCGTCCCCTTCCTTGTTTGTTTTAATAAAAAATGTTAAAGAATACAAGTCAAGAACTAAGTGGTGATCGAGCTAAGTGTTACGGTTTTGGTGTAAGTTTCAGTAAGTGAAATGAAAGAAAATAAGTAAGCTGGTGCAAGTTTTTTTTTTTTTTGAAGGCAAATTTCATTAAAAACACCGGCCTATCTCCAAGGCAGAGATAGCCACACAAACAATCAATTACATAACATCAAAATAAAAAGAACGCCAACCCTCCCATTTAACGTCATTACCCTTACAACGACTATTGAACCAAAGGAAACTAAGCGCCTTTACATCCGCTATAAGTTGAGTAATTGACACCTCCTTTTTAAAGACTTTGTCATTCCCGGCCTTCCAAATCCGCCATAACGTAATCACCAGAATACCTCGAAGGATCTCTTTCTTCGGCTGCGAAAGACCGGAAGAGTCCGCAATGGCATGAATGTCTTGAACCGAAAACATGTAAATCGGCGGAATGTTGCACCATCTAGCTATGCCACTCCACACTCCGTTAGAAAACAAACATTCAGCTGCAATGTGGTCTATCGATTCAACCGGCCCGTCACATAAAACACACCCGGCAGCCTCCGCGTAAATGTTCCTGCGTCGCAAAGCCTCAACGGTCAGAATCGGATTCATCCCAGCTCTCCAGAAAAACAAATTACATTTGGCTGGGATCCATTTAATCCATTGCGCTGCATAAGAAGGCTCTATCCTATGCGCTTCATTAACCCATACTTTGGTGTCCTGTACCGACAGATTCTGCAGCAAACTAGCGTTCCAGATCCACATATCCGAGTCAGCGCTCAGAACCGTGTCAGCAGCCATACGTGTACAATCTATCAGCTCTGCAGTTTCTTGACCCATAGCTGGATACCGCTTCCACTCCCATGCCATAATACCCGATCTACCATTAAAGTTAACTCTATCCGCTACGACGCACCACTTATTTTTATCAAGGCGGAATAGAGCCGGAAACAAAGTCTTTAGGGGAACCCCATTCAACCACGGATCAATCCAGACTTTATCTCCTCAGAGCCGGTTCTGAGGATTTAAGTGCCTTGTACGAGCCGAGAAAAAGGCCCTAATGAAACAAATCTCACACCTTGTGGTGAACGGGAACTCAGTTAGTTTTTATGTACTCGCTATAGTAAACGGAAAACATATAAACATAACATGCCCAAAATTGAATTTAAATATTACAGGTTGACGAGGTTTAAGGTCCAACGCGTGACATAATGACAAATTAAAATACATAGTTTAATCTATTAAGGAAATTTTTTTCTGGTTTATCAATTATAAAATCATATGTTATTATTTTGAAATTAAATTTATTAATTTAGTTATAAAAAGGTAGTACAAAGCGTAGTAAAATAAACTATTAATTTTTAAAAAAGTTACTGATATTAATTGCATCCAATGGAAAGGCCCGGCGGCAATTATTGACACGACCCGAAAACCGACCCGAACCCGACACGAAAAAAAATAGATTTGGGTCAACTAACACGACCCGTATAAAAAAACGGGTCGGGTTCGGGTCAAGTAACATGACCCGTTTAAAAAAACGGGTTGGGTTCGGGTTGACACATATATAAAATGGGTTGACCCGTTAACCCGTTTAAGTATTTAGAAAAAAAATCTATTATATTTTTATTTTTCTTTTATCATTTCTATTAAATGGTTAGTTATAATTGTGTTATTTTTAGCACACTATATTATTTATTTGTCACACTTATATACTCACCATTAAACACTTTATTGATAACCCGTTTACAACCCAATAACCCGCTTATAACTCATGAACATGTATTACTCATTTAAAAATATGGGTTAAACGGGTCGTTTTCGGGTTGACCCGGATTTTATGTGGGTCGGGTTAGGGTTGAAATATTTGACACGAATAATAATATGGGTCGGGTTCGGGTTGCACATTTCAACCCATCAACCCGCCAACCCGCAACCCGTAAACCCGCCAACCCATCAACCCGACACGATTGACACCCCTAGGAAAGGGTGTGGTTCCCTTATTTTGGGTAATTAATGGTAAAAGCATAAGTCTACAAACTAATAAAAAACTAAGAATGAAAAGTGAAGACCAAAGCTGGCTTGAAAAAGAAAAATATTACTGAAACGTACAAAAAGGGGGAGAAGCAGAATAGAACCCGTGACGACGGAGAAGACAAAAAAGGGCCTTAACCACTAGACCAACTTATGTTTTAATTATAGTTCTTATTCTCTATGTTTATATACAAAACTAGCTGATTACCCCGGGAGGGTCCCGGGGTTGATAAATCTAATTTTACGTGATAACCTATTACAAATTGCTCAAGTTAACTAACCACAAAATCTTCCAATCATTGCATGTTCATAGTATTCTAATCAGTAATAACTCATATTCCCCACAAAATCTAATTTTACGTGATAACATGAACACTTTGTGTGTTTTTTTCCTGTATGAACGAAACCCCACAAAAAATAGTCGATTTTTTCTCCGTTTTTTATATAGCACTATGGTACTCGTTGGAAAGATAATAAAACGCTCGTTAATTTGGTGTAATTTTTTTCTTTAAAAAATCCCGTATATAAAAGATATAAACGTTTAAAAGTTATGGGAGGAAATATGAGAGAGAAAATTTTAAATTTATTTTTAAATTCTTTTTTCCTAAAATAACTCAATTTAATTAAAAAGGAAACAATTTAAAAACACCAAAAACTCTCCATTATGATGCCACATGACACAAGGTTTTTTTTTTTTTTTTTTTTTTTTGAAAAGAAACTTTCATTCAAAAACCGGCAAGCTCTAAAACGCTAGAGCCGCCTAAACAAAACACTATTCACATATATACAACGGATATTTTAACCAATCATTCCACTCTACATCTTTGAACTTCGATCTATGCTTCAACCAAAAAAATGCCTTAACCTTCACTTCCGCTACAATCTCCATCACTTTCTTAGATTTGTTTTGAAAAACTGCGACATTCCTTGTGCTCCAAAGCGCCCAAATAGTGATCATCACAATCCCTCTAACAATCTTCTTCCTCCATTTTCCACCGTGGACATTTTTATATAAACCCAACAAATCCTGAAAATCAAAAACAAAAAACGGATCCAGCCTACACCACTTACAAATGTTACTCCACACCCCATAAGAGAAGCCACAATTCACCATCAAATGTTGTATGTCTTCATCGCTGCTTCTGCATAAAGGACAAGTCACGTCTTGAATACTAATTCCTCTTCTTTCCAAAGCTACTCGAGTAGGAATGCGATCTTTAGCGGCCCTCCACACCAGCAGAAAGACTTTAACTGGAACCCATCCTTCCCATTTTAAAACCTGCTGTTGCAGCCCAGCAGAAGGCGCCATCAGCATGTTTCTGCATTCCTTCACCGAGAAAGATTTATTTGTGTCGCTGTTCCAAGCCCATTTATCCAAACCACCACTGAACCGCTGCCCCGAGAACATCCATTCTAAATCCTGCAGCTCTGAAAACTCCTCTACCGTCCGAGGGGCTCTGTACCAGTTAGGCAACAAAGACAAACCATCCAAACGGGGGGCGACCCTATCTCTGACCAGACATCTTTTATCTCTATCCAACTTATACAAAGTTGGCCATCTATCTTTTAAGATAGTATCTCCCAACCATAAATCAAACCAAAAACGTAAAAGGCTCCCATTCCCGACCACTCCTCTAAACAACTGCTGGAAAGGTTTATTATTTACCTGTGTAGCGTTCAAAACAGAAACAATAACTTTCCAGCAGCCCGGTAGAGACCTTTTAACAGGAAGGAAATTCCAGCAACCTCTACCACCGTGTATCCCTTCGATAACATTTCGCCACACCGAACCTCCCTCTACCTTAAACCTCCAAGCCCATTTCGCTAAAAGCGCCAGATTAACATCCGCTAATCTCAAAATACCCAAACCACCTTGTTTCTTAGGGGATGTAATCACCCCCCAGGAAACCCAATGCATTTTTCTATCTTCCTTTGTTCCGGACCATAGAAAATTCCTCATGAGTTTCTCCAAAGCTTCTATCACCATAACCGGAGCTTTATACAACGATAAATAATAAATGGGGATACTCGATAGAACCGACTTTATTAGCACTAGCCTTCCTCCCATAGACAAAGTTGATGCCTTCCACGTTGATAGCCGATTCTTAATAGTATCGATAACCGGGTTCCAATGACACACCCTATTCATGTTAGCCCCAACCTTAATCCCCAAATAATCAAATGGTAACGCGCCCCTTCTACAACCCATCACATCCGCCATATTTTCAACCTCATCATCCTCCACCCCAATTCCAAAAAGAAAAGATTTCTGAATATTTATTTTTAAACCGGAGCAAAGATGGAACACCCTGAGAACCCGCGCCACATTATCCAAATTTTCTTTTGACCATTCCCCAATTAGCAAGGCATCATCGGCGTAAAATAGATGCGACATCACCAAAGAATCCCTACCTATAACCACCCCCTTTATTTCTCCAATCTCCACCGCCTTGGAAATCATACAATGAAGTACCTCCATAACAATCAGAAAAAGAAAAGGAGACAACGGATCTCCTTGCCGAACCCCTTTTTGACATTGGAATTCAAACGTCGGAGATCCGTTTACCAAAACAGCCGAACGTGCCGACTCTAAAATACCTTTAATCCAAGAGCACCATTTATCAGGAAATCCCATTTGCATTAAAGTAGAAAGTAAGAAACCCCAGTTCACGTTATCATACGCCTTCTCGAAATCAAGTTTCAATAAAAACGCCCTTTGTCCACCCTTTTTTAACCACCCGATAGCTTCATTAATCACCAAAGGGCCATCTAGAATAAATCTTCCACTGAGGAAAGCAGACTGAGTATTAGATATCACCGAGGCCAGCACCTTTTTTATCCGAATAGCCAACACCTTAGAAATCACCTTGCTCACTATACCTATCAAGTTGATAGGCCTATAATCTTTTAAGCCCACCGGAGTTTTAGATTTGGGGATCAATGTAATAAAAGACGAGCTACAACCCCTACTCATAATCCCATAATCATGGAACCACCCAAACAATCGAAAGAAGTCATCCTCCAAAAAATTCCAGAAATGCTTTACAAACCTGAAATTGAAACCATCTGGACCCGGCGCTCTATCCGAACCACAGTCAAACACTGCTTCCTTTATCTCCTCTTTAGAAAACATAGCCACTAACTCTTCACCATTACGTTGAGAAATCCTTTTAATATTCTGGCATCGGATGCCAGGTCTTCTACTATATCTCTCCTGAAAATGTCTCCTAAAGTGTGTCAAAACCTCCTTTTTAACCAAGGAAGGCTTCGCCACCCACGCACCACCTACCATCAACCCCGGAATCGCATTAGTAGCCTTTCTCCCGTTAGCTATACCATGGAAAAACGCCGAATTTTCATCTCCATCAATAGCCCACCTAACTCTAGATTTTTGCTTCAAATCCCTATTTTGGCATAAATTAAAATGATCCACCCCTTTCTTGCACTCCTCCCAAACCCAAATTTCTTCCTCTTCTAAATCCCGATCTTCCATCTCTCTCTCCAGTCGTTCTAAATCGACTTTCAATACTAACAGATCCTCCCCTTCTTTTTTAACAATCTCCTTCCACCATCTATTGAGCACCCCCCTCAGAAATCTAAATTTAGCCATAATAATCTCGTCCGGCTTCCCCTGAAAGTTCGTTTCTGTTAAAGCTCTAGCCACAACCAAATCACAATCCGCCCTGAATAACCAAGAATTGAACCACCTGAACGGTTTAGGTCCAAAATTGGTGTCCACAACTGACAACAAAAGAGGACAATGATCTGAAAATTCCCTGTTTAACGCTCTCAAACAAGCAGCTGGCCATTTATTAAAAAACTGTTGACATACCAAAATTCTATCAATTTTACTCATCTTGTGCTTTACCCCTTTCCCAGACAAACAAGTAAACTTGAAACCTCTCATGAAATACTCTTGTAGCCCCAAATCATCAATAAAACCATTGAAGTCCGCTGCCACCCCATAATTGAAACTAGAATTCCTCCTCTCTTCAGGGAACCTAACCGCATTAAAGTCACCCAACATAACTATCAGGCCATTACTACCCCTAACAAACCGAGACAGCTCCTCCCACAACCGTCTTTTTGCCCCCGCCCGCTGAGGCGCATAAACATTAATAAAGTTGACAACCGTGCCATCTGCCACTAGACTACAAGTTGTTACCAGAAAATTCCTATTTTGAATCATCGAAATCTTCTTCAAAACCTTTGGATTCCACATATTAACTAGACCTCCCGATAAACCAGAAGCATCAACCGAATCGTAATCAACCCCACCATCACCCCAATAAGAAATCACCTCCCTTAACCCTAACCCAGAAATCTTAGACTCTTGCAAACCTACAAACTCCACCCCGTGAATTTTTCGTAACCGTTTACACCAACTAGCTTTTCCCCCATCCCTCAGTCCCCTAATATTAAGAGATAAAACATTCATTTATAACCAACCTGTAACCCTTCTCCATGAATCGTATCCTGAACCAGCTCCCGATGATTCTGTAGGTCTGCCCCCAATAAAACACCCATACGGATGGTCGCGTCCACTTCCTTTTCCGGTAGTTCAGTGTCTTCCGATGGTTTCAGAGAGCTCCCACTACCATCTACCTGGGACTTCTTTAAACTTTGTAGATCACGAGAAAGCAGAGGAGTCGAAAAAACCAAATTCTTTTTAGGATTACTAAAAAGACCATCCTGCCCCTGTGACTTAAAATCAATTACATTGATATTCCCAGAGTCTTCGCAGTCTTCATAACTCTCCTCTGG
Source organism: Ambrosia artemisiifolia (assembly GCA_032199755.1). NCBI lineage: Eukaryota > Viridiplantae > Streptophyta > Magnoliopsida > Asterales > Asteraceae > Ambrosia > Ambrosia artemisiifolia. The sequence goes on along the minus strand of CM063529.1, from coordinate 3,360,214 downwards.
GCTGGATTCCTCAGACTCCTCATCTGGGCCATCATTCCTACCTTTGGGCTTCTTGACAATTTTTGTTCTCTCCAAACTACTAGAGTATTCACCCATAACTTGGCCCACCCCACTAAAGCCCACTTGTTTCTTTTTCCTCTTATTAATATTGGAATTCAAATCCTCAATCTCCTCATTACAGCTGTTGATTTCGAAGTCAAAGTTGGCCCCAGGAATGAAAGACTCATCATTAAAACCTTCCAAAATAACATTCTCATTTAAGGAATCCCCATTAATATCCAAATCATTTTCCTTAAATTCCGCATCCTCATTAACTTCAATCGGAGCGACTTCCGGCCGATCCCCGTTCAAAACTTCCTCACCAGAATGGACCTCCGGTGAACTAACATGGACATCTTCTTCCATATCGCCCCTGGCAGAGACCTCATCATCATCATCCCCAACCTCCCTCTCATCAGAATCCGCTTCCAAGAAGTGTGGAACCCAATCCCCTACCTCCTCATCCACCCATAACCTAAATTTTCTTCCACGCCACTGCACAGTAATTTCCTCGGCAATCTTCTTACCCTCACCAACTAGAACACCCACGTATTCAAACGAAAGATCCGCATCTACCTCCGATCTAGGCGGCTTATGCACGATCTTCCCAAACATTTGGCCAACTTTATCTACAACCGAACCATGCATCAAATGAATCGGCAAACCTTTAATTTTCAGCCAGGCTAACCGTTCAAAGGCTAAAGCTTGACCTTCCCAGAAGCAAATTCCCGAGAAACGACCCACCACCTCTTTGGCCTCCCGTAAAGCTTTCTCCGCATCCTCTCTAATACGAAACGTAACCAAAACCGATAACCCTCCCAAATACTGCACCATGCACTCCCCCGCATCTATCTCCTTCAGAATGACATTAATCTGCTTTAGGGCGTCCAGGTCTATCATTCTCATTATCAGCGCACGGCCATGCGTTTTCTGAAAAGCTTCCACACTATCCTCAATCCTTAAAACACGATCAGCATGCTGCTCTACCTTTCTGCCCGTCAACGTCTCCTGAAAAGACTTCCCCCCCATAGTAAACGTATTGTCTCCCCCAGTAAATGCCTGACTACTTCCCATTTCTTGTTTACCCTTGTTCATCGGTTTGTAGTACTCCTTCGGTGTTGGACCAATTTCGCCGTCTTCAAAGCAGAATCTGGCTACATTGGCCTTTAAACCGAAATCTCCCATCCTAATCTTGCATAAATTCCTCACCATCTCTGTCACATCCTTAACATCTAGGAAGGAAATAAACCCAAATCTACGTCCCACTTTGTCGCGCTTTCTAGCAATGTACAAATCATAAATCACTCCCAACTCCCGTGTAAAATCCGCCAGATCTCTTCCACTGCAGTTATCCGGCAAGTTAGAAACGAAAAACTTCGTTATACGACCTTGAAGTTTGTCCGGAATTGGATTCCGGCGACTTCCCATGACTCCGACGACCTTTTTTAGAGAGAGAGTATCTTTACCAATGTGCTAATTTTACGAGTGAACATGACACAAGGTTGAGGCCTCCATTGCACGCCACGTCAGCAAAAGTCTTTTCTTTTATATATATATATAGATGTACATAAGAAAAAAAAAATTAGGCCTATCGGAAAAACGGGCCTCGGCCAGGGGTGCGGCTCGCCCACCCCTAGGGCCGGCCCTGTATCTCCTTTCCATTTCCAACCCGCCCTTGAAGCAAACTATTAAATGAAGAACCATTAATAATAAGACGGTCTCCGCTAGCCACAATCTTTCCTCAAACCCTGCGAACTAAACTGTTACATGGGACCGAACACCATCTTCGTCTCGACCCATGAATAGCATCTATCACTTGCCTCCAAAACTCCATCCCAATATTTCTAGGATATCTTTGACTTGGTCCATTATAGACGTTGCATTATCACAAGTTCAACATTGACCGTTTGAAGCTGCAGCGTCCGGCCATTAACCAACTTCCAGCTTTTTGGGATTGACTTGGTCTGGAGTTAAAGACTTTGAATAATGTTTCATGCGAAAGAAATAATCCACAAAAAAACACATTAATTAAGTTCATGATATTTTCCAGGATATTGGACCAATCCTAAACTCATCGACATAAAATAATGTTCAAAATATTGGTCGGTATATGGACAGAAATTCCATTCCCAGCATATATCTTATTCTTTTTTATTTCTACTTCTTACTATCGTCGGTTATTCATGAAAACCACCCCGACATACTCATAAATACTTTTAATCTCATCACGAAAACCAACTAAAGCTCTTTCAAAACAATAGAGAATATCTTGCACATATTATGCCATGAACAATGTGGGAAGCCATTTTATGAGCTACAAATACATAACTCGGGTCATTGTATATTCAGGATAACACCTTCGAGAGAAGGATTTTTTAGGTAGATGTTTCTCCCAATCCCACCCACACCCATCCATAGTAGTATGTTAGCAGTATGTTCCCTTATTTTTGAAAATCATATTATAAGCATGAGTCATTTTGCTATTATAAACCACCGACATACAATTAACACACAAACATATAATATATTAAAAAATAAGTAATTTGAGTCAATCCAAGCCGAGTCAAGAATAGCTCAAGCTAAGCTCGTATACAAACTGTTTGAACTCGGCGTGACTCGTTTAAAATATGACCGAGTTTAGCTATGCTCATTTACTACCGAGATGATTTCGATCAAACAATTTTGAGTGATTTTCAAGCCACAAGCTAGTTAAACCACCATAATTATAGGTGATGTTATCTGTGTTAAACATTAAAAAATTTAACACATGTAATTAAAATCATGTTCCGGTTTTTGATGTTGATTATGACTAGGGGTGTAAATGACACGTAGCGGCTCGGGATCGGCTCGGGATCGGCTCGGTAAAAAGCTCGAACGAGCCGAGCCTTAACGAGCCCGAGCCTAAAATATGGCTCGTTTAGTTATCGAGCCCGAGCTCGAGCCCTAGATACAAAGCTCGATTGGGCTCGAGAGCCTAATCGAGCCTTAACGAGCTAGAGCCCGAACCCGAGCCCGAGCCTAAGTTACAGCCGAGCCTAAGTTATAGCCTTAACGATTGGGCTCGCGAGCCTAAGTTATAGCCGAGCTTTTGCGAGCTCGAGCCGAGCTCGAGCTTTGGATTTTGCTAGCGAGCCGAGCTCGAGCTCAAGATTGTAGGCTCGAACCGAGCCGAGCTCGAGCTTCACAAAACCTTAACGAGCCCGAGCCGAGCCCAGTCAGGCTCGGGCTCGGCTCGGCTCGTTTACACCCCTAATTATGACCACACTTTATTAGTTAGTCCCACTTTCTTAAACATTTTAAAGTTCTAACTCTAAAGTTTTGATGATGTAATATGTTATCTTTTTTATTTTTTTCTAATACCATACAACATATCAGTTTTTGATATACAAATCCTTTTTGATTCACAAATCAGTTTCCAATACCATAACAGCTAAACAAAACTGAAGGCAACTTCTTTACAACAGCAGCCCAAGGACTTCACCTCCAACTTTTTAATTTATGAGGCTAGCAAGAAGCAACAAGTGTTATATAGTGTTAAGCGATAATCATGCCCAAAGACTAGCACAACGATTATCACCTCTTTATTGTATAGTAAATTTTAATTGTGTAGATTCCTTATTTATCTCATTGTATGTATTATATATATCATGTGAATATTATCAATGAGAATACAAGAGTTTATACAAGTTTATCATCCTACGGTTTGTTTTAGAACAAACCTTTTCTGCCGTCCTCTTTCACATATTGTTTTCGAACAATTTCCACTTCACCATAATATTTTCGATTCCTCCACATTTACTATCAATATTATAATATTTTACATTTGTGCATCATCTTCAATATTATCCGTATTGTCGGTCACTTTTTGTTCAGCACCTTCATCAATATTTCATTGTTTTCTATGGCCGACAAACAAAATTCATTGCCTGCCGGTTCTTCTTCGGATGCTGCAAGCCACAAGCCCCTACACCCAGAGTATACGGTTAGTAATATTCAACATAAAGTTCGGGTTTTAGATGGTGTCAAGGTTTATTATGCGTCGTGGGTAAAACTTTTTACCCTCCACGCCAAAGGGTATCATGTGCTTTGTCACATAGACGGTACGCCGCCACCCACCAAAGACACCCCTGAATGTACTTCGTGGGAGAACATAGACTCCATTGTAAACCATTGTTTTACAATGGATCTATGGCACTCTCTCGGACTCTTTTCTTCTAAAGTTACTTGTTGATGATTCCATGGCACATGAAGCTTGGCTTCGTGTCAAACGCCATTTTTGTAGCAATAGAGGTCCCCGGTCCCAAGCCCTACAACATGACCTAGCCAATACCACTTTAGCATCCATGCCTAGCCTAGAAGCCTATTGTCAAAAAAAATACAAGACCTAACCGACCAACTTAATGCCCTTGACTTTCCTATGAACGATCAACAACGTGTCCTTCACCTTGTCAAAGGCCTACCCAAAGAATATGACACAATCGCCTCAATACTAAATAATACCTTACCCACTTGGGAAGATGCGGTTGAACAACTCATCTCCGAAGCCGGTCATATGAAAACTCATGACGTCGTGACAAATAACCCGGCCATTGCCGCCGCCATCCCACCTCTGGCCTCCAACAGTCGGATGACAAATCCTTCTGTAAACAAACAATCACCACAACAACCCTATTCCTAAACCCAAACAAACTCCCACCCTTCGGCCCAATACCACTCCCCTTCACAGCCTACATCACCGGCCCATCACTACCCAAACCCAAACCGAGGCCCACCCTATAGAAGCAACCCACATTACAACCGGCCCAATAACTGTAAACCGGCCCACCCCAAAACTCTTACAACCGATCCTATTCCGCCACACCCATACCCAACCAACCCGCAACAACAACCATATTATCCACCCTTTTGGGCCCCTCCCTATTAGTCGCCACCAGCTTGTCCCTACCCCACCCAAAATTGGCCACAACCATGGTTTCCCCAACCTTCACCCAATATCCAAAATACCCTTGGCAATCAATGGTCGGCACAGGCTCATCTTACCGAGGTAGACCCTTTGGAACCTACACAGCTTGCTGATGCGGTTAATGCTTTAACTGTGGATTTAGGTGATGACTCTGATGAGTGGAACTTTAATACAAGTACATCTTCTCATATTTCTTTAGATAAAAATAATATTGACACGTTTTCCACGTTTTTACCAATAGCGTCAATGATTGTTGGAAATGGCAATAAACTTCCCATTTTGGGCTCTGGCAACTCAACCCTAAACTTCACCTCAAAACCATTATACATTAAAAACATCCTCTTTAATCCTAACATAGTCAAAAACCTTATATCAGTCCGTTAGTTTAATATTAATAATTACACATCTATCGAATTTGATCCATATGGTTTTTCTGTGAAGGATTCCAAGGATGGCACGATCCTGAGTCGTCACAACAGTTCAAGTGACCTATACCCACTTACCCCAAATGCTTCCGCTACTGCTTGCTTTGCTTCCACTCAAGACTCCCCCTTTTGGCACCATCGACTCAGTCACCCGGTTAACCCGTTATGTATTTTCTCCGTTTAAATAATTTTATTTCTTGTAATAAGCAAAAGACTTTGTCTCTTTGCCATGCTTATCAGTTGTCCAAGAACAAACGTTTACCATTTAATGATTTTGTTTCTCATACATTATGTCCTTTTTCATTATTACACTGTGATTTGTGGACTTCACCACTTTTAAGCCATGCAGGTTACAAATACTATTAGATAATAATTGATGATTTTACTCACTATACGTGGGTTTATCCACTAAAATTTAAATCTGAACACTTTTCAAAAATAACCCACTTTCATCAATTTGTTTCCACCCAATTTTGTCTACCCATACAAGCAATCCAATGTGACATGGGAGGCGAATTCGACAACACCAACTTCCACAACTTCACTTCTCAAAATGGCATCCAATTTCGGTTCTTGTGCCCTCACACCTCTCAGCAAAATAGCAAAGCTGGGCGCATGGTCCATCACATTAACGAGATCATGTTCACACTTCTCACCTATGTTCCCTGTATGTTTGAAGGCCCTTCCGGGACTTAAACGGTGATAAAAACGGCCCGAGACAGATTCGGCACGCCCACGCACACTTGCATGGAGGCCCCGCACACTAGAAGACAAAGCAGCAAGCTTAGGGAACAAGAAAACTTCCTGAAGTAAACTTGCACGCCCGTGCCACCTTCATTGGCACGCCCGTGCTCAAGACAAAACGTACAGACAAGACAGAACTGTAGCAACTGAACGTACGTGTGACAGCAAGCACGCCCCTGCCACTCATGTGCATGCCCGTGCTTGCCCTGGAGGTCTATAAATAGCAAGCTAACACTCACTTGTGGGAGGCCTTAGGGCCATCCTAACACACCCAACAAGGCTAGGCCTCGTCCTACCTTGATCATCAAGGCCAAGCATGGGATCGTAGAGTAGTTCATATGCAATAAACATCGAGGGTCATGATGTTGGTAGATGCATAGCACTAGAAGATGGAGAGCTTGTCTATGAGCATCCATGTTCTTGGGTTGATGATTCGGTATGGTTGTATCTATCTATTATTCATGAATCCACTTCGATTTGTAGACTTTTATTATTAGTAGTAGTAGTAGTAGTTTATTTTAGTTATTTGTTGTGTTATCTTATCCTAATCTTTGTTTGTTTATCTTGTGACAGGTTTCCAATGATGATTAACTTAATAAACCTAAAATCAACTCTAACTTAATAAACTAACTAGAGGTTTAATCAGCTTTTGGTAGTTCCGCGCTAGAACCAAGGTTAGGAAACCGGTAGTGAGATAGATCCTTCGGGCTTTTGATATCCGAACCGGATTCTAAACAATGGCTTCTGAAGTGGACCAGATCTGAGTGACACATTTCTGGCACTAGTGATCTTCGGATTGCACACCTTTAGGATTATTTTCCACCTTTATCAAGGGTTTCATTCATCAAATGACTGACTTTCTAGGCAAAGGACGGATTCCCTACGGGTACACCAGTGATCTTCGGATTGCACACCTTTAGGATTAGGTTCCACCTTTGTTAAGGATTTCATTCATCTTGACAAGTTATGGGTGGATTAATTAAGTCATCAATCATCAAAGAAACTTCATATTTATCAGGCCTACAAATATTAAAGTGTCACTAAAGATAAATAAAACAAGGATTATATTTCTAGGTCTCGTTAGTACAAAACCGTTAACCATTGGGGATACTTGTCTTCTGAGCTGACTATAAGAGAGATCCTTCGGTCTTCATGATCGTTAACCTACTTAGGGGATACGTTGTTGGTGAGGATGGCTGTAAGGGAGATCCTTCCGGTAAGGAAAACGAAAGCTAAGGGAGGTGTACTGTGTTCCAGGTCGGAAGTGAAGCCTCCAATACAAGAAGAAGATAAGTTTAAGGATCAGAGACTTGACCGTGGTTAGGTAAGCCCGCTATATGCGAGGCTCGGGCGGAGTACCTTCATGTGGATGCACATTGGGAGGTTTTGCATTCTACTCAGTAGTGGCCCTACTTCTCTATCAAGGAGTCAACACTTCAAGATCACTCTTTTCTTCCTCACAAATAATTAAACTTAACTATTAACTGTAATAATAAACTTAACTACTAATTTGGAGGGTCCCGAGATGTGCATATTTGACCTCTCTACTATTTTATCTTTTTCTTTTATAAAACCTTTTTCAAAAAATATTTTTATTAAAGAACCCCTCTGCATTATTTTTCTTTTTAAAACCCGATAAGTTAAATGATGAAGGTGAAGTAGGGGAAAGTGTGAACTTTGGAATACGATACTCAATACTTACCCTAGAGGCTATACTATACACGTCAGGTTCTCTACCTATGTGTTGGTTTTAGTTTCTAAAGTAATTATTGTTTACTTTATAAATTTAAAACTTGGTGAAACCGGCTTAGTAAAAATCAGTCGTTTATCCCAAAACCAAAGTTTTGGATTTAAAACATCAAGTTTTTGGCACCGGGGAAATGACATCTTTCTAATTTGCTAAAACCACGCACATCAGCAACCGTGTAAGTGTTGGAGATGTTGTCTTCTTCATCCCACCTATAGGCCCAACCGTTTTAAGCCCAGTATAATTAACTTGTTAAGCAAGTTTAGCGTAGGGTTAAACCCTAATTAGGAACCGATAAATATATCTCCTGTACTTGTATTTTGTATCACTCAATAAAAAGAATACCCCAGTTGCCCCCATGGACGTAGGTTAGTTTAGACCGAACCACGTAAATCTTTGTGTTCGTGTGCGTGTGTGTTCTACAATCCTAACAACTGGTATCAGAGCCTAGGCTCTAGATCAGAGAAGAGAGAACATAACCTGCCACCTCATAGCCGTCACCCATCTCCTCCTGTCGTCAGTCATCTCCTCAGCCCCGCTTCTCCTCTCTACTTCGGCTAGGGTTCCGATTGAACCCTACCACCTTGCGCCGCCAACCAACCAAGACAAACCGGTGTTCTGTCCAACTCCATTCAGCCGCTTCTCTAGCCGCCAGGTCTAACAATCAATCTCTGAATTTAAGAGAAAGAAGAAGACATAAAAGAGTTGTTGCTTTTGTATTCTTGCGTGGATCTCTACAAAGAAAAGCAAACAGAAAGCAATTTTCTTTTGCTTTGTTTTCTAGAAGTATCAAGTTATATAATAATTCTTTTTGACTATTGTGGTGAATGAGGTCAGATTTTTTGGTTATTTGTTTTGTTAGTGGAGAAGTAACTTTATAAAAGAAGTTGGTCAACTTTTTGTTGGGCTTTTTGTTGGTCCTTTTTTTATTTGGCTAATTGGTTAGAGAAGTGGTATTAATCTTTGACTAGTTTTCCTAGATATTTAGACAAGATGATGTCTGAAGAAGGAAAAGTTGAAGCAGATAAATTTGATGGGAAGAATTTTGGATGGTGAAAGATGCAAATCAAGGATTTGCTTATACAGAAGGAGTTAGATGCTGCACTAGACCCTCCCCCTGAGACCATAATGAAAGAATGGACGAATCTTGACAAGAAAGAACTGTCAACAATTAGGCTTACTCTCTCCATGAATGTAGCTTACAACATTCTGGAACAAACCACAGCGCATGGGATTATGGAAGCTTTGTCCAACATGTACGAGAAGTCGTCTCCTGCAAATAAAGTGTTTTTGATTCGGGAGTTAGTCGTATGAAAGAGGTAAGTTCTGTTACTGAGCATATTAATTTATTTAAATCACATTTGACACGTTTATCTTCTGTAAACTTTAAGATAGATGATGTATTGCAGGCTTGTCTATTGTTATCCTCATTACCTGACAGTTGGTCAGACACAATCACAGCAGTCACAAGGTCAGTTGAGACTCTCAGTTTTGGAAGAGTTCGTTATTTGTTACTAAATAAGGATTCCAGAAGGAGGAACAATGGAGAATCAAGCTCGTTGCTCAGTACTGAAGGAAGAGGGAGAAGTAATAACAGAGGAGAAAATAGGGGTGGGTCAAAGTCAAAATGCAGGAGCAAGTCAAGACCTGGAAAGCCAAGGAAAGATATACATTGATGGAACTGTAAGGAGTTTGGGCATTTTAGAAGTCAGTGTTCTGAACCTGCGAGAGAGAAAAAGGAGGTGAATGCTACTACATCCTCAGATTCAGAGGATGCTCTTATCTGCTGTATCGAGATTTATGTTTAAGACTGGATATGGATTCAGGAACGTCTTTCCATGCTACTTTTATCACGAAGAAGATGAAGAATCTACGAACAGGTAACTTTGGTAAAGTTCGTTTGGCTAATAATCAGAGTCTTGATATTATAGGAATCGGAGACATAGACCTTAAAATGCCATTGGGAACCATTTGGACCTTGAAGATTGTTCGGGTCATTCCTTGTTTGAAGAGGATGCTTATGTCCATCGGTCAGCATGATGATCAGGGATATGATATTCACTTTAGTAAAGGACAATGGAGAGTTGTTAAGGGCAGTATGATAGTTGCTAGAGGCAAGAAGAGAGGAAGTTTGTACATGGTTGAAGCATCAACTGATGGGGTGAATGCAGTGTCGAGTGGCCAAAGTTAAACAAAGTTATGGCATGAAAGACTCGGGCACATGAGTGAAAGGGGGATGAAGATGCTTGTTACCAAGGGAAAACTTCCAGAGTTGAAGAAGGTCGAGTCCGAATTTTGTGAAACATGCATCCTAGGCAAGAAAAAGAAGGTGACTTTTGTGAAGACTGGGAGAGCACTGAAAGCTATGAAATTAGAGCTTATTCACTCGGATGTATACGGATTGACATCAGTAGCATCACTTGGATGAGCTCGCTACTTTGTGACCTTGATAGATGATTCCACACGCAAGGTATGGGTTTACTTTCTTAAACATAAATCTGAAGTTTTCGATACTTTTAAGAAATGGAAATCTGATGATGTTGAACTTGAAATGGATTTGAAGGTGAAATGCTTGAAGTCGGATAATAGTGGTGAATACATGAGCACAGTGTTTTCTGATTATTATGTTGATAAAGGGATCAAGATGATAAATATAGTTCCAGGAACTCCGCAACAAAATGGAGTTGCAGAGAGGATGAACAAAACATTATGTGAAAGAGCCAGGAGTATGAGATTGAATACAGGGCTCCCAAAGAGGTTCTGGGCTGATGTAGTTAACACAGCAGCGTATCTTATCAACCATGGACCCTTAGTACCGTTGGGATTCAAGCTTCCTCAAGAAGAATGGAAGGGTAAAGCAATTGAGTATGATCACCTGAGAATATTCAGGTGTAGTGCTTATGATATCAACCCTGAAGGTGACAAGTTAGATGCTAAAGCAAAGAAGTAGATTTTCATTGGATATGAGGGTGATAAAATGGGCTATTGGCTTTGGGATTTTGAAAGCAGAAAGATAGTCAGAAGCAAGCATGCTGAATTCAATGAAGAAAAATTGTATAAGGATAGAAACCTAGAAAGTCAAAGGTTCAAAAAGAAATAGTTGAGTTTAGTGTTGAGAATTAGAAGAAAGAATCTGTCACAGATCCCGTAATAGAATCTGAAGATGACACAGAACCAGAGACTGAAGATGGTGAGAATGAAGAGTCAGTGGGAGTTTCTGACAGTGGGAGCTCAAAGTCTGAAGATGAACAGTCTCCATAGCTGTCTGATACTTCGGTCAGGAGATCCACCAGAGTTTCTAAAGCTTCGAACAGGTACAGTCCCAGTCGTACCGACCCCTCAGTTAATTATATTCTCTTGACAGAAAATGGTGAACCAGAGAGCAACTCTGAAGCAGTCAAGACGAAGGACTCGTTCCAATGGGAGCGATCAATGAAAGAAGAAATGAGTTCACTACACAAGAACAAGACTTGGGTTCTTGTAAAACTTCCGCCAGACAAGAAAGCTCTTCAGAATAAATGGGTTTTCAGGGTCAAAGATGAACATGATGGTTCTAAACGGTATAAAGCCCGTTTAGCGGTCAAGGGATTTCGACAGAAGAATGGAGTTGATTATGATGAGATCTTCTCTCCAGTGGTGAAGACGACCACCATCAGGTTATTTCTGAGTATTGTAGCAGTAGAGAATTTGCATCTAGAGCAGCTAGATGTGAAAACATCATTCCTACATGTTGACCTTGATGAAGATATTTACATGGCACAGCCTGAGGGATTCTAGGTTATTGGAAAAGAGAATTGGGTGGGCAAGTTGAAGAAGAGTCTATATGATCTGAAATATAAGCGCCAAGGCAGTGGTACTTGAAGTTTGATGATTTCATGGTGAGAACTGGCTACAAGAGATGTGTAGCCGATCACTGTTGTTATCTGAAGAAGTTCGAGAGTTCGTATATCCGCCAAGGCAGTGGTACTTGAAGTTTGATGATTTCATGGTGAGAACTGGCTACAAGAGATGTGTAGCCGATCACTGTTGTTATCTGAAGAAGTTCGAGAGTTCGTATATCATTCTACTTCTGTATGTAGATGATATGTTGATTGCAGGATCAGATATGAATGAGATTAACAAGTAGAAGAAGCAAATGTCAAAAGAATTAGAGATGAAGGATTTGAGTGCAGCTAGACAGATACATGGGATGAGTATTAACAGGAGCAAGAAAGATGGATGTTTGACACTGACCCAGGAGAAGTACATCGGGAAAGTGTAGAGAAATTCGGTAATAACAGTGAGAAGACCAAGCCAAGAAACACGCCATTGGGGAGTCACCTCAAGCTTACCAAAGATCAGTGTCCCAGAACTAAAGAAGAAAAGGCTGATATGGCTAGAGTTTCGTATGTATCTGCAGTAGGTAGTCTGATGTACGCTACGGTGTGCACAAAACCTGACATAGCACACACAGTCGGAGTTGTTAGTCGGTTTATGTCAAATCTAGGAAGAGAACATTGGGAAGCAGTTAAATAGGTACTTCGTTATTAGAAGGTAACATCAAAGATGGGGTAATCTTTCAAAGAAAGGATTCAGTTCTCAGAGGTTATACAAATGCTAACCTGGGTGGCTGCAGAGAGACATTTAAAAGCACCACGGGTTTTGTTTTCACAGTGGGAGGAACTACAGTCAGTTGGATGTCCAGACTCCAGAAAAGTGTGGCTTTGTCCACAACAGAGGCAGAATACATGGCTATGGCTGAAGCCAGTAAGGAGCTAGTGTGGTTAAAAGCTTTTCTGGAAGAGTTAAGGAAGAAGCAGACTGAGTACTTATTGCACTGTAATAATGAAAGTGCAGTGAAACTTGCCAAGAATCATGTGTATCACAAGAAGATGAAGCACATCGGGATAAGGTATCACTTCGTGAGAGGATTGATTGTTGATGGCACAATCAACTTGAAGAATATCTCAGGTGCTAAGAATTCAGAGCATATAGTCAATAGACCATTTCAAAGATTATTAAGAGTCAACAACCGGAAGTAGATTAATGGAAGCAGTACGCAAACGAAGTCAAATGAGAAAGATAATCAGTTATAATAAGATGAATTAAGTCAATTGCTTGCAATAATCAACAAGTTAAGCGGAGGTCAACATGATATAAATGGGAATTTGATGGTTTTTAATATGATGATTTGTACTATTTGTTGTCAAAAGTTAGTATTAGTGGATTTGTTGGTTCATTCTACTTGATCAGCCACACTGCATTTAAAAAAAGGGAGGGGGGAGTAAGAATAGAAGGTTTTTAAAAGGTATAGAATATAGATTTCTTCTCAGTATCCTTTTTGTTTAGCTTTTATATTCGCAAACTGAAACTTCTTGTATTTTTATTACATTCGTTGAAAAGTTGGAATTCAATTATACATCTACAACAACTGGTATGTAATATCAAGATGATTTGGTTTCATAACTCATATCACTTCTTAACAGGTCCGCGGCATGCCCTTCAATCACTTTGTGTTTAGAAACACCATTCCTTGTGTCCACTAAAGCTTCTTCCAGATTTTGACTTCTATTGACTAAACACCATTAGGTGACCCATATCCCTTTATTGACTCATATCCCTTTATTGACTTGTACACACACAACCACACCAGTATTGCAATTGAATACCACCCACCTTATGGTGGAGTGGTATGGAGGCTCAATTAAAGAAGACTTATGGCTGAAAGATCATGGATTCGATTCTTGAGAGCGTCGGGTTTTACCGATTATTCCATTGCCGTGCCTTCGGGCGAGTGGATGGTCGGGTTTTCCCTGGAACTGGTGGCTGGTGGGCCAGGGGCTCCGTCCGTTTGGGCAAGGGTCTGCTAGGGCTTCTTTGGCTGGTGGGCCAGGGGCTCCGTCCGTTTGGGCAAGGGTCTGCTAGGGCTCCTTTGGCCATTGGGAGCCGCGTACGGAGTACCTGGCTTCTACTTAGTAGTACGGTAAAAAAAAGGTTTTGAAATTGAATTCTCAATTCTACTACATTCCAAGTGTCTTTTAATAGCAGTTGCAGTTTTGAAATATATCCGGTATTTGACTGCTTGTGATTTTCATTATTATATGTTGACCTTTTTCATCAGCTCTCTTGATCAAGTTCCAAACTCTTTTGACATACAGTTTACCAATGGCTTGACCTTTCCTGTGTAATCACGTGTTAGATTTGAGCAACATTCACAATACAGGTAATCAAATTTAAATTTTGATATGGTATTTCTTCAAAAATTAAGTTTGTTGTGCCTTCACACAAAAAAAAAAAAAAAAAAAAAAAAAAAGACACCCTTAATTGTTGATTTGTTTATTTGGTTTGGCTTCTAGTTAGTCGGTAAGCAAAATTCTCATATGGTATTGTTGTTATTGGCCAGCTCTTTTCTAAATGTTCTTAGGTAATTTTTTCAAATTGGCTGATACAGTTTGTTGTGGGATGTCAACGATGGGTTTCAAATATTTTTAGCTGTTTGTTGCTCGTTTGCCTTTCTATGATGGTCAAATGTTTTACTAAAAAGACTATGGTTAAAACTGCAATAAAATCCACAAAAACTGTAAGAAAAATGTAGTCCGACTTTAAAAAACTGCATATCTAATGTAGACCGGGTTAAAAAACTCTGCTCTAATATCTTCTCAGGTCACCATGACTTTTGAGTGATTTTTCAAATGTTTTGAGTTGTACCCATTTTTGTCAAAACTCATTCCAACCCGAACCAAAGCAACAATCTTTTAAGCGACTCGTCTTGACCCAAACCCATCCCAACCCGTTACCCCTTCCCCCCGGTCCATTTTGACAGGTCTTTCCGAAATTAAATGAGTCACCGTAAAACTACCCATACATAAAACAAGGATGTTTACTACGTATGAATTCAGAACAACATATTAGTTTCAATATCAAAATATGAAAATAACCTTCTCATGAATTTAAGAGCGAAGGCAGGGTTTAGAGTGGAGAGAGTGTTCGAACATGTGTGTGGGAAAGGGAGAATGAAGCTTTATATTCGTATCATAATGCCTGCAGAAACATCAGAGCCCAACGACCAACTCTTATTTGTTTAGTATCCGTCGAGATTTGCAGCCCATTCAATCAAAGCTACACGTCAAAGATCTCTATGCATTTAAGGCAGAGCCGCATTGAACTAAGTTCATGAGTTGAAGCAATTATATCCAACTTGGGTCGCCACAAGTATTGGGGATGAACCGAGTACACCTGCTGGCTTTTGTACTCTTAACAAAAGTGAGATTCAAATGGTTTATTTTATAACATCATTGTTTTGATTGAGAGATTATAAAATACTTCTAACAAATCTATATAAAACCTTTTTAACTTACATTACTGTACAAGAAATAACTCCACTAAATCATTCATAAATTGTTAATTTATATAATTGATTCGGTGACCTGAGAAGATAAAGGCATGAAAAGAGGGATCCAAATAGATTATTGGTTCTGTTGGGATACAACAGGAACTCAATTTATACTCGTACTTTCAAAGTCAGAGAGTGCGGGGTGAACGAGGGTCCAGCCCTGTCTTAGTTTGCACTTAGATCAGATAACTAGGAATTTTGCTATAAGACATGATCAACCAAAATAGTTAACCTTATGTTCAGCACAAGATAAACCATAAATGCACGAAAATATCAGCAAGCAAACAGACGCTAAATCCACATTCCAACCTTACAAACACAAATTCATGGAATTTGTCTTTTGAAGAAAATAGACATTCAATGACTGAAAATTGAATTCATGAAGCATGGGCTGATCGAAAGAAATACTTAATATTAGGTGACGTAACTTATGAAACCAAATCATCTAAATATTTGATTGTTTCCATCTAATTATCATGCAAAAGCAGTGTTTCCATGTAGGGATGCACAAAAAAGGCTCCGCTCCATCAATCCCAAGAAATTATAGTTCTAATCTTACAAACCCAAACTCATGGAGATTTCTGTATGAAAAAGCTAGACATTATAGTTCTAAGCATAAGACCTGTGGTTCAATCAAAACTGAAATTAAACCTAGAATAATTTACATACAATTCTTCAAACACAGGATGGTTGAAGAGAATACCCAATACGAAGTTAATTAAACCAAATCATCTTTAACTTTGAAGATCATCCTGTTATAAGCAGGCAATAACTGAAAATCAGTTCCTGAAAACTCTTAGATTTGGCTGATCAAGCATAAGTAATGTTTCAATGTAGGGATATACGAAAAATGTAAACTTTTGTCCATCAATCTCAAGTTCATCGACATGTTTTGAGTCGGGCTCATACACAACAAGTTGTCCATGAAGATTGTGTTGTATAATTTCAATTATAGATTCACCTGTCTTCCTAAATCCCCTTAATAGACTTACTTGTGCAGGTGGTGCGTTAACATTTACATTGAACAGCTTTGTAAACGATTTCGTAACACCATCCTCCATCATCCATACATCCTCTGCACCATTTTCAATCACAACAAGAGACTCGCTTACCTTAGACAAGGACAACGTATGAAGAGGCAGATCAGCTAAATCATCTGGGAGGTTTACCTCTTTGAATTCTTCACTTGTCATGTCAAACGAAACAATCAGATTATAACCTTTTATTCCACCATCCACAGTAATCGTATCCGAAGCAAGCCAATAAAGACACCCATTTACAAACTGTGAACCGAAAAGTTTAATTGATTTACGAGGGAGATTACCATATGGATTTCTCCACGCCCCTAAGCTTAACGTAAAAACCTCAAATACACTTTCGATCTCCTCCAACCTTGTATTAACACCATATGTAATCTTGACGATCTTAGGATCAGTAGTCTCACGACAAACTCCGAATCCTAGAACGTTTCGATACATCACATCATTTTCCAAATTACTTGTGACATCAGGCACAACAACAGCAACAACTCGTTGAATAGAAGGATTCCAGAGAACAACCCTGTGCATTTCTTTACGACGAGAATCGGCGTACAAACATAACAAGCCAGAAGAGCAGCCAATAATATCATATGAATTAAGCTGATTAAGCATCAGGGGAACAGTGAGGGAAACCCTCTGTCGGGGGAAAGTATGATCATCAACAATTGATACATATTTCGGGTCAAAACCCCCTAAATTAACATAACTTACAAGTAGATGTTGTGTCTGGTGGTAGCTGTAACTCTTAATAAAAGCAGAGCTATCGATGAGAGACTTCCATGCTTTGGAGACTGTTCGGAATTGAATCAAGGACTTGACAGGAAGCTTTTTCATGATTTCAGCTTGGATTTCGAAGGGTATGTTGTCTGACATGTTTGAATTAAGCGATTCTTTCTGGCGAATTTCTAGGGCTTTTTGTACAAAGAGGGAGCCTAGCTGGAAAGGATGATTTGGGGTTGTGTTGAACTAAGGACACTAAAAAATAATTAAACTAAATTAATAATGTCAATTTCTTATTTTTCTCCTTTTTGTGTTTTTTGTGAAATAAATTGGCTTCACCCTTGTGATGGTAACTAACTAGATGTATGGGTTTAATAACCACTAATAAGTAATAACTAATATTAGAGGAGATTTGACTGTTCAAAACAAAAGTGAAATAAAGTGTTGTAACGGTTAATGTTAGATTCATCAGTTGAGAAATTGTTCTTTTAAAACTAAAGAAATGTTACATTTATGTTTAGTGTCAACCAAACAAAGGATAAACGTGTGTAGAGTTCTATGTTTTCATTTGTCTTTTAGAAAAGATTGACATTAATTTCTTCAAGAGTGAGTTTCCTACCGGTAGCTAGCTCACACGCTTCTATCAACATTTTAAGAAGTTGAATTTAGCGATTCTTGCTAGAAAATTTCTAGGGTCTTTTTTGTACAAAGAAAGAGCCTGCGTGGAAAGGAAAGGAAGATTTGGGGTAATGTGAGTTTTTTGTTTTGTGTAGGGGTTGAGGTAACGTACAAAGCGTTATTAAAGTAGAAAGTGTTGAAAGGATCCACAGAGTTATGATCTACTACAAACCATTCTGAATATAAAATCGGTGAGAACAAATCTGAGCCATCTATTCCTTTAATCAGTAGATGCTATTTACTACACATCATCCCTAAGAATTAGTTATGCTAATTAGTAGTAGTAAGGGTATATAGGTAATTTTATAAATTAACAATCCCTTAAATACCGCATTCTAAGGATTCCAGAATTCATTAGATGCAACATTTTTTTAAGTATTTTAATTTCTAAGTTTTGCATTGTATGAAATCAACACAAAAGCAACCCAACAGTATCTCAACCCTTTATTATGAGCATGGGTTTTTTATTACAAACGTAATGTTATCAGCACAATGAGAATGATATCAACACACTCAATATGATATTAGCACACAAAGAAATGATATTAGCACTGTGCTATTATATGATCATACTGATGTAACCTAAAAATTGACCTGCTTTAACACTTGAATAATCACAACACCGTTATACGCATATTCGTGATTTTTTTTTTCAATCCAGATCCTCTCATCAATCTTCACTAAAAAAAATAAGATCATACAGATCGCCTTCATTGAATAGGTAGAAAAAATGAAATCAATAGATAAAAAAATGGAGATAAATATGAAGGACAGTGATTTAAAGAAAAAGGAAATCATATTCACATATTTATAGGAATTGCTATAAAATCGTTTTGGATTGGCTATTAATAAATCTTTTCACATAAATTTAAAAGGGGAGAGATAACGTATAAAGCCCCCTTAACGTAAGAAGCGTAAGAAGCAATCTCAGCCATTAGATTAAGGATGCAGATTAAAAACCTAACCATACCTGGGTTAAAACTAACCAAGCGTAAAATATGAAAAAACCTTCTAACCGTCTAATTTGAACCCTGATTTTTCATTTTTTTTTTTCAGATCGATTCATGTTCAGAATGATTGCACAATTCAAAAAAAAAATCGATTACAAAATGAACGATCAATATTTGAATCTAAAAAAAAATAAAAAACAGAGGATTTAAACTAATCATATGAACAATTATGAATTGTAAATAGTTGTCGAATACCCTGGATTTTATTTCATTAAGGATGATTAAAACATAAAAATTAGGTTAAAAAAGTTGCAGATGAAGAAGATGAAGTTGGTGAAAAACAGACGCACTCATTCAGAAGTTGGTGAAAAACAGACGCACTCATCAAAAAATTTCAGACGCACTCATCAAAAAAAGTTGCAGAGGAAGAAGATGAAGTTGGTGAAAAACAGACGCACTCATTCAGAAGTTGGTGAAAAACAGACGCACTCATCAAATTTTCAGACGCACTCATCAAAAAATTTCAGACGCACTCATCAAAAAAAGTTGCAGAGGAAGAAGATGAAGTTGGTGAAAAACAGACGCACTCATAAAATTTTCAGACGCACTAAGTAAAAATTTTCAGACGCACTCATCAAAAAGTTTGGAAGCACTCACTGAAATTTGGACGCACTCATTAAAAATTTGGGACGCACCCATTAAAAATTTAGACGCACTAATGACAATTTGAACGCACCTTTAATAAAAAAATCTAACGTACCTTTCAAGATGACTTTACCATTATTTATAGAGCCTTTAATCTCATTCATACATATCTGATATAATGTTTTGAAACAAAACCTCATCCTTGTTCATATGACCAGAAAGAATCGATACACATTCATACACCAAATCAGCTTTTGGAATGGATTTATCTTCTACAAAAAACGGTTCAATCTTTTTGTCAATTTCAATCCAAGCACACCCAGGATTCTTTCTCAATCCCATCTCTTTCATCTTCAATCTATGAAAAGTTAGTTACTATTAAACTCCATTATTTCCTTTTATCGAGCAACTCACCACTATTGTTCATCATCATCATCTTGGGCATTTGATTACTTATTATTATTTGCAAACACTTATAAGTTAAAGTCGTCGGGAACATAGAAGATGTCGGAGACGTCGACCTGGGTTGGAGGTTAACAGCGGCTCACAGGGGTGGTCGTTGGTGGATATCAGTGTTGAAAGGAAGGGTTTGATACTGGTGTGGTTCGGGTCAGGGGTTAAACAGAGGGGACTCGGTGGTGATGGTGGATTAAGGTTTCTGTGGTGGTGTTAGGGCGGTCAAGGGTTTCGGTAACGATCGAGGTGGTGGTCTCGGGTAGGTGGTGGTGGTCGATGGTGGTGTTGGTGGGTGTTGGTGGTGATGATGCTGGTTTGTTTCAAAATGAGAATGAGTTAGATTTAGAACAGGGAAGATATGTTTTATTGTGTTTAACTCTGGTTAGGTTAGATTGACAGGTGTCAATCTCTGATGGCTTCTTATGCTTCTTATTTTAAGGGGCTTTATACCGTATACTTTCTCAATTTAAAAATATGTAAGCATGATTATATGAGTTACTAAAATTGTTTTGAGGGTTATTTACTAAAATAGCCTTTACTTGTTATAAAGGTGATGTCATGTGGCAATCTATGAATGGTTCTTACGGTTTTATGAATAATAGAGTTTGTATTTGATCTTAGGCCAGGATCCACAGCCATTAGATTTAGACGGTGGTAAGATCGTAATTAATAAACTTAATTATTGTCGGCTTAAACCAGGGGTAGATTAGGAAAAAACGATCGGATTTTTTTTGTTAAACAGACCCTAAATCGAATCTTCTTTTCCAACAATTACTAAACGTTTATACATTTCCGAAGAATAGACAATCAAATACACCAAATAAAAACCGATTACTGAACGTAAATGAAGATCAGAGAATCAAATACAAAAAAAAAATGATTTCAGAGAATCCTTCCAAAAAACAGAGCATGGTTACTGAACGTAAATGAAGAAGATGAAATATATAAATGTAAGTGAATGCACTGATTTCGAAAACCTACCACCTGAAACATGCTCTGTTTTTTTTATATATATAAAAAATAGAGCATGATACCAAAGAGAAAGTAAGAGATGATGAGTTGTTTTGGTCCATTCATTTATAGACGCACACACACCAATATTTAAACGCACGTACAAAAAGTTAGGACACACGCACACCCAATTTAGACGCACATTTTTTGTGAATGGAACTTTCAAATAAGCGCAGGTTTTCTAGAAAGCAAAGCAGTGGATAAGAAAACCCAAAGGCATCAATCATCTTCTCCAATCCCTCTTAACCCACCATGTCCGTCACCAGCCGTATTTCTTCAATATCAACCACCATCCCACCACAATTTATCCATGCATCCAAAAATTCCTTCCAAACTTTGACGACTCTTTTGTTTTCAACTTGATCGCAACCTTACGTCCAATCACTTGTTGACCGGAACCTAAAACAAGACCAGAACCCAAAACAATCTATCGACGTCTAACTATCTAACGTCCTAGTCAATTATATTTCCCATGATTGACAAACGTTCGTCGCTTTACTAACTGAAACAACTAAACAGAAGCACGCCAAAAGGATTCAATTTTGCCCTTCAATAAAGACTACTAAAGAAACAGAGTCTTTGTGGAGTTAACTTTAAATGCATGTTTTTGTGGGGTTCACTTTAAATGCAAGTTTTTGTGATTGTGGTCCGTTTTGTTTAGACTTACATTTGATTGAGTGCGTTTTGTTTAAACGCATGTTTGATTGAGTGTGTTTTGTTTAAACGCACGTTCGATTGAATGTGTTTTGTTTAAACGCACCTTTAGGAAAAGACAATGGGGGAGATGAAAGATGAGCTATCATGTTCATGTGCTCATTTGTCATGGGATCAAACCAAGTTTTGGGTCACGCTACTGCTCCTCTGTTTTTCCAATCAGAATCGGGGTTGCTCCTCTGTTTTTCCACTCCGACTTGGATTGTGTACCAAGGAATTATGCAATCAAATTGTTTCCACAAAAATGGGCATGATGCTGCTGCGAATTCGAGAATAAGTGTTATATGCTTATGTTTGGAATCATTGAAGTAATAGCTTCTCAAAATACCCAACATTTTTCATACGAAATGGCTCTCGATTATTGCTGCAGTTATGTCCTTCACTTATTCTTTGATTGGAATTGGACTGGGTTTAGCCTGTGTAATATTTAAAAATCTTATATGCTGGCAGAAACTGTTGTCATTGCTACTGACTTCGACCTCTATTCCTGGTTTGAAGATGGAGGATGGTTGATGTTGGAAATGGCAATGGAGAGTAGGACTATGACAGTGGGCTTAGTCACAGTAATGAAGAAAATTGATTTCGGTGGTGACGGTGACGGCGCCAATGATGATGATAATTGTTTCAGTAGAAGCGATGGCTATATAATTAATTTGATTTGAATTGAATTTGAATCAGAGGTTATCGAAAGAAAAAAATCTAAATTACCCTTTTAATCAACCAGGATTCAGTTTATTAAACTTAACTATATTTTACAGGTGTCAGAATGTGGTGGCTTGCTACCCTTCCTATGTTAAGGGGATTTTGTATCATATATTTTCTCTTTGTGTAGAAGGGACTCTAAAAAGTGATTAAACTAAATTAATGCCATTTTTTTATTTTTCTCATTTTGTGTTTTTGTGAAAAAAGTGGCCCCACCCATTAACTTGGTGTACTAACATGAGGTTATGAGTTCAATACCAACTAACACCTAACATTGAAGGAAATTTGACCATTAAAAAAAGTGAAATAAAGTGCTATAACGGTTAATGTTAGACTCATTAGTTAAAAAAATGTTGCTTTAAAACCAAAGAAATGTTACATTTATATTTCATTAGTCCTTTAGTAAAGATTGACATTAATTTGTTTAAGGGTGAGTTTCCTACCGGTAAATCACATGCTTCTATCAACATTTTATAAAAATACATGATTGGAATTCTAGTAGTTAGAACTTTAAAATATTTAGGAAAGTGAGACTAGTTAATAAAGGGTAATCGTGTGACCATTAAAAACTAAAACATTAGTTTAGTTACATGTGTGTTATATTTTTAAATAAATTAACATTATATCACAAGAAATAGGATAGTTCAACTAGCTTGTGGCTTGAAACTCGTTCAAAAAATTTTGATTGAAATCAACTCGGTTGTAACTAGCAGGGTCAAAGTTGGTCATTTTCTAAACGAGTTGAACCGAGCCTGTATGGTTTGTAAACGAGCTGAGCTTGAACTATTCTTGAGTCGGCTTGTATTCGGGTGGTTTATAATAGCAACATGACTCATGCTTATACTATTTTGCCACACATATGGGGGCATACTGTGGTGTACGGTGTGGACGAGATAGGGAGAGCTGGAGAGAGATCCGCATCGACAAATTATACAAACGGGCTCGGGAGAAGCGTGGAGTGGTCACCAATAGGAGAAAGGTCTTTTTTGATGAGATTGGGGTTGTTTTCAAGAATAACTAGTGATCATAGGAAACAGACAAAATAATAATAATAATAATATATACTGCAGAGGTTTTCAGCAGTACATGTTTTTTTTGCGAGGATAAAGAGCAAAATAAATCATTAATTTTTTCAACCTCCAATCAATCAATCATACCCGGTATATCCTACAAATAGTAAAAACTATTGGTGGGGTCAGGGAAGGGTGAGATATATGCACACCTTACCTCTACCCATAGGGATAGAGAGACTGCTTCCAGAGAGACCATCGGTTCAAAAAAAGAGAACAGAAGACCGACAGACGTACAAGTAGAAAAGACAAGTACCACATGGATATTTCGTTATCGGCTAACAAACCAAGTGCAGGAATAAGCTAGTAAGATTATACACAAAAATCTATTACATAGAACATCATACAACCATGTAAACAAGAAGACAACTGCATGTAAGTTTCATTTACTCAAGAAAACAAGATAAATAGATACATAAATCACTATAGGCTTAAAAGGCTATAGCTAAGGTCACCTACTACATGGCTTTGCCACCTAAGTGTCAAATCCTAAAAGTCATTTACTGTAATCCTACTTCTCCACTAACTCCTATCTTGGACCATGTGCTCTAAGAGGTGTAACTCTATGAGATCATGTCTAATCCGTTCATCCAATGTCAATTTAGGTTTGCCCATATTCCTTCTCCCCTCCACAACGTATGTTTCAACTGCTCTAACTGGCGTTGTTTTTCGTCTTCTGTTCACATGTCCAAACCATCTCAATCTCCCTTCCTTTATCTTGTCTGATATCCTAGCCACTCCTAACCTTTCTCTGAAAACTCGTTTCTAATCCGATCTTGCCTTGTGTGCTCGCACATCCACCTAAGCATCCTCATCTCTGCAACCTCTATCTTGCGTGCGTGCATCTTCTTGGTTGCCCAGCACTCTGACCCACACAATATAGCAGGTTTAACTGCGGCCTATAAAATGTCCCCTTTAATTTATTTGGGAACCGCTTATCGCACAATACCCCGTTGGCTGCTCTCCACATACACCACCCGACTTGTATACGATGCGTTGCGTTGCGTTACTATCTATATCTCCACCTGCGGGACAACTTGACCTTGAATAGTGATATGAGTGTCTTCGTCATCGCTAACACCACTTAAATCACAATAGAGATACTTCGTCTTTGAGTGACTAATCCCTAAACCCATTCCCTCTAAAGCTTCTCGCCACTCCTCTAACCTTGCATTCAAATTTTGTTTAGTTTCTGCAACTAACACAATATTATCTTCAAAAAGCATGCACCATGGCACTATCTTCTGAATCGACTTTGACAACTCATCCAAGACTACCGCAAAGAGAAACAAACTCAATGCGGACCCTTGGTGGAGTCCCACCTTAAACTTTTTAAATATATGAAAAATAGTTGAAATTCAATGTTTATTCATATATGATGAATTTAAAAAGTATATGAACAAATTTTGTTTAATTATAGAACATACGCTTGTACAAGCCATGTGTAGATTACCTACACATTAGCTCATAAGAAGGAAATGGTAATTTAGCTTGTTCGAACACAAATGACACCAGTAAAGAAACAAATGCCAGTATAGTTGGATTGGATTGATAAGAACATAGAATATTGCATCAATACTTTCTGCAAAATAGACAATGTTAGTGTCACCTTTGGAAAGGTAATAACACTGTGACCACTCTTTGAGGTAAGAATAATTATTTGCTCTTTCAAAGTGATTAAGTGAATAATGTATAGTAAGAGTATGAGGGTGAGAGAGTGGATGGATTGCATTACCTGGGTGGAGAAGTTATAAGTGACAACTAGGGTTGATGTCACTATCAAGTTGTGTGGCCCAGATAAATGTGTAACAGATTTAAACATATTTTATCCTATTGGTGGAAACAAACATTTTCTTATTTCATGCTTGTACAATAATTTTTTGCGTAGGCATAACAGAAATGTGCATGGGTTTAATTTGGGTTCGTGATCTTGTATTGACAATTGTGCATTTTAATCATTCTATTTTATCTAAATAATAACCAATTGTAATTTTATTTGGTTGAACAATTCAAGAACACTAGTTTAAATCTAATATATGCGACATCTTTTAGATTCAACATATTTAAAATGTACCTAGATATGTGATTGATGTCAATTTGCGCTTTGTGTGTAACCATATAGAGTTATGTGTTATTAGTCATGCAGCCATATGGTTTTTCTTCGTAAACCCATTGTATATCACACTGATAAACACCAAAATAGGAAATATTCACTGGCCAGGAGCACCCCTCGAGTAAAATCATAACAAGACAAATGACAACAATGGTGAAGTGGAATTTTGTGATCAGCAATAATAGAAAGATTTTTTAATGGTGTGGTTTATCAGTCTAATCATGAAGTGGTTGTTAACTGGAAGTTGCATTTGTATTGGAGTTGGGTAATCCAAAGTTGGATATTGGTGAACACAAGGAAAAAGTCAAGGTCAACTAGAAAGTCAAATCGTACCTGAAGCCACCTATTGTTCAAGGAAAGGTATGAATTCGAACTCAAATATCAAATTGTGGAGGATTCAAAGTCATACTGGGTCATGAACACTGCAGCCACCCACCGCATCTGCCACCCTACCCAACCACTCCCTCGATCATTGTTGTTGCTTTTAAGATTGAAAACAAACTAAGTTACATATATTTGGAAGGGATGTCGTGTATGTGAATAC
Organism: Ambrosia artemisiifolia; assembly: GCA_032199755.1. NCBI lineage: Eukaryota > Viridiplantae > Streptophyta > Magnoliopsida > Asterales > Asteraceae > Ambrosia > Ambrosia artemisiifolia. The sequence continues at coordinate 3,334,281 of CM063529.1, read as the reverse complement.
AGACGGTGACACGTGTTGTTTCATTTGGATGCAACTTGGCAATTTAAAAGTAACTAAGAAAATACCAAAGAAAAATGTCGGGAAGGAAGGCTTAGATCGAAGATAATGCCTAGAAACTATTGTGATTGGAAGAAGAATACCATAATGGCCTTATTTCCCTTGGTTGATGCATGTGATTTTCTTTTGAGTAAATTATACTTTTCCTTAACATATTTACCAATTCTGCCTCTATTGAAAATACTAATTAACTCACAGCTTCCCATTACAATGTTAGAAGCCTAATATGGTATATGAGGTTGAATGGGAACATATAAGTAGGGTATAATATTATCCAAACCATTTTTTTTTCTTCGAGAAATTCGATCCGAAAAAAGCAAGTCATGTAAATAATCAATTTTACCTCTATTGAAAATACTAATTAACCTATAGCCTCCTATCACAACGTTAAAAGTCTAGACCATCCTATATCTAAAGCTTTGAATATGGTCTATGAGGTTGAATGAGAATATATAAGTAGGGTATAATATTATCCGAAACATTTTTTTTCTTAAAGAAATTAGATTTGTCAAAAGCAAGTCCTATAGATAACATTACAACTTTATTTAAGTGTATAAACTTTCATAATATTAACCAAGTTGTAAGGCCCCTGTTAACTTTTAGGGTTTCAACCAACAATAACAAAAATAAAGAAATCAACACAGGAGCCAACATAAACTCACAATCAAGAACAACAGATGTAGGCGACAAAACAAGGTGACAAATCTCTTATTAACCCAAACCAAAACGTACCCCCCAATACCCAAATAGATCTCAGTAAATCACTGAGATCAATAATAGAGAAGTACAATACACAAAGGATCTGCTGATCAATAATATCAGCAGATCAAGAACCAGAATACAAAGAGAAATAATAACAACCTCACAACTACTGAAACCCTAGAACTCAGAGAGTACAAACAAAGAAGAAAACAATACGACTAAACTGAGAACTCGTACACGAGCTCTCTTTATATACAGCTCCCAGAGATGATCCAACGGCCAGGAAAGAAAGCATCCAACGATCATAACCAACGCCAACTCACCAATCTGTGTGAGAAAACACAAATAACAACAACCACATAAACTGACCCGGACCAATGGTCCAGACCAAATAACAATGACCCAGTTCAACATAAAGTGGGCTTATTATAATATCAGAATATGTAACTGGGCTACCAGACTGGCTACCAGACTGGCCCAACAATATGTAATTGAATTATAGGCTTAATATTTGGGCTAAGACCCATATATTTTAACACCCCCCCTTAATTCAATTACTATACAAATCAGTCAGACCAAGTCGAGCACACAAAACCTCATGCTGATTACTGAGCAGTCCCTTAGTGAATATATCAGCAATTTGCTGATCTGACTTCACTTTGACTGCTCTAAGAAACCCAGAACTAATCTTTTCTCTTAAGAAATGCCAATCAAGCTCAAAATGTTTAGTTCTATCATGAAAGACAGGATTTTCTGCTATTGAAATAGCAGACTTACTATCACAGAATAGGTCTATGGGCAACTTACTGTCAATCCCCAATTCCTTTAACAAGTTAGATACCCAAATAAGTTCACAAGCAGTTGAGCACATTGCTCTATACTCAGCCTCAGCTGAAGACCGAGCAACTGTGCTCTGTTTCTTGCTTTTCCAAGAAACAAGACACTCACCAATAAAGACACAAAAACCTGTTACAGATTTTCGTGTAACCAAGCACTTAGCCCAGTCAGCATCAGAGTATGCTGACAGGGTTAAATCCTTACCCTTTTTGAACATTAAACCCTTTCCAGGTGATAGCTTCAAGTATCTAAGTAACCTCAAAGCTATTCGCTGTACATTTTGAGTTGGTTTATGCATAAACTGACTCAAAAACTGTACAGCATAACTTATGTCTGGACGGGTCAAAGATAAGTAAATTAGTTTTCCTATTAGCTTCTGATATCCTGTAATATCCTCTAAATATTTTTCATCACTATTTTTAATAGTGACATTATAATTTTGCTCAATAGGAACACTAACAGGCTTACAACCCAAATACCCATATTCTTTTAAAAGATCAAGACAATATTTCCTCTGGTTGAGACATATTCCTTCACTGGAATATAGAACCTCAATACCAAGGAAGTACTTTAACTTTCCTAGATCCTTAATTTGAAAACTTTCTTTTAACAAGGTTTTAACATTAAGAATTTCAACTTCACTGTTTCCAGTGATCACTATGTCATCGACATAAACCAGCAAGACTATAAAAATATCTTTCACAGATTTAACAAACATTGAATGGTCACATACACTTTGCACAAAGCCTATGTTTTTCAGAACATTAACAAGTTTCTCATTCCATTTCCTAGGAGCTTGTTTTAAACCATATAAGGACTTAACCAATTTGCAGACTTTAGATTCATTACCAGAAGCATATCCTTCTGGTAATTTCATATACACATCTTCAGTTATAGACCCATACAAAAAAGCATTATTAATGTCTAACTGAAATAAAGTCCAATTATTTTGAACAGCTAGACTGATAACACTCCTGACAGTAACCATTTTAACAACAGGAGAAAAGGTTTCTCCAAAGTCAAGACCTTCTCTTTGACTATAACCCTTAGCAACTAACCTTGCTTTATACCTATCTACTTCACCATTAGATTTATATTTGACTTTATAAACCCATTTACAACCAATAGCCTTTCTGCCAGGAGGCAGATCTGTAACTATCCAAGTATTATTCCTATACAGAGCCTGCATTTCATCATTCATAGCTTCTACCCAATGTGGGTCTTTTGAAGCATCAGAATATGAAACAGGCTCAACAGCTTTGTTTAAATTGGACACAAAACTGAAATTCTCAACAGATAAGTTGGAATAATTAACTACCTTCTCTATAGGATACCTAACCTTACTTTCAATCACATAATCACCAAATTTCTTTGGCAAAACAGACTCCCTACTGGACTGTCTAACAGTTCTACTTCCCTCAGGAGTCCTAGTCTCTTCACTTGACCTCTCAACCCCTGAACAGTCATTCCCTCTACCTGTAGTATTACTAGGTTGCTGATCATGACCTTGACCATGATCTACCTCACTAGTTACCCTAGGTGAGTCATCTAACTGTTCCCTAGGGGAGAGATCATGAGCACTAATAGGTTCCCCTTCATCATCGGGAAGGTTTGAAAAATTTTGTTTAGTTTTGTCACTTTCAGAATTTTCCTTTTCAAAAATATCAAAAAAATTTAAATGATTTAAAGTTTCAGAAACAAAGGTTTTATGTTCAGTTTTGAAAGGATAAATGTTCTCATAGAACTTTACATCCCTGGAAAACTCAACTTTCCTTGTTTCTAAATCATACAATTTATAACCCTTTTTTTCAAAAGAATAACCAATCAAAACACTTTTATCAGCCCTGCTACACAACTTATCAGGACCATCTAAAATAGTTTTAAAACATAAGCACCCAAAATTCCTTAAGTGACTAATCTCAGGGGGGAACCCATATACTAATTCATAGGGACTCTTACCATTTAGAACAGAAGAAGGTATCCTGTTAATCAAATAAGCAGCAGTAAGCACACATTCAGACCAAAAACTCAAAGGAATACTACTCTGAAATAACAAAGCTCTAGCTGTATTCAAAAGATGCCTGTGTTTCCTCTCCACAACACCATTCTGTTGTGGAGTGTAAGCACAGGATGTTTGATGAATAATACCTTTATTATTACAAAAAACATTCATCTGTTTATTAATGAATTCAGTTCCATTGTCACTTCTGAAAATTTTAACATTTTTTGAAAATTGAGTTTTAACTAATTCATAAAACCTAACAAGATTTTCAAAGACCTCAACCTTGGATTTCAACAAATAAACCCACACAGACCTTGAGTAGTCATCAACAACAGTGAGAAAATACCTAAACCCTTCCCTGCTAGTGATCTTATAGGGTCCCCATACATCAAGATGTACAAGATCACCTACAGCCTTAGCCTTATGATCACTAAGAGGAAAAGGCACCCTGACCTGTTTTGCCTTATGACATATCTCACAAGGCAAAGAATCAGGTTCTCCAACATTCAAACTACCTTTTAACACAGCTAGAACTTGGTTAGAAGGGTGACCTAATCTGCTATGCCAAAGACTATGATCAGAAACACTGTTAAGACTAATACTATTGAAACTCACATTTTTCCCTACAAAATACAATCCATCCTGCTGTCTACCAGTCACCAGGATTCTCCTTGACTTGGAATCCTGGACAAAACATTCATTTTCATTAAACAGAACATCTAATTTGTTATCCTTAGCAAGTTTGTGTATAGATACCAAATTAACACAGTAATCAGGTATTAAAAACACATCAGTCAGAATCACCCCATCAGCAAGCTTAATATCACCTATCTTGGTGACCTTTGCTTTTGTGCCATTGGGATGTTTGACTTCCATGTTATATTTAGACACATCAACACAATTTACTAAGTGTTCATCACTACCTACCATATGTTGGTTGGCACCAGAGTCCATGATCCAACCAAAAAATAGTGCATACTTAACCATATTAGAACAACTAGAGAAATTTTCAAACATTTTGGACAGTTTAGACAGAACAGACATACTAGAAAAACCACTCACAACAACTGACTCACCTCCAACATTGGAGCTCTGAGGATCTCCACCAGACTTCTCACTTATCAAATTCATTAACCTAGAAATCTGCTCAGGAGTAAAAGGTGAGCCAGCAGAGACATTACTGCACACATTGTTACTAGTATTGGTCATACCATTTTTCCAGTTACCCTGAGTTCTATTAGAATTATTATTATTATTTGACCAACTTCCAGTATTACCAGCCCTCTTTTGATTTCCATTAGGATAACCAATAATTTCAAAACATCTTTCTTTGGTATGACCAACTCTGTTACAGTGTGTGCACTTTAGATTAGGATTAGGACCCCTATTTGTCCCTTTCCTATTATCAGATGATTGACCAGTCTTAGCAACAAATGATACATTAGTTGCTTTTGATCCACTGCTAGAACCTCTGTGAGATTCTTCTCTAGAGACAACAGCAAAAGCAGATTTTACTGAAGGCAGAGGATCACTAGTCAATAAGGTAGTTCTAACAGGTTGATACACCTCATCAAGCCCCATTAAGAATTGCATGAGTTTAATAAGGCTATTAAAATCATTAAATTCTTTAGAGGCTTGACATGTACAAGCAGGTAATTGGACCATAGAGTCAAACTGCTTCCACATAGTGTTTAACCTATTATAATACTCAGCAACAGAACTACCACTTTGAGTTATGCTATTTATTTTTTGATGCAAATTAAACATAACACAACCATCAATCCTATCATAGGTTTCCCTAAGGTCTAACCAAACATCTCTAGCATTTTCAGAAAACACTTGACCAAGATACAATTCCTCACACACAGAATTAATCAACCAAGAAATAACCACAGAATTGCATCTATCCCACTGATTAGCAAGAACATCATTATCAACAGGTTTGATGCAAGTACCATCTATGAATCCTAGCTTGTTTTTACCTTGTAAAGCAAGTTTCATAGATTTAGACCACACAGAGTAGTTCTCTGTGCCTTTCAATTTTATACTGATTATAGACAAACTAGTGGTATCACTAGGATGCAAAAACAAAGGATCACTGATATCCAATTTACTAATAAGGGTTGCATCACCAGCACCAAGGTTGGGGCCCCCACCACCAGGATTGGCACCCCCACCTCCTGCTGGATTGACAACATCACCCATTTCAAGACAAACAGATAGTCACACAAACAAAGGCAGCAATACAAACAACAGATAATCTCAAAACCCTAGAAGGACGAAGCTGAGTCAGTGCTACAGATAGTGGATTCGTCACTCAATGGTGTCCACCCAGTTCTTAACTCAGGAGCCCTTTAATTAGCTATATATATTACTTATATATATATATAACCAACAACCATAAAGAACCAAGAACAAATAACAAACAGATCAATCAAACAAGACACCAAGTAGTTTGGCCAATACCGGTCCACCCTAACCCGGTCAGTGCCTCTAGACACAACAACAGAAAACAAAAGAATGAAACGATCTCACCAGAAACTCGTAGTCTGTAACCTTCACTTAGGGTTACACGACCAGAGAGCAATCAGCACAGCTATCCAGCCCACAACCAAGTACCAGAATCAAGATCCAAAGCCACCAGCCAACAATCGTTGACAAAACCCTAGATCTACAACAAATACCAAGAACAAGCAATAGACAAGATCTACAAAGATCAGATCTACTGCTGATAGAACCAAAAACAAGTAATAGACCAGATCTACACAGATTAGATCTATTACTAATCAATACAGGTCAAGATCTATGAATCAAGATCAAAACCCTAATCAACAAAGAACAAAAAAAAAAACAAACAGCGAAAGACTTTTTAAAAAGACCAGAATCAAAGAGCCATTGGCTCTGATACCATGTTAACTTTTAGGGTTTCAACCAACAATAACAAAAATAAAGAAATCAACACAGGAGCCAACATAAACTCACAATCAAGAACAACAGATGTAGGCGACAAAACAAGGTGACAAATCTCTTATTAACCCAAACCAAAACGTACCCCCCAATACCCAAATAGATCTCAGTAAATCACTGAGATCAATAATAGAGAAGTACAATACACAAAGGATCTGCTGATCAATAATATCAGCAGATCAAGAACCAGAATACAAAGAGAAATAATAACAACCTCACAACTACTGAAACCCTAGAACTCAGAGAGTACAAACAAAGAAGAAAACAATACGACTAAACTGAGAACTCGTACACGAGCTCTCTTTATATACAGCTCCCAGAGATGATCCAACGGCCAGGAAAGAAAGCATCCAACGATCATAACCAACGCCAACTCACCAATCTGTGTGAGAAAACACAAATAACAACAACCACATAAACTGACCCGGACCAATGGTCCAGACCAAATAACAATGACCCAGTTCAACATAAAGTGGGCTTATTATAATATCAGAATATGTAACTGGGCTACCAGACTGGCTACCAGACTGGCCCAACAATATGTAATTGAATTATAGGCTTAATATTTGGGCTAAGACCCATATATTTTAACCCAAATTCTCTAATCTTGTCATGTTATAATATTAATACATTGGGCTTCAATTAAACGAACAAATATTGAATAATACGAAATACCCAATTGAGAAGATACCCCGTCAAATCTTACGAGTCAAATAGGACTAATCCTATTACAAGATCCAACCTAGTTAGTGTTTTAACCTTAAAAACATGGGAATTTAACTATAAGGGCTAGATTTGTCAAGTGGCTAAAGTTGAAAAGGGGGTTAATATGGAAATGAGGGGGGATCGACATTCTCATCAGATATGTCGATCCACACCCATCAAACACACAGTAACGCTAAGACACAATTCCTTGCCTAATCCAAGCCAAATCAAGGGGGGTTTGCCTTCAATAGCCCTAAAACAGATCATCACTCATAGGTAACTTTTAATTAACTTAATTTGATGATTGTGTTCATGCTTGAATGTGAGGAAAATCTTAGGTTGTTATAAAAAGTGTAATTAGTGGTTAGTAAAGGTTGCTCTAGCATTAGGGAATCTCAATACATGTTAATTTGGTTATGTTTGAAAAAGTTCATGGGTGTGAATTATGTTCATATGAATTCATGATATGAAAGGAATGGGTTTTTGATTGTTTAACATAAATCACAACTAAAATCTTGTAATTATAGCTCTCACTAAGTCCATAAGTAGGAAACCATGAGTTAGGAAGTAAGTTGACTTTCTAGGAATGATAATCTTGGCTAGTGACGGATCCATGAGGTCTTGAAGATGTTGGAAATAACCTTAGAAAATAGATGTACGCCAAGTGTTTGATAAAACGTCTAAGTGGGAATTCACGCATCTAGGAAATGGTAAAAGGTGGCAAGCATTCATGTTTGCAAGATAATGAATTCGTTTAGTCCACGCGTCTAGAAAATGGTAAAAGGTAGCTAGTAATCATGTTTGCAAGATAATGAATTCTTTTAGTCAAACATGAGTTATTAGGTGCAAACATGTCTTAAACAAGCTCATAATCATAGGTGCACAAGTTGAACCTTCAGGAAGCCATGGAGGAAAAGATTTGAAGCAAAAAGGGAATGAGTGAAGGTAAGTCATAATCTTTACTTTTTTTAGACGTGTAAATGTTATGTCGAGATTATCATGAGTAAATAACTACTATGATCCCCTTAGAAGCTTGAAATTGAACACTTCTACGCCTTGAGTTCGCATGGGCCGCGCGAGTAAAACCAAGTAAAAATGGCTCACGGAGCCAGAGACACGAGAGTATCGCCACAACGGTAGTACGACTAAGGTGGATGTGTATCCTACCAAAAACGTTGGTGTGAGTAGTCAATTATAGTCGCAAGTCTAAGTAGGGGATCATAGATGCTAAACAATGTAGGCGAGTCTTGTTCATGTAAAAATGGTTAAATTGTCATTCATGGCGCAATCACCCCATGGAACATATTGTTATAGTGGGATTCATGTATGTGTATTAGATGGTCTGAATATACAAATGATGGTCTGAATGAACAAATAATGATCTAATGATGTCCTATGCTTAGCCAAGGTTCAAAAATTTGAAGTCACTAGCCTTAACGGGTCGAAAGTCTTTTCATGTGGGAAAACATGAATACGAGTTAGAAACAGAATGGAGACCTAAGAGTGAGACTTATCACTTTAAACATAGGCCAAATTAGTCGTAAACAAGCTATCAAGGGTCCCCGGGAATGACCTTGATCATGTATATAGATGCAGACAGGTGCAGGGTAAGAATAGCAAAATTTGGATAAATATCAATTGATCAAAACCTGGGCAACTTTCTGACCAAAATAGGACCTCGTGTCACGCAAAGGATCTAAGGGATTCCCTTTGCGTGACGCGAGGAATGTCCAAACGTGCGCAAAAGTTTGTTGTTGTTCCGTATCATTTTTAATTGATACCATTAATGTTTCACCGGTTATTTGACCTTGTTAAACCTTAGGTATGGAGGCTATGGATGCTGGAAGATGATCATGCAAAATTTCAAGGACCGAACGCTCAAGTTTCAAACGCTTCCAAAATCTTTGTTATGTATACTTGTAGTTATCTTCATGGGGATGTTTGTTGGATATTTTAGTGTAATTGGATTGACTGTTTGATCAATATCTTCATAATAAGACATCATATAGGTATGGTGGTGCTGAGTGCACGCCTATTTGAATTTATTATGAACTTAGGGGCGAAGCCCCTAAGAGACGGGGGTCCGGGGGCAGCGCCCCCTGGGAGCAGGGTCCAAGGGGTGGCAGCCCCTGGCGGGGTCCAAGGGGCAGAGCCCCTGGCTGGGGTTAAATGTCTCAGAAAATTAATTTTCGGAAATAGAGGGACTAATTTTGGCAATTTGGAAACCTTGTATTAACTGCCTATTAGGCAGTTAATAACCCTGGAATTTAATGACGAATTATATTATTGATCAAAAACTCTCTCGGGTTCTTCTCTCAAAATTCACATACAGAAAATTCTCAATCTCTGATTGTATCCAATTGAATATTCGATTGAACCGTCGAATTGATTCAATCTGAAAGCGATTACGTGCCTTCAGAGATTTCTGTTCATCCGGTTGTTCGTTTGTATTACTGAAATCCCCAACAAAGATATGACGAAGAACTTTACGAAATTGGACAAGTTTTCTGGACAGGATTTCCGACGCTGGCAGAAGAAGATGCACTTCTATCTCACGAGTCTGAAAGTTGTGTATGTTCTGAGCACTCCTTGTCCCGAAATCGTTGAGGATGAAACCCTGGAACAAACCAGAGCATGTTCAAAGTGGGAAAACGCAGACTACATCTGTCGTGGTCATATTCTTAACGGTATGTCTGATTCTTTATTTGATGTTTATCAAAACGTAGAGTCTGCAAAAGAATTATGGGATACCCTTGAAGCAAAATACATGGCAGAAGATGCATCTAGTAAGAAGTTTCTGGTTGGTAATTTTATTAACTATAAAATGGTAGACACTAGGCCTGTCATGGAACAGTATCATGAATTGCAACGAATACTAGGGCAGTTTGCACAATATGGAATGAAGATGGATGAATCTATTTCTGTCTCTAGTATTATTGATAAACTGCCCCCCTCTTGGAAAGATTTTAAGAACAATCTGGAACATAAGAAAGAGGAATTGAATCTCATTGAATTGGGAAATACTTTCCAAATTGAACAATCCATACGTGATATGGAAAAGGGTTCTGTTGTTGGTACTAAAACCATGGCTGGTTGTTCTTCTGTGAACATGGTGGAGGAGGGTGAATCCTCCAAGGCTGGAAAAGGGAAACGAAAGTTTGAAGGGAACAACAATAAGGGTGGTTCTGATAAGAAACCTAAAAGGGTTTGTTGGAAGTGTAATAAACCTGGACACTTCAAGAAAGACTGCAGGTCTGGTAAGAGTGGAGGAAAAGGCAAAAACGTGGCTGGTACAAGTGGATCCAAGGATCCCGAAAAGCAATCAGGTTCGTTTTTGGTACCATGTGATCATTTTATAGAGAATTATTATGTATCAATAATCTCTGAAGCATTTTATGTGCAGGATGATGATGTTTCATGGTGGATGGATTCGGGAGCAACATGTCATGTATGCAAAAATCTTCAATGGTTCAAGGATTTCAAGCCAATTGAAGATGGATCTTTACTAAAGATGGGCAATGTTGCTACTGAACCAATTAAAGGAATAGGATCTGTTCTTTTAGTCTTTACTTCTGGAAACTCTTTACTATTAAATAATGTTCCATATGTACCTGGGATTCGTAAGAACTTAGTATCTGGTATTGTATTGAATAATTGTGGTTACAAGCAGGTCTTGGAAAGTGACAAGTATATCTTGTCAAGACATGGAACCTTTATTGGATTTGGTTATTTGAATGGCATGTTTAAGTTAAATTTGGATGTCCCTTTTGTTAATAATTCTGTTTGTATGGCTTCTACTAGTTCTAGCAATGATTTTAGTAAATCAGAATTATGGCATGCTAGATTAGGTAAATGGAAGTATCTAGATATGTATTGTCTTAGCATAAAACTCAATTTCACTTATTTTCAAACCCAAATGAGAAAAAGAATGTGAAGAAAGTCAATTATTTTTTTCCTTTTCATCAAAAAAGTAAAACTTATTTAACAGAAGCTGCTACTTTATCTTGCAAACAAAGTGTTCATCAAATGCTTGAATGACGCCAAGGATTAACGAGAAAATTAAATAAGAAATAAGCTTTTACACCTTTAAAATGACCAATTAGCACATCCCAAAGTAGAGGTGAACATACCTTTTCTTCACAAACTGAAACCGGTTTGAACCCATTTTTGACCGATTTCAAGCCAAACATGTTCGGTTCCACTCCAGTTTGATCGGTTGTGAATTATTTCTTACATGGCGTCGGTTCCATTCTAGTTCATGTACGCACCTTTTAAAATCATATAACTACATAAAGTTTAACTATTAAATTTTCCAAAACAAGAAAATTGAAAATCGTTTCAAAGAAAACGTAACTTTATTTGTTTTTATTACAAAATCATATTTTCTAAACCAAATTTTTTTTTTGGGTTCCAGCAGGTTTTTAGTGGTACCGGTTTGGGTTTGGCTACGGTCTGTGTACCGGTTTCGGTTTGTTTGACCAGTTTTAGTTTTAGTTTTGGTTTTAGCCTTGTTATCGGTTTGGTTGGTATTTTTAGTGTCGATTTCTGTTGAAACTGGTTTCTACCGGTTTTGGTTCGGGCTGGTTTTGTCCGTTTTGGTTCCCGAACTGTTTTTTGTTTGTCTCTAGCACAAAGTTCATATGTGACCATAGGGACCCATAACAATTAGGTAAACAATTACTTCATCTCAAATTATATTTTTCTTTGATATCTGATTTTTTTTTCTCTCTCTTCATCTCACTGCTAATTATAACCAAAATAACATTTAGGACTTAGGAGTAATGAATACTGTTCTCAGAATTGAAAAGTTGGTGACAAGTTCAGTGTGAAGATTAAGTTTAGTTCGAAAAATGAATGGTCAAACTTTATATCATAATGTATTTTAAATAATCTTACATAAGATCCAAATATGAGCTAGAAAGAATTAAACTTAAATGGGAAAATAAATTTGTTTATTAAATGGTTATGGTTGGTTAAGTCACTTATTAAAAATGACGTGTTTAGTTTGAGTTGTTAAAAAAAACTAGGTATACTTATATACGCGCGTTGCGCGATTTTTACATGGCACATTAATAACCGATTCAAACATTGCATCAACGACTGCGTAGTTGCAAACAAAATTCACAATCTCTCAAAAAACGAATACGCTAATCTATTTTTCATCTAATCTACTTCTCAAGCATATTTACATACAGTGCGCATTCTCAACTCAATTGATTTTGCACGGATATTGGCAACTTTAGCTTCAGTTCCGTAATTCCTTCAATGAGGCTTCTTTCGGATTCAATGATTTCACCCAACAGCCATGAGCTACTGCATTCTCAACCCAGTCTCGTGTAGACATATAGAGTTTAGCTTCTCGATTCGGGTCTCTAAAAGAATGTGACCTTGGCCGCTCCAGTAGGTGATACAGGTGCTGCATATTGAACATGCGGTGGCTTTTGTCCACCACCATTTGGTTGACAAACATGAGTCCTTGTGTTTGAATTGATCTGTCTAGAAGTCCATTCTTGGTCTTGTTCACCATCAATGTATCGATCTAAAACCTTACTTGAGCCATACGATGAGCTTTCAGATGAAAGATTATCAACTCCATGGAAGGTTAACTTTTCTGTTTTCTGTGCAGCACCGACTGCAACATCTTGAAACCATGTTGACCTTGCAGGCCTCTCGGGTGTAAGAGCTCGCCTAAACAACCAAAAATACAAGAAACAACAGTTGATACAAGTTTAATAGCAATATGGCTTTACCAAAGAAACGCTACTAAATATGTCCCAAACTAAGGTTCATATTAACTGGCTGAATGGTCTAATTTTTTACCACAATATCAAATACTATAAAACATAATATAAAAATAGTTTACAAAAATTGATAGCACAAAGAAAGAAAGCAAATGAAATGTTTACCGTGAAGAGCGAGAAGCAGACTGCTTTTGAGAAAAATTAGTACTGCTACTGCAAGGAGAGTCGCTTCGAGTTCTTAGAAGCCTACTATCAAGAAAAGCATAAATTGGCTAAACTAACAAAAACTAAAAAAATAGCGTTGAAATCATGAAATCGATTTTTATTGACCAATCAGAAACTTTACATAGGGGTGGCAATTTTAGACACCATAAAAAAAGAACTGATTTTTTGGGCTGTCATATCTTGTCGTTTAATAAACAGAAAATGCTTGGTTCGAACTTAATTAATAAGACTTCATGCTATGATTGACCTATTCAATAACAGGACACGAACAAATGCAGCCAGACATAATGAAGTTGAGGTATTGACTTACATAAATTCAGCTGAAATGGAATTTGGGTTCACATCAAACAGCGGCGGTCACTTGACTCCAACCTGCGCGCATTGCGCTGTGAATGATTCAGCAGCCTGCAACCCCAAATTGATAAAAACGGATTTATATAGTAAATGATATAAGAATGGAGTACCTGCCTTTGAGGCTTGGAAAGCGAGATCAAAATGACCAATATGCAGCACAACAAACTTCCCCACAGCTACTATTTCTCCTATAAGCGTTCTTGTCTTTTCGTGAGCAGCTCGCCGGTTTCAACTCCAAACCAGTAATCTCACTTTGAAGTTGCATTATCGAGAGAAAACAACCTGCGTCACATAAACTCCATTAAAACAATGTTTAACAAATTACGCATCAACATCATTTAATTCCAAAATCTCACCATAAAATTGCCTTTTAACTAATCGAATGTATAGCAATCCATTTTCTTGAAGTGTGAATTCAATATCATGTACTCATAGCAACAAAGATATTATTACAACAATTTGGACCAGACACATAAGGTTGAAATTAGGTTTGACTGTTTTGAACCCAGTAAAACTGAACCCAAACTGGTTAAATCCCAGTTTCAAAGCAGCCAACTCATTCCTTCCCCTACAAAAATCGGTTTCAATCTGACCCATTTTTAACTTTTGTTGATCCAACCCGAAGCGGTTTGGGCCCAGAAATTGATTTGTGCACCTATATTGATATCCATGGTTTGTAAGTAGAGTATAGGCTACTATTACCAAAACATACTCTAGATATGTATTACCATCATAAATATTTTTTTATCTTCACAAATAAAGAACTTTAGCAAACAAATTTTTTTTAACATTTATGCTACAAAATACTACATGACTCTTTTTCAAGATTTCATTAACAATGGGATTGTGTTGAAATGCTTACAGTTTTGGAGTCACTAATAGCACTGCTAGCAATGGAGTACAACCTGAGTTTGTGCGGCTTTCCGTTTTTCGGGTCAATCCCGTCTGGAATAACACCGATGGATTGTAATTTTCTATATGGGATCTCACCTAATCAAACCAAACAATAAACTAATTTTGAATTCACTTGCCTTGCAAGAATATAAGAACATCCTGTTTAAAGTTCTACAATAAACATAGATGGTTAAACTCATTGACTTTTAAAGTCAAAGTCCAAACATTTTAGGAATTGTGACGCCCACACCCCGATAAGGATGCACCATACACAATTGATACCAACTTACACATAAAACTTCTTATTTATTAATATTAATATAACTACAAGGTACAAAAGTTGAAAACTTAAAGGTACAAAACGTTATTAACTATTTCTAGCCGGAGATACAGAACCTTTTCATCAAACCACACGAACTAGTATATTTATTCCACTTGTCATACGGGTCCAGGATAAACATCATGCGCAAGAACTAGCCATCACTACCTGTGACACATGCTTAAAAAGGACGTCAGACATTGCTGGTGAGTTCATGAATAGACACAAGTTATAAACCACATTATTTCAATTATTCATGACTTGTACCCGCCCATGTCATCATAACCCTGTGTCAATCTGGCACCCTCACCGGGTCCTTGACACCTGATGTCAATCTGGCACCCTCACCGGGTCCTTGACATTTTACGTCAATCTGGTACCCTCACCGGGTCCTTGACATTTTACGTCAATCTGGTACCCTCACCGGGTCCTTGACTTTCATTACCATACAGGTAATGCCAGCTATACCGCAACGTAGTACTGACAAATCCCACCGCAGCGGCACGTATAAGGGTCCCCATATATCATGTGTATGTGTGTTCAGATTATATGCATGCGTACAACAGCCATGAATACCATTATAACAATTACCAGTTAGGACAAGCATGCTCACATAGTAAAACATTCATAAACTCACCTGTTTCACGGTTGTTTAACACCTTGCTATTCCAAATGGGTACTACCTTAGGGTCCTGATACAATTACATAAGCCTAAGTTAGGTAATGGTATGCCTAACTAGTTATTATCATGGTTGGATATTGGTTAACGTTGCCTTGTTTAAGCATGGGTGATCAGTCCATGCCTAACTAAGGCTAGGCTATCCTATACCCACCCCTAATAATAACCCTTATTCTAAATGATTATTAACTAGACATAAACTCAGAATAAGATATACCTGAAACTCTCCTACGATAATTTAGTGTGTAGCCTTCTTACCCGTTCTCCAATAGTTATTGCAATTATTACCAAAAGGAATGCTAAAGACTCGTGATTATGGGACTAGAGTGTTCCTGTTGGTTTTATATATATCACGAATGCCCCACTCAAACTTATATATATAGCCTATTCATGTGTTTCCTTCTCTAATATGAACTCTATTTATATTAGTTATAAAGAAATGGATACATCATCCTTCATGTACATACGTGTACATATTCTATAACTCTTTGTGATGAATTACTTCATTCACCACTTTACACAATCACACGTGCACTACTACTACTACTTATTATTATTATTATTATTATTATTATTATTATTATTATTATTATTATTATTATTATTATTATTATTATTATTATTATTATTATTATTATTTACGCTGCTACGCTCGTTTATCTCGTATAACTTTTAAACTATAACCTTTTACAAACTTTCAAATATATTCTTAAGACGAGCTAATTTTTATCTCCGCTTTGATTAAAATAGGGTAGGTTCAAATATAATATCTTTTGTTAATCTAACTAAACGGTCTCTTATAATACTATTGGCTCGACTAGATTCTTATATATCAAATAATCATACTATTCACAACTAGATCATATAATACTCATGACATAACTTACATAAACATTTCTATTTTATTTGATTACAAAATGGGGTGTTACAACTCTCCCCACCTTTTAGAAATTTCGTCCGCGAAATTTAGTTGAAGTGGTATGGTATTTCTATTTTATCTCATCTTCTTTCTCCCATGTTTCCTTAGGTCCTCTCTTTGCATTTCACTTGACTAGTACTAGTGGGAACTCCCTATTTCTTAACTTATTTACTCGTCATTTACAATTTGAATGGGACGTTTCGTAAAGTTCAACTTATCATTGACCTAGATTTCTTGCCAATACATCTTAAGTGACTCGTCTGTCAAACTTTTTCTTAGGTTGGACACGTGAAACGTGTCATGTATCTCTTGCAACTCCTCTGGCAGTTTTTATGTGCTACTGGGCTAGATCATTCGATTATCTCAAATGGTCCAATATACCGAGGACTCAATTTTTCCTTTCTTCTTAAACTGAATGATGTCTTTCCAAGGCGAGACCATAAATAGTACCATGTAATTCTAATACTTTTCTATATCTCTCGCAACTTTTTATCTATTCTCGTATTTGTATGATCTTATTTGCAGTTACCCTAATAATATCAGGAACTAATAAGGGTGGCTATCTCTCTCTGACTAACCAACGGATAGTCGAAATCATCTAACATATAATGTCACAATATGGCCGGCCTAGATATTCTAACGATAACTTTCGTTATAAGAAAATGCTATCAAGGGTAAATGTTCATTCCACTGCCACCAAAGTCTAACGTATGTCCTAAGCATGTCTTCCAGTATCTAAATTGTCCTTTCAGTTTATCCATCAATATATAAATGCTATGTCATACTTAAATTTACTCCTTTAAGAAGTCTCGCCAGAATACGGATGTAAACGACTACCTCTATCTACCATGATGGATATAGGTACTCCATGACGGGTGACGATTTCCTTGACATATTCTTCGTATATTTTCCATCTTATAATCTCCCCGCATTGAAAAGAAGTGAGCAGTCTTAGTTAACCTATCTAATATAACCCAAATGGTATCATGCCCAGACTTAGTTCATCGAAGTTTATTAATGAAATCCTATTGTTATCATCTTTCATATATCCATTCAGGATGTCGGGTTATACTCCCTCCGTCCCATTAGAAGTGTCTTGGTTTGAAAAACACAAAGTTTTAGGCATATTAAATGATTGCTTTTTTTGCTTGCCATATGACAATAATACCCTTGTCATATCTGGGCCCATCATATTCTTTGTTTATTTTAGTTGTATTTTTAAGGGTAACTTTGGAAATTGGCTTAAAATTTTTTAAAGTGGACACATGAAATGGGACAAATAAAAAAGGGAATATGGACACTTTTAATGGGACGGAGGGAGTACTAAATATCGTGAAGGCTTTGGATGTTCTATTTAACCCGTAGGCAAGTCAGGTATTTACATATACACTTATTGATGAAGCATACTTATATCTATGTGATTCTTATATCACTTATAACTGAGCCTTCTCTAATAGGTATTCATATCCTATTGTATAATGTTAGTATTTTATTTTATCCCTTAGCAATTCAAGATTGGCATCGATATGTCTATGCTTCCTCTCTTGGAATAGATGAGAATATAATCTATGAAGGTGATTACTAAGTGAATGGGGTATTGTTCACAAGCTTGGTTTATAAGGTTCATAAAGGTGTCTAATGCATTAGTGAGGCCAAAAAGCATCACCGGAAACTTGTAATGACCATGCCTTGTCCTAAAGGTAGTCTTCCTATCTCACCTTCAACTGATGATATCTAGACCTTAAGTCTACCTTCGACTTAGATAAGTAACTTGCACCTTGTGGCTGATTAAACATCTTATCCATCCTTGGTAGTGGGTATCGATTCTTTGTTATGATCTTGTTTCGACCTCTAATTAATCATCATTCTCATTGAACCATCATTCTCTTTAACAAAGAGAATATGTGCTCCCCCCATCGTATAAATCCTTTATCTAATAATTCCTGGAATTGGTTTCTTAATTCTTTTATCTCATTCAGGGCGAGGCGATACGAGGCTTTAGCAATAGGGTTGCTCCAGAAATCAAGTCAGCTCTAAATTCAATTTACTTAGCAGGTGGTAGTCCAGGAAGATCCTTAGAGGATACTCCCGGAAATTCGGATACTACAAGTATCTCTTCAAGTTTCTTTTCTTCCTTAGTTTCCAAGGTATACACTAGATAAGCCAGATGGCCCTTCTAAATACACTTAGATGCTTTTAGACTAGTGACAAAACATATGGGTTTACTATGTTTTTTTTTCCCATGAATTATCAAAGATTTCCCCTGAGGGTCTTTAATTCAAATCCGCTTCTTATCACACAATATCTGAGCTTAAAACTTAACTGCCAATCCATTCCTGTTACTACATCAAATTCTCCAAGTTTCATTTCTAGCAAGTCTATGGGTACCGAGGTATTACTAACCCGGAGAATGCAATCCTTAATACCATTTCCAATTTCTTCTTCAATTCCCTCTGCTAGCTCTACTATAAAGGGTTTATCTAACTTACAGAGAATCTGATTAATCAAAACTCTAAATTGCTCAGATATAAAACCTCTATTTTCACTAGTACTAACATCTAAGATTTTAGGAGGAATATACCCATTATCATGTCGGGGTTTCTACGACCTCTACAGTTGGTACGGAAAATGCTTTCCCTCTTGCTCTATTAAGTCATTCCTTCTAACGTTTCTTTAGGCAGTCATCCTTAAAATGTCATGTATTTCTTTTTACATTCAAAACACCTATAGGGTTTTCCATTGTCATGATGGGTGTGTCCATGGTCTTATAATTCTATGACTTACTCGTGACCTGGTTGAAATGTTCTTTTCTAAATATCAGACACTAAGGTGGGGTCGACATTGCCTCTTAAAATCTCTAAAAATGGATATCCCATTCTTCTGATGTTTGTTCCAATTTATCTTAGGGGCATGATATGGGGTTTTCTATTGCTAGATATGGGGCGATGGTTGCTTGACGTTTACCGTATCAAAATATAGTTGGTTTGGTTGCCTTACTGAACATGCGGTATTTTATAGGTACTCCCTAAATAAATATAATAACATGATTCAGTTGTAAGGAACTAGTCGAGGCTTCTTGGTGATAACTTCATGGAATGTCTTATTCTCAAAATCAAGGTATATAAGTTTATTTTTAGTTCTGTCTATTCCTTGGAGGACATAAGTATCAAGTAAACAGTTCTAAGAATACTCTCCAAGTTAAACTATCAGCCAAATCTTTGCCTCAGGTTTGTTTCTATATCCTCCACCTATTCTGAAGTTTTTGTCTCTGTAGAGGGTTCCGCGACTCAGATGGCTATTCGATCGATCGAGTTATGGCCTAATTTACTAGTTTGGCATGACAAGCGGGGTCAACAGGTAGGCAAGGATAACAGATAATATTAATGGATGGTTTAGCCAACATTTTCTAGGTTTCCAAGAAAATACTACTTCAGTATTTTATTCATATACAAAAAAACTACAATAGTTACTTCACGTAATATACATAGTACAACACGTTTTCAAATATTACACATAGACAAACAAGTTTATTTCCCTCACCAGGCTTTTGCCTCAGCTAGTTCTTGCGAAGGTCTCGTGTCCTAGACATTTACGTTTTCTAATTCTCTTGTATTCTACATCCCACTTAATTATTCAAAATTCTATACTTAATTGAGGTTGTACTAAACTTTATCCATAACATCTACATCATAACCAACAATAGTAAGCCTATCCGGTCTCTTATTCTAGGCATCCTTATCCATACAGGTTAATTTAAATATAAAACTTAAATAGGCAGTCCTAATCTCGAAGGTTAAAGCCTAGGCATCTCTATTAAATACCTAATTCGCTAAAACCTTTGGCTCTGATACCAACTGTGACGCCCACACCCCGATAAGGATGCACCATACACAATTGATACCAACTTACACATAAAACTTCTTATTTATTAATATTAATATAACTACAAGGTACAAAAGTTGAAAACTTAAAGGTACAAAACGTTATCAACTATTCCTAGCCGGAGATATAGAACCTTTTCATCAAACCACACGAACTAGTATATTTATTCCACTTGTCATACGGGTCCGGGATAAACATCATGCGCAAGAACTAGCCATCACTACCTGTGACACATGCTTAAAAAGGACGTCAGACATTGCTGGTGAGTTCATGAATAGACACAAGTTATAAACCACATTATTTCAATTATTCATGACTTGTACCCGTCCATGTCATCATAACCCTGTGTCAATCTGGCACCCTCACCGGGTCCTTGACACCTGATGTCAATCTGGCACCCTCACCGGGTCCTTGACATTTTACGTCAATCTGGTACCCTCACCGGGTCCTTGACATTTTACGTCAATCTGGTACCCTCACCGGGTCCTTGACTTTCATTACCATACAGTTAATGCCAGCTACACCGCAGCGTAGTACTGACAAATCCCACCGCAGCGGCACGTATAAGGGTCCCCATATATCATGTGTATGTGTGTTCAGATTATATGCATGCGTACAACAGCCATGAATACCATTATAACAATTACCAGTTAGGACAAGCATGCTCACATAGTAAAACATTCATAAACTCACATGTTTCACGGTTGCTTAACACCTTGCTATTCCAATTGGGTACTACCTTAGGGTCCTGATACAATTACATAAGCCTAAGTTAGGTAATGGTATGCCTAACTAGTTATTATCATGGTTGGATATTGGTTAACGTTACCTTGTTTAAGCATGGGTGATCAGTCCATGCCTAACTAAGGCTAGGCTATCCTATACCCACCCCTAATAATAACCCTTATTCTAAATGATTATTAACTAGACATAAACTCAGAATAAGATATACCTGAAACTCTCCTACGATAATTTAGTGTGTAGCCTTCTTACCCGTTCTCCAATAGTTATTGCAATTATTACCAAAAGGAATGCTAAAGACTCGTGATTATGGGACTGGAGTGTTCCTGTTGGTTTTATATATATCACGAATGCCCCACTCAGACTTATATATATAGCCTATTCATGTGTTTCCTTCTCTAATATTTATCTTAGTTATAAAGAAATGGATACATCATCCTTCATGTACATATGTGTACATATTCTATAACTCTTTGTGATGAATTCATTCACCACTTTACACAATCACACGTGCACTACTACTTATTATTATTATTATTATTATTATTATTATTATTATTATTATTATTATTATTATTATTATTATTATTATTATTATTTACGCTGCTACGCTCGTTTATCTGGTATAACTTTTAAACTATAACGTTTTACAAACTTTCAAATATACTCTTAAGACGAGCTAATTTTTATCTCCGCTTTGACCTAAGTTTCATTAAAATAGGGTAGGGTCAAATATAATATCTTTTGTTAATCTAACTAAACGGTCTCTTATAATACTATTGGCTCGACTAGATTCTTATATATCAAATAATCATACTATTCACAACTAGATCATATAATACTCATGACCTAACTTACATAAACATTTCTATTTTAGTTGATTACAAAATGGGGTGTTACAGGAATCCACAATCAACATGATGTTACCTCACATACCAAAGCAAAAATTATATTTGCGCATTGCGTGATTGCATATTAGTCTGGAATACGTTTACTCGAATACGTTTAAAAACGGCACTGGGTTTCATAAAAAGTAACTGAAAAGCATAACTTGTGTTTCGGGGTAGCTAAGGTAATCAATTAGGGTTAAAAAAAATACAAATAGATGCAATTACAAAATCACATAACCTACACTTTACATTAAACCTAGCGACCAAAAAATTATAAATAGAGTGATTATAATATAATAGACTATCTAATATAATAGTGCAAATAAGATTGCTTATAACAATGGTGCTTTATATTGCAAAATGTGACACTACTTCAATCTCTTATATTTACGCAGCCAAAAAAAATTGTGTCATTGTACCTGCATATTTAATCATAAATTTATTTAATATTATTGTTATAACATTATTGTTTTTTGTAACAGCAAGGAAGTTTTTGCTAGTTAACCCCACTCTTCTCATCATAATCCGTATAACGAACTCTTTTTGACCCTTGAAAATACTTAATTTCAACGTGGATCTGTTTTGACCCGTTACCCAACATGTTAAGCCATGTACATTAACTCTATATCAGATAAATGCTTACTGATATTCATGGCAGGGGGCAGTGAACTGGATCAATAGCACAAATTTAAAGAGGGGATCATATGGAAGTAATCCTAGAGCCTCGGCCGCTTTAATAACACCAATTCCAATCATGGGAAGAAACACGTAACGCACTATGATGATAGTGATAATATATCAAAACCACTAACGCCGCCTCTATAGCTTGTTACCGGTTATCCTTCAACTATTACAATGTAAATCTCTGATTTCCCAACAACATAAAAACCGAAAATAATAATAACCGTAAACATTTTCTCCACCATCACCATCTTCATCAATCCTCCTGCAGCCATAAACAACATCATATATTGTATAGATTGTGTATACCTTTGTAATTATTGTGTGATTGTATTTCCCTGTTTAGTGTTTGGTTAGTTAGGCAACCTATTCTATTAATATTCATAATTTCCTATCAATGAGAATTGAGAATCAACACTTCTAATAACTTTCAGAACCCATGTTAGAGCTCAAACAGAAGCCGAACCGAATCGAACCACAAGAATGACATACATACAAATAAATCAAGTAAAAAAACATCATGAATTAACAAACAAAAATATAAAAGAGAGATAATAAAAATATAGTGTGTGTACCAGTTTGATTCAATCTGGAACAGTCTCTTTCAATT
Organism: Ambrosia artemisiifolia; assembly: GCA_032199755.1. Lineage (NCBI taxonomy): Eukaryota > Viridiplantae > Streptophyta > Magnoliopsida > Asterales > Asteraceae > Ambrosia > Ambrosia artemisiifolia. The sequence continues at coordinate 3,311,076 of CM063529.1, read as the reverse complement.
CCATCTAATAACCCATGTGATCAACCTGCATATAGTATTCACAAATTATAACATACATACACACATGTATCTATAATTACCTCAATTTATACCAACTCGATCACTTGCACAGACAACAATAAACAACAAACATCAATCTATACCAACTCAGCCACTTGCATAGACAACAATCAACTACAAACATGAAAAAAAATATTGTGGACTTACTCTTTCTGTTTGATATATTGAATTGAAGCAACCTGCAAGGTCAGACATCAATTCATCGTGAACTGTTATATGTTCAATTAAAAAAGAACAGATCCTAAATCAGATAAAAAAGAGGGCACCCCCTAAAAACTTATTAGTCAATATAATATATACATATACACAAATGTAGTTGCACATATCTTCAGTCAACCACCATAATCAAAGAAAAACACATATATATTATTACCAATGAACAAAATAAAATCAAAATCAAACTTTCTAATCATACTACAGTATCATAATCGAACCTATTTCGCACCTTTACCGTCCAATAACCTCGTAATTACACTGTCTAAGACACCTGTTTCCATCATACCAAGCCAAATCTTTAAGAAGACGTTTGTAGAAGAAGAAAAATAATATTATTATCTATAAGTTGGATTGTCGTGAAGATTATCCGAAGACGTAGCGTCGATGCGACGTCGGATTGAGGACGGGAGGCGGTGATGGGTGGTGGGGTGGAGCCGTACGGTGGTGGGGTTGGTGCAGGTGGAGGCGGACGGTGGTGGGGTTGGTGCAGAGGGAGGGAGAGAGAGAGAGAGATATTTATGCAGAATGTGGTGTGTGTGTGAGAACTTGAGAAGATGAGTTTGGAGAGAGAGAGGGGGGTGGGTGTGTGAGAGAGATAACTCTGTGAAAAAGACGCGTGTACAGTAGGAACACGTAAAGGACAGATGGCACAAACCAAGAAAAACGTTTTTAATAAAAAAATAGACACAATTCGCGTGACTCGAACCCGGAGTCACACTCATACAAACAACAGGCACACCAGCTGGTCTGTAAGAATATTTGTTAACATATTCATAATGTTTTATATAAATACAATTAAAATGGATAAAGGCTTATTAAAAAAATAATTTAATTACTATTCAAATCCAAAGCCTTATTATTATAGTTAAATTGTATTAGGCAACACAAAACCTGTATATTTTGAGTTGTGTTTTAGCTTGTGACTGGAATTGCCGCTCTTAACAAAAGTAAACACTCTGTACAATATACTAACTCAATTTAATAAAAATATACTATGTGGTAGAACTGGCAATCAAATTGTATTTAGTCCAATACAATGATACAAAATCGACTTTTTTTTTTGAACGGATACAAAATCGACTTAATAGTGATGATTACGAATTTACACACATCTCTCTCTCCCTTTAGTTTTTTTTTAAATTAACAAATTAACACATATTTGGGCAAGATCCGCTGGAGATAGGGGCGAGCCAAAGAGAGGTTGTAGCAACGAGCTACTAAGGAGTGACTGTGTTGAAGCTTCAAACGTAGAGCTCGCGGTGACTTCGGGCGAACTCCACGAGTGTGCCGAAAAGACTAAAAAGAATCTGTGATAAGTAAGCGCCTGTGTTCAGTAAATCGCAATTCTTTTTGTGTTGTCGGGTCGGACAATGATAATTCTTTTTATAAAACGACAATGATAATTAGTTTATAAGATGAATCAGCCCATACTTGTAGGACCAAATAGACAGGCCCATATACCCTTCACATACCTGTCTGGCGTGTCTGCCTCTCCCCTAGTAGAAAAACCCTAGAATTCAACTTACAGTAACCAAACATCGACAAAAACAAAATGTCAGACAACATACCATTCGAAATCCAATCTGAAATCCTGAAAAGGCTTCCTGCCAAATCACTTATTCAGTTTCGATCCGTCTCCAAACCATGGAAGTCTCTCATCGACAGTTCTGCTTTTATTAAGCATCATCTCAGCCAACACACAGAGACGCAACGTCTACTTGTATCATATGTCGATTCACTTGATTCTAAGAAACAATATGTTTCTATTGCTGACGACGATACGTTCCCACACCAAAAGGTCTCCTACTCTTTTCCCCTATTAGCTAACGTTCTTAAATACTCTTCAATAATCGGTACTTCTCACGGATTGGTATGTTTGTATGGTTGTGATGCTCTTGATAAGGACATGGCTGTAATTTTCAATCCTTCAGTTAAAAAAGCTGCTGCTGTTGTTGTGCCTAATCTGCCAAGTGGGACGACATACGGAATAGTCGTAGGTTTCGGGGTTTGTCGTGAGACGACTGAACCTAAGATTGTCAAGATTACTTATATTATGGATTGGGATGATATGGAAAGTATAACTAGCATCCCTTGGCAGGTTGAGGTTTTTGCGTTAAGTACGGGCGCTTGGAGGAAGCCATATACCAGCAATCCCCCTCGCAAATCGATTCGCTTTAATATGGACTCGGTACTCATAGATGGAGTTCTTTATTGGCTTGCTATGGATGGATTTAATACGCCTATTGGATATAACTATTATAACCTGATTGTTTCGTTTGATTTGACAACTGAAGAGTTTGGAGAAATACACCTTCCGGATAGTTTAGCCAGCGTAGACGAATATAATTTGTCCATCTCTAAGCTAAGGAATTCTCTTGTTGTGCTTAGAAGCTTTGCGGATGATAAAGGTTTCAGTGTGTGGATGATGCTTGGTGATGATGATGATGTTCCGCAGTCGTTTATAAAGATGTTCACTGTTAAATCTCCAGATTTTTTAGTAAAGGGATTTAGGAAGAATGGTGAAATTATAATTGAAATGGTACAACATCAGCCTGGACAGCGTGACGGTTCATTTTTTGTTGCTTATGATCCCAACTCAAAAGGCGTGACTAATCTTGAGATTGATGTATTCGCACGTTCATTTTGTGTCTTTCCCTATGTTGAAACACTACTTCTCCTTGATCAACCAGATTTTGTCATTTACGACCAAGGTAAAGCTACATTACAGAGTGGAGAGCTAAGCGAAGAAGGTAAAAGCCAATAGCTTGGAAACACTTCTTTGTACTCTATTTATGCAATTCATGATGATGGTCAAGTATCAAGATGCTTTGGTTTGGTAACATGCATCACTTAATATTTGGTATGCCTTTGAATTTCCTCTATGTTTCAGGATTGTAGTTATATTATTCTATGCTTTATTTCAAATTTTGCCTATAACTAAAAAACATATGTTTGCGACTTTGCGTATTGTAGTATCGTTTTATTTGATTATCTATCTATTTATGCCATGAGCTTAGATCCATCTTGTGTTGACTGTAAGGTTTAGTATTATTGCTCATCATGGCTTACAACAAAACTCCCAGACCAAGACTGTACATTATTTTTTGTTCATGGGAGTCTTGACTCTTGATCAACCTGTGCTTTTAGATATTGATGACAAACCTGTTTGGTACTATATGGAAATTTAAGTGACTTTCTTGATGATTTCTTAATAGCCTACTGAAGTTGGAGGGTATGTATTCTCTAATAGAAGTTGCAAAGTGGGTGTTTGGATCGGGTCAAGTGGTCAACACTGGTTCAGTCAAAAAAGAAATCTAAGGAAGTTCAATCTACACTTTATTTAGTCCAAATGTTCAATCATATGAAAAGTTGTTATTTGAAAAATCAGATAAGGGTTTCAAAATGACTGTTTGTATAGAACTATAGGCTTGTTAAATAGCTACCGAAGTTGTGGAGGTTTGCAGCTGCAGCAGCTCTTGTAGTGCTACAAATAGAGGTGGACAAATGTCGGTTGACACCAAGTTAGGTCAACATTAAAGTGAAGGATGATAAATATACACATTACTATATGGTGACTAGTGACGGGTCAGAATGGATGCGGGTAAAAACAGGTCCTTTTAAAGAAGGGGTCATTTTGGTTCTGGTCGTAAACGGGTTTAGCTCTGGTCTTAAAAAATGTGAGGTGGTTTCAGTTACCCACATGCCCATTTGTTTCCAGTTTCCATTATAGCACAAAAAAATATATTGAATATTTTAAGAATTTATTAATAAAATTTACAGAAAGAATCAGACGAATTTGTTTCTCTCACTACTATATTCTCGTCAGTTGCTAATCCAGGAAGAAAGAGTTTTCATTTTCAAGGTTTGTTACCTGTATTGCCTCTATCCCCGGAATTATAGGCAGTAGACGGAGGCGTGGCGGTAGTAGAAGGAGGCGTTGCAGAGGCAGACAACAGAGGCGCGAGTGGTAGATGCAGACGTGGACGATAGTGATTGACGTAGCCCGGAGGCGTGGGCAAAGGAGACAACTACATGTGATGAACAACCCGTTGGTCACTTGCCTTAACCCGTTATGACCTGTTGGTCACCTTCTTAGTACTTGTTCAAACCCGTTCTTCCTTGCCAAAAGGTTGTTGGATGTCCAATTTGACCCGTTCTTTATTTTTGACTTTCCTAAAACGTAGAAACTTTTGCCCAAAACAACCCGGAAATAATGAAACGGGTTGTAAATGCCAGCCATACTTTGAACCACGTTAGGATGGATGACTCGATTTTAGAAATTTGCCAGTCGTTAATGCTTGGGTGTTCGGATTCCTCCTAAGCAGACCTGTTAAGATGATTCATGCAGCCCACACAATCTTAAACTTGAGGCCTAAGTGATTAATAAACCGAGTCATACTCAATATAATAAAACAATATTACTAAGTCATACACATTGAGGTTCATTCTGTACATTTTTTCTTCATTATATATGTGTTGTTAGGTTTTAGTTTCTGATCTGAACAATGAGACACAGAATTGCTTAGAGGTTGTAGTTTCCTCACCATATGAAACAGGGGTGTGATTCATCTTATTAAGGGATTGCACAATGTGCTTGATGAATGGCTTTCTTTTATTTTAACGTGGTGACTCATTTAATCATTGAACAAACCATAACAATGGGTCAATCATCTCTTCTCAAAAAGCATTTGTATATAAAACAACCAGCTAAACTATTTATTGGTATTTTGACACATTTCGATTTATCCTCTTTTTTCAAGGATTACATAACTGGATATTGAACCCATTTTATATGTGGGAGTTGCCATTGTATTGGGCACTGCTTTGCTATGTGCTATTCATGGTGCTACCGTAGAAAATACTTTGTTTGAAGATGATGATGGCCCAAATACATTCCGTGTTTCTAACCCAACTCAAGCCGAAGAAGCTTATTCAATGGTCACTACTAATCCTTTTGGTCCCAAATCTTTGGGGTTGATTTTTCCAATAAACGTTGGTTGCATTTCTTTATGTTATTTGTACCATTAACTGGTTTATGGATGAGTGCTCTTGGAGTAGTTAGTGTGGCCTTAAACCTACGTGCTTATGACTTTGTTTCTCAAGAAATTTGTGTGGCAAAAGATCCTGAATTTTAGACTGCTGGCCTAGACTAGTTGTTTGATACAACAATTCAGTATCAGCAAGCTCTTTTGACATGGTCAAACTAGCCGTTGAGACTCTTAATTGGGATAAGCAGTTTTGATTAACCACTTAAATCCGTTAACTAGAGATTAATACTCGTTTATTACAAGAGTAATTATCTTGTTTATTACAAGGTTAATGTCATGTTTATTCCAAGAATAAATGAGGTTAATTTTAATTATAATATTGTATATAAGAACATTAAGGTTCATCCTTAAAAGATGAAGTCACACACATTCAGATTCTCGAGTCCATGAAAGTTTAGAGAAGTTTGGAGAGATCCACTCTCTAAATTATTTCTTTTCACAATTTCAATTTTTTCCTACAATTTGATAAACACCAAATAACTCGGTGGCATCTCGGGCGCGAGAGCCATCTTCGGCAGTACACATATTGTTTCGATTGTTTCACTCTGGGAGACAGACCGTCTGAGAGAAGGCGTGCAAAACTGTTTTAAGGACCATGTGTTCAACATGATCCTCAACAAAAAAAATTATCAAATTTTTAGCGCTTATTTTGTTGCAGTCATCAAGGACTGTTGAAGACTCAAGCGGCGAAGATTCATATCAAGGATGCCACTCGAATCAAAGACACATTTGAATCAAGTTGGTATATAAAATTGTATTATTTTATTTACTTTTTGTAACCGATATGGTACTTCTATATTATTCTACGAATAACGAGACTATCGTTATTATATTTTTATTTTTAATAAAAACTGTGCCCTATTCATACAAAATATCAATGCAACAGCTCCAGCTTAATGAATTCTTTAAACCTCCTTCCACACCCATGGATTCATAACTTAAATCTTCCGTTTCAGCCCATTTATTATAAGTTAAACCTGCAGTTTAAGCCCCAATTATCAATAATACTCCTCGCTTCCTCATCACCATTTAGCAATGAAATAAAATGTGTGGATTTTGTAAGAAAAGCATGTTCCTTTTGTGGGTCTCATAGTTGTCAAAAGCGCGCCTAGGCGCAATGCGCAACCAGGCGCACTAAGTGCGCTGCGCCCTGTGAAGCGCACCTAGGCGCTGAGGCACACTATCGGGGTTGTTTTCAAGCTGATTTCCGGCCAAATTCATGCTAAAAATTGCCTAAACCTCTAAAACATCCTAAATTAGTTATGAACAAGTCCTAAACAACCTTAGAACATCCTAATATAACCCTAAACAAGCCTAAAACATCTCTAAAATCCCTAAAAAAATGTATTTTATACCATGCGCCTAATTATAAAAAAACCCTTGTTTTTTATTTGCCTTGCGCCTAGGCTCCAGGCTCGGCCTATGCGCCTTGAGTGAGCCTAGACGCTTTGACAACTATGGTGGGTCTTCAAGAAAAGATTGTGAACTTGACCTTATTTCACACACAGTATACCCATGATCTACGGATGGGTCAAATGGGTATCAAATGATTAATGGTTGATGGGCCATCTAAGTTGCTGCTATGCGAACCATTTGAGCTGCAAAGGGATAAGCGAATCAAAAGCATTAACAGGCTAAATTATAGCATAAAGCAAATGCAAATCTTATTCAATGGATTGAGTCATGGGAATGACCAACCAATTCAACGATCACTAGCCGCTGCATTTAAATTAGTAGCTGTTACCAAAGAAGTCGAGTCAAACCTTCATCCCGGGTCGACTAATTCATGGGTCAGCTGGGTTGGAATGAAAGGGAAGCCCACAGCAAGAGACCAAAGGCCCACAACACTATGCATTTTTTTTTTAATTTTATTTGTCTTATATATTTCCCAATTGCAATTTCATTTTCTGCACATTAGTTTCTTTTTTATTTTTTTCTTTCTACTTGGTTAGTAATATTCCTTAAAGGATATGATCATGGTGTTACTGGGTGGTTGTGTTTTCTCTTCTAACAAAAACCTGCTATTTGACAAAGAAATGGAGAAATCACTTCTAGCATTTTGTTTAGTTTTCCCCACTGGAAAGCTGACTTAAGCCCTTGCTATCTCAAGGTTAGCATCTTGAGAAGTGAACTTTAGATCCTTATTCGTGATAGGTGGTGTGACTGTATCGTATTACGGGTTCAGCTTGCTCATCAAATTCAACTCGAGTGGTGTACATGTATCCCGGGCTATCCTCTAGAATTGTTCTCATTAAAATTCACAACTTTCAAGTATGCTTGAAAGTCTACTGTTGGACGTAATATACGAAATTCAATTGTAATATAATTTTGAAAGTCAAGCATCTGTGTTAGCATTTGAATATCTAAACCAAGTTGGAAGTCATAAGGGCAGAAGTTGTTTAAAAACCAAGTTGGTTACTAAAGTTATGAAAAAGATTTTAAAAAACTAGGCATAAAGACCAGAACAAAAAATTTCACTTCTGGTCAAAATGTCAACGATGGCCAAGGGGATAGAAGCAAACAGAATTTGGACTTGTATTTTGTGGTTTGTATGCTTGTCTTGTATTGTTTCCCTTAAAATAGTTGTATAGATAGGTACTTGTACTCTAATTTGAGGTATGTATGTGTCCAATGTGTGAGAGAGAGACAATGTTGTCTTCTATTTCTATTTGGGTCGTATGTGATCTAAATGGAATTTAAGTCTTAGACCGGATTATCAATCCCCTTTTAAAAAGAAGACAATAATGGCCCAAAATCATGATTCATGGAAGTTATGGTTATTTGTTTCTAAGTAATGCATTTTTGACTAGCTGTGTTCCCAAGTTAACTAACGGAAGGAAATGGAAAAAGAAGGAAGTAGAAGAAAAATTCTCGTAAATATCTTTCCTTCCAAATCGGAAGGAAATGAAAAGAAGGGAAAGAAAGACAAATATAAGGTTGTGCGTAGTGGGCGTTATGAGGGGCTCCATATAGATTTATAGCGCCTCATAGCGCCCTCTAAACCGCCCCCTTGGGCGCTATGGGGGCTCCATGGGGAAGGGCTTCATGACCATAATGAGTGTTATCCAAAACAAAAACAATTTTATAATATTATTTTTAATCAATTTTGTACACCCCTTTTTTACACCCAATCAAATAATAATATTTTAATCCTTATGAAGCCCCATAAACCCCCTCACCCACTACACACATATTTTCCATAAAGGATATTAAGAAACAAGTCAACAACTAACCACTAAGAGCATTCACAATAGCTTCCCCATTCCCTATTCCCTCACAACCAATCACAACCACATATTACACAAAAAATCATTACAGTTTCTCTCTCCTCCACTCACAACTACTTTCAATAAATACTAAAAAATAAATACACCTTCCAGTTTTCCCCAAAAGATTCCCAAGTAACCCCAATTATACCGATCAACAGTAGATTCCCCATTTTTCTTCACTCACAACCACTCACACTTATCCCATATAATTTTGGGGACTTACTCACATAAAATGGGGGAGCTACTGTGAATGCTCTTAACCCACTACTACCCATGATCTGCTTTAGAAAATATAAAGAAGCTAAGGTACCAATAAAAATGCATGAGGCGCAACTAAAATAAATTGCAATAATAGACTTGGCACAACTGATTGTAGTTGACTTGATTGCATGGATTCTGCATGGACTTCTTCAACTATCCATTTCTTCATCCCAACTACTATAAGCACCCGATCCAGGTTGATTCCGACCCATAGACTCGCCTGGATTCTAATGGCTAGCAATTTTAAATCATCGTGTTTAACCAGGTCGCAATTGCTATCAGTTTGTTTTGCTTTTTTTTTTTTTCCATTTCACATATTTCATGTTGTTACTTCATGGTGCAGTCCACATTCGCATACTTATATGGGAGGATTAACAAGTATCGGTTACCCATTTTGTTTTTTCCTATAATGGCTAATAAACAGAATTATTAATTGTCTGACCTCTACTTCTTTAACTTATTATATGAGGCATGTTATTTACACAATAACAACTTTTAAGTTTGCACAACCCTCTACGGCTCGTAGAGGGCTCTACGGGCCGTAGAGGGTGTCAGTGTAATTAATGCTGGTCAGTTATACGGCCCGTAGACCTCTCTACGGCCAGTAGAGGTGGTTTGGTGAGAAGCATTTAAACCCTAGACGGCCCGTAGAGACCTCTACGAGCCGTATAGGGTACGAGGTACGAGTATAATCAATGAACAGACTGACTTTGCAGTGTGTCAGTCTGAAATTCTTTATCTCTACGGGCCGTAGAGCTCTATACGACCCGTAGAAAAGTGGGTTGTTGAGAGCATTTAACCCTATACGGCCCGTAGAGACCTCTACGGGCCGTAGAGGTCCAGATAAATTCTTCTTCCTTGTCTCCTTTTCTCAGACAACGAAAATTTTAAAAAAAACGGAGAACGAAATATCTGATCGATTCCAAGCTACCGCGATGTCTTCGAGCCACTACAGTAATGTTTCGGAGCAATGGGAGCATTCGTATAGCATATCTCACGTCTCGGAAAGCATTTTCGGACCCGTGGTGGAACGTGGTGAGGAGGAGGTTAGATCCGTTGTTCACGGTGAAGACGGGAATGCGCTTCCCGATTTGAACCTGCTACCCGATTTGAACCTGCTGCCCGGTTTGAACCAGGAGTACGGGACTTATCATTCGCACGAGGAGGGTCATGGCAGCTTCAAGGGATCGCACGAGGGAGGTGATAACAGTGGCGACAACGGTGGCGACAACGGTGGCGACGAACCTGTCCCGGAGGTTTCGTTTGAAACAAATCAGGTGTGTTTATGTATTTACACTTGTTTATAATTTAGACCCGTGTATATGTAATAGTGTACATATTTAGACTCGTATATTTAGCCCCGTACATATATTTGTTCTAGGGTTTGTGAGATTTGAACTCGTATATATTAGTTGTTATTTGAATTCGTATATAAATTTTGCAGGTATTCGGGTCTCTTAAAGACCTGACAGACTGGGTTTATGAAAGGGCCAAAATTAATGGTTACATTACCGTATACGGACGTACTGTTTCGGATGGCAGGGGGCCGAATAGGAGGGTGACGACGGCATGGATACGATGTGACCGTAGTGGCGTACATCGTAGTGTAGCCACGGTTCGAAAGACGGGGAGCAAAAAATGTGATTGCAAGTTTGAACTAAAAGGGAAATACCACTCCGGCCACGATGGTTATATTTTGGAGGTCGTGAACCAAAAACATAATCACAAACCTTTCCAACACATCGAGGGTCACGCGTATGCTAGGAGGCTGGGTGCGGGCGAGTTAAAATTGGTGGATACACTTTACTTTCAAAATGTTACGCCAGTAGACATACATACGGCCGTTAGAAAACAAAACCCGGATAGTCCCTGCATCTTAAGAGACATACATAACACAATAACCAAGGTTAGGCATTTGTTATACGGGGGCAGGACTCAAATGCAGGTATTATTATCTCTTGTTATTAATTATTATTATTACTGCTACTACTAATTTATTATTATTTTTTAATTATTATTATTATTGCTATGCAGGTACTCGAAACCACATTGGTGGAAAAAGAATTTATTTACTTCACCCGGAAGAATGCCTCTACAAAAGCGATCGAGGATATTTTGTTTGTCCATCCCATCTCGCACAGATTATGGCGTGCGTTCCCGCATGTGCTGATGATTGATGCGACCTACAAAACGAACGAGCATAAACTTCCGTTTGTTCAAGTTGTGGGTATGACATCAACATCCAAGTCGTTTTGTGTCGCCCATGCATTTATCTCCCGTGAAAAAAATGATAACTACCTGTGGGTGCTACAAAGGCTTAAAGATTTGCTAGAAGATAGTACGGAGCCCCGTGCTATAATAACTGATTGTGAGAAAGCCTTGATGAATGCATGCGACATTGTATTTCCAGCAGCTTCAAAGTTGTTATGCAGGTAATTATTATTATTATTATTATTATTATTATTATTATTATTATTATTATTATTATTATTATTATTATTATTATTATTATTATTATTATGAGTTTTATTATGCATTCAGGTATCACATTCACAAAAATATATTGAAGCACTGCAGAAAAGCCTTTGGAGATAAAGATTGGAAAATATTTGTGAAACGGGGCTGAAACAGCGCTGCGCGCGCGCGCGCAGGGCTGAAACGGGGCTGAAACAGCCTTGCGCGCGTATTGGTGCTTGCTGTCTGGGGATAAGGTTGCAGCTAGCTTCTTTAGGAGAGAGTTTACCCCTTTATGTTTTTTCTAGCATGTTACCAATTTGATGGCCCTAATGCTTAGTTGATTTCATGTTCGTAAGGTAGCATACTCTATGTTTAAAAAGTGTGGCTCTTTAGTCATACATTGTTCAATCTAAAACCAATTTACCCCTCAGATACATCATACATCTTATTTTACATGTTCCTTTATTTTGAATCGCCAAAACTAATATAGTTTTGGCGATTCTTTTGAAACGCCTAAACTATATTAGTTTTGGCGTTTCTTTTGAAACGCCTAAACTATATTAGTTTTGGCGTTTCTTTTGAAACGCCTAAACTATATTAGTTTTGGCGTTTCTTTTGAATCGCCAAAACTAATATAGTTTTGGCGATTCTTTTGAATCGCCAAAACTATATAGTTTTGGCGATTCTTTTGAATCACAAAACGACTAACTCTATCACATGGTTCCTTTATTTTGGATTACAGTTATGGAGAATTTTGAAAACGAGGAATGGAATGAGGAGGAGGAGCAGCAGCAGGATGCTGAAGAGCCTGTGGTCCAGGGGGCGCCTAGCCCCATGGCAGGGGGTGAGTTACAGGATTGGGAGCATTGCCGATTTCAGCGATTCGATTACCCGAATCCCAGATTTCAGAGGTTGAAGAAAAAGAGGACAGCGAAGCCGAGGGGGATTTCTTGGGACGCGCTTCGGGACACTAGGGGCGGTGCACTGGAGATTGCACGAGAGTGGATCCCGGAAGGGAGCCCGTTGGACCGGTTTTTTGCCGACGCCAACGCGCCGGCCCATCGGCCGTTGGTGATAGAGTTCTTATCCACCTTTCGCCTTCGGATACGAAAGGATGGTGACCCTCCGCTGCCCCGCGAATCGACGGCAGACCCACCAGCCCAGGAGGTCGAGTTTTCCATACTCGGCCAAAAGTATGGTTATTCCCTAGATGGGTGGGCTACGTTCACCCAGTGGTACACACCCGACGAGCTTGGGGAGGTATTAATATTATTTATTTTTAATCTTAATATCTTATTATTTTTGTTCTTATTCTAAATGTTAGTATTAATGATAATGTTAATGTTCAGGATGTCTACACTAGAGGTGTCACTAGTGTTGCTGATGACGTGCTCTTTGCGTGGTGGCCTACCATTGGTGGTCCAGAGTTCGGGACTCCTACTGAGACGTATTGTTCTTCTTCATCTTATTATTATTATTATTATTATTATTATTATTATTATTATTATTATTATTATTATTATTATTATTATTATTATTATTATTATTATCCTATGTAGGGGGGAGAGGACTGACAGGGCATCTAACATTCGTCACCCCGTGGTTCGTTACATTCACCGTTGCATTACCTATTCCTTAGCGGCACGGTGCACCTGTAACGAGCGGGTGACGAAGACGGACTTGATGTTCCTATATTGCATACTCACCGGCACGCCGATTGCCTTGCATCGGTGCATGGCCGAGTACTTTGCCTCCTTCCCCCATAAGCCGTTGCGGGGAGCCATCGCATGCGGGGGGATCATCAGCAAGATTGCCGAGCGCTGCAATGCTGATAAATATTTCGGTTATGTTAACCGGAATTAGTTTCTGATGGACTGAGTCAATCATGGTGTTTTAGATGCTTAACTATGTGTTTTTAATGTCGTTTGAGCGTTTATATGCTTTGAATGTGATAACTACGCAACTTTGTGTGATTGTAGGTTAAATTGCATATATGGATGGATTTGGAAGCTTAAACGTGGCTGAGGTTGAGTTTGGATGGTGAACCGAAGATATGGAGGTGTTCATGGACGTTGAAGCGTTAAAGAAGAATTTCGGAGAAGCCAAGAACACCCGAGTCAGAGTCTAATAATAATAATAATAATAATAATAATAATAATAATAATAATAATAATAATAATAAAAAATATTAGAAACGTAAAAGAAAAAAAAAACAAAAAGAAAGAAAAGAAAGAAAAGAATGCAAAAGTTGAATGTGCATTTAATGCACTTCTAAAGGAAGGAATGGCACGAGAAGCATCAAGCGGCAACAAATATTATGTGAAGTTGGACAGTTATTGCTGGCCGTAAGGCCATAAGACCTTACCGTATCCTACGGCAAGCAAGGAGTAAATTATGGGAAGTTTGTTTTGGATAATATAAAAGCATATTTTCTACCCTAGTTCGGGGAGCAGCCACCAAGGGACGAAATTGAGCAGTCTTTTAGAGCAATTTTGAGTTACAATCCTCATTATTCATCATCATTCATCCATATTTTCAATTTCAATCATCATGTTCGGTATTATTATTCATATTTTTGTTTCGTTTCTTGTTACCATGAGCGGCTAAACATCTTGTAATCACCTCCGGGTGTATGGTTTAATTGTGAAACTTGAACTCTTGTTTGATTTGGTTTATGGATTGTTTTTCATTTAGTTGAAAAATATTTGTGGTTTTTATCATTTAAACGAGTCACTTGTTTTCAATTGCTTATCTTGTTATCATTCACATTCGGTTTTCTTGCATCGTGAGTAGTTTGATAATTGGGAAGGTAAGTGATACTTGTGGGTTGGTAATTGAATTGTACAGGTTATTATTAAAAACTTGTGTTCGGTTATCACTTGATTTGAACCGTCCAACAAAACTATGTCTATGTAGTATCCAATCATTTAAACAAGAGTAGGGTGGATCATTAACCGGAAGCCTGGAGGGGATTACTTCGTTTCTATTATTGTTATAACTTCTTAAATTCATTTTCCAAAATTCAATTAAAAAACAAAGTAAGTAGATTTTAGTTTAATAGTTAAATTCACAAAACTATTCTTTCCACCAATTCCCTGTGGAGACGACTCAACTTCCATATACTACTATTTTCTTATTTTTTTGACCGACCCAACGACATCGATCAAAATGGCGCCGTTGCCGGGGAATCGGTGCGCTTAGATAGATAGTTTTGTTTTAGTTTTTATTGCTTTTATTAAAAAAAAAAATCTTTTTATAGTCTTTTAGTTTAAGTATTGTTTTGTTTTGTTTTATTTAGTTCGGTATTACGCGTGGTTTGCTTGTTTGTGTCTGTGCAGGTAATTAAATTGCATGCATCATACACGTCATTCGGGCAAAGCTTCACCCCTAATTTACGATCCGGAGATTGAAAAGACAGCTAGACGAAACAGAGCAATTCATCAAACCCGATCAACACCAATCATGAGCCGTCACAGTAACCGAGATAACCAACTTCCACCCAACCAACCTGACCCAATACCACCACAACAAGACCCATTGGGCAATATGCCTCCACCACCATTTCAAACATCGCAACCTCCACAACCACTACCATTCCAACAATTTCACGCAGATCCAAACGCTGGTGGTTCTAGACAATTTCAGCAAGGCCGTCAAGAGCATGACGAGTGGGAAGAGCATTATGAAAATGACCCAGCTTTTGAGGCCCCGCAACAACAACCCAACCGACCATTAACTCTAAATAGACAACCATCACAAAATCAAAACCCGAGATCTCACGGTACTAGAGCAACAGGTTCAGTCTTTGGAGATGACAGTATGCAGGGTGCAGCGGGTACTTTTATTGATAGAGTTGCTGATTGGGATGGGGGAGTTGATGATGATGGGTACTACGTGAATCAGGACCAGTTCGACTATGATGAGTATGATGAGTTCGGTCCGCAGTATCAGCAGAGACAGCAGCGAGGATTTAATATGAGGGGACAGAATCAAGGACAGAGAGGGATCCCCCAGAATCAACCGCAAAATCAAGTGCGTGGGAATGGGCAAAGACAATATGTAGATGGAGTACCTCGGGTGAACTATAGACCTCCTGTACAAGGTGTAGGGAGCCACTTTATTCCTGTGGCCACCGAGCACACTTCACCTGTAGTACCACCACATCAGAATGGAAGGAGCTTTGACAACAGTTCTTAGAGGAATATTATACTATGACTCGCACTACTGAGGCTCGAGAGGCCATTAGAACCTTCCAACAACACTCAGGGGAACCATTTCATGAAGCATTCACAAGGTTTAAAGAGTTGTTAAGGAAATGTCCACATCATGATATACCTATGTGGGAACTAATTAAGTCATTCTATGACGGTTTACTACCCGAAGATGTGAGGGATCTCAATGCCAACAGTAATGGTACGTTCTTGACTAACCATGAGGATGTGGATTGGGAGTATATGGAGAGATTGGCAGTGACATCAAAGAGACAGGCTCGTGCTAGTAGAAGAAACCGAACAGGTGCAGTTAAAGGTGTTGATGTAGAGGCAGAGAAGAGAATAGCAAGCCTAGAGCGACAGATTGCACAATTGACAGCCGGTAGAGGTGCAGGCAGGAGTGATGGAGTAAAATCAGCGAGTTCTTTTGCAGTGTGCTCGATTTGTGATGATTGGGGACATGTGGATGCAGATTGTCCTACACAGAAGCAGAGAAGTGAGCAAGTGAATCAACTGGGCGACCAACAGAAACAATATGATATGAATTCTAATTCATATCATTCAGGTTTGCGAAATCACCCTAATTTTAGTTATAGTAATACTGCTAACCAGTTGAATCCTCCATCACAGGTACCTAGTCAAAACAATCAGAGAGGATACTCAAACCAAGGGAACTACAACAATCAAAGAAGTTATCAGCAAAGTAATAACCAAGGAAGTTCTCAAGGCAACTGGAGAAGTCAAGGCAATCAGCAGGGCGGATCTTCGGGGCAGGAAGGATCAGTAAAGGAGATGTTGGCTGAGTTTATGAAGTCAACAGGAGATTTCATGAAGGAGGTCAGGAAGGACAATGAAATTCGAGACAAGGAGTACAAGGCCTTGGCAAAGCAAGTTGGCCAAATTGCTGAAGAGATGTCCACCATGCGTCGAGATCCAGGTAAGTTGCCTAGCACCACTGCAGTGAATCCAGCACATCAGGCATCAACCACGAAGAATGTGCACATCAATGCGGTAAGTATTCTCTCCAATTCTGAAGATGAGCAGGAAACGTTTTCACAATCAAACATTAAAGTTAAAAACTTGAAAAAAAGGTTTTGTGAAAAGTTTTTTGAGGAAAATGTGGATGCGGCCAAGGATAAGTGTGAGAAAGTAAAAATTGCACCCTTCCCTTCGGCCTTATTAGCACCAGAAAAAATAAGGGCTTTAAGTAAACGGGACCCATCGAATGACGAGGGGTGGGAAACCTTTAAACAAGTTAAAATTAATTTACCATTACTTAATGTCATTCAAGAAAGTCCTGCTCATGCTGAAAACTTAAAAGAGTTGAGTACGCAGAATCGGCACAACATGCTGCCAAAACAGTTTGATCTACCGGCACATGTGCGTGCCGCTTTGTCTGGTACTTTTCCACCCAAACGCCAAGATCCGGGAGTGCCCCTTATTTCAATACAAATTGGGGAACTTAAAGTTGACCGGGCACTTCTAGATCTTGGAGCTTGTGTTAGCATTCTTCCGGGAAGTATGTATGACCAATATGAATTTGGTCCTTTACAAAAAGTTGGCACCACTGTGGTGTTGGCTAATCAAAAACCCATACGTCCCAGGGGAATGTTGACTGATGTCATAGTTAAGGTGGGAGATTGCTACTATCCGGTTGATTTCTTGGTACTGGATTGTGAGAAAAATGTTAAAGGCACACCACACACGATTATACTCGGTAGACCATTTTTAGCAACTGCTCATGCAGTAATCAACTGTGCTGATGGAATGGTAAGTATGAGATTTGGGGATAGAAAATTGAGTTTAAATGTGTTTTCAAGTTTAACTGACCCAAAAGCGCAGGAGGAGTGTCTTATGGTTAACAGGATGGGAGACACTGGTGGGAAGGCTCGAAAGAAAAAGAAGGTTAAGAAACCACCTGAGTTAGAACAAGGAAACACCAACTTAGCAGCAGATGATCCAAGGTGGAATATAATTCATGACCCACTGGAGTCTAGGCATAGAATGTGTTTTGAAGCTGAGGGATGCGAGCATCCCGTTCGACCACCATGAGAAATATAGCAAGTATGAAGTCTGGCTGAAGACTCATAAACTTAGCGCTCTCGGGAGGCAGCCCGAGGTACGTGTTTTATTTTATTTTATTTTATTTGTTTTGTGTGTTTTCGTTGTTTCATAGCCATTGCAGCAGCCAAGTGTGGGGAAGTTGTGCAGACATGATAGATGGAGTGTTCAATCCGATACGCATCAGAGTCGATGTGCGTTTGATGGGGGGGGGTGAATCAGGTCCATGTGCTCTTTCATTTTCTTTTATTGTTGCTTGTTTATGAAAGTTGGTGGTGTGAAAAAATCTGTTCGTTAAGGGAATGGTTTGTTTTGTTACTTTGGGGTGTTAGTCAGCTCTGGTAGGTAGTGATTGAGGTTGAACATGTTGAGTAGTGAAGGACTGAAAACCATACATTGGGGACAATGTATCCCAAGTGTGGGGATGGGGGACCAGAGGGAAGTAAGGTTGAGTTACTTACCGTGCAAGAAATTTGGGAATTTTTAAAATTTTTGAAAAATTTAATGAAAAATCTCACAAAATTTGTCCCTTTTCTGCTTAATCAGACACAAAAGCTAAATTTTCAATCGCTAAAGAGTCTTTTACCAATTAAAAGTACGAGATCCCCAATCATGGTTGTCCCTTTAAGTTTCATGAGAGTATTTCTGACGAGCGTTTTTAGAGGAAATGAAAAGAGATGCCTAACTAGGGGTAACATGCTTATAGGACTTGCATATGCTACATGTCGGCAGCCTATTTCCCTACATTGTGAGACTTTGAGCCTACTAGTTATTTAGTGATATAAATGTTTTGTTTCATGAGAGTAGGCCAAATGCTTCTTAGTTGCAGAATTTGTGTAATTCGATACATGCTAAAGCTTTAGGCATTATGTGTGCATAAATGAGAAAGGCAATGTAGGAAACCACTTGTTTGTTGATACCCTTGTGTTATTTGTGTTGACCCGTTTGTTAAACATTACCATTAGTAAACCATGTTGAGCCTAAACCTTTCAATTGTTAAACCTACATGATCACCCAAATCGACCTGTTTACCTTGTTGAATAAAAATGTTGACATCCAATGTGTTCGTGTTGTTTACCGTTTGAGTTATTCAATATTGTAAAAAAAAAGAAGAAAAAAAAATGAAAAATCAAAAAAAAAAAAAAAAAAATAGAAGTTATTGTTATGGGTCAATTATGCCCAAGTTTGTGTGTTAGTGTGTTATTGTGATATGTGAATAAGGATGTTCAAGCATTTGTGTTAACCCGTTGTTTTCGAGCCATTTGTGAACCAAATCTATCCTACCTTTACCCGAAGCACAGAACCCGTAAGTCCTTTTGATATGTGCACAGTTTATAGCTTATGTGTGATTGTTATACAAACCTATGATAACGAAGTCGCATTCTTGGTTTTCTGAGTGTTATATACTCGCATATTATACGCTAGTACAGATATTAAACCGAGAGGAGTGAACATTGTGAGGGGTGTGTAGCATATGTAGATAATAATAAGCATGTTAGTTTTGGATAGGCAAGTCTTGTTTTGAAATTGCGCAACACTTGCTCGCCAGATTGTCAATCTCGATTGTGTAAGTCTATGGGACGGGTATGATTGGGGACCTTGGAAAATCGATAGGCGAAAGAATTGGAGGTGATTTGTTAAGTAGGTGAGTCGTGTCTTGAGATGGTTTGGTTGGGGACAATCAAAGGTAAGTGTGGGAATGTGATGGACTGAGTCAATCATGGTGTTTTAGATGCTTAACTATGTGTTTTTAATGTCGTTTGAGCGTTTATATGCTTTGAATGTGATAACTACGCAACTTTGTGTGATTGTAGGTTAAATTGCATATATGGATGGATTTGGAAGCTTAAACGTGGCTGAGGTTGAGTTTGGATGGTGAACCGAAGATATGGAGGTGTTCATGGACGTTGAAGCGTTAAAGAAGAATTTCGGAGAAGCCAAGAACACCCGAGTCAGAGTCTAATAATAATAATAATAATAATAATAATAATAATAATAATAATAATAATAATAATAAAAAATATTAGAAACGTAAAAGAAAAAAAAAACAAAAAGAAAGAAAAGAAAGAAAAGAATGCAAAAGTTGAATGTGCATTTAATGCACTTCTAAAGGAAGGAATGGCACGAGAAGCATCAAGCGGCAACAAATATTATGTGAAGTTGGACAGTTATTGCTGGCCGTAAGGCCATAAGACCTTACCGTATCCTACGGCAAGCAAGGAGTAAATTATGGGAAGTTTGTTTTGGATAATATAAAAGCATATTTTCTACCCTAGTTCGGGGAGCAGCCACCAAGGGACGAAATTGAGCAGTCTTTTAGAGCAATTTTGAGTTACAATCCTCATTATTCATCATCATTCATCCATATTTTCAATTTCAATCATCATGTTCGGTATTATTATTCATATTTTTGTTTCGTTTCTTGTTACCATGAGCGGCTAAACATCTTGTAATCACCTCCGGGTGTATGGTTTAATTGTGAAACTTGAACTCTTGTTTGATTTGGTTTATGGATTGTTTTTCATTTAGTTGAAAAATATTTGTGGTTTTTATCATTTAAACGAGTCACTTGTTTTCAATTGCTTATCTTGTTATCATTCACATTCGGTTTTCTTGCATCGTGAGTAGTTTGATAATTGGGAAGGTAAGTGATACTTGTGGGTTGGTAATTGAATTGTACAGGTTATTATTAAAAACTTGTGTTCGGTTATCACTTGATTTGAACCGTCCAACAAAACTATGTCTATGTAGTATCCAATCATTTAAACAAGAGTAGGGTGGATCATTAACCGGAAGCCTGGAGGGGATTACTTCGTTTCTATTATTGTTATAACTTCTTAAATTCATTTTCCAAAATTCAATTAAAAAACAAAGTAAGTAGATTTTAGTTTAATAGTTAAATTCACAAAACTATTCTTTCCACCAATTCCCTGTGGAGACGACTCAACTTCCATATACTACTATTTTCTTATTTTTTTGACCGACCCAACGACATCGATCAGTTTCCGCCACTACCGCCCAGGTATTGTTCTTATTATTATTATTATTAATATTATTATTATTATTATTATTATTATTATTATTATTATTATTATTATTATTAATGTTAATGTTTATGAGTTTGTTTATTTGTTTCAGCCCATTAGGTCAGCCCACTATGAGAGCTATGGCTTGTTCGAAGACGGCGAGGACGCCGGATCATCCACCCTACGACTATCTGATTGGGACGGATGGCTTGGCGTTTGTGCACGAGCCGTTGGTACACCAGGGCCTTGGAGGTATTATTATTATTATTATTATTATTATTATTATTATTATTTGGGAAACTTGTAGACAACTTGTGTTGTCTGGTTTGCACGAAAACAGGGGAAACTCTGCCCAATTTTTTATATAAAATCTTGGAATATTATTATTATTATTATTTATTAATTATTTATTGTTATCCATTGCAGGTGATGCTGTGGAGGTTGGGTTGCATTATGTTGCTGAGCAGGAGGGGGGCGATCTGAGGGACGTCGAGATGCCAGAGCAGCAGCCTGAGGATTTGCAGAATCCTAGGCGCGTTTATCACTCTCTCAGGTTGCCTGCTGATGTTAGGGCGGACGTTCGTGCGGCTGCCGCAGAGGCTGCCGAGATGCGTGCGTGGCGTCAGCAGATGGACACTTGGCGTTAGCAGCAGGACACTTGGCGTCAGCAGCAGGCCGAGGAGATGCGTCAGTGGCGTGATCGGCAGGACGAGGAGATGCGCTGGATGATTGCTGGGCAGCAGGATATTTATCGGCAGCTGGGCATGCAGACTCGTGTCCCACCGACTTTAGGGCCCAGCATGCAGCAGACCCCGCAGCAGACCCAGCAGCAGCCCGGGACGTCCTCGCAGCAGCCGCCGCCGCCGCCTGATGATACGATGTTTTATTTCTGATTCTGTTATGTAGTAACTTTAAACAATTTTTATTTTGAACGGTTGTGTAAATGTTTTAACGTTTAGTTTTATCGTTTGGTTATATAAACGTTTGTGTTTATGTTTTACACGCTTATCAAGACGACATTAAAAAACTAAAAAAATTAAACAATTAAAATTTATTTTATAAATTTGTATTAATGTTTTACATGCTTGTGTTAATGTATTACACGCTCGGGATTAATTATTAAATAATTAAAATGATTTTAAAAAAAAAAAAAACTTCTCTACGGGTCGTAGAGGCCTCTACGGGCCGTAGAGGGTGCCTAAGACTGGTTTATCTTATATTAAAATTTTCCAACTAAGAAACCAGCGAACTGGTAGCCCAGATGGTCCCCATATACGAAATAAGACTTTGTGTGTGTTTGTGTGATAATGTGCCTAAGATCGAACCTTGTCCCAAACGTTTTTTTTTTTTTTGGTCTACGACCCGTAGAGGCCTATACGGGCCGTAGGCATCATAAACTTCCATCTCTTCCTTGTTCATGCTTAAAAAAAAATAAGGCTTCTTCTACGGGTCGTAGAGCCCTCTACGGCCCGTAGGTAATCATCACCAATGATTGTATGATTGCCAATCATTGATAATGATTACCTACGGGCCGTAGAGGGCTCTACGACCCGTAGAGGAAGCAAAAAATGGAGTCTACGGGCCGTAGAGCCCTCTACGGCCCATATAGGGTTGTGTGGATAAATTTCAACCTTGTGCAAATAACCGGAGCCTATTATATAACCCAAATTAAGATAAGAAACCATCAACTTTTAAATAGTAGTGTAATATTGCAATTAAAATCAGAATCTAAAAGCACATGGGCATCAAGATTCCTACCAATTAAGTAAAAAAAAATCATGTAATTTTGAAGTACAGTTTAAAAGAAAGACATTCAAACTCCTACCAACTGATATAGAAACATTTACCTTGATTGCATGGTGCATTCCTTGATTCCAAGCCATTGGTTTATACCTTGTCTATATGCTTCAAAAGCCATCTGTTGTTAGCTCCACGCATTAGAATGTTGCATTTACCTTTGTTATATATAGTAAAATCCGGTTGGTCAAGCAAAAGTAATGTTTCCATGTAGTCATACACTGAATATGAGCCACTTCCATTAAACTCAAGATCATTGAAGTGTTTTGATTCGGGGTCATAAACAACAAGCGATGATGAAACAGCAACCATTCTACTACCAAATTCTAGATATTCAATTACAGGTTGACCACTCTTACTAAATTCCAGTACTGTTATTACTGTTTTATCAGGTGCGCGAATGGTGAATAATGCTGTGAATGTTTTCGGAATACCGTCCTCCATTATCCATACAACTAAATCCATTGCTTTATCGCATTCAAGCACAACAAAAGACTTCCTTAGCTTAGAGATATACAAATTGTTTTTATATGTGCCATGTGCTAAACTATCTGGAAGGCTTACTTCTTTAAACTCCTCACTTGTCATATCAAATGATATAATCAGATTACAAGGCATAATTTCACCATCCATGTAACTCCAATCAATAGCATGCCAATAAAGAAACCCATTTACAACCACCTGTGAACTAATAAACTGAGTTGATTTGCGTGGGAGATTGGTGCTATAAGGACTTCTCCAGACTCCCGTGCTTAATGTAAAAACCTCAACTTGCCATGGGATGTTACCAGGTATACTTTCCATATCATACCATCTCTTAATATGTGTAATCTTGACAACCTTGGGATCAGAAGTCTCTGGACAAACCCCAAAACCTAAAATGGTTCTATATATCATCCCATTTGGCACATTAGGCACAACAACACCAATAGCTTTTCTGATGGAAATATTCCAAATAGCAGCCATGTACGTTTCAGGGAAGGGATCAACATGAGAATAACCGTACAAACACAATAGGCCATGACAACTGCCGATTATTCTACCTGATTTAAACATGTTAACGAGTACGGGAGGAGTAATGGAAACTCTATTTTTGGGGAAACTATCGTCTTCAACAATTGAAACGTGATGTTCATCAACATTTAATGAGCTTAAATTCATTACAAGTAGATGTCGTTGTTGGTTGCTATAATGCTTAATGAAATCAGAACTGTCGATGAGAGACTTCCATGGTTTGGAGACGGATCGAAACTGAATCAACGATTTGACCGGAAGCCTTTTCATGATTTCCATCTGAATTTCGAATGGTATGTTGTCTGACATCGTGATTTTGGTTATGGAATATCGTATGAATCTTTAGGGTTTACAAGGATGTACTAATATTCTGTCAGCAAAAAAAATGAAACGATGCCGTTTTGAATGGGAAATTAAGTCGATAAGGTCTGGGCCAGTTCTGGGTTTCTTATGAGGGTCCTCTCCAAGATAGTTCGTCATGTTCATTTGGGCCTGTTCTCTGCCCCAAAAGAATCCCATTTAATTTCGAATTTATGTCTCTGTATAGCTCAATTCGATCATTAATTGCAGAACCAAGTTTAATATTAAAGTGGAAGCCCAAACAATTAAATTATGATATGTTTATGTTTACTTAAACTAGGGGTATCATTATCCAACAGGAAATTGATTGGGTTGGTTCATTTCATTATAGTATTGACACTCATTGTAGCAACCGAAAGAGGAAAAAAAATTATATAATTGTGATATGACCAAAAGATTGTCAACATTTGATTTATATTGATCCACAACTTTTCGATTGGAACCAGTGGTTCGTCAAGAGGGGGCTTCACCTAGAAGTAATAGATATTTCAGTAGTTTTATAGTATGTACTATATTGCATCAAGATTGACAAAAAAGAAACCATCATCTTTAGAATTTACATCAAACTTAACACTATATAATAATGGCTAATCGAGTTCTTCTATTTCTTTATACACCATCGTTGCCAATACACAAAGTCATAGCACTACGATAGCCCATCTCAAATTATATTTTAACTTGTGCTTATCAAGTTGTAAGCAACTTGGTAACTAATAATGTTGTCTCATATGTGAGCTTTTGCTCAACATCATCCACGAAATATCAAACACCGTTGGTCTACTACCAAAGCATTTTATGACCAAAAAAAAAAAAGATTACGTAAAGCAACTATTTTAAGGGTGAAGGGTGTGGTCTCGGGTAGGGGTAGCCGATTGACTATACCGCCCACCTAGGGTACCCCTTTTCGGCAACCACTTTTGGCTAGTAGCAACCGAAGGTGGTGTGTGTTTGTCGGTGAGAGATATACAAAGGAGACAATGGGTAGTCTGTGTAAAATGTTGAGACTCATGGTTTAAGGAACCTTTAGAGCATTCACATCTCATCCACCATTTCTACCATTGAAGGGGTAGGGTACGAATTCTGGCGCGTAGGCGCATCCTATCCCACAACGACGTCTCCATAACCCATCTGCGCGAAACAACTCTCAGCGGAGGAAACAATGCGCGAATAACATATGCGAAGTGCAATCCACCCACGCAAACTCCAAGCCAAATCTTGCGCTGGTTACCCGCGGAGTATAGCGGCTGCTTGCACCCAAGTGCAGCTCCCCTTGTGCCCCACTTGCTGCACAACCTCCTAGGTATCAGACGTCACCTCAGCCAATCTTCTAGAGAAAGCTAGTCGCCTGACACCCTCTGCCAGCAGGAAGAAAAAGAAGTCCCTGCAGTCCACCATAACGCGCCACGTGTACCAGTGGCAGGACGCCGCCCCATACAACCAACCACAGCGCGCCACATGGACCATTCTCGTTGTCAGCAAAGGATTATATCTTGCAGTGAACATGAGTAGCCAGCCCTCATTGAACCACGAGTCATACTCATTGTTTCTTCATTGGCACCATCCGTACCAGCTGGAAACTAAGTTTTCTAAAACTCATATTTTAGCTCACTCATGGCAGATCCCAACCTAGCCGGAGCCCCTGGTCCGACCCCATCTACTGTGCTCCAGGGCACACTGACGGGAACACAAGGCACTCCGGACCACCAAAATACACAGCTAGCTCCGAGGGCGCGCTCACCAGTCTAGGCGGTCAGTTGCTCGTGCACCAAGTGTATTTGTGTGTCACTTCTCTACTCTTTCTTTAGTTAACGGGCCACGGATCTGTTCTCGTTTGAGCAAAGGATTATATCCTGCAGTGAACACTAGTAGCCACCCCTCATTGAACCACGAGTCATACTCGTTTTTTCATTTGTGCGGCTGCATGACTCGATCCACCACCTTTGTGCCGCCACCTGCTCTTACTCCAAGAGCGTTACATTGTCTTCGGCTTCGTAGGCACGACGACAGTACCTTTCAATCTCTGATTTCAGCTTGGCCTCCCTCTCAGTTTGAGTAGCCTTTGCAGCATTAAACTCCGTGATGCTGCGCTGATTTGCAACATCGCGCCTCCTTAAGGAGTCAATCGCCGCTAGCTGCAAAGCCTGATTGACTCAAAGGTCAGAAATAAGAGAGGGACGACTCAAGCTGTACTGATTATCCCTTTTCTGGGGAGGGACCACATCTGATACAAATTCTTCCTCCAACAAGGGGTTGGCTAAACGGCTGTTCTCCCTTAGGCCCCAGGGAGAACGCAAGATAACGTCGCCCTCGGCCCAGCGCGAGGCAGCCCCCCACCAGTTTTCTCCAACCTCTTGGAGGGGCTCTTCAACGATGTGGACCCGAAGGTCCCCCTACCCGTTGGACCAGACGGCGCACTCCCCGTCTGGCCAGATAAACCCTTACCATCCCCGGCGCCTCCCGCTGGGGTGGTCTTCACAATCTGGCTTCTCTTGGCGGCATCATCGGCCTGCTTCTTGGAGCCCCCTCGCGCCGCGAAGATGTAGTTTGGCGCCGCCGCTTGCGGTGCACCAATTTATCATCAGAACCTTAATCTTCAGAAGGCGGCCCATCTTTTCTCTTATTAGCACCCTTCACCACTTTGTTAGTGCATGTTTGTGTGACAAACGCTCTCTAGATTAGTATAATTTTATATTTAGTTGATAAGTTTATTGTAACATGTTTGACGTAATTATAAGTCAAACATGATAGTCTTTTTGCATATTACCCTAGCAAACATATCTAGTCATAGATTATTAGAAAAGTTATTATGAGAAGATATCTCGAGAAGATATCCCGAGAAGGTATCTCGAGAAGATATCCTGAGAAGATATCCCGAGAAGATATCCCGAGAAGATATCTTGAGAAGATAGTTATCTTCTCAAGTATCTTCGTAAGTCCATCTTCTCAGGCCCATGCACTATAAATATGTGCATTGGGGTGTAGGCTAGGGTTAGGTCTTTTGTTGCTTGTAATTGATATTATTCCCACTGAAAGTTTATCAATAGACAAGCCAGTTTTAATAGTTATTCATCGTGTTCATCGTTTGTTCGATTCATAGTTGCATAAACATCTATCAAGGGATTCCGCACCTTGATAGATCTGATCAAACTTGTATAGATCTGTTAATAGATGTAGGACCGATACTACATCACCAATCGCTCCTGATTATCTCCACAAGACATCAGACCGAATAGATAAACAATAAATAATACATGTGTAAAACCAAGAATCTTACTTTCATATATGATAAACAAGTCGGCACAGATTCTTCATACATACACACATACATACATACGTTGTTGAATGGGACGCCGGCCTGAGGTGAGCTCAACCTCAGGCCAACCTGGACTAGACCACACACAGTAGTCTTCTCCTAGAGACTGTTGCAACTATCTCTTAGAAACCCTAAACCCTTACACATAAATATATAGGCTAACTAATTAACTAAACTTGGGCTGGGCCTCAGGCATGTCGCCTGGGCTACCACAATTGCCCATATTCTAGTTCTATTAGACTAAGCCCATACGAGTTGCATAACCACGGTCACAAATGCACCAACAAACTCCCCTTGACCGTTGCTATCAGCTCTGACAAACACTGATAATCATTAGTCACAAAACATGCACTAACAAACTTCCCCTTGATTGATGATTTCAGTTCTTCTCTGATAAGACTTGATCTTCGTCTCCCAAACAGCTGTGTCTGACTCTGTCTGATATCATCACAAATCCACCGAATACCCGAAACCTTTCGCATCCAATCTCCCCTTCAATGTAAGTCTATCCAAATTACTTTTATATCCACCATAATCTGCATATTTCCTCCCATGAAGAATTTACGCCTGATTAATAAAGGACCCAAGTAACCGACATATGATAAGGTTCAATCTTCAACTAATCAGTGACGAACATCCAACTTCATTGCAAAAATACTTCAACAAAATCTCGCATATCTAATTTCTCAGAGAACAATGCTTTAATAATTTTGCCAAAGAAATAATTATCTCCCCCTTTTTCTTTGCAAAATATTACCGCATTGACGTGTATATTTTTAGTTTCCCCCATTCACAACCCAAAACTCTATAAACCTTCTGGTCCAAGACCCAACGAACAGGCCCAAACAAATAACCCCATTACTTGAAGCCAAATATCGATTATTGTTCAATTGTTTTTGGGCTGTCTAAAACCCAATATGGGTAAATGAAACTAAACTTCAGCCCACAATATAACCCGGTTTATAATTGAAGTCCATTTGAGTGAGCGCAAGCCTTGACGATTGGATAATTTATGTGGCCCACCAGCAAATTAAACCGAATACATACCCAACGACAATCTTATAATTTTAAAATCTATATATATAATAAAAGAAAGCAATTCTAATGACATGGCACTCAAAGAGACATTCTTCTCCTTGAGTATGCCATGTGTCATCCCATGTGTCATCCCATGTGGCATTGAGATATTTTATATACGAGATTTTTTTTTTTAAAAAATTACACCAAATTAACGAGCGTTTTATTATCTTTCCAACGAGTACCATAGTGCTATATAAAACACGAAGAAAAAAAACGACTATTTTTTTGTGGGGTTTTGTTCATACAGGAAAAAAAACACAAAGTGTTAAGGTAAATCATTAATCATACATAGGCAAGTCACTAATTATGTTCAAATTAATAAATATGAATTCTATTTTCAACATGCATTAACATTGGAGTTATACATTGTTTTAGTTTAGATATTAATATTAGAGTTATACATTGTTTAAGGTTAGGCGTTAACAGTGGAGATACATTTTTAATTGTTTTAGGTTAGGTGCTACCCGAAGCTTTATTGCATATAACTGTAAATCGAATCATTTTATTTCATATGTAAAATTAATATGTCATATTAGATTTCTCAACCCGGGACGTTCCCGGGGTATAATCTAGTTTTAACATATAATAATACCTTGTCTAAATTCAAAGAACCATGTGCAATCTTGAAATTCAGTAACCCCAAGGAATTTCCGAAAAACAATCTCTCACCAAATATAACTTTTATATCCATAATCCAATCAAATCTCATCGATCTTTTAATTTGAATTTTATAACCATATTTCCTAAAAGAATGCACTATTTATGGAAATTCAAATCATCCTAAACTCAAATCTTGCGTTTTAACAAACGAATACGGATCCTCCACAGCTAGACCCGATCCAAAAACATCACATTCCATCCACCATCCAATAAGAAGGACCAAAAAAATATTAATCCTCAACAATTATTACGAAGCATGGATGAACAAACATAAACCTTTAACTCTCACAACAAAACTATGATCCGATTAACGAACATGCACACAAACCGTGATTCGGTATTACATCTCGAATGAGTTATAGCGGAAATAAAACTTAAAAATCAAGAGCAATCGTGAATCGAGAGGCGGTTAGACCGTCCGATTCGTAACCATGCTCTGATACCACTGTTAATACATGTAGGACCGATACTACATCACCAATCGCTCCTGATTATCTCCACAAGACATCAAACCGAATAGATTAACAATAAATAATACATGTGTAAAACCAAGAATCTTACTTTCATATATGATAAACAAGTCGGCACAGATTCTTCATACATACACACATACATACGTTGTTGAATGGGACGCCGGCCTGAGGTGAGCTCAACCTCAGGCCAACCTGGACTAGACCACACACAGTAGTCTTCTCCTAGAGACTGTTGCAACTATCTCTTAGAAACCCTAAACCCTTACACATAAATATATAGGCTAACTAATTAACTAAACTTGGGCTGGGCCTCAGGCATGTCGCCTGGGCTACCACAATTGCCCATATTCTAGTTCTGTTAGACTAAGCCCATACGAGTTGCATAACCACGGTCACAAATGCACTAACAAACTCCCCCTTGACCGTTGCTATCAACTCTGACAAACACTGATACTCATCAGTCACAAAACATGCACTAACACACTTCACCCCCTGCACTCGAGGATTCAGAGTCAGAAAAGGCTAGTTTCTTTCTAGAGGCATAACTATGGGTCTGCGGAATGGTCTTCCAACGCCTACGACCTCTGAACGGTACCAATTCTGGTGCGCAGGCGCACCCTACCCCATAACGACGTCTCCATAACCCATATCCGCGGAACAACAACTCTCAGTGGAGGAAATAATGTGCGAATATCATATGTGAAGTGCAATCCACTCGCGCTAACTCCAAACCAAATATGGCGTTGGTTACCCGCGGAGTATAGCGGCTGCTTGCGCCCAAGTGCAGCTCCCCTTGTGCCCCACTTGATGCACAACCTCCTAAGTGTCAGACGCCACCTCAGCCAATCTTCTAGAGGAAGCTAGCCGCCAGACACCCTCTGCCATCAGGAAGAAAAAGAAGTCCCTACAGTCTACCATAATGCGCCACGTGTACCAGTAGCAGGGTGCCACCCCCGACAACCAACCACAGCGTGCCACGTGGACCAATCGCAGGGCGCCATTCTCAGCTGGTTTACTTTATACAACCAGTTGGTCCAAACCCAATTGAGTGGGCTTCTGAAAGACAGGCCCAAGCCCATTGCTCTTGAAATGGGCCGTAAGCACCCGACCCATACATCCTCTATAAAAGGAAGGCTTCAACTCCTTTTGATAGGTCGATTAATTTACCACTCAAACACACACACTTGTACCTTGTCTTTATAATTATAATCGTTCAAAGCAATAAAGACTACCCTTTTCAGTGGATGTAGGTCAACGGGACCGAACCGCTTATATCTCGTGTATTTGTGTGTCCCTTCACTACTCTTTCTTTAGTTAACGGGCCACAGATCTATTCTCGTTGTGAGCAAACGATTATATCCTGTAGTGAACACGAGTAGCCACCCCTCATTGAACCACGAGTCATACTTGTTGTTTCTTCAACCATATAATTTAACTAAAAATCATAGTTTTCAAAATTTATCTCTCATTTTGAAAAACTCTCCACATCTCATCAATCATTTTACCTTATCTTTTTTAAGGGAGAATTACACGTTTGTCCTTTATGATTACCTCAAATTGTACCACATGTCCTTTATCTTTAAAAATTACACCATGTGTCCTTTATTTGAAAGTTTTGCACACCACAAGTCCTTTACACTAAACCCATCCAATATCTTGGTTATCTTCTCTAACCCTATCTAATATCTTGGTTATCTATAGTTATATAGTGGAAAGTTCAAATGAGAATAAAATAACTTGTAAGAAGAAAAAGAACAAATATTAACCAATAGTAATCTTCCATATAATAAATGTATTTAATGATAAATAAATTATTTACTTTTTGTAACCCCCCCCCCCCCCCTAAACTAGTTCAATAAATGAAACTCATTTTTAATTTTTAAGTTATATATTTTCAAAGCAAACCTAATAAAAGTGAAGGAGAATTTTGATACGCGTAGGATGAATATTTATATGTGTAGGATAAACGTATGATAATCTCGATATATGTAGGACAAACATATGATAATTGTCTATATATGTAGGATGAATTTTGATATGTGTATGACAAATTTTGATAATGTGTAGGATAAAGTGTTAATGACTAATTAATTATAGTGATAAAAATTAAGATAAGAAGAGTTAAAGTATTTAATATTTATCATTATGTCATTTGTTCTTTTTGTTCTCAAATTAAATTTCTTCTCATTTGATCCCCTAATTATATATTATTCATTTAATGATTCTAATAATTATTTAAAATATTTTTACAACTCCAAAATTCTATAAATTTTACAAAAGCTTATTACATACCAAATTTCATTATTTGTACTTTTAGATTCTAAAAATATATTTTTAAATACATTTAATATATTTTCTTTTTTAATTCATAATCAATTCATTATAAATCCGATTTGAGTGATTCAAACGCTCAAAATTTTTATAATAATTTTTCTATCACATTTAGCCCCTATAAAAATTATTATTTTAGAAAATACTATATTTTAATATTTTTATGCATTTTAAATCAAGTTATTCATGTAATTAATTAGGTAATAATATTAAAATATTATTAAGAAATATTTAAAATAATAATTATAGTATCTATTAAAAGAACGACACTTCTACAGTATCGTTCTTTTAATATATATATTGGCCTCTAACTTTTAGGTTAACTTTATTTTCTGCCACTAACTTTTAGGTTAACTTTATTTTCTTCCAATTTGACCACCAAACATAGACAACCAAACTTTTAACTTTTAGGATTTAAAACTTTGGCCACTATCTTTTAGCTTAACTTTATTTTCTTCTAATTTGAGCACCAAACTTTTAGCTTTTAGAATTTAAAACTTTGACCACCAAACTTTTAGTTTTTAGGATTTAAAACTTTGACAACCAATTTTTTTAAACTTGCATTGCACTTTGGCCAAACTTTTAGCTTTTAGGATTTCAAACTTTGACCACCAAACTTTTAACTTTTAGTCGCGAGTATTTTTTGTAGCCCACGCGAGAATAACAGTCACTTAATATTATCTTTTATGTCCACGAAACCCTCCACGCAACAGGAGCTCCCACAGCGACGCACGATCTTTAACGTTCACCAAATCATCAACGCAACAGGAGCTCCGCCCGACACTATTCCTGTAATAGGATCACCTTTGGTAGAATTATTGTGCGGAAGTGCTAGTGTGGGACAATCCATTTTGACTCGTTTTTATAGTTTACACACTTTTGTATTGCCGCTTCTGACTGCCGTATTTATGTTAATGCACTTCTCAATGATAAGTAAACAAGGTATTTCTGGTCCTTTATAGATATAGAGAAGATATAGCATAGATATTTCGAATTCATCATTTATAACTTGGGGTAGGAACCATAGTATTTTATTGCTACAAGTATGGATTATTGAAAATAATAAGACATGTGTTTGGATATTTTCCTTGAAACTAGTCAATGGTGACCCTCAATGGATTCTAACTGGTTTATGGATGAGTGCTCTTGGAGTAGTCGGTCTGGCCTTGAACCTACGTGCAGTAATTTCTGCTAGGCTATTATCCTTTTTTAGGTTCACTTTGGTTTTTGTTGGTTGAAACCTCGAGTTATCTTGGTAGAAATTTGTATTAAAGATACACGACAAACTTCCTTGGAAGGAAGTTGCGGTACATAAAAAGATTAAAACATTGTAGGCACATAGACTCCTTCCTTGCTCTTATCCTACGCACACATATATCATGCACACGGTGATAATATCATGCACACAGTGCTTAATTCGTATGCCCACATCTGCCACCTCATTGCTTGTTCCATTCACTTTGCACTCACATCCATCCACATATCAATCATCATCATCTAATCATTAGACTCATGCACCGTCTATACTATATTTTAAGGGAAAATCATGAATATAGCCATTGACTAAATGGTTTTTACCAAAATAGCCATCTTCCATCTCTTGGGAGGTGGCTCACATTTTCCGAGACTTCTTCAAGAGGTTTTTCGTAAGAACCAATAAGGAAGTAACACATGTTTAAAATATAATAAAAAAATCATCAAACTTTCACCCTCGTTTTTAAAACGACCATAACTTTTTTATACGACAATATTTTAAAAAAAAAATTACACCATAAAAACAAGCTTTTCATCCTCTTTCATTTCCATACCATATTGCTATACTTTAAAAAAAAAATTGCTGGATTGATAGTACTTGCGTCTAAATGTAAACAGTTGAAATTATTACTTGCGTTTAAACATGTCTGAACCAGAACAAGTCTAGTAGTAATATCTGTACTTTTAAAAAATAATTTTTTTTGCTGGGTTGATAGTACTTGCGTCTAAATGTTTAAACACTTGCGTTTAAACATATCTGAACCAGAACAATTTTCTCCTTCGGGTAACAACTTCAAATTTCAAAAGCATACACATATGTCACTCACCAGCCAATCAACCACATCGCTTATAACAACACCACACACCATCGCGCAGTTACGTTCTGGCCCAAATCGAGGTCGGCGAAGCGACTAACGCCGCCGATTCTGTCGCCGGTGCTCTGCTTAGATGAAACCCACACAAAAGGGTTAATTATTATTATTTGATACACAATAATTTCAGTGTCCATATACTAATCACATATACTAAAAAGTAACAATTTGACCCAAACAACCCAACTGTTACTTTTGACACCATGAGGTATGTACCAAGTTGGATCGATTTCCTTCAAGAGGTATGTATTTTTGTTCAAGTAATGCTAGTTAATTATTAATTTTAGATCAGCTATAAAGCTAACTCAAAGCTGGGAATTTGAATATGATTTAGTAAAGGTTTTTAAAGGGTTATTTGAATAAACTAAACAGTTCATATGCTACTGAGTATGACATTGCTGGTATGCGCAGACACTTTTCTTCATATATACAAAAACTTCATACTACATATTGTGTGTTTCTTGAAGTTCATGATCAAATATTTATGTCTAAAAAAATAAATAGTTATAATAGTTAAACTATTATGGTCAAATGTCTTATGTAATTTGAATTCACATCAAAAGCATAATAACAATTAGGCTTGTTCTGGTTCTGGTTCAGATATGTTTAAACGCAAGTGTTTAAACATTTAGACGCAAGTACTATCAATCTAGCAAAAAAATTTTATTTTTTAAAAGTACAGATATTACTACTAGACTTGTTCTGGTTCAGACATGTTTATACGCAAGTAATAATATCAACTGTTTACATTTAGACGCAAGTACTATCAATCAAGCAAATTTTTTTTAACAAGTATAGCAATATGGTATGGAAATGAAAGAGAATGAAAAGTATGTTTTTATGGTGTATTTTTTTTTAAAAAATATTGTCGTATGAAAAGTTATGGTCATTTTAAAAATGAGGGTGAAAGTGTGATGATTTTTTTATTATATTTTAAACATGTGTCACTTCCTTATTGGTTCTTACGGGAAACCTCTTGGAGAGGTCTCGGAACCCGTGAGCCACCTCCCAAGAGATGGGAGGTGGCTATTTTGGTAAAAACCATTTGGTCAATGGCTATATTCGTGATTTTCCCATATTTTAATGCGTATAAGAAGGATAAAATAGTCATTTTACATAATTTTTAACATTTACAAACCTCTAAAGCTTACTGTACAAGCACTTGAAGCACAACAAATGTTGAAACTTGGAACCGCTTAAGGGGGGACGGGGCGCCACCAGAAAATGTCACGGGTACCCCACTACTAGCCATGTTTTGAACCCATGACCACTCATCAAAGAAATGCACCTCATACCACTACACCACCAAGACAACTTGTGTTTTATTATGAGATCAATTATATTTAATATAAAACAATGTTGTGAAAGTTACTATTCACCTCATTCTAAATTAATACATAGTATAATTATCTCCATACATTAAAAAAAAAGAGTGAGATTGACATCGAAGATGATCAAGTTATCATTCCCCCACTCGAAATGCACCCGATTTTACAATCAAGCGATGTTGAGTGAGCGTTCAGAGCATTAAATAGGAAATGGGGAATTACCGCACGACCATTGAGGCCGAAAACCGTTGCTAGGTGTACCGTCATCGTCTATATGTGCATGATATTGCAAAACATGATCATTAAAGACGAGGAGCGTGTGATATCACCGGTCCACATACGCGATCCCCCAATCCAACCGTTTTTCGACGACCAAGCCCTTGCAGAGTTGACAGACTCCGATACGCATTTCCGACTTCGAAATGATCTCATGGAACATCTAGACGGACTTGATCTACCGCACCTCGAAGCGGATGCCTACAAATAGTTTTTCTTTTATTTAGTTTATTTTTAATTAACCTTTAATATTGTAAGTTTATTTTATTACTTTAATTATATGTTTAATTAATGTTTCTTTAAAAAACACTAAAAATAAAGATTTCAATGAAGTGAATCAGTTAAGTGCTGCCTCCAAAATAGTGAATCTGTACAGTAAATCAATGAAGTAATGTGGCAGTGTAGAATTGGTTAAAATCAGTTAAGTGTAAAAAAGAATCATTGAGCGCCCCTCCACCTAAAAATCATCTATATCCCCTGCCCTCTTCAAAAAAGGATGGCGGACAAAACAAAACCCTAATCATAATTCAAATTTCAAACCCACCTCTTCTTTTCTTTCCCTCTCACTCAATTCATCTAGATCTGCTCTCTCTCTCTCTCTCTCTTTCTCTCGCTCTCTCTCTCTTGCGCGCGCGCGCGTGATTTTCCCTTAAATCAAAGAAGTACAACATCAATCCGTTTGCTGATGCCACTTCAAGCTTGAACCATGGTGAGAAGGCGATTCAATTTAGTCAATCTCTGGGTTCGATTCAAAGGTACGATTCTCTCTTTCACTGTCTATTTTCTCAATATATTATCTTCTCTGGTATCATTTCCACCATTGTACTTGAATCGTTGCTAATTTGTATATTTTGAATCTGTGAGGCTGAAGAGATATGTACCTACGCATGCCCACGACCTCACATGTCCATACACGTCAGCAGAAGCGCTGACTAAGCCTTCTAGGCCTGCGCACATAAACCTAGTACATGCCAGCTGTGACCCGACAAAGAAATGGACGTGCTGCCAATCAGAGGCCGTTATTCCCTGCTCCATGATCACCTGCAGGTACAAGGTACATAAAAGGACAGAAAGGACGATTACAAGACATGTGGACCTATCGCAGGAGGACAACGCCCAAGCTCTAACGGTTGACAAACTCGTGGGACCCGTGCAGGACAACTGTCATTCCCAGCTCAGCCAATCACAGGACACCTCTAAGGCCTATAAATACCCCTTCTTCCAAAGGACAAGGATTCATTCACTCTCTCACACATTCATACTTAGAGAATTCTGTATTACTTGAGAAAGATAGATTATAGTCGAAACACTGTAATGATTTATGTTCGAGTATTTGTAATCGTCCAGTCCCGTATTAATAAAATATCTTTTGATTGTGCTCGTCCATTATTGATTGTTATATTGGTGTTTCTTAGTGGCACCATCCGTATTTAGAGCATTTAGAACAACAATCCTTTCAAAAACTTCTATCTTTCTAAAAACCCAACTATGAGTTCTTTACCACAAGTACTATTCTCTTGAGATAACTCAGGCACTGGCGCTGCTCAGGCAGATGCTAGCCAGCCCGATAACATCTAGGGGAGACAAGAAAACATCAATGAAGCAGGTCAAAATGCTACGCTGTCCTCAGGGACTCGCCAGACTCCATCTTTTGTCTTTGCTACTGATAACAACAACCAGGGTACTCCTACTGGAAATGCCACATCAATGGTTAGTCCGGAGATATGGTACGCCCAGGAAAAGGAGGCTCTGAAGCGCGTGTATGCGCAGAAACATCGAGAGCAACAACTCAGAGACATATCCCGACAGCTGTCCTATGGTGAAGGAAGACCCATCACTGTATCTAGGCTCGGTAAAAAGCTCGAACAAGCCGAGTCTTATTGAGCTCGAGGCCGAGCTCGAGCTTGAAATAAAGCTCATTTGGTTATCGAGCTCGAGCCTCTAATGTAAAGCTCGGTTGGGCTCGTCGAGCCTTATCGAGCTTTGCTTATTTATGTCAATTAATATTACTAGTGCGGAGCCCGAGCGATGCGGCGGGAAGGAACAATTTACAAGTATAAGTTTAATTATATTGTTGATAATCCATCGGGGGTGCGAATAATTAATTAAAATAAAATATTTGGGAAAGTTCAACCAATGATAACCATATGATTTGTGTTTCTTTGTTACTTCAACGTTCAAGGTCGTTTTCTAAACATTTTACACGTGAAAGGAAGGTGCTTTAGACACAGAGGATCACTAATAAAAAATCTAGTTAAAAGTTTAAAAAGCTAATAAAACCACTACTTTCTTCTAGACATTTTCACTTCAACCTACAAACAACATATCAAACATAAACATAAATTGATACAACAACAACAAACTGACCTGAATGATTATTAAATATTGGGTAGTCGACTACAAGCAGTGGTGGTGGCGTGAGATGTGACCGTCGGCTCGTGATGGTGACTGGTCAAAGGTTGTGAAGGTGGCTTCTTCTCACCGGATTTTGGTCTGAAACACAGAGAAAGAGAGAGACTCAATGGGATAATAACCACCCTTGATTAACCGTTAGAAATTTCATGTCATAAATGTGAATTATTACTTCTTGATTACAACGAGTCAGTTTCAGAAATGATTTGTTGATCATTTATTTGCATTAAAGGATTTGTACATGGTCGTTTCACTCTTGTCGGTGTTGCAAAAAAGAAAGTCTGAAACATAAGGTGTTTGTGTTTTCATTCAATCTAAGATTACAATAATGTATTTCAAATTATAAAACATACCACCATCCTTGGTATACTTCACACCAAAATTTCTTTGCATAAATATAAATTATAGATTGTATAAAACGTAACCACGGAGTAACATGTGTTCAAATTTATAGCTTGTTTATTACAGAGAGTATTAAACGTAACCACAGAGTAATATTATTAGAATAATTAATTGAATGCTTGGAGTATAAGCAAAAATACATCTCTTACTTTGAAACTAAAGATTTTTATCAAGTCTATAAAAATAGAAATCCTAATTAACAATAATTTAAGATTGTATCAATAAATAATATATTCATCATCGTTGTTATTGGCATGATGGTTAATATGATCAATAGTTAAGGTTATATATAGGTTTGGAATAAAAACTTAAAAGGTTGCAAGTTTATAAGGATCTAATGCTTTTATAATGAGGAATATGAATAGATTCAACTTTAAAAGTCACATAAGTTACTTAGATCAAATTTTAAGTCATGCAATACATAATATTTATCAATTAATTTATCATGATAAAAGACTATGTTGCCCCTTACTAACTTCATTAACTTGTTGTACTATATGCATAAATTGTAGTAATTACTTAAATTTGGCGGTCATCCCTCTCTCATGCTTTATATATAGTATAGATATAGCCCAATTGTATTGCAACCTATGCATTAACTAAATTACTTCCGGCCTTGAGCTTCTTAATTTTCCAAAACGAGTTCATTAATGGTCCAACACGAGTCCTTAATAGTCAAAACGAGTTCCTTAATGGTCCAAAACGAGCTCGAGCCGAGCTTAGGCTCGTTTAAACTCTCGCCACATAAATTTTGATCAAGCTTTCGAGCCGAGCTCGAGTTTTTAACAATACTATCGAGCCGAGCTCGAGCCCAAAGTACAAGGCTCGAATCGAGCTCGAGCTTCTAAAAATTGTCACGAGCCTAGCTCGATAATGCAAGGCTCGAGCTCGTTTGTACCCCTTACTGTATCTGAAGGGCCCCCCAAAGCCACAGGACACATCGGTGGAAGCAAACACACAGATCCAACATGGAGGGAAGACTCCGATGAGTCATAAAGTCACTTCCGCCGTGACAATAGCCAGTCTCTCACCAAAACTGTTAGGCGAGGACACTATTTGTCCGGCGAAGATGACCTCACCCAGCCATACTACCCTCCATCTTTCAACGAGAAATCCAAGTTTACCCCGCGCATTGCGCTCACCCAACTGCCACCAAAGACTAGAATCCCGAGCAACCTGGGAAAGTATGATGGTACAGGTGACCCTGATGATCACATAAGGAGCTTTGAGGTGGCAGGAAAGTGTGCGGGTTGGACCTTGCCAGCTTGGTGTCCCATGCTCGCGCAGACGCTCACGGGTGCTACGCGAGTATGGTTTGACAGCCTACCCAACAGAAATATTGACAGTCTTAAAGAACTTACTGACAAGTTCTCTAATCACTTCAGCCAGCAGCGTAGGATAGAACGAGACTCTATCGATATCTTGCAAGTGCGAAGACATGATAATGAGTCAACTGAAGACTATATCACCAAATTCAACCGAGAGGCCCTCCAGATAGGGCCCATCGGCTTTGAACTCATGAGAGCAACTTTCAAACAAGGTGTGCGCTGTGATCCACTAATCCGCACTCTTGCAGGCTGCAATGGAATGCCAAATACTTGGGAAGAAATCATGCAGGGTGCTAAGACCTACGCGCGCACTGAAAGTGAGCTATCTGTTTGGAACAGAGTGCATGCCCCGCAATACACGGATGCCCAAGCTCAATCTGTCCGAAACAGAAACAATAGACATGAAAGAAAGGGCAAGGCATACGTCTGGAACAGGCTTCAAGTTACAACCCAGGCGGACACCAAACCCATTGATGCCTTAGAATACAAGGGAAATCAATCATCTAACCAAAAGTCAGCAAGGCGCAATCACAACTCTTGGACGCCTTTGACAAAGACCACAACGCATGTCCTGGCAACAGAGAATATTGATTTCCCTGAACCAAGAGTCATCAAGAAAAGGGATGGTCGAAATCCCAACAAGTTTTGTGCTTACCATCTAGACATTGGTCATGAAACAGACGCTTGTTTCCAGCTCAAGACCGCGATAGAAAACCCTTTGAAGTCCAAGAAGTTGGGGCATCTTCTAAAAAATGTCCAACATAAGCAAAATGAGGAACCACCCCAAAATTAAATCAAGAACGTAAGCATGATGATTCAGGGCTACAGGCGCAGGCGTAACAAGCGCAAGACTGACCAAACAGTGGAGTGGAAGGAGTAACAAGTTTGTTTTCCAATAGTCAAAGGAGGACCCTCCTCTACCCGCGCACTTATTGTTACAGCCATCTTTGATCACTAGAGAACAACACGAGCCCCATCAACTCTCCAATCATGCGCTTCTCAAATGAAGTGGTAACTCCGTTAGGGGAAATTTCCTTTCATCTCACCCTCGGAGATAAGACCCTTTCAAGAACAGAAGAAATCACGTTACTCGTGATTCCAACAAGATCCAAATATGACATCATCTTAGGGCGCAACTCCACGGCATCCTACAACATGGTCCCTTCTCTAGTGCATGGTGCCATCGGTTTCCCCACCTTAACAGGTGTGGTGATCGTATGGGCTAACAGGGAATGCGACATGACAGAAGATCCGCACCCATCCAAGATGATTAAAGCCAGTCCGCGCACAGAACCAGAGAAGTGGGTTTTGAACCCCAAGTTCCCAGAACAAACAATCACGTTGGGGCCCGCTATCTGAGAAAACATCCGAGACCATTTGAAGCAGTTTCTTAGGAAGAACATCGATGTCTTCGTATGGTAACCATCAGACATGGTGGGGGTCCTGCGGGAGCTAGCACAACACAAACTCAACACTTATCGCTCAGTGGAGCCCATTGCACAGAAGCGCAGAAGCATGGGCGCAGAAAAAAATGAAAGCAATGAATGAGCATGTGAGCGAGTTACTGAAAGCGGGAATCTTGCGGGAGACAAGGTACTAGACCTGGGTGGCGAACCAAGTGATGGTTAAGAAAAGCAATGGCGGATGGAGGATGTGTGTCGACTACACAGACCTAAACAAAGCTTGTCCGAAAGACTGTTACCCGCTCCCCGAGATTGATCTCAAGATTGACTCTATAGCGCCCTTCAGGTACAAATGCTTCTTGGATGCCTACAAAGGCTATCATCAGATCCAAATGGCGCTAGAAGACGAAGATAAAATAGCTTTCAGGACGGACAAGGGCGTCTATTGCTACACCAAGATGCCATTCGTCTTAAAGAATGCAGGCACCACATATCAATGGATGATGGACCGCGCATTTGAGAAGCAGATTGGCAAGAATCTAGAGGTATATGTGGATGTCCTGGTCATCAAA
The DNA here is from genome assembly GCA_032199755.1 of Ambrosia artemisiifolia. Classification (NCBI taxonomy): domain Eukaryota; kingdom Viridiplantae; phylum Streptophyta; class Magnoliopsida; order Asterales; family Asteraceae; genus Ambrosia; species Ambrosia artemisiifolia. The sequence goes on along the minus strand of CM063529.1, from coordinate 3,269,592 downwards.
AGCAGTTAGGATGACCAAATGTTGAAGGGTATCGAGGAAACGTTCAAGCACTTGTGCGAGATACACATGAAGCTAAACCCAAGCATGTGCGCGTTTGGCATGGAAGATGGAAAGTTTCTAGGAGTGGTTGTCACCAAGGATGGGTTCCGCCCGAACCCAGAAAAGTTAAAAGCCATCGCGCAGATGCCATCTCCTTCAACGCTGAAGGAGATGCAAACTCTAAATGGGCAGTTGGTTGCAATCAACCGATTCCTATCTCACCATGCTAAAAGCCGATTACTTTCATAGAGACATCAAAAAATTGTTTGAAGAAAAATCAATTCAAGTGGACCGCTGAAGCTGAAGGTGCATTCCAAGACATGAAAACGTGCTTGATGGACCTACCAACACTGACTGACCCCTCCCCAAGGAGCCTCTCATGTTGTACCTATGTGCAACAGAGAAGGCGGTCAACACAATGTTGATGGTCGACAAAAAGCTAGTCCAGACCCCAATCTATTACATCAGCAGCGTCCTTACAGATGCTGAAAACAAGATATTCAACAATGGAGACTGTGGTTTTGGCCTTGGATCATGCCTCACGCAGACTGCGCAGATACTTCCAAGGCCACTCAATCAATGTTCACAGTGATTAGAAGCAAAACAACGTCTTATCAAAACCAGAACTGTCAGGAAGACTGGCAAAGTGGGCCATCGAGTTGGGTGAGCATACAATCTTTTACAAAACCCTCCCAGCCATCAAAGGACAGACTCTGGCAGATTTCATAGCTGAAGTTCCTCATGAAAAGTTCAAAGAGTGCAAAGCTGAGTAAGAAGTGCATGCAGTGAATGACGAAAAGGCCGTCTGGTCACTTTACACCGATAGAGCATCAAACGAAGACGGCGCAGGCTTGCGGATCATAAGCCAAGAAGGCACAAAGTTCACTTATGCGATTCGGGTAGAATTCAAGACCACAAAAAATGAAGCCGAGTATGAAGCCCTACTGGCAGGTCTGCGCATGGCACAGAAGCTGGGCGTTAAGCATGTCGCTGCGCATGTCGACTCCACGTTGGTAGCTGGTAAAATCACAGGTAAATATGAAGCCAAAGACTCGTCAATGATCATGTACCTCCAACGAGCAAAAGAATTGATGAGCAATTTTGCAACCTGCACCATCGTCCACATCAGCCGCAGTCAAAACAAGCCGGCGGACGCTCTAAGCAAAATGGCCTCAACAAGCTTTGGTCATTTAGCAAAAGAGGTCCATGTTGAAGTCATGAATGAGCCATCGGTTCCACACAAAGAAGTCAACATTGTTCAAACATGTGTTGACAGCTGGATGACACTGATGGTGTGTTAACAAATGCAAGGAAAATACAACATAAGGCTCTTCAATACAAAATGCAAGATGGTGTGTTATATAGGAAGTCTTATTTGGGACCACTGCTAAGGTGTGTCGATGCGGACATTACAAATTATCTGATTAGGGAGATACATACAGGAATTTGTGGACTTCATGCAGGGCCGTGCATGGTAGTGGCCAAAATCATGAACACGGGTTACTATTGGCCGGGTATGCATCTTGACGCCCTAAAGATCATACGCCGCTGTGACTCGTGCCAACGCCATGCGCACAACAACCTGCGCCCCAAAAATAATCTGATCCCGGTAACCTCCGCTTGGCCATTTCAAAAATAGGCAATCGATATCGTGGGACCGTTTCCGATGACGAGTGGAAAAAGAAAATATCTAGTGGTCGCCATCGAATATTTCACGAAGTGGGTAGAAGCCAAGCCGCTGGCGGAAATCACAGCCGCACAAGTGAAAAAATTCATATGGGAGTTTATCATTTGCCGCTTCGGTCTTCCCCTCACCATCGTCACAGACAACGGCACCCAATTTGCAGACAGAGGGCTACTAAAGTGGTATGATGATCTACACATACCACCAGTCTTCACATCAGTCGTGCACCCACAGGGTAATGGCCAGGTGGAGCGCGCAAATCAAAGCTTGGTAGAAGGCATAAAGGCCAGATTGAGGACCAATGAAAAGCGTGGGCAGAGGAGTTACCCAATGTGCTATGGGCGCACCACACACTTACAAAAACAAGCAATGGTGAAACCCCATTCAGCCTGACCTATGGCTCAGAAGCCATGATACTTGCGGAGATAGGCCTCCTTTCCGCCAGGGTCCTCTCCGCAAACCGCACAAACAACAATGCGGAGCTACGCTTAAACCTTGACCTCCTGGAAGAGCGACGAGAGATGGCCGCTGTCATAGAAGCCAATTACAAGAAACAACTTGAGTGATACTACAACGCCAAAGTCAAACTCAATGCCTTCTAGGAAGGAGACTTTGTATTTCGAAACAATGAAGCGAGTGGCGCAGTCCCACAGGGGAAACTCACACCCAATTGGGAGGGACCCTATCGCGTTTATGAAGTAGAAATTTAGCTCGTAAGCATAAAAGTACTGTACGTGCTTTTTTGAAAAGATTCGGTTCGCAATTATTGGAAGAGTTCTTTACAGAAGAAGAACAAGTTTTTTCCTTGACCTTTCCAAGAGTTTCTTCTATTTCGCGAAGGTTATATAGAAGGCGGATTTGGTATTTGGATATTGTCTGCATCAATGATTTGGCCAATCATGAATGATTCGTTATGAAACGTTGTAAAGAAAAATTTGATCACGAAATATTCTAATACTAATAAAAAATTGAATAATGAAAAGCGAAAAAAAAAACGATTTCTTTCTATTCTGAAATGTTGATGTAGTATGTAGTAAGGATTAAATCAACTGAGTATTAAAAAGAAGATCGGTACTAAATGGTGCCAAAAGGATGATCTTGGAGTGATTGTTCGGAACAAAGCTTGATTGGTCGTTCAAGGTTTTAGCCAAACTGAAGGTATTGACTGCAATGAAGTCTATGCACCAGACAAACGCATTAAAGCTATTCGGATGTTTCTTGCATACGCATCTTATATGAAGTTCAAGGTGTCTTTGATGGATGTCAAAAGCGCTTTTCTCTATGGTGTGGTAAAGGAAGAAGTGTATATTGGGCAACCACCGCGTTTTGAGGATCCTATCCACTGAGATAAGGTCTATAAGCTAAACAAAGCGTTACACGGATTACACTAAGCCCCTCGTCCGTGGTATGAAATGCTCAGCACATGCTTACTTTCCTGAGGTTTCAAAAAAGGATAAATTGACTGTACCCTTTTCACGAAGAAAACATGGGGTGATTTTCTCATTGTAGAGGTCTGTGTTGACGATATTATATTTGGTTCGACTAACGAAAGTCTTTGCAGGGAAGGTTAATTACCTCGCAATACAATAAGTAGACCTCATCTGCACTTTCTACATATGAAGCAGAATATGTAGCGGCCTCGAGTTACAGCTCACAGGTTCTGTGGATCCAACAGAAAATGCGTGACTATGGTTTGCAATTTCTTAAAACCCCTATTCATCATTTTAAGGCTAAGCACATTCGCATCTGTTATCACTTTATACGGGATTGGTATGCCAAAGAATTGTTTTACATGGTAAAAATCCACACTGATTACCAACATGCAAATCTGTTTACAAAAGCTTTAGACAAACCATGGTCTCAGTTTTTGTTATCAGCCAATGGTATCAAGGAAAAGCATGATTGAATCCTCATCGGTCTATTAAAATTTTATTTGTTTTTCTCTTCAAAAATTAAAAATCCAAAAATATGTTTTTAATTTCGGGGGGGGGGGGGGGGGGTACCAATTCAGAAAAACCAAAAACATTGAAAAATTTGAAAAACCATAAAAATAAGAAAAAACAAAAAAAGAAAAAAATATGTTTTTTTCTTGGAGAAAAAGAGGAGATGGTAGTACATCAGTGGGGATCTATCACATGCTATAGAAATTTATTGGTTAAATGATAAGTGATGTCTTTGTTTGAAGTGCTGGTAGGCTTCATGAACCTAGTAATGTGTGCCTTAGTGATACAAACATAACAAACTACTTGCTATGTGTGTGAACACCTCATGGGCATATGCTCTTGGTACCGTAATTTCGTTTGATAGAGTTTCCAAAATCAGAGGTTTTGGGTCGTTATATTGATAGTTACCTGGGGATGGCCTGGCTGATCTTCTTTCGTATTGATTTACAAACCTAGTTTCAGTTAGGGTATCCTAAAAGAGTTGATAATGCCAAATCCAAAGTTACCGTTGAGAAACTTAAATGTATGATGATAATCAAAGATTATTTAATGCATTGTATTGAATCTATGATGAAAATTATATTTTATATAAACCCCACCCTGGTTGAGTGCACATGTTGCTTTGTAGCATTGATTTGCTGACCTGCCACCTCTGTGTCTCATACCTTGTAACTAATGGATAACTACAATATAATCATGCATTACGATGAAGCTTTGTGCAATTTCTTGATACGAGAGTATGTCGTGTGTGTGGGAACCATAGGCAAGTTAGTTATTAATACACTTAATATGTATCATTTTAAAGCATTATACAACGGTTTGCAATTGAGCTTATGTGGACAACAATATTAGCAATTGTCGAGTCTCACTGTGTATAAAGTTTATTAAAGAACAACAGAGTGAATAGATTATCAAAAACTGATATGATCATCTTACCAGAAAATCACAAAAAGTTGAATGTCTGTAAATATTTACTTATGCATTTCATTCTAAATTTCAGCAATTTAGGGAAAACTGAAGAAGATTTTTGGTGTGTTTTAGCATAAACATTAGAAAATGCAAAATTTTTGCATTAATATCTTATTTTCATAGTCGATGTTGGATATTAATAATTTTTAGAAGTTTGATTGCCGAGAATACCAATTTTGAGTTTTTGGAATGAAAATTTTACAAAATCATTAGATTTGAAACTTTGAAAGTTCTGAATCTTCATCAACATGTGAAAATGACAAATTGTGAATTTCAAAGATGTTAAAATGGCAATTTTGGTCAAAATGAGCAATTTGGGGAAATTAGTGTGTGGATCATGAGACATTCACATTGTCGGAGATGCGAATGAGCTAAATTGGATGCCATTTGCATGACACTTTTGATACGAATAGGTTTTCCAGAGTTAGAATGACAAATTGTGTATTTCAAAGATAAATATGTCATTTTCCATGGAATTATTGAGATTCTGAGAAGATCAAGGATTCTCTATGCCATCACTAAGCCACATACCATATACAAAGAACACAAGAAGGAATTTTGAAAGAATTCTCGTCTTGATTTTTTCGACAACAAAATTAGTTATTCATAGCGAGGTGTAAAACCGAGTTATTCTAGTTTCTTAAGAATACTTGAGGATGATTTTACATTTTAGTGACGAAGAGACTTTTCCAACAAAGTTTTCTTGGAAAGTTCAACGAGGTTGCTTCCTTAGAGCCAAAACTTTGGGAAAATCACAGATTCACAGATCAACAAATAGAATGATTGTGCACCATTCAAGTACCTACTACATATCATTATCCATGTATTTACTCCTAGATGTGGTGGATTTGATGTATTGAGAGACACTAAATGTTCTATGGTGGTTGCACTGATGCTAAATAAAGAGTACAACTTCTCAGGAATGATGTTTAGTCATCTAAAAGAAGTGTTTGATGGTACGTACAAGACTGGATGCTTACTAGCTCATGATGCATCCGCAGTTTTTACAAATGATCTCTGACGAGAAGTATCCAGATTTGTTGAAAGATCCAACCCAGATTGGAAATCAGGTATATATAGATATTCTCTCTCAATAGATTGATGTCTTACCATGGGAAGTCTGAAGTTGAGAAACCTCCATTGAGAAGGTTATTTGGACACTTGATTAATCCTGGTTATGAAGCTCTAGATGATGATGAATGGAGGCATCATCCAGGTAGTGATTTTGATAATGATAGACTGTTGATTCCGGTTACTGGTGATGAAAGAGCATGTAGGCAATAGAAGAAAGCGAAATTTTTGTCTAAGAAGGGAAAAGATATTGAAGGTTTGTCTTCAATGAAGAAGAAAAGCAAGAAGACTATGTTGATAGATGAAGATTCAGATGATGAAGAAACTATTGGTTCAAGTGATACTGATTAGGATAAAATTGCTAGCGAGACTAAAGCAGATCCCAAGGCCACTAGTGATCATGTTAAGACTCCTACAATAATGGATGAACTTATTGCAACTCAACTTCAAAAGAAATATGAGACTGATCCAAATTTTGATCGAAACAAAGAGATTTTGGATGTTGATCAATTAGTTGATTCTCATGTTGCTCCAGTTTCGACAAAGCATGGAAGATTGAAGTCTATGTCAAATAAGGAGTCCCACAGGTTGAAGAGAAAGAAAGATGTGCAAAGTTTACTGAAGGCAACTGGATCATCTACTGTAGCTGCATTAGAATCAACTACAACAATGCTTGCAACTTCATAACAAAAAGGAGAAAGTTCTGGTCAAAAGAGGAGAAAGAGAACAAAAGAGTCAGAAAAACAATAATCAACAACAAAACAACCACAAACAGAACCATCCAGCGTTTCCAAGTTGCTGAAGGAATTGCTTTCAAGTTATGATAAACCATCTGCATCAAAGACACCTGAATCTGTTTCTCATGGAATTACAATAGTATCTCAAGCAACATTGAATGGTACGCAACAAAAAATAACTCGTCTGATGAAGTTGTTTGATGTTCAGAAAGCTACGACTTTGAAGAATCAAGAAGAAATCAGAGAGTTATAGAGCAATGAGAAAGATATTCTGAAGATCATTGCAAAGTCTAAACAAAAACAAGATGAGCTTGAGAACGAAGTGACTGATTTGAAGTTAGAGAACTTAAAGTTTTAGTTGTCTAGTACTAACAATGAGAGAAGAATCATTGCAGTAGAATAGGAGAATAAGAAGCTGAAAATGATCATCAACAAGCTATATGAAAAAGGTTCCTAAACTGAAAGGCAAAGATTAGACAGAAGAAGCATCTGATGAAGAATCTGATAATGAAGATGATGATGATGAGAAAACAAATGATTGTGGTGGTTCTGATGATGATAATAATGATGATGATGATGATGATGATGGTTGTTGGGACAAAGAGGATTGAAGAAACCACCTTTTGATAACCTTAGTCCAAATCATATTCTGCTTAAGTATAGAACTGCTGAAGAACAAAGACACAAGTGCTGAAGAAGAAATAGCAAAGTGCTGAAGAGTTAAAGCATCAGAAGTTCTGAAGTCTAACCAGACATTACACTGAAGAACTACTGAAGACAAACTACTCATCAGTAGTTTGTCACTCATCAGTACTTTCACATCAGAAGCTTCTAACCAACTCTGCAACTTCAGTAGTTTAGTTTAATATTGTTTTGTTAAAGTCTTGGATCAAGTTTCAATGTAAAGCCTGTTGTAAACATTATCCTAAGTATAATATCTTAGCTAAATATCTTAGATTACTTAGTACAACAGTGTTGGGTCTGCTGACCTGGAGAAGAACAGATGATAGAAAGCCAAAATATACTAAGGGTTGATCAAGAATAAATAACAGTAGTTACAAGAAAGCTTCCTCTGAAGAACTGCTGATTCCCAAACTGCTGATGCCTAACAACTGATACAAGACAACTGCTGCTGATGAAAGGTCTGATGGATAAAGTCTGGAGAGCAAAAGTCTGATAAAGAACAAGTGCTGATCAAAGATCTGAAGAACAAAGGTCTGTTGTACCAACAGCACTTTGGTTCAACAGACGATAAGAAGACATCAGAGTTTTAGTTTAACAGAGTTTTTCTTTCAGTAGTTTCAATGTAACAGTAGTTTATTGTTTAACAGATGTTGTAGTTTGTTAGTCAGTTAGGGGTCGCTTTCTAGGTGACGTCAGCCAAGTGATCATCAGAGGTTTGTACTTGTCTATAAATAGAACAGTACTTGTACTGTTCTATTGGTCACTCGTCATTCTCTTTTCAGACAAACATACTCTGAGTGATCAGGCTGAGGGGGAGCTATAATTGTACCTTTGTAATCTTTCAGTTTAATGAAAGCATTCGATTGATAACAATTATTCTCTATGTTTTGATTATTCTTTATTCCGCTGCACTTTCCATTTAGATTTCATTCATATTTCATACTTAATCAAAACAGTCCAATACTCAGATCTTAACAAACAGTCTTGTATGTTTGTCTATAAATAGATGAGCTTGTTCATCTATTTTAGATATGTGATTTACTTTGAATTAATTGAAAAACCTTCGAGGCTTTTTAAACTTATAATCCATTTCACATCTGAGAATCATAACTTGCATTTACTGCTTTATACTTGAACTGTTTATTGATTCTCATTAACTGCTCAGTAAAGGGGGAGTAATAACTCCTGTTAAAAGTGATATTTTAACCTTAGAACATTTACTATTCCGATGTGCAATAACTCTTATATAAATATGCAAACACATAAGTGTTCTTAAAAGAGGCCACTGATCCAACAATGGTGGTGGTGGTGATAAAGATGGTGAAGGATCAATTGATTCTGATGATATTAATGATGACATCAAGAATTCTTGGTATAAGAAGAGAGCGAAGAAAAAGAGGAAGACAAGCAGCTGGTTCTGATCAAGGAATGTTTGGAACTATGACTGATGCTGATAAAGAACGTCTGAAGAAAATGATCAATAGAGGAAGTGTCCCGGTAAAGTTTACCTCAAAGTTTAGAGATATCTTGGTGAATGATGATATGATGATGTATTTAGAATATCAAGATCCTAAACTTGAAGGCGGAGAAGTCAACGCCGAAATGACAAGAGATATCTTAGAAGGTGTTGCACAACAAGTTGGTATGAGTCTTGAAGATTTGATTCAGAGACAACAAATTCAGATAATGCGAACGTGGATAACTTCGATGAGATAGAGATTGAAGATATTACCCATGAAGAATATCCAGAATATTTCAATGTCAAAGATAATACAAGTGTTCTGTTAGTTGATGATGATATACTAAAAGAAGCTGAAAATGTAGCAGCAAAGAAGGGTAAAGATGTGATTCATGAAATCTTAAAGAGGCAGAGAAAGAAGATGCTCATAAGCAATGTGATGCTTTGAAAGCTTATCTAAGAAGATTACGAGAAGAGACAGAAAATTGTCCACTTCCACTAATTCAAGGAGAATTCTACCAATTTCACAACAAGATATTCAAGGGTAGAGTAATCACTTAGAAGTTCTTTCCACAATTGCGATGTGTCGGGATAAAACAGGAGAAGGGTATTCCATATTCCAGTCAATTCCATAACATAAAGACTCTTCCATATTGAGCAGTTCGAGATGTCTACAGACATAAGTTGACTGGTGCGGAGGTTTGCTTGAATAGATGGCTGACAAGTTAATGAGCGAAAGTTCGACCAAGTGGGACGCGTTTAAGCCACAGTATCTCAAATGCATATTTCACAAAGAGAAGGATCCGAGGAATAATCTACCATTTGTGACACTGAGGTACAAACCAGCTTATTATATGGAGAAGCTTAGGGATTTCAAGCCATTTGAGATTCATTCTAGATGTGATTACAAAGGTTTGCTGGGAAAACACACAGTGAAGTGACAGAAGGAAGTTCAAAAGAATGATGCTGGAAAGAAAAATATGGCAAGAGACAAACTGAAGTTCGTTCATAGAGAAAACAAGAGAACAACCCAAGCTACAACCAAGGGGGAGTATGTAGATGCATTTCATATGTGTCTGTAGCTTTCGGGATGGTCGTTTAGTTAGTTTGTCGTCTATGGTCTATCTATGTAATGTTTGAGTTTGTATGTGCCATTCGCAGTATTGTGTGTGTGAATGAGTATCTGTGTCCATGCGAATGAGTCAGATCATAGCCATTCGTATGCTTTAGAGCCATTTGCATAGTCGACTATGCGAATGAGACTGGTCTCTCTCTCTCTCTCTCTCTCTCTCTATATATATATATATATATATAGGGTATGTATCTAGTGGAAACCATGTTGAGTTGTGGAAACTATGAAACCCATCATATGGATCTCATGAGGCCACGTCTCCCCTCTTCTCATTTACTCACAAGGGTAAGATTGTAACTTTCATCATCTTTTTTTAAATGAACATAAAAGCTGATATAGTACATATGACACAACCTTTCATATCTACCACACTTTTTCTTTTCTTTTTTTAATATCAAAACACACTTAATAAGAAGATGAAGACAAGCTGGATAGTTAATAAACACATACATACTACCCTCTCCCTCTCTATCACTCCCCTCTCTCTCTCTCAGACACACACTACTCTCTCTCACACACACACACTCCCCTCTCTCTCTCATCTGATGATGCGATGGTGGACCTCCGGCCAACCCCACAACCACAAACCACCTCATATCCTAAATCAAATGACACAACACACACACACACTGGTTACTGGAAAGAGAGAGAAGAAGATGAGACCGGTGGGTCTCCTCCGCGTACGGCGGAGCGCCGGTGACGTTACCCCCAACACAAACACAAACACACCTACACTCCTTCGTCAAACAATATTCTAGAGAGAGAAAGTGATAGAGAAGGAGAGAGAGAGAGAGAGATCGGGACAGAGGAGAGAGAAAGAGTATCAGAGAGAGATCGATGGAGAAAGGGAGACAGAGAGAGCTGTGGAAAGAAAGAGGAAGAGACGGTGTTGGTTCACGGCAGCAGCGGCGATGCCTGCTGCATCAAGTTGTCGGCAAACATAGTTAACCACCCCAATAAAACCCCCTTTGTCTGATAATTATAGAGCCAATGAAGCTTTGATAAAGGTGGCTTTCATTGTGTTTAGATCTGTACCCTAACCGTCATCATTTTTTTGTTCAGATCTGCATCTCTCTTCACGGCGGCTCACGGCAGCGTCAAACGGTGGCAGTGGCTCACGGTACCCTAACCGTCGTCGTTTTTTTGTTCAGATCATTTTTTCTGTTCAGATCTGTACCCTAGCCCCCAAGACCTGGTGGCTCACAGCGGCGTCAAACGGTGGAAGTGGCAAAGGAGGTGGCCTCCTGTTGTTCAGCTTCTTCTTGCTGAGTTCAACGGTAGCTTTTTTTATGCATTTTTTTTTGTTTTCCAAAAGCATATTATATAGTTACATTTAATTGCATTATTATAGTATATTTGTATGTCAATTGTTTGAGAAATGTGTGTATCGATAAGAGTATGAAGTTTATTTTTTTCATATTTAATTTAAAGAACCCTTATTTTTTGAATTCAGAATATTTGAAATCCTAGAGAATTGTGATTTTGAGTAAACAGCTCACACTATTCAAGGTATCATTTCCAAACAATTTAAGTTAAGGCTTCTTGAAAAATGTAATTCAAATGTTAAGTTACATATTATTGGGCTACAAATTCGTTTATATTGCTGGACTTGGTATTTAGGCCTATTATTATTTCAGGTAAAACTCTATCTACCCTTTTTCATTTGTGCAGATGGAGTTTTTGATGAAGGGTTTGAAAGAAGATTAGATTGGCTTGTTATGATGAACATTTTTTATTTAAGACATGTTATTAATTTTTTTTTGTTACAAGTGTACATTTTAATCATCAATAGATTGTTATCATGTTTTATTTTTATTTTTTTATATTTTCTTTGTATCGAGATCATGTTACATAAATCTAACACCAGGAGTATAAGTTGTAACATAGTAACAAAAATCGTAACATACTACATGTATAAGATGTAACATGGTAACAAAAGTTGTTATGAGTATATATTTGTTGTCAAATGTAACTAGATATTTTAAACATTTTGTAGCAAATGCTATTTTAAAATGTAACAATTTAAATACATACAAATGATACATGTAACATGTTACAACGTAACACATAAGTTGTTACAGATAAAGCTGAATAATTGTTACTTATTAAATGGTAAAAAATTGAAAAAATGTAAAAGCAAGGAAAAAGATAGGAGAGAGTCAAGAGAGAGGAGAGAGAAGAGATATGAGAGAGATTCAGGAGAGAGGATAAAGAGTCAGGAGAGAGAAGAGAATTAAAGATGAGAGAGAAGATGATTAGATGTTTTTGTAGGAGACAAGATGGTTACTTTATGGTAAAATATGATTTACCCATTCTACCCTTCTTCACACTAGAAACAAAAATGACATGTTTTTTTGTAATAAAATAACCATGATGAATCTCAACCATAGATGATTGATGGTCAATGGTCAGCATTGGGTTTCTTGAGTTTCCACAACTCAAGTGGGTTTCCAATTTAACCCAACCCTATATATATATATATATATATATATATATATATATATCTTCTATAATATATAAATGAAAGCAATGTGGGACACATGGCATATTCTCAGGCCATCTAACTAAGTTTTTCCCGCTCATTTTACCGGGTCAATTAAATGGGTCATGGATACTCAATCTACTATTAAATTATTTTTCTCTCTCATGTGCATAGCACATGCACTTTCCTCCATTATTTTTTTAAACGTAATAAATTTTGTAAATGACATTTTTTTTTTAAAATTACACCAAATTAAGGAGTATTTTATTATCTTTCCAACGAGTATCATAGTGATATACAAAAAACGAAAAAAAAATGAGTGTTTTATTATCTTTCCAAATCAATATGTAAAGCATCTGTTGGAAGCAAAGTCTGTTTACTAAGGTCTGTTTTAAAGCAGTGGGTCTGTTAAGGAGATTTGTCTGAAACAGCTATTGCTTCAAACAAATGATGTTTGAACAGTTTGCTTGCAACAGCTGTTTCAGACAGATCTCCTTAACAGACACACTACTATGAAGCAGACCTTAGTAAACAGAGTTTACTTGCAACAAATGCTTGACTTCTTGATTTGGTCTTTAGTAAACAGGCCTTAAAAAATGATATAGTCTTTCCGTGCATCACACGGGATTTCACCTAGTATATATATATATATATATATATATATATATATATATATATATATATAGATGTCTAGCAGAGGTTGGTAGAGTTTTCGTCGGTTGGAGAGTTATCTTTGAGCACCAATTCTCTGTTCGAGTACCGAAAAGTCTTTTTATCATAATTAGTGATTGTAATAATTATTCAATCAAAATAAAAGTTATGATATGCATTGAAATGATTTCTGTTGCATGATTGTTGTGTTTCATATCATTTTGCTAGATTGAGAGGGTTTCCACACCTCTCAGTTTACAAATCGTGTAGATTAATATAAAAGTTTTAGATCTAAAACATAAGCATTAGAAGACATTACTTAAAAACTAAAGTGTATGTATGTATGTATGCATGCATGCATGTATGGATGGATGCATGCATGCATGTATGTATGTATGCATGCGGCTATAACCGTTGGGGGTATAAAGTTGATTAAATTGTTGTAACCTTGTGTAATTTCCAGTTAATCCTAAGTATTGCTATCCCCCTTACTCATTCAATAAAATTGCCCACACTCATGTCTATTCTTGCTTGTTTAATTTTCTTGCAATTTAAATGTTTAATTTATGAAAAACATTTTATTAAAACACTTAGTCTTAATACTTGTAATCAACATAAGTTTAACTATGTGATTAATTTTTCTAAAAAAAAACTTATATAAATTATGGTTATCAGTTATTTCATTTGTTACATATGAATTTTTTTTTACAAAATTATTAGTTACAATTTTGCTAAAACGTTTTGTATACCTATCGTAATTATAGTATAAAAAAAATTACTGATAAAAAAAAAACATATCACAGTCAAAGATCTTTTAATTTTTGAAATCATCTAAATTTTAATTCATAAAATGTAAGTTTCAAATCTAATTTTATAAAAACCCAATCCAACTATAATAGTCCAGCCATCATTTATTACTGTAAATGAAAGATTTTAGCTAAAATAGGAATATATGATCATACAAGTAACAAAACCAGGTGCGGAAACCCTAGTTATGAACAAACTGATAAAACTCGGATCAAAACACAGTAAACATCATTTCAAAGCTTTTTCCATAGATTAACATTCATAAAAACGTGTTACAATGAGTTTCCTAGTCAATCTAATCAATACAGACACTTTCACAACTTAACCTAGAACCTGACCACAACACACACTCGAACTAAAAACTCTCTTTTACACAAAAACTCACAAAATCTATTTATAGACCTGCACATTCGCCCCTTTTGATGGTGCGAATGTGGAAGCTTTCCACATTCGCCCACTTTAAGGTACGAATGTATTCTTCATTGCAGTCAATCTTCACTTTCGCCCTGATCTGTTCTACCTCCGCCCATAACTTCTTACATTCACCCACTATTCCACTTTCAATCCATCAGCAAAAACCTCTAACATATGTTAATTATGTAGATCCAATCACTAGTCGCACTTCGTGCATCTACAAACTCCCCCTCGACTATTGATTGGATCGTTTTCGATCTTCGTCCATCGCCTTGTTTAACAAATAAATCCTCAGCTGCTTCTTTTGCTCTTTTGTCATTTCAGGCTCCAACTTTCTTTTCACCGGTTTTGACACATTAGCCATCTTCACCATTTTACCAAGTTTGGCATCCAAGTTGCTCCCCGAGTTTATGTCATATGCAAAGCAAACTCCCACAACTTGAGTATACTTCTTAGCCTGTTCAGCATCATTGGGATCATGATGAATCGGATTGTAGAAAAGGATGATGATGTCTTCAAACGTACAGTTAATCAACCACATAGGATCAAATACATGATCATGCTTGTATTTGTCCTTCCCATCTCTCAATACAATCACTGCTTCAGCCTTCCTCCAATCGTAGTACCAAAAGATAAAATCAGCACTGAAATGTTGTGGCATAGGCATCAAAGGTATTTTTCTCACCACTTCAGGTGCTTTGTAAATTAAGGTCACCCTCTTCAATCCAGTTTTAGGATCAATATCCCTGTGAACTTTTCTTCTGGGATATTGAGGCTTAAACCTGTTCCACTTTGTCCTGCTCTCCCAGACTAACTTATCTGCACACCAACCGACATGTGTATTATTCACTGAAGCTCCAGACATTGGGAATCTGCAAAGATCTCTGACCGCCCAGTACGGTAGAGTTAGCAAATCAATGAATCTGTAGAAATACAGAATTCCTGATTCCCATTTAGCAGCTAAACACTTCAGTCTACCCAAATAAGTCCACCCGAGAGCTCTTCCTTGAACTTTGCATTATGAAATCTATAAAAACTTCCTTGAGCTTCAGGCTTTGGTTGGTTTTCATCCATTTCCTTCAACTTCTTCAAGTAAGTCTTCAATTCATCAGTCTGACTTGAAGATTGTTGCTTATCAGCACCAAACACCTTTTCAACAAACTCTTCACTTCTTTTCTTAGCTTTCTTCTTTGCTGAAGTGTTTGGAATCTCTGTAAAGTCAGGAAATACCACATTTTCATCATTCTGTCTGAAGTATTGTGGATATTCCTCATGCGTAATATCCTCAATCTCCACTTCATCCATCTCTGGAGTATTCTTATCATCTGAGTGATTTCCAATATCCTTTTCAGGAATATTTGGAATCGACTCATCCATCACAAACTCCTCAAATGATTTCCCTACTCTCTGTGCAAGACCATCAAGAATTTCTTTAGCCACAGTAGCAGGTACTTCACCCTCTTCTAGATCAGGATCGCTATACTCCAGCTCATATCTCATGTCATCAGTCTGGAAGATCTCAGCAAATCTACCTGTGAACTCTATAGTCCACTCTCTCTTCTCCAACATATCTCTGTACACTTTCTTTGCATCATCACTTAGAGATCTCACCTTTTCATTCCAAAAGATACTTTCATCTGAATCTGTATTCCCACCTTTCTTCTTCTTAGAACTAGATTCTCCAGCATCTTTCTTTGGTGTTCTCTTCTCGAAAGTAAACTTACTCGTGTCATCTCCCCCTTCATCATCATCACTATCACTACTATCATCATCATTCTTACTCCCAGATCCCTCAGCATCATCATCATCGTCTTTATCACTTTTCTTACTCTCCTCATCATCACTTTTCTCAGACTCATCATCTTCCTCATCATCCTTTTCTTTCTCAGAATCAGAAGGCTCAAAGTCTACTTGTTCTTCCTCTTTTTCTTTATCCTCTTCACCTTCTTTCAGCTTTGGTGCTTCATTATACAAACTATCTAACAAATCACTAAGGCGTTTGTTTTCAGCCTTTAGTTCTTTGTTATCCTCTTTGATCACCTTAATCATACTCCTGTTCCTGGAACATTTACCCTCAAGCTTCTTATTATCAGCTTCAAGTTTCTTTACCTTCTGTTCAATCGCATCTTGATTACACTTTGAAGCAACCACTATCTGAAGCATTTTCTCTTCATTCTGCTTGAACTTAGCAATCTCTGCTTGTTGAGCTACAATCATTTTCATCATCTCATCCATCTTTTTGTTCACCTGCTTCATCACATCATCAGAAATAGTGACTTTCTTAGACTTGGATGGCTCAACTTCTTTGGCTTTTTCCTTCTGAGGCTTCCTAAACATATCTAAAACATTATCCAGAGCAACATTAAACTGATCAACTGGTAATGTTTCAGCCTCTTTACTCTTTTTCTGCTTCTTAGTAACTGGTGAAGACAACTTAGATGATGTACCAGCATCTGGTATCCTTTTTCCTTTCAGCAGCTGGGCTATTTCTTTCTCCCTTAACTGTTTAGTGCTCGACTTCTTTGCCATTGATTTGTGCTTCGGTTTTGGCAAATTCACTACAACAGTTTCACCTGCTTCCAACTCATCCATATCAACACCTAAACCTCCTTCATCAACATCAACAGACTTCTTCTTCTGTTGTACTTCTTCAATAGTCTGATTAAGAGATTCAGACTCACCAACCATAGTGGCCTTACGTTTGGTGGTCCTAACTCTTTCTTCATCCGAATCCCACTGCTCATCTACCTCAGTCTCCTCTGAATCAACAGAATCTTCATCAACCAAACTCGTTCCCTTCTTTGTAGTAGTTTTCTTCCTCACCACTTGTTGCCTGGAACTCCCCTGATCTGTCTTTGCCTTGCCCTTCCCTTTGGCTCCGGCATTGACAACCTGCCTCTTCCTCTTAGTGTTTGCATCAGCATACACCAAGGGATCATCATTATCCGAATCACTCTCAGCATGTCTAGCTTTGTTCTTTCCAGGATCAGTGTAATCCTGTTTAGCTAGAGCTCCAAACAATCTCCTATATGGTGGCTTATCTTCATCAGGCACACCTTTATACCCTTTCATCCTCACCAAAGTACGGATGTTCATGTGATCTTGACCTATTATCTTGGTTGGATCCTTCCTCAATTCAGGATATTTATGATCAAAAATCATCATAAGAAACCTTGGGTATAGCATGAACTGTTTCTTCTTCAACCCCTTTAGCATTTCAAGCATATGGTCTAATATCATCCCAGAAACATTGAATGGTTTGTTGAGAGTCAACGCAACCATCAATGAACTCAAACTTCTTCTCATCACATCATAACCACCGCTCACACATCCGAATACATGGATAATGACATGTGCAAAGTACTTGAACTGCACACTCAGCTTCCCTTTATGCATAGATCCATCAGTGATCGGACCTTTGTACTTCATTCTTAAGAAACAAGCCTTCTGCTCAGTCCACGACAATTCCCTGGGATCCTCACTGACTTCAAACTTGATCTGCAGTGCTTCTCTAATATCAGATTCAGTCAGAAACATCTCCATTCCTTGAATCTTACCCTTGATAATCGTCTGATTCTCCCAAAAATCGTACTTCGCATTCTTGTAGAAATCTTCAACTATATCTTTGTAGATAATAGTCGGTGTGGCTAAGGCATGTACAATCCTGCTCCTCTTTAAGAAATCAATAATCCCAGTAAACTCTGTGTTTTTCTCCACATCTCCAAGATACGCACAGCAATTGTGAGATGCTTCGAATGGCCATTTACTTGGAACTGATGCTTCAGCCTCTTGAACTGGGTCTGGAATGACGTTCTCCACTTGTGCTTCAATATTATCGGGTTGCTCAGCCATCTGCACATCAAAATCAGAAAAAAATACGTCAAAATACGAAAACGACAAAAATTGAAAATTTTCAAGATTTACAGATTCCACATTCGCCCCTTTTTATCAGGTCGAATGTGGGATTTTAGGTACGAAGGTGAACTAAATAGTACGAAAGTGGAAATATATTTGTTGAACAACACTTTCACCCATTTATTTTTACATTCGTCCGTTTATTTCCACTTTCGCCCATTTTATCAACCGAAAGTGAAAACGAATTATCCCCAAAATTCAAAATTTTGTCAAATATGTTTTTAACACTTAATTCTGATTGTAATGTGTCCTAATTAGGCCGAATAGCACTCGTGAATCAACAATTGTTCATAATCTTCAGTTTACATCAGTTTTAAAAAGAAATTAGGTTTTGATATGTTCAATCGATCAATTAACCAACTAACAGATGTTATAAACCTAATTCGTTGATTATTCTCCCCCTAAAACTGATGTGAACTGAAATGCAATCAACAACAATCAGTAACAAAAACCCTAGAACCCAAAATCGTAAAACCCTAGGTTCGATCATAGAAATGATGATTCTGATCTTGTTACGGCTCCATTACTAGTGTATTATGTCTTAAAAAGATTAGTAGATGATAGGAAACAATAACCACAATCAAAAGGAATCAAAGCAACAAGTCTTGGTTAGGTTGAAAATTTTTGAAAAATTTGTGAATGAGGGTTCGAACCTGAAGAGGCATATATATAACAGGCCACCTTCGACCGTTTAAAGTGGCCGAATGTGGATGAAATCCACATTCGCCCCAAATGAATGGCACGAACGTGGATTCTGGTTACCCGAAGGTGGAATTTTGGTTAAATGCCCACATTCGCCCAGACCAAAACGCCCGAATGTGAAGATTTTTCCACATTCGACCCAATTAAGGGGCGAATGTGAAATGGAAAAATCTGAAAATTTTGCCAAATCACGAATTCGAATCCCGTTCAACATTTTTCAATCTGTTAAACTTCAAAAACTCATATTTTCACTTTTTGAATGATACAAAGCCAAGATGGTGTTATCAAATCTCAGATATTGACCATCAAGCACCGTCGGTTATCAAAAATAAAGCAGAAATGCAAAAAAAATTTGGTTTTTCTGAAATTTTAGCAAAACACACCTAAAATCTTTTTGGATTTTGTATCTTTTTGACAATAAAAGTAAAATGCATCAAAGTAAATGAAAACAGTAAACATTTTGTGAAATCCGGTAAGAGGATCATATCAGTTTTCTGAGAAATCTGATCACAGCGTTGATCTGTTTGTTTAATATTATCATTAGAAACAGTATGTGACACGGCAATTGCTGATATTGTGGTCCACTTAAGCTCACATGCAGACTTTTACGCAATGCTTTAAAATGATACGAGTTAGGTGTATTAGACTAACACGTTGTGTTGCCCACACACACGACATACTCCCGTATCAAGTAATTGCACAAAGCTTCGTCGTAACGCGTGATTATGCCAGAGTTATCCGTAAAAGTTACAAAGTATATAGCATAGAGGTGTACAGGTCAGCAAACGAATGCAGCAGAGTAACATGTGCATATATACTAGGTTGAGGCTGATATCAACCACTGATTTGCATCAGTAAGTCAATACGATGTAATAATGATCTTTGATCAATAAAACATAAAGTTCCTCAATTCGGTAACTTCCGGTTTTGGCATTTAAGCTCTTTTAGCAAATATTCTGATGAAACTAGGTCCGTAAATCAATACGACAAAAGTTTTATCAGAATATCTCGGATAACCATAACATAACGACCCGAAACCTCAGATTTTGGCAATCCTATCAAACGAAATTACGGTACTAAGACCATATGCCCATGAGGTGTTCAGCCACGAACGCGTAGTTCGTTATGTTTGTATCACTAATGCACGCAATATTTAGTCTACGAAGCCTATCAGCATATCACACGTAATCAACACACGCCTCATATTACTATACAATTCTTTAGCCTGTGTCAGATCCCCACTGATGTACTATCATTTCCTCTTTTTATCCAGGAAATCATTTTTGGTTTTTCTAATTTTTAGGTCTTTTTGAATTTTTCAATGTTTTTGGTTTTTCTGAGAAAATGGCTCCCCCTAAAATAAAGAACATATTTTTGGGTTTTTAATTTTTTTTTAAAACAATAAAAACTAAAAATTTGAAACAATCCACTCGAAAGCATCAACTTCTTTGAGGATTAAACAATCCACTCGAAAGCATCAACCTCTTTGAGGATTACGATAGTAAAGAGAAATTCCCAATTAGCAAAGAGAAATTCCCAATTAGCAAAAATCAGAAAAATAAAACTAAAAAGCGTTCTCTCCAATGCAACAAGCAGCTTTCTATACTGCTAGTCAATCTCAACAACCACCTCAACAAACACAATACATGAACCCAATGAACCAAATTACTCAACCTAGTCAACAACCGGTGGTTTTGGAGACTTCTAACTTGGGAAATGTGACTGTTGAAGTTGCTCAGCAACACATTGCACTAGTCTCTGCAATGGTTTCATCTTACAATGGGTTGGTTGCTAGTCAAATTGGGAATAACAACTTGACCAACGAAGACTATGCACAAATTGATAAGGAAGAGATGGAACTTATTGATATTCAGTGGGCTTTTGCGAGTATTATGAGAAGGGCAACAAAGTTTATCGAGAAGACGGGTAGAACGGATTTGGGAACTTCTCCTAACACAACCTACGGTTCAACAAGGAGAAGGTTACTTGTTTTAACTGTGGAGGGAAAGGTCACTTCAAACGGGAATGCACCCAGCCACCAAAACAAGGTAACAGAAACCCATTCAATGCAAGCTACCAGAACCGTCAACAACAACAACAAAACCAAAACCAAGTTTCTTATCAAAGTAACAACAATTATCAAAACCAAAACAACTATCAAAACCGTCAAAATAACTCTAACAACAACCAGAATAGACAACCAAACACACCAAACCAGACCCAAAACCAATCACCTAACAACACCAACCGAACAGTCATACCGATTACTACACCAAATGAGACACAACAGAACACCAATCAGAATCAAGCATTGATGATTCAACAGGATGAGCGGTTTGATTGGTCGGGGATGCAAATAGGTGTTGAGGAGATTACAACTGGTGGTAATGTGGCTTGTATTGCCCAACAGGTTGATATTGAGGAGTCGGTGATAGTAGATGAGAAGGAAGAAACTGAGGTTGAAGTTGATGTGTCTGAGGCTGAAGTGGAAGTGGAGAATGAACCTGTTGAGGTTAAAGCTGAGGAAGCAAATCTTGGAGTGGTAATTGACACTGTTTCTGATGTTCCTGAGGAGTGTGAATCAGTTTACTCAGATTCAGACAGTGAATCGGATACAGAAGCGAGTGTTACATCTTTGGATGATGATATTGACCAGTTGCTAGCAGAAGCTGATTTTCTGAAGACGAGGAAGTCATGCATTGCTGATGATGCTTTCACCAGGATTGATTATTCCAAGTTTTTCGCTGGAAAGGAAGCTCATTTTGCTTTGATGGCCATGACAGATCCGCCAAAACCTGTAAGTTCTGAGTGTAGCACTGATATAACTAGTGATAAATATTGTGGTACTTGTGATAGATTGACAGAGGAGAACAAAGAACTTCGTGTTCAACGTGATAGTGCTATCATGAACTGTCAATCTACTCGCAAAGAGTTGCATGCTTTCAACAAAGTACTAGATGGCTATAAAAAGGTTATTTCCGATTTGAAAAACACTCTTTCATTAAAACACTTGCAATTAACAACTATATAAATGAAATTGAGAACACTAAATTGGAAATGGCCGCCATTAAGTGCTTTGCTGAAAAAGTCAACAAGAAGTTGGAGAGTTATAAGCATATTGCTTACGTGGTAGACCACATCATTGATGATCAAACCACTAATTACAAGTCTGTGCCATCTCCGGTGCTTTTTGAAAACCATAATTGTCATCAAGTAACACCGGAGAGCTCGGTAAAATCCGACTCATCATCGGAAAATGAATCTAATACCTCGAGTATTGGTGATCCACATTCCGATGTGAGGCCGATTTTAGGTTTGAATGATGAGGGTGTTACTGTTGAAAGTGTTGATTCAGATTCTGAGAGTGATGATACTGGTTGTCACCAAACTGCTAATGCATCTGAAATTCCAAAAGAAAATCACATCATTACCAATGAACCAGTTTCACCATCTCAGCATGTGCATCCGATGGCAAATGCTCATCGTGAGAAAAAGTCTGAAAAGAATGTGGTTAAGAAAGAAATTGAGAAGAGTGTTAAGAATGAACCTTGTGACAAACCGGTCAAGGTGTTTTATCGGATGGAAGGATCCGATAAGATCATCTCTGACGAGGAATTTCCAATCAAAAATGCTAACTATGCGAAAATTGATAAAATCTGGCAAGAAAGCACCATTTGGTTCCCAAAACATGAGAGAACAAATGAAATTCCACCTGCCATTTTAAAGAAATTGTTTTTGGATGTTCCTCAAGAACCAAAGGTCCATGTCATAGAGTTCATTAGACCCAAAAACAGAGCTAACGGTTTTCATGAGCCTACTTACTCAAAAGGGCCACTCCCTGAGAGTTTGAGGAATCAACAGTATAATGATCAATATCCTGTTCGATCATTTGCTCAACCGAATGCTCCAAATGTTTTTGAGGAATACCGTGCATGCTTTAAATGCGGGGAGAGAGGGCATTTACTTGCTCAATGCCCGTATGTAAGGCATAAAAGGCACGAAGTTGAAGTGAGGAATTCCATGAGGAAACCGATTGATCATTATGTTCCACCACACAGACGAGTTGTTCCTCAACAACAACAGTTTTATAATCAAAACAATTTTTATCAAACGAGGAACAATCGTCCAGTTCAATATGATCGCAGAAATCGGATTGCTATGAAACAATCATGGATAAAACCAGTGGTGAACACAACAAATGATAGGCAAAAGGTTCCACCAAAACCTATTGTCAAGTCAAATGTTGGACCTAAGTCTGTTAAATCAGATAAGGTAACCAAGAAAGTTTCATTTGCAAACAATGTTCAGAAACCGACTGAGCATCCAAAATCTCAGATTCGCATCTTAAAAAGAACTGAACAATCTTGGACACCGAATGGTTCTCCGGGTGTCTCAACTTCAAAATCAAATGAGAAAAAGGAAAATGTTTTGAATAATCCTAAAAAGATTGATCCAAAACAAAGTGTTGATGAAAATGTATGTTTGAACAATGATATTCCAAGACCCAAGACTCAGGCTTGGGTCCCCCGAAAAAACTAACTGTTTTACTTGATGTGTGCAGGGAGCTTCAGCTGGCCCTATTAGCAGTCTTTGGATTGTTGATAGTGGAGCTTCAGGCCACATGACAGGGGATCTTGCGTTGCTGTTCGATGTGAAGAATATAAATGGTGGATATGTTGCATTCGCTGGGAATAAAGGTGGATATATCACTATGGAGGGAAGCGTGAGTAATGGGATAGTGAGCTTTGAAAGGATATCATATGTGAAGCAGATCGATTATAATCTGTTAAGCGTCAGTCAAATCTGTGATAAACAATTCACTGTGCATTTTGATGACAAATCCTGCTATATTCTCAAACCGGGCTTCCAAATTCCAAAGGAGTGGGTAATGTTGAAGGCACCTCGCGTCAACAACCTCTATATTCTTGATATGTCCAAGGCGATGACATCACAGGGGCAAATAACATGTTTTCTATCCAAGGCAACCGAGAAGGAATCGATAATGTGGCACCGAAGAATGGGGCATATTCATCTGAGAAAAATGAATCAACTTGTGAGGAATGGGCTTGTCGATGGAGTAAACGTGAAACATTTCCATCTCAATGACAAGTGTGTAAGTTGTAAGAAGGGGAAGCAACACAGACAGTCCCACAAAGTGAAGAAAGTTAACTCTGTTGAGATGCCACTTGAGCGATTGCACATGGATCTATTCGGACCGGTCAAGCGCAAAAGTCATCTTGGGGAGCTTTATTGTTTAGTTGTCACTAACGACTACTCAAGATTTTCATGGGTGATGTGTTTGCTGAATAAAAGTGACACCTTTAACAACTTGAAAGTTCTGTTCACTCGATTGGAGAATCTCTACAACTTGAAGATAAAGAGGATTCGGAGTGATAATGGGACGGAGTTCAAAAACGCCAAGATGGATGAACTTTGTGAAAGCAAAGGAATTCATCATGAATATTCGGCTCCGTACACCCCACAACAGAACGGTGTTGCTGAACGAAAGAATAGGACTCTAATTGAAGCGGCTAGAACGATGCTCGCAGATTCAAATCTTCCAGTAATGTTCTGGAACGAGGCGATTTATGCAGCAAATTATACACTCAATCGGGTTCTAACAGTGAAGAAGTTTGGTAAAACATCTTATGAACTGTTACACCGACGAAAGCCGAACTTAGAGTATCTAGAACCTTTTGGGGCACCATGCACGATGTTGAATCCAAGCGAGAAGTTTAGTCCTAAAGCTGAAGAGGGATACTTTGTTGGATATGCAACCCCGCTCAAACGGGTATACAACAAGCGAACTCGTCGGGTGGAGGATTGGGCTAACGTGGAAGTTCAACGATATACTCAAAATGTGCAAGGCATGGGTCCTGATTGGATGTTTGATTACAAAGATTTCTTTGAATCATTCAATCTAGATAGCTTGGTTGAAGAAGCTGTTATCAGATTACTTTACGAGTGTGAAAACGCGGCAACTTCACCGTTGGTGCGTCCCATCACCGTGAACCCCCTACCAGCTTCTAATGATACCAATGTTCCTGTACAAGAGGAAGAAGTGTTTCAGGAGGCTTCTACTTCATTAGACTCTTCAGAATCTGAAGATGAACAATTTGAAGAAGTCATTCTTGAGCATGCAGAAGAACCAGAGGCACCACCAGTGAACCCAACTCCAACTCCAGATGTTGCTTCATCGTCTAACACGGGTCATGATCTGGATGCTGTAGAGAACTTGACTATTCAGACGGGAGTTACTGTACCTGAACATCCGGAATCTCGGATTCATCGTATTCACCCGCTGGAGCAAGTTATCGGTGATCCTGGTAGCAGTGTGATGACCAGAGGGCAGCTGCGAAGTGTGAACTCGCCAGAGAGTTTTGGTGCTTTAGCGTTATATGCCAAAATACAAAAATCTGGTAGTCAAAATGATTGGTCGTTTGCGTGTTATGTGTCGCAGGTAGAACCAAGGACATACAAGGATGCTTTGCGGGAGGACGCCTGGGTTGCGGCAATGCAGGAGGAGTTATTACAATTTCAGAAATTGGGAGTTTGGACGCTCACGGATTTGCCACCTGGAAGAAAGAAGATTGGCACTAAATGGGTGTTTAAGTGCAAGAAGGATGATCGTGGGGTTATTGTTCGTAACAAAGCCAGATTGGTCGTGCAGGGATTCCATCAAATCGAAGGCATATGCACCTGTAGCACGCATTGAAGCTATTCGGATGTTTCTTGCGTTTGCTTCCTATAAGAAATTCAAAGTTTATCAAATGGACGTCAAGAGCGCATTTCTGTACGGGAAAGTCAAGGAAGAGGTTTATGTCGGGCAGCCACCAGGCTTTGAGGACCCAATCCACCGGGATAAGGTCTACATGCTGAACAAAGCTTTATATGGCTTGCACCAGGCTCCGAGACAGTGGTACGAGGAGCTAAGTACATACCTCATGACAAAAGGATTTAAGCGCGGACTCGTCGACTGCACCCTATTCACGAAGAAATCAGGGGATGATTTGCTTCTGGTGCATATTTACGTTGATGATATAATATTTGGTTCAACTAACGAGCTTTTATGCAGGGAGTTCGAAACTGTCATGCAGGAAAAGTTCGAGATGAGCGCAATGGGGGAGATGCAGTTTTTCCTAGGCTTAGGATGAGGTTTGTGCAATGTAGTTAATGGTAGGTTTTGGTGATTCCATAACATTGGAAATGCAAGAAACATGTGGTGCCACTAATCCCCCTGAACTTGAGTTACTAACTGGTACCGAAGTGCCTCCAAAATATAAGCTAGGATTCTGAGGAATCTGTGATCTTTTAGTTTTCCTCTTCTCTTCCAGCTCTTTGTTTTCCAGCTTCTGCACAAACTCGTTAATAGTCCAGAATTTGTATGAATCCTTCTCCTTGAGAACTTCCACATGCTGATCCCAGTATGGTGGTAGAGCATCTGCAAACTTATCCACCAAATCTGTCATAGGAATCTGTATACCATAACTAGACAATTCAGTTAGCAAATGACAATATCTAGGAGTTAATTCTTTTAAAGTTTCATTTCCAACATAAGTAAAATTCTCAAACTCCTTTCGCAACTCTTCCATCCTCAATCTTCTAGTCTTCTCATTCCCATCATGCCTATTCTTAAGCACATCCCATAGTTGCTTAGACGTGGTGCAAGTCCCAAACTGATGTAGCAGATCGTTTGTGATTGCCTGTGTCAACTGGGAATAGGCTTTCTTCTCCACAGCAAACTTCTTTTTCTCCTCCTCAGACATACTCTCCAATGGAACTGGTTCACCGGTGTTCTCCAAAACCGGTGTAGTGTAACCTCTAGCAATCATCCCCCATGCCTCTGCACCTTCCACTCCCATGCCTTCCAAGTGGATCTTAAACTTTTTCTGCCACTGATTATATTCTTGCATCTCCATGAGCTTAGGTGGCCGATTCCCGCTACCTGAAGATAAGTCATTTATCAGTGTGGAAATAGCATTGGTAGTTTGAGTATTTACCACCGCTGCTGCTACTCCCCAGTAGTCAGGTTGTGGTGCTGGAGGTGCCACACTTTGAGGCATCGAGCTAGTCATCGCGATGTAATTAATCGGTTGCGAAGACTGTGTGCTCGTCTTTTGTTCTGCCACTGTCCATGGGTCCATCACTTGCTGTTGTGGTTGTGTCGTTGCTGGTCTCGGGGTAGTCGGAAAATTCCACATGATGTTCACGAACTTCGAAAAATTCAACACTTAGAAAATTTTCCAAACTAAGTTCTAGGTTCGCCCAAAAACACTCTACTTTCGACCCTTTTTGTTCACGTTCGACCAAAAAGATAACACCCGAATGTAGAACTTCAATAGAATGTAGAATACCAAAGTCTAATTTCCACTTTCGTCCAAATCAATACAGGTTCGACCGGTTTTATTCCACTTTCGCCCGCCCGACGAATCGAATGTGAAATTTCTTACCCGAAAGTGAAAAATTCAAACAACAAACTCCAGGTTCGCCCAGAAATATGCTAGGTTCGACCAGAATACTCACACATTCGCCCACAAATGGTCAGGTTCGCCCACTAGACAGTACATTCGCCCATTTTCAGTTTGAAAAACGGTTACACTTTGAAAAACGGTTATTTTGATCTCTGATTTTCAAAAGTTTGTGGATTTGAATGATCTTTATCAGGTTTTGATTCGGAATTGATTTGGAACAACTTTAATTCTTGGAAATTTTGATTTTATCCACAAATTCAACTCTAAATCAATCAAAAACAGATGTATTTTGATCAAAATCATGTCCAAATCAGCTCTGAGTTTATCAAATTTGTTATTGTATGATCCGTATGGCTCTGATACCACTTTGTAAATGAAAGATTTTAGCTAAAACAGGAATATATGATCATACAAGTAACAAAACCAGGTGCGGAAACCCTAGTTATGAACAAACTGATAAAACTCGGATCAAAACACAGTAAACATCATTTCAAAGCTTTTTCCATAGATTAACATTCATAAAAACGTGTTACAATGAGTTTCCTAGTCAATCTAATCAATACAGACACTTTCACAACTTAACCTAGAACCTGATCACAACACACACTCGAACTAAAAACTCTCTTTTACACAAAAACTCACAAAATCTATTTATAGACCTGCACATTCGCCCCTTTTGATGGTGCGAATGTGGAAGCTTTCCACATTCGCCCACTTTAAGGTACGAATGTGTTCTTCATTGCAGTCAATCTTCACTTTCGCCCTGATCTGTTCTACCTTCGCCCATAACTTCTTACATTCGCCCACTATTCCACTTTCAATCCATCAGCAAAAACCTCTAACATATGTTAATTATGTGGATCCAATCACTAGTCGCACTTCGTGCATCTACAATTACTATCCTCTTGAAACCGGCCTTGACCAAAACGTAACGATAATTTCGAAATAAACTCGGATGAATTGCAAAATCCTAACCGATTGAACCCTATCAAGCTTTGATTCAAATTTGTTTCTTTATCTGTTGATCACCTATATAAACCCGTATCCTTAGCCCATATCATTCATTCCAACGTAGAAAACACAATTAAATTTTGCTCCGTTTCGCGCTGATATTCGAAACCGAACCCGGTCGCGTTTCATCCGATCCGTTTTTCGTTTCTTTTCTCCGAGCTTTGGTATGTTTAACTCCTTCGTTAGTTCTGCTTTGGTCAATATTAGGTACCAGTTTGAATCTAATATCAATGGTTAATTGACATATATTATGCTTTAATTGTTTTGGGGTTGGATCGGTTTGTTTTGGGTTTTTGTTAGGTGTTAAATAGTAGAGGGGTTAAACTGAAATTGTCTATTAGTCTAGGGTTATGTTTGTAATAAGTCCATATATGTCCATATACATATACAGAATCTGTGAATGAGAAGGTAGCTAATTGTTTGGATGAATTCCCTTCTTCTCTAAAGTTTATCTATTCTTCTTCAATTAGCCTCTTTACTATTCTATACTATATCAATGGTATCAGAGCAGTTGCGCTCCATCTCCGGTGACCTGTGATTCCGGTCATTCCACCATCACCATAAATTCAATTGTAAAACACTCACCATAACCATAATCACCACCACCATAAGCCATCGTCGTTTTTTCTTGGCCTGATAACATTTTTTTTTTCTTCTTTTCTTTCATTTCAATCTCATAATCTGTCCACTCGTCTTCATTTCAATTCTTTCATTGATTAATCTTCAGTTCATTCTATTCACCTTGTCTGAGCCAATTTCATTCAAACTTCTGGAATTAGGTATAAGATTCAAGAATTGGGGCTTTCTTTTACTATTCACACGATCAATTAAAAGAATAAGATTCAAGCTGTTCCACTGATCTCTATACAGTAAATAAGAATGGTATTCTTGTGTTCTTGTGGGGGTTTAATTTGGGAAAACATAATTCATGTGTGTGGAACTAGTAGGTGTTCTTTTGGTGGGATACAACCAGATTATTCAAACCCACCAACCGATTATGAACTATGGAGGGGTTTAAGAACTTCTGATGAATGGACGGGATCACTGAATTGGGGAAAGCAGGGTCCTAACTTGTTCACCGCCAAGAATCAAGAAACAAGTACTTTTAATTCTGTAACAGCCATGGAAGAAATCAAAAACATAAAACAAACAGGTTATTTCCAAGATTATTGTGTTTCTTTCGATATTCTTCTTACTAAAGTAATTCTTAGTGAAAATTATGCTACCAAATTGTTCATAAAGGGTCTCAAATCTGAAATTAAATCTTGGGTTCAGTTTGTGAGTCCAAAATCACTTATGGAGGCTTATGAATTCGCAAGGAACCAAAATAATCTTCTTGCTTACTGCGGCCATAAGGGATTTAAAAAGGTAGGAATTGAGGTTTTTAGTGTAAATGTTCATAAAAAGGTTAGTGAGATTAAGATTCAACCCATTGATGAATCTGAGAATAGGGATGAAATTCAAGAAATTTGTGATAATATTGTTCAAGAAACAATTGTAGAAAAAGTAATCGATGATGATGTTTTGGAAGAAAATGGATATAATGATGAGGTTGCATTCAAGGCGTTCGTTGAAATGCCTCAACGATTTAACAATGAAATGAACTTTGGGGTGGGTAACGATTCAAGAAAAAGTGGAAAAGATAACAATGTTAGAGAACTGGAGGAGATAATGAAAAATAATGTAAATGAAATGTATAGGAGTGTTGTAGATGATATGGATGTTAAGGAAATTGAGAAGGAAATTGATAAGGCAGTACATCCACTCAACATGGCTAACATGGCTGATTGGGAAATTGAAGTTGTTGACAATGCTTATCAATGCGAGTTTTCACGAGAATTATTTCTGATGAAAAAGCTTGTCTTGAAAAAGAAGGCAGTGGTGCATTGGTGGCATAGATGGAAATCTAAATTCTTGGATTGGTTAGTTGTTAATATTGCTACTAAAAAGAGTTACAAAACAATTAAGGGTGAATATTGTAAGTTGATCAAGATGGTGTTTACGGATTTGAACTGTTATTATATTTCAACACTAAACGATGTTGTACGGTTGAGTTTGAGGGAGAATACTTTCTCAGCTTTAAGAACTGTTGGTGGAATTCTTAGATACGACTCGGGTGTTTGTAATCGGCTGATGTGGTTAAATGAGACAGATTTTATAAAAAACAGGTTGTTGACTCCGAAAGATGTTTTTAGTCATTCAAAATTGTCGGTTACGCTGAATTGGTTTCTAAATTGGGAAGTCAATAGGTTTGTGTATCAAGAGTTCAAATTCGCTATAACAAAGGCTGCAGATTCCTTATCTAAGTGGGAGACCAGATTCAATAATAGTCAGGATTACTACACACAAAAATTTGTGTTTCTCAATGGCCGAAACAAAAGAGAAAGCACCAGAATTAATGTTCCAATTTATTGGGCCATGAAATATGGAGTTTTGTATGGATACTGCACAAAAATAATATTAAATGGAAAAGAAGGTGCAATTGCTTTTGCTATTGAACTTGCACAATATAATGATGATGTTTCTGCAGTATGTGGTGATCAAAAGCTAAATCAAGCTATGGGGTTGCAAGTGACTATGGCTGCTCATATAGTTAAAATAGCTAAAGACCACTTGACCAAGGTTTTGATGGAGTTGGAAGTCTTAACTCAAGTTCAAGTTTTCAAGCATTACAAGCCAGTTGGTGTTTCAGTGGTTCCACAGTTCTTTGTTTTCAGTCAAATCCAATGATCAAAATTTGGATTTGATACTTTTGATTAGAATTTTTTTTCTTTCTTTTACCTTGCTATGATTTTTGAGGACAAAAATCTTTTAAGGGGGGAGTATTGTTAGGTGTTAAATAGTTGAGGGGTTAAACTGAAATTGTCTATTAGTCTAGGGTTATGTTTGTAATAAGTCCATATATGTCCATATACATATACAGAATCTGTGAATGAGAAGGTAGCTAATTGTTTGGATGAATTCCCTTCTTCTCTAAAGTTTCTCTATTCTTCTTCAATTAGCCTCTTTACTATTCTATACTATATCAGTTTTGTATTGTTGGGGAGATGCCACTAATTGGATCATGATTCAAACTAATCTTTCATGGAATAAATATACTGTTTTTGTAGCCCAGTTGGTTGGCGTGCTGTTTTCCTAACAAGAGGAACCTGAGTTCGACTCTCACCTGAACTTGGTGGTCTCTCCATTTTTTTTTTCTTAACTAATTAAACTAACATATTTATATAGCCTTTATTAAAAAAAATTATATTTTATATGTTTTAATAAAAATCAGGCTTTTGTGTAAGTAAAACTGATTTGATTTATTATTTAATATATTAATTGTTAACTAGTATAAAAACTACCTATAAACACACATCATGTTTTAAATCATTAAATTTTTATAGAAAGTTCGTTAATATCAAATTCTCTAAATAAGATATATTAATTTGAGAATTTTATTTAACTTATTACTAATTGGATTTCTTTGTAAACTTTGTCGTAAATTTTTATAAATTTTTACAACAATTTCCTGGAGTTCAATTTCACAAAAGTCAAACACTTAAGTCTTTTCCCCCAAACAAGAACCCAAAGCGATTAATCTAGAAACCTTAGACTTGTGACACTTAGACTTTATAATGCCAAATCTAGGTTGATACAATTGGGAATGAATTTACCTGCTATTGCATACTTGGGATTTTGCTTGCTTTGCTAAGGTGAGTTTACATATCCCCACCCTTTTTACTGTTTTCAATGTTTTTGGGGTAAAACATGTTTTAATCTTGTGCAATTACATTTACGCATCATACAATAAACTCATATACTTGTGAACTGGTTGTGGTATATATAGTCCGACTCAGTACATTCATTAACTTTGATCAAGCCGCCTGTGTAGATTATAGCGCTATAGGTCTGACAAGCCCATCCCCCGCATAAATTCAGGGATAATCGAAACAGTAACAACATTTAACTAACTTGCAAGTTAGGTCTCAGTCGACACAAGGGTTGATTGTACAAAACAATGACTTGAGCTACCAGTAGATCATGTTCACATACTATCTTTGTTTAATTCTTTGTCACAGTAATTGCTACATGAACTTTATTTTTAATCACTATTTTATTTAAAAACTTATGTATTCTCACCAACTATTTATAGTTGATCGCCTCCATTTTCCAAACTCAACATATTTCAGGTATTCATTTGCTTGGAAGTTTTAGCATTTGCTTGTGGATCACATAGGAATTGAAGCCTTAGATTCAATTTAATTAAACCTGTTATTGTTGTTTGAACCTATTTGATTTGTATGTAATGTTTGTAATTTAATTAAATAATCTATTGAAACATTTATTTAGTTGCCATGAGCTGTTGAGCAATCGTCATTACGTGGCACCCCGATGTTTCCGCCATCGGTTGGGGTGTTACAATTGTTTTGATAAGTGTTAAGATCTTCAAATTTTATGTTAATAAACCAAACTCTTATTTGAAATGGTAACATAAAATGATGTTTTCTTAAAAGCAAAATGTGAGGATAATGACTTTATATAAACAAATATGATAGAGGATTTTAACAAGTCAAAGTTAATAATCTAAATAGAACATGAAATATAAGCATAGGTGACTTGAATTGTTTTTATAACAAAAACATATTCACAAGTTTTAACATAGGGATAACCATTAAACTTGGTTTGTCTAAACAAAGTTATATGTTATGTTGAAACTTGTATTATTTCAAAGTTTTGGATATAAAATGTAAGTTTGTAAAGTTGTGAGTATTTTGGGAAGAATTACAAACTTAAAACATGAAACTGAAGTTTTGGATATTTAATCATGTAAAATAACTTTTTACAAATGTAAGATGTCAAATGTGAAAGTTGTGATTCTAAAGGGTTGATTTTTGTGATAAACAAAAGTATTAAGTTAACTATTTTTTGAAATGTGAAGTTGTGTAACACTAATATAGTTAACTAATCAGGTTGACGCATGATTAACTAGGACAATAGTAAGAACATTGATATAAAAACGTATGATGAGACGATGACGTGAGAGTAATTATTTTAAAAGTATTTGAATATATTTTATGAAAGAATAATTACGAGAGATCAAGGAAAAGTATATTTTTGTAAGTTATTGAATGTTGAGAAATGTTTTACAAAAATAATAATTAAACATAAGATGTGAAGTTAAATATTAATTCTTGTTAGTATATAATGATCACCACGTGTGAGGGAAATTGGGATGTGATCGGGACTCACTAGGGCGAACCCAGATAACCTAAGGATAATATTTGAGGTTATAAAAAATGGAAGTTACCAGTAACTTAACATTGGGAATCCATCACCAATGGGACTAGGACGTATTTTTCTAATCAAACGGGAATTGAATATTATAGTGGTGTTGGGTAAAAACAACTTGTCGAATAAAACGAGCTATAATAATAGTGTCTTATGGAAATACAACGCTATAGGTTATTGAGTTGGGTCAATTGCTATTCTCTAGTTATGTTGGACTATGTGTTGTGTTGTTGTTTTGAGGTGAGTTTCACAGCCTCTTTTAAATGTTTTCAAACGTTTTGAAATGTTTTCCAAACGGTGAAAAGATGTGTTTTTAGTTTTGCTATGACTTAAAGGAATATTATTAATTAATGTGAGTACTTAGGTAAAGCTGAGCCTTTGGTGGGCATGCCCCATGGTTGTCACAGCCTCAAATTTCACTTGCAGGGTTTTACAACGAGGTGCGTGACACACACCATGATCCAAGTCAACGGTCAAAACAAACAACAACTATGTGCGAAAAACATTTAAATAAACACCCACACAATTCTAAAAGTTTTAACGTAGTATAGCAGAAACAAAAATTAGTACTAAAATGACACCAAAACATTTCCAATATGGTTTATCATTATGTGATAAATTAGTATTAAATGACACCCGAGTGCAAACCCAAACAAAATAAGTCTAATTATGTAACTGAGACGTTCATATATATTTTAGGGTTATACAAATACATCATGGGAAACTGTCAGGTGTCGCATACACTATCATCAATCTCTCCATAAAATCTTTCTCTTGGTATCGTATCTCACTTTTAACGTAATTAATCACCGTTCTTTTTCAAAAACTATGGGTAATGTTACAATTCGGATACATTAATTAAATTATTTACACATATTTATTTTTATTTTCGAAACTACAATGCCTTTGAGTTGACTGACTTTGCGCAAGTGTTTTGCATATGGTTGTCTTTTATTTTATAATACTTAGTTTTTTAATGTTATGTTATGATATAGTAGAAACTCAATAGTAATGTAAGGTATTTATGTAGATTTGCAGCATGTTCAACTAGCATATGTAGTGTGAAAAAGTTGCCATGAATTTTTGAATAATATGATAGATAATGATTAATTTTTTTGATAGAATATGATTAACATGAACAAATAATGTTTTGCTTATATTTTTACATACATAACCTGTTAACACACCAACCTTTGTGAAGATACATTTAAGCGTTATTTCCTTTGGACGCAAAAGGTATTCCAAGATATGATGCATCATGGAGTCGCATGCATTACAAACATTTAAACATTTTCGTATTTTTCATTTGATTTTTCTTATTTAGGGAAATGCGGTATGTTATTGTGCACTAATATTATTACATTGCATTCCGCGTTAACTATTTATGCTTACACCGTTTAAACATTTCGAACAATTATTTCTCATGTTGAATGTGTAAACGGTTGTGTCACATGCCTCGCTATAAAACCCTGCGGGTGGAAATTTGAGGGTGTGACAATGGCTATTATATCGAACAAAACCGATAAAAACAAACAACGATAACGGCACAAATCTTGTTCAAATGAGTTTGATTGGTTTAGATCTTCAACGTTGTACCGATATTAAATTATGGTCACATAGACAAATTGAAAATTTAAAAATTATCCAAACTAGAAACATAAAATTGAATATAAGTACATGTACCAATATTACATGTACCGATATTTTCTATGGTAAGGTAGCTACAAGGTTTGAGTAAAATAAGAATAAATGTCGGTGCTGGTATGGATAATTTTATTCTTAAAATATATAGTACTTAAAAATGCATTGGTTTCTTTACTAATTGTAAGAATCACACTCCATCATATTATATCATTACTTTAGAATCCAAAATAGAAACTAAAGAAATTATAGTAAGCATACGAAGTTAGAATATTCTTTTATTTCACCACACACACCATCATCACATTATTATAGCCTTGCTCCGTATATAATAAGACTTTTATTTAACCCCCGGATATTTAGCCTTGTATTCCTTCCACAATTGCTCCACAGGCTTTCCTGTGATACTTTTAAAAAACGAGACATCGTAATTGTTCCTCATCATATTATTAAGTCGCGCCACGAACCCTGGAACGAGCCCATCACAATACTCGAGAAAACGGGCTGTGAAAGCATACCCCTTGTCCCATTTATCCCCAGAACCAGGCTTTTCAGAGATTATTCCTTTATAATTAGCTTTGATAACTGTGTACTCTGCGATCCCTTCTATCAAATTTTGAGGGGTCTTACCCCCGCCAAACCATTGGAAAACATGCGCCATTTCATGGTGCAAAAGGGCCGCGAATACCACTTTCAATTCCACTGGCCCAGTGTACTTGCCTATAAAACTCATGCTAATATTAATCGTGTCTCCCAAAGTGACTCCTATGCCCGGTCCTGTATTATCATTTAGTAATACGCGAACGGTATCTACAGGTCTTCGCTCAGCCGGGGTGTTTTGTTTAAACACTGACCATAACATTTTGTTGATCTCACCCATTATTTGTTTTGTGTATGGAACTCCTCCAATAACTGTGTTGAATTTAATCATGCCCACATGATTCGGGGGCAACTGCGGAATCACCACATAATTCACAGAGTTGATTACATTGAAAGATAATGCGAAAGCTAATAGGGTATATAGGTAAAAAGTAAGGGAAGCCATGGATATACTGGATGATGAAGGTGCATCAACTATATGAATCGAGCATATGCATAAAGATATGCCATTAAAGATGCATACAAATGGAAATGTATAGGTGGTTTATCTCACTTATGTAAATTCTGTTGCATGCTTTCTATGGTTCGGCCAAATTTGTGAATAGATTTTCCTAAATACGGCAATAATATATGAATTATCTATATTTGTTATTTGTTAGGTTCTTACATGTGGAATCAAATCAATTTATTTATATAATCATAACAACAAATGTATACATTACTAGCTAACAATGAATGTCTAGGTGACATTATTACAACATATTGTTTTGCCTATTTGGATTTATACCAAACGGTTTGCATTTGAGTGTGTGTTTCTATATATGTAGGTATATATATATATATATATCATATTAGTTGAACTTCTCTCTTTTTAAACTTTCATTACAAGGAGTATTAATTAATGTAAATAAGTTTAGGGTGGCGGGTTTTCCTCAGGCATAGATAGCCGACATGCCCAGCATTGTCTGCGATCGTGGGTGTATAAGGTCACCTTTGGCTATTGGTTACCCTGGGTAGCTTTAATTCCTTGGTCGTTCAATATAAAAAAACTTCTTACTTATTTCCATAATAAATTAAAATATGTTTACGTTATCTAATTGTACAAGGGCTTGTGGCATAGTAATATCAATATGTAGTAAAATGGGTCCCTATCAGAAACTAAGGGTTCGAAATGCTATTTTATAGCTGGTTATCAGCAACGCTTTCCTTTTATGCGGGATTGTATTACCTAGAGTTAAATGATAACGCCTTCTAACTAACTTGTTATTGTTGTTATCTTGATTTTCTTTAAAATACATTATGTTGCAGAGTTAGGTTATATTTTTTTTTTATTGAATGACTAATAAAAACACGATAACAATCCGTTTCCTTAAAGTTGTAATAATCAATATTGTTGGAATGATTTGTTCATCATTTCATCATAGTAGGTCAATCAAATACGCTTTCCTATCATCACATCATAAGAGTACACCGATCAAATAAATCTTCTTATCGTAATTTCGTCAACTAACAATTTTAATTGTAGTTCGTAATTTGTGTGAGACCTAGCACTTTCCCATTATATATACTTTAACACATGGAAGTTCATTCCATCATGTTGCATAGTTTGTATATATTGTCTTGAGCAACTCGATTGTGACCTAAGCAATTTCTGAGGATTTGTGACACTAGGGGAATGATTCAACGACCTATGTGTTTAGTCACAAAACTATGTGGAACCATTATGCTATATTATGATGTTGGAGATCTCAAGTGTAACTTTGGATCATATTGTAAAATGTTGAATAGATGTAGGGCCATATAGCAAAAGTTGGTGTTTATCATCAAACTTATAAACCATACTACATTTGTCACATACACACCGATCTCCCCTTTGACCTTTCCAAATTTATAAACCAAAGGTGCTCCTGGTTACTTCATCTTACTCGAATTCATATAGGTGGATCCTTGTACATGCGGTCAGGTGTTTGAACGGTCCTGCCATCCGGCTGCTCACGAGTTGATGTTCTTCTTCAATTAAACACATGATCTAACTCGTGGTAGGGTCTCAAAGTTTTTAGCCGATATCGAGTTGCTCCCATTTTTGTTAAACTGGGTTACATTTTGATTATGTGGAGTCTATGGTGTCGTTAGCGCTCATATCGGTATATCAAGAGTTCGTTTTAAATCTCATAATATTGCATCTGGTATTATTCTTTAACCTTTTTGGTTTAAACTAAGTCTTTGAAGCGAAAGCTTCCGAAGACCAAGCCTTAGTGATGTTCAGTTAAAACTAGGTAAAGAAAAATGAAAAAAAAGGAATCGCTACAATTCAAATTAGGCTAAAAACGGTGATTAACAACTTTTTTTTGAAAGTTACAATTCAAATTTGGTGGTGTGTTATGTGGGTTAGGGAGAGGGATAGTTGCTGACCTGGATGAGGATTCATCAGAAGTCCTGTAACACCCTAAACCATTTTACAGAAAATATGCAGCGGAAATACGGACATAAAATTTCTTGCTTTATAGAACATTCTCAAATGTTATGAAAACATATCTAAGAGATATTTTGGTGTTACATATTTTATTGTTTCTTATTACATTCAACATCACTCATATTTATTATGTTACGTGATCGTGACCACGTATAATCCACGTCCTCGCTCGATCTCCATCCTTTCCTTACTTTATTAGGTAGACAAGACAACCTGCAATTACCACATAACCGTTTCGTTAGTTCATTAAGTGACTTCATGCAAATTACTCACAATGTGGAAATAACATCAAAAAAATACTCAATGATCCTGTAAAAATGCCTTTTTACAAGTTTGGGTGTGATACCCGGATCCGAACCTCCAAGTCTCATGCATTCATACTTACATACCTTCATCTTCATTACCATTCTCATAACAAAAAGTTTAATAACACTACAATACATACTTGCGTGCAATTCCCATACACAACTTATGTTGACCTGTCGTACTATTCATCCTTTATTTATTCTCTAGGACAAACATGACGGTTTCGATCCTATACTATATCCACACATAATGACCAACCTTTACATACACAAAATTCTCACACAAACCCAAGGTATAAGTACCCATACATACATCACATTAATCAATCTACAAAAAAATAACAAATCTACTTACCGTACTTGTTACCATATACACACACATATCAATTTAATTACATACACACGCATGATTCCGCA
The DNA here is from genome assembly GCA_032199755.1 of Ambrosia artemisiifolia. Lineage (NCBI taxonomy): Eukaryota > Viridiplantae > Streptophyta > Magnoliopsida > Asterales > Asteraceae > Ambrosia > Ambrosia artemisiifolia. Next base: position 3,230,714 of record CM063529.1, on the reverse strand, counting down.
CTTATGTTATATTTGCAAAACTGACATTCCTTTTACTTGCTACACCCATACCTAGCATTCACGAAGTCAAACAATGCTTACCGATGCGTTAGACGCGAATACGGATTGCGCGTATAAGCTAAACATCAAAATACAAGAAAAAGGGACAATAATCCAGTGGGGAGCGCAAGCTGGTGCACACCAGCGCAAGTTGCGCTGTTCACCTTGCACCCCGTGTCTAACCACATCAGAAGGTCAACGCAAGGTGCTCTGACCTTGCGCCCCTGACCGGATTTGCTACTAACTTTGGAGATTTCGCACAAAATCAAAGGTATTGATACCCCAAAACAATATACACTTGACCTTAGCCTTTTTGAACCCTCAAAGGACATATTTTTATCGTTCAATTCGGTTTCTGACATTCATATTTATTTAGCCATATATGCAAGTCCATTTCGACCCGTTAAGAGGTTTTAGGCACCACACCTAATGGCTTTCCATTCGCCTACTCATTTAACTTATGTTAAGTCAAAAACATCATCAAATATAATTTACCATGTCCCGTTTGTCCCCTCTATATGCAACCAAGCATGGGTCTAGTCTATGGTTGACCCATTACCACGTTTCTTACCTTGGCACAACCATAAATTATATGTTTCCTTCAAGATTCTCATACTACATGAATATATAAATTTGATATCATAATGCATGTTAAGTTCGGGAATCACTTACCTCAAGTCCTCCGAGTTCATGCTTGTTTACTTGCCTCATCTTGACACATTAGCCTCCCATGCTCGAGTCCGTCATTCCTATCCTTTTATGTCATCATGTTCACATCATTGTTAGCATACATGTTCATTTCTAAACCAGTCATATCTAACTCATATATTACATTGACTTGGAAAAGTCAAGTTATAACTTGCATAAGACATAGCTTCACACCCTTTTTGATTAATAATACAAGCAATTAAACTTAACATCGTATACGTCACATAACCAGGCTAATGTGTCTCACACGGAATCTCTAATCTCTCAATGATGCTAGAAAACTTACCATTTTAGTTGACTTTCCAGAAAGTCAACTTTCAACTATATAAACTGTCTTCCAACAAACATATGTCCATATTGACATACTAGACCGTATGAAATTCACCATAAACATCCTATTCACATATTGTAGGACACATACAACCATAAGATTACTTGCGTGCATACATACATACATACATACATACATACACACATACATACACACATACATACACACATACACACACACACATACACATACATACATACATACATACATACATACATACATACATACATACATACATACATACATACATACATACATACATACATACATACATACATACATACATACATACATACATACATACATACATACATACATACATACTGTAACAACCCGACCAGGAGGGGGCTGGACGTTACGACAGTTTGGTAACAGACTTACACAACGGAAGCAACGATGACTAATATTTAATGTTTTGATACAAATTCTAATCCAAAAATATAAATACACAACTTAAATAAATAAACTAGTAAATATGCAAGGACGAGACGCGGCGGTCGTCGAAGCAGCTGGCGGGTTGTTATTCACTAATTAATCCAATCTCTACACGTGCAAATCTCTAGAAGCTCTAATCCACATAAACAAGCAAATACCTTGCCTTTAAGATCCTCCAAACACAGTACTTGAACACATGCTTAAAAGAGTTTGGGTCAGCAATTACGCTGGTGAGTCCGTATAAGTAATAAAGTGGATCCAAAACAAGTTTATCATTTCAAAGCCAGTTTACAAGTTTACACAGTTTAACACAATTCAACACATGTGATGTACAAGCGACACCTCAACCCTAACATGGACTCTATATACTGCCACTATAGGTCCTGGCAAAATATATGTCGCAATGGTCTTTCACCTTAGTGGAGGGTTTCCCGGGCCCAACGTCCCGGGTCCACCTTGCGTGGTTAAGTGGCTTACCTCTAAGTTAATGAGTGTCAGTATTATCCGGCAGTCTGTATCTTGTCACATCAACAGTTTACACACACAAGCATGTATTCACCCCAAAACATTTATAAAACACAAAAAAGGGAGTGGTATACGGAACTCACCTGTCATGTCACATAGTGATATGGTATTCCAATGCCCCAAGTCTGTCTATCCGTTACATGCCAAGTCCTATCATGATTACAAGTATTAGCGGTGTAACCGTATATATGCGGTTACACGTGTGGACGAGCTTAGGATCTTTGGTCAATAACAGCGTCTTCTTCTATTTATCTAATTATATAGTTGTATAAGTATTGGTCCAAGGTTCTATACATCAAGGTTATCATCTTATGCCTTATTAATGTATTTTGTCCGAGTTATGAGCAAAGATCATATAACTAATGTTTATATTATAGTGCTCACGAAATCCTCCAATTTCCAAGTGTAAAGTCAATAGTGTACAAGTGCATATGTAGTCATTAAATCATGCTTAATGTCTTGTACTTACGGGATTCGTTCCATAGGTCTAATAGATCACATATCCTTCTCGAGTCGTTGTCGTTGATATTATAATTACTTATTTATATATCCTGTCCTTGGTGTCTAATACTTTGTGTTGGTCCATTGCTTACGTGATCGTCTAGGTTTCCCATCTCCGTGTGATTCGCTTAACCTCCAATGACTCGTACTAGGTTCATATATATTATAGTCGATCATCTAATTATCCAAGCTTGAAGGATGATATTTAGTTTAGCTTATGTTGTGTTCCTTTTTATCATTCCTATGTTTCAATTGTTATGTCTACATATTTGTTTTCATATCCAAATTCTTGCCTCGGCTCTTTTTAGTTCCACACGTGTCGCCCACAAGAGTTAGTAATAACAATATAAGTACTTTTAAATGTGTGATATACCTTCTTCATAATTTCTTTGGGTTGACTGGTCAGTTGACCAGGTCAACAGTCCATGATCTGAGCCCTATCCAAAATGTTCTTCACCTCCTGTTTCCTACTCCATCATCATCACCAATATTTTTTTCTACCTAGACATCAACTATAATCCCTTCAATTATTATCAAAAGGAACATGGGTCACCGTTTCTGTTATCAATCGTCAGCATCAAACCAAACTAAAACTATAACCTTAACCCATCCAACTATAGAACCTGTACAGTCACCATCGCCTAGAGCTCCTCCACGAACCACCCTCTCAGCACCAACGGTACCAGCCACCATCGTCACATGTACAACCATAATCAACATCATCCCGATTACCCGATCAACTTAATTGTACCACCACACAACAACAATCGTTAACCATCACCAACTTTCCATCTTTCATTTTCCCTCTCTCTACCTCTCTCTCTCTCTCTCTAACTCCATCTCTCTCATTCAATCTCACATATCTGTAACTCCCTCTCTCCCTCGTATCTCTCTCTCTCAGCATCTCTGCTTTCTCTCTCTGTGTGATAATAATAATAATCAGTAGGGTGAAGATGGAATGTTATTTGGGAACCGATCGCCGGAGCTCCGCTAGAGATGGTGGCCGGAGCTCCTCCCTGCTCCGCCCTCTCTCTCTTCTTTCGGTGGTGTGTGTGTGTGTGATCATCAGAAAGTAAAGGTTGGGTTGGTTAGGGGTTTTTATAGTGTGGTTGTTTTAAATGGTTTTTAGAAAACCATGGAAACCATCCATGGTTTATTTATCAAGATGTCACAATATGGGGAGGACATGTGTCCTCCCCTAGTGACTAATCACTAGGCAATCGGATGGGTTCGTTATCGGGTGTTAATTCGGTTTGATCTCGTGTCGCGTAACGTATTTCGTATACATATACAATTATACGGGTTCAAGTTCGTAACTAGTACTTGCATATTATAATTATTTTATTGTTATAATATTTTTAGATGCTAAAAATTTTGGGCCCTAGGTCCGGGGTGTTACATTCTCCCCCCGTTAATGGAATTCCGTCCTCGGAATTAGTCTCGAGCTATCCATCATTGCAATCCAGTATATTCCATACTCGGATTCAACATTCGGTTCTATATACTCGTGTGTACATAATTATTTTCTTAAATCCATTCATAAATTTATGTGGTTCCATACCAAGCCTCACGCTACTTTTAGGTTTAAAACAAATGGCTTCAAACTATCGACAGACTAGTGTAGGTTCTTGGTTTGATTCTCAGTTTTATTTTCGATGTGTCATTGATGTTTATATATAGGGTGTACCGCAGCTAACCCACCACGCCAATGATCCCTCGAAAATGCACTAAAAATCTTACCTAATCCTTGATAGAAAACATACTCGAAGACGTATTTTGTCGATAATTCCTATGTGTTTTCTGAAAATTATTAGTTCATAAGGACTATACTTAGGTTAAATTAAATACCAAAGTGGAGATCTTATATGATGCTAAGTTTTTAGCGCAATACCTTATTCTCAAAAGTTTCTATACTTAATACTATGGTTAAATTCTATCTAAACCTGTCAGCAAAATTTTGGAGTTCTTAAACCTTCATAATTTCAAAGAAAAGTGGGCAAATTGTAATAAAACATGGAGTAGTTGGACATCCAAGCGCGTTATATCGCTCTTAAACATACTAAGGGCGCATCACATTTCCTTGGTAACTTAAGTCTTAGCTTCTCATATTACTATCCTTAAAATTTTTCTTACTAGGCTTTGACTATATTCTCTTGTTCTTGACAAACATTCCTTATAATGGTTTTTAAGAGTGTTTCTGCTCCCCCCGTTAGGATCTGTCTATACTTTTCTAATACGTTTCATATTGGTGATTCGTTACCAGCTTAAAAAATTATGGAACTAATCCGGATATCTTAACACTAATCTTGAGACAACATGGGGTATAAAGTGACGGAATACGTATTAAACCTTAAGAGTACCTCAGGTAGTGTTCAGTCCTAGTTCATTCGAGTTGCTTAATCGAGTAGTCACAGTATGCGTACACCTTTGAGCCTAGTTTATTGGTATTTCTGTTGCCACTTAGAAATCTTTTATAAAATCTGCTATGACATTACAAATTCGAGGCTTTATGTCTGACTTAAATTGGTCAAGTTCGAATAGGAAAATCTAGTATTCAAGGGTTAATTTTGCAACTTATGACCTTAGCCAATCGGTGAATGCATAGATATGATCCTACGGTTTTGTATGCGTGAACCTGAATTACACAATAGTATAGTAAACGATAACTATGTAGTTAAAAGTAAAACTTATCGAATTATCCATTCACTAGGTTGATCGAATTTCATCTTGATACATTCTTGAATCTCGATTTCTACCAACCGATTTAATACTAAATTAAATCTGTAGAAATTGTTATCGATTAATTCCGAACGAATAACTCTAGAATTCCAGTGGTTTAACTTCTAACTTTAGTCTAGTTGGTAAGGAGATATTAATGCGAAGTTCAACTTATATAAGCACACAAAGCATATATTAAGTGATAGCTTATCTGGTTGAAAACAAAACTTATCGGATTTAGCGAGGTAAAAATGGAACTTCTAGGCCATTTGCTATGTTGGTATCTTGGATTCTCTCATGTTGAAATGCCAAATCTTGGCGACGTACCTGATTCTTGTAGTAAATTTTGCACTAAATCATGGAAAGTTAGTCACATGTAGTATTATTCACTAAAACTCGTTATATGTATATATATAAATAACCTATCAAACATGCCATGTTATACTAAATGTATCTAGTTCAAAGCCTTCATTGTGGTTTCACCACTATGTCACATGTTGTTTACGGCCTTGTTGTGGTCCATTTTCTCTTATAAGTTTATGGTCATCATAGCTATATTTATCTTAACTCCACGGAGGTCTATATCAATCAAGTCGAAGAAAAGGATCTAGTAACAAATGGTTTTAACTTCTTATTTTCGGTCTAAAATTCAACCTATACATATGTACGAATCACATAACAATGAACCATATAATCGACATTAACTATTTGGTCTAAAGATAGAAACTTATCGGATCATCAACTTGCTAGGTTGATTAAATTTTGCACTTTGGTGTCTTGTATTCTTTCAAGTTACAGTGCCGAGTTTTGGCGGGGTACCTGGTTCTCTTTGTTAACTTGCAACTTTTATAATGAAAAGTTAGTCGAATCATAATATTATTCTCTAATAATCATATTACGCATGTATATTGTTAATAGAACAAGTACTACGATGATCATCGAACACACTAGGGTTGTAACAAGTACATCGAATTCCAAATCTTTCCTATAGTCACTCAAATACATCGCCTATCCGTTTACACCAAGTTGCATCAAATGTATCAAGTTCAAAACCTTGGCTATAATGTCTCCAACATATCACATGATCGTATACGATTCTAACATAGTCTGTTTTCCTCACCTAAGTTCACGGCTATAATGGTTAACACTTACCATTCCGGCGACTCTTCGGATTTCCTAGAACTTATTGGTGCCTGTAAATTCACAATTACATGACGTCAAGTGTAATCGTCAATTTACCTCACGAAATTATTCTAGTAATCTCCGTCGTAGTCATTATTCACATATCACTCAAAGCTCGTATTCTAGTCATGCTGGTTCTAAATCCCTGTAAGCATTCTAGTGTGTTCAGGTACTCAAGTCTCGACTTATTTCGTTTCTTACTCTGGTCAGTCTTAATTTCAAGGTATTCCCTAGCTGAGTAGTCTTAAAGCTTTAAACGCTAAGTTCTCTATGTTGTCCTCATGTAGCATAGGATATCTGGAGATATCCTATTCCGGTACATCCGTTGCTCTGATACCAACTGTAACAACCCGACCAGGAGGGGGCTGGACGTTACGACAGTTTGGTAACAGACTTACACAACGGAAGCAACGATGACTAATATTTAATGTTTTGATACAAATTCTAATCCAAAAATATAAATACACAACTTAAATAAATAAACTAGTAAATATGCAGGGACGAGACGCGGCGGTCGTCGAAGCAGCTGGCGGGTTGTTATTCACTAATTAATCCGATCTCTACACGTGTAAATCTCTAGAAGCTCTAATCCACATAAACAAGCAAATACCTTGTCTTTAAGATCCTCCAAACACAGTACCTGAACACATGCTTAAAGAGTTTGGGTCAGCAATTACGCTGGTGAGTCTGTATAAGTAATAAAGTGGATCCAAAACAAGTTTATCATTTCAAAGCCAGTTTACAAGTTTACAGAGTTTAACACAATTCAACACATGTGATGTACAAGCGACACCTCAACCCTAACATGGACTCTATATACTGCCACTATAGGTCCTGGTAAAATATATGCCGCAATGGTCTTTCACCTTAGTGGAGGGTTTCCCGGGCCCAACATCCCGGGTCCACCTTGCGTGGGGGATTCCCCAAGTAGTACTACCCATATATTAAGTGGCTTACCTCTAAGTTAATGAGTGTCAGTATTATCCGGCAGTCTGTATATTGTCACATCAACAGTTTACACACAAAACAGTTTACACACACAAGCATGTATTCACCCCAAAACATTTATAAAACACAAAAAAGGGAGTGGTATACGGAACTCACCTGTCATGTCACATAGTGATATGGTATTCCAATGCCCCAAGTCTGTCTATCCGTTACATGCCAAGTCCTATCATGATTACAAGTATTAGCGCGTGTAACCGTATATATGCGGTTACACGTGTGGACGAGCTTAGGATCTTTGGTCAATAATAGCGTCTTCTTCTATTTATCTAATTATATAGTTGTATAAGTATTGGTCCAAGGTTCTATACATCAAGGTTATCATCTTATGCCTTATTAATGTATTTTGTCCGAGTTATGAGCAAAGATCATATAACTAATGTTTATATTATAGTGCTCACGAAATCCTCCAATTTCCAAGTGTAAAGTCAATAGTGTACAAGTGCATATGTAGTCATTAAATCATGCTTAATGTCTTGTACTTACGGGATTCGTTCCATAGGTCTAATAGATCACATATCCTTCTCGAGTCGTTGTCGTTGATATTATAATTACTTATTTATATATCCAAGTCCTTGGTGTCTAATACTTTGTGTTGGTCCATTGCTTACGTGATGGTCTAAGTTTCCCATCTCCGTGTGATTCGCTTAACCTCCAATGTCTCGTACTAGGTTCATATATATTATAGTCGATCATCTAATTATCCAAGCTTGAAGGATGATATTTAGTTTAGCTTATGTTGTGTTCCTTTTTATCATTCCTATGTTTCAATTGTTATGTCTACACATTTGTTTTCATATCCAAATTCTTGCCTCGGCTCTTTTTAGTTCCACACGTGTCGCCCACAAGAGTTAGTAATAACAATATAAGTACTTTTAAATGTGTGATATACCTTCTTCATAATTTCTTTGGGTTGACTGGTCAGTTGACCAGGTCAACAGTCCATGATCTGAGCCCTATCCAAAATGTTCTTCACCTCCTGTTTCCTACTCCATCATCATCACCAATATTATTTTCTACCTAGACATCAACTATAATCCCTTCAATTATTATCAAAAGGAACATGGGTCACCGTTTCTGTTATCAATCGTCACCATCAAACCAAACTAAAAATATAACCTTAACCCATCCAACTATAGAACCTGTACAGTCACCATCGCCTAGAGCTCCACCACGAACCACCCTCTCAGCACCAACGGTACCAGCCACCATCGTCACATGTACAACCATAATCAACATCGTCCCGATTACCCGATCAACTTAATTGTACCACCACACAACAACAATCGTTAACCATCACCAACCTTTCCATCTTTCATTTTGCCTCTCTCTACCTCTGTCTCTCTCTCTCTCTCTCTAACTCCATCTCTCTCATTCAATCTCACAGATCTGTAACTCCCTCTCTCAATCGTATCTCTCTCTCTCAGCATCTATGCTTTCTCTCTCTGTGTGATAATAATAATAATCAGTAGGGTGAAGATGGAATGTTATTTGGGAACCGATCGCCGGAGCTCCGCCAGAGATGGTGGTCGGAGCTCCTCCCTGCTCCGCCCTCTCTCTCTTCTTTCGGTGGTGTGTGTGTGTGATCATCAGAAAGTAAAGGTTGGGTTGGTTAGGGGTTTTTATAGTGTGGTTGTTTTAAATGGTTTTTAGAAAACCATGGAAACCATCCATGGTTTATTTATCAAGATGTCACAATATGGGGAGGACATGTGTCCTCCCCTAGTGACTAATCACTAGGCAATTAGATGGGTTCGTTATCAGGTGTTAATTCGGTTTGATCTCGTGTCGCGTAACGTATTTCGTATACATATACAATTATACGGGTTCAAGTTCGTAACTAGCACTTGCATATTATAATTATTTTATTGTTATAATATTTTTAGATGCTAAAAATTTTGGGCCCTAGGTCCGGGGTGTTACACATACATACATACACACATACAATCCATTCTAATTTATACATGATTTTCATCAAAACACATCCGTTATGTTAATTTACTAACAATCATCATATTCCATTCATATCCATCAATTACTGGCATGCAAGTTCATCTACACATTTCATCAAACTCTTGGTGGGCGTAACATATTTTGAGCACATTGTACAAGCTCCTACAACACGCATTCCACCAAAACACATAATCACCTTCAATCATGATAAATTTCCACATGAATAGCATCAACTAAACATTATTTCTACCATTACATGGATTTACAACTAATTTAGCAACATCAAAGCTACTAATGAAAACCTAAAATCATCATCTTTTGCAACTAAGCAACTTTTAGTAATTAGCTCATCTCTAAACCATTAGAGATGATCAATATCACTTACAATCAAGCAATAATACGAATTTAACATCATTTGCCCAAAACCCACATATGGGTTTTGAAACTTGGATGAGTTTTATGCTAGGGTTCTTACCATAAGCTCCAAACTTTGTAGATAACCCTCAATTTGCAACCCCATCATGTCAATACTCAAACCCTTGCATCAATTCTTCCATTTTGGTGTGACTAGGGCTTGAATTTTGCTCAAGAGAGCCCCTCTTTGGGGCTGATCACGTTTTTAACCCAAAATGGGTGTTTTCTTGCCATTTTATTTGGACAATTTACACTAATAGTCCCCTAATTATGTCCCAATATATTTCTTTATAAAACTTAACTAACCAAGTTAGTTTTCTAGTGTATTTGTTCACTTAAATAGATAATAACACAAACAAGGTTATTTTCATAATATAACATAACCCACATTCTTATCATCCCATTTTATTATCTATAAAGACTCGTTATACTATTTAATTCGTTTTTTCATTTCTTATTCACGCCTAATAGCGTAATTAAGCAAAACGGATTTTCGGGAGGTTAGTACATACCTGCGAGCATTCTATCCTTTCCACAATTTCCGAGATCTATCTTAGATCGTGTCTCTGAGACATCTTCATCCTCCACAAAAGCTCACCTTAACATAAACACCACAATTAGTTTTTAACATGTCATGTGAGTTAATATTAAATTCTACCTTTGGGCCTTGATCGAGTCTCTGATTGTACGGGTCGCTGTTTTCAAGAGCACACAAGTTTGAGTTCATGTACTTACTTCCTTGTACAAGATTTCACTCAAACCAGGGCTTTGATACCGACTTGTAACACCCTAAACCATTTTACAGAAAATATGCAGCGGAAATACGGACAGAAAATTTCTTGCTTTATAGAACATTCCCATACTACATGAATATATAAATTTGATATCATAATGCAAGTTAAGTTCGGGAGTCACTTACCTCAAGTCCTCCGAGTTAATGCTTGTTTACTTGCCTCATCTTGACCGATTAGCCTCCCATGCTTGAGTCTGTCATTCTTATCCTGTCATGTCATCATGTTCACATCATTGTTAGCATACATGTTCATTTCTAAACCAGTTATATCCAACTCATATATTACATTGACTTGCATAGGTCAATTTATAACTTGCATAAGACATAGCTTCACACCCTTTTTGATTCATAATTCAAGCAATTAATCTTAACATCGTATACGACACATAACCAAGCTAATGTGTCTCACACGGAATCTCTAATCTCTCAATCATGATAGAAAACTTACCATGTTAGTAGACTTTCCAGAAAGTCAACTTTCAACTATATAAACTCTCTTCTTACGAACAAATGTCCAAATTGACATACTAGACCATATGAAATTCACCATAAACATCATATTCTCATATTGTAGGATACATACAACCATAAGATTACTTGCGTGCATACATACATACATACACACATACAATCCATTCTAATTTATAAATGATTTTCATCAAAACACATCCTTTATGTTAATTTACTAACAATCATCATATTCTATTCATATCCATCAATTACTTGCATGCAAGTTCATCTACACATTTCATCAAACACTTGGTGGGCGTACCATATTTTGAGCACATTGTACAAGCTCCTACAACACGCATTCCACCAAAACACATAATCACCTTCAATCACGATCAATTTCCACATAAATAGTATCAACTAAACATTATTTCTACCATTAAATGGATTTACAACTAATTTAGCAACATCAAAGCTACTAATGAAAACCTAAAATCATCGTCTTTTGCAACCAAGCAACTTTTAGTAATTAGCTCATCTCTAAACCATTAGAGATGATCAATATCACTTACAATCAAGCAATAATACGAATTTAACATCATTTGCCCAAAACCCACATATGGGTTTTGAAACTTGGATGAGTTTTGTGCTAGGGTTCTTGCCATAAGCTCCAAACTTTGTAGATAACCCTCAATTTGCAGCCCCATCATGTCAATACTCAAACCCTTGCATCAATTCTTCCATTTTGGTGTGACTAGGGCTTGAATTTTGCTCAAGAGAGCCACTCTGGGGCTGATCACGTTTTTCACCCAAAATGGGTGTTTTCTTGCCATTTTATTTGGAGAATTTACACTAATAGTCCCCCAATTATGTCCTAATATTATTTGTTGATAAAACTTAACTAACCAAGTTAGTTTTCTAGTGTATTTATTCACTTAAATAGATAATAACACAAACAAGGTTATTTTCATAATATAACATAACCCACATTCTTATCATCCCATTTTATTATCCATAAAGACTCGTTATACTATTTAATTCGTTTTGACATTTCTTATTCACGCCTAATAGCGTTATTAAGCAAAATGGATTTTCGGGATGTTACAAGTCCTCACCCTGCTGGTGTGTGGGTTAGGGAGAGGGATAGTTACTGACCTGGATGAGGATTCATCAGAAGTCCTCACCCTGCTGGTGGTTCTGGAATAGTCTACTGAAGGGGTATATTGGGAATTATCTTGAGACTTAGAATTTGAGCCTTTAAGGCTATTGCTATCTTGTTTGTTCATAAGTTTCAAGTGATTCTTTAAGATTGTGGAATTTTTAGGTATAAAAGAGATCATACCTCTGGTTAGATTTGGTAGCACATCTTCTTCTTTCTATTTTTCAATATTTACCTTCCAGACTGGCATGATGGTGGAGTTGAGCATGAGCTCATTTTCTTCAAACTGCATTTTGGTTTCTTCAATTTTCTTTGCAATCACAAGTCCTAAGAATCCAGGATAATGAAGGTGTTTTTCTGTTTCTTTTCCTCTACTCATAGGTGTTTTTAAGTATTGGTTCCTCTTTTTGATCTGGTTCCAGATCAAATCAGCATATGTGACACTCGTCGAAATCACAGGTCATGACCGTACACTTAGCTACATGTATATAGTGTGCATAGCATTACATGTCATCTATTTCATCGTAATTGGGCCATACAGGTTTCCAACGAGTCAATCCCGAGGCATACAGTCTAACAGTAGACACACTAGTTAACACAAAGCCCTATTTAGTCGAATAATTCATGATTGATTTTTGGAAATCCAAGCAAAACCTTAGCTGTGGGAATCCATGCAATTGAACATAAGAATTCCAATTTGTTACCCCGACAAGAACCAAAACAAACAATGTTCACATACATGAACTATCCACATGCGTTGTCCATGCAAAACTAGGAACTTAACTGATAAAAGACATAAATAGTATGCTCACACGATCCTAATTTCGGTCATATGTAACCATATAAACCACAAGGGTGATTAAATTACAACAAATTTGTGTACATAGACTTCAGTTGAAATACATATACATATTCATATAGACACACATAGACAAGTTAATATTAAGCAAGATTAAAAATTATATGTCTACGTATATGTGTATGCGATATACATATATGTGGGTATGGATGCTTGTAACAACAAAAATTCATCCCCATACACATATATACATATTCACGATCACACACACACATATAATCTATCCATTGCTTAAACATCTCATCTTACACATACATACATATAACTCGACACACATACACACACTTACACTAACCACCAGGCCATCCTACACCTACACCTTGCACTAACAAAGAAGGTGGCTCCATTCCAACACCCTCCCATGCATATTGACTTTCCTAAATTTCCTACACCGTTTCCCACCTTGTTTTCACCTATTTCCCATAACCAATCATGGTTAGTCAACCCTAAAGCATGCAAAACATACACTAGAATGAGAGTACAACATCCTAACAAAATAGTCTAGTGGGAATTGACCTTCCAAAACCATTCCACACTCACAAAAAATCGGCCCCAAGGAAGCACACAAACAAACAAAAACCTTGGTTACCACCTTGCACAAACATGGCAACAACATAAAACACATGAGCCTCCACACTTTGTCAACTTACCAAAACTAATTATGCCCGTTCCCCATGATATTTCATCCGAAACCCACCCTACATAACCAAACAAAACATTCAAGTCAACTTATTTCATCTTGAGAGGCTCTAGTTCAATGCACTCCATTAAAGCAAGACTTTGACCTTCCATTTTGTGAACCAATGGCACATGGTCATCCCCACCACCTCTCCGCTATATATAGTAGCACAAGAGCTCATGTAGATCACACCATAACCTCCACAAATCTCACTAACACTTGAACACCATCTCCCTCCCTTTGTTTATCTTCGGCCGAGAACAAACACCCCTCAAAGGGCCTTAGTCAATCGTTCACCACCATCATTTGGGAATCACGAGTCACTAGCAAGCATCTAGGAGTCACATTGTGGAGAGTTAGCTTATTTTCTTTTGATATTTTCGGCTACACACAAGTGAGGTATAAAAACCGAACCATTTCCTTTATTTCCAAAATGCTCGAACATGGAAAGGTTCACCCGAAGGCACTCACTCTCACACACATAAGTTTTCGAGAAAAACTAACTTAAACACATAAGTTTTATGGTTAAAATCCAACGTTTTCACTTAAGGATACACACACACACGTATGTATACGATTTCTTGCACCCTAGAACACTTACATGGACATATGTGTACACCCACACATACATATGAATGTATGCGTGATTGTATAGGGTCCAGGCTGGCCCAAAACAAGTCAATCTTGCTTAGTTTTATAACATATAATAAGGTTTGTTTTATAAACATGTTTTAAAGACACTAGAAACATGTGTTAAACAAGCCTAACACAAGAGATTTCTTGAAAACTGATGATAAATACTAACATGTGTGTATATTTAAGGACAAAATACTTTAATATGGTGTTTTTATACAATATTACAAAGAATAAGTCCATGTCCCACCCTAGACTTACATAACTGAGGCATAAGTAACACTCAGTAACATTAAGTAAGTCAAGCCACATGTTTTACCAAAAACAGACTAAACATAGCCACATTAATGGCAATACGAACATTTTCTGACACATACAGTGTGTGACACACATGGATAGTGGTAGAGAAACCCCTAGTCCATGGGTGTTCCAGTCGGGTGAACAATTGCATGCTAGTTAAAATCAAACATAGACTTAAGATTGCCTTTAAATGAACTTAGGGTATCCCATACCAAACACACCGCATCAGATTCAGTTCAGTCTAGAATCCCGACATCAAGTGAGTTTTTCACGGCCCCTTTTTACAGTTTTTTTTACATTTTTCTGGGGGGACACATGCGTACAGTTTACAATTACAATATGACTATTATGTGAACATGAGACATTAAGGTTCAGGATCCATTAAGCCCTCATGTCATACATCATACCATAACCATTAGCTATGGACTTAGCCATGAAACACCGGAATAGATCTATCGAGTTGACACCCCCACTCTTGGCCAGTCACTTTGACCGGATGATAGATATCAAAAGAGTTCTTGAATTTCACATTATTTATTGTTTTTAGTGTACAATGGGCGAGGCACAATATGTCAAGGTTTGGTTATGGGCTCATGTCAGATCACATATTGATTATTGCCCTAGCTAGGCAATGATTTAGTCGGTTTTGGAGTACATGTGCATCGTATGGAAAACCGTGAACTCACAAACTTTATGTTGACCTATAATTTTACATGCACGTTTTTCAGGAAATTAGCATGGATAATGGAACTTGTGAAGGTCGTGTGCGAGCATTTATGGGATACCTCCTTTTGAACCGTTGTGTTGTTGTTTTCATCCTAGACATTTTTATACAATGGTTTTAAACTTAAACAATTAACGTTATGTTTAACAAATTTGGTTGTTTAATGGAAGTTCCTATTTTATTTTAATTAATGCTCGTGTGACCTTTGTGCTTGGAAATCATTCGAAGTTGCACCTTGCGTTTCCGCCTTGGAAGGGGTGTGACAGATTGGTATTAGAGCACGAGGTAATAGCGAACTAAGATTCTTTTGAGTCAAACTATAATCTAAACAAAAAAAATTCGAAATGTTTTCCAAAGAAAGAAACACAACACTTGTCCATACGCGCTACGCAAGTTCCATGCCAGTTATATACTTCACACATTAGAAGATATACTAAGTACACCACATGATTACTGACACGCAAGTGTGTTCATTGATTTCCATGATCATGGCACACCACGACGACCCTATCATTCTCTCGGATTTCAAGGAGGAGATTGTACCAGATAGCCCTCCAGCCGACGACCTTCAGCAGGGTTATGAGCCTGATTCTAATGATTTAGACACCGAGGACGATCACATGCAGGTTGATCATGCCATTTCAGAGGATGAGGAGGTCATGCCTGCTGGTGAGGCACAATAGGAGGATGTACCCCTACCACAGCCAAAGCCCCGGGGGCCAGCCTTCTGATCATATCGCCCGTGTCCGGGTGGGACGCGTATGATGTACACCCCTCGAAAACGAGTGCTCCCTCCACCGGCTCTTATCGCTCTAGCTGAGCCTCCTGCCCAGGTTTACCCCGAGCCTCCAGAACCAGCCGATCCCTAGCCCCCAGCTCCAGAGGAGCCAGAGTCACCCAGAAGGAAACTTCTCTGGAGATCTCAGGCTCGTAAGAGGACTTATTTGCCGACTATGGATGGATTCTTAGCCAACTCTGACGAGGATGCTGACGGCGAGAATCCCTCTACCTTTGAGACTGGTGGTCCATCCCAGCCTCCCTCTGACACTCCACTAGCCACCAGCTTTGAGCCAGCTCCTGTGCACCACACCCTTTTCTCTGTGCGGGACGTAGTTGGGCGTCACGACACAAAGATTGGGGTGTTGCGGGGGATAGTTCAGGAGATTGGGTATGATCTTTATTTGTTGGGTTATACCCGTGATCCTATCCCCTATCGACTGGCAGAGTTGGGTACCCGTGTTTACGAGGCGGATCAGGGACACGCTGCAGCCGAGGAGCGTGTTGCAATGGAAAGTCCGATATTTTGATTCCTATATTGTTGTTGTATTTGTGCCGTGTTCTTGTGATCTTGTTGTCGTTTGTGTTGATTGTATAGTTGCTTGTTTGGTGCATATATTAACAATATTATACAGTGATATGTGTCTCATTCTTTTAATCTTATGTATTAGAAGAACATGCCTCCAAAAGAACTACCCGATCGACTTCCGAGGAAGAAGCTTTTCCGACCACCTCAGCGGACCTAGCCAGGGTAATTGCATAGGCTATCACACAACATGAAGCGAATCGCGCCGATTCTAGTGGCGGTCGAGCGCAGCAGGCAGAGGTAGAACCCAGGAACCTGAAACTGGTAAAAGTTCTTGCCTATCCCTTCCTAGCCTTACTCGCATCCTATGCCGATCCTTTCATTCATGATCCGTTCTTTTTGACGCTGCAGAAGTAGAGAATACCATAGGTGGTTGTTCCTACAAGACGTTCATGGCATGCAAGCCCTGGAACTTTCGAAGGTCAGAAGGAGCAATCGGTATTGTCCGCTGGATCAACAAAACCGAGTCGGTATTGACATCAGCGGTTTCTTAGAGGACCAAAAGATCAAGTATGTCACTTGCACCTTCCAGGACGAGGCGTTGACGTGGTGGAACCTACAAGTGCATACCTTGGGTCGTGAAGCTGCCTACAAGCTTTCTTATGCCGAGTTGAAGTCAATACTGATGGACAAGTATTGCCTGCGGAGTGAGCTGCAGAAGTTGGAGACCGAGTTCTGGAATTTGTCCATGAATGGGGCAGATATCACTGCCTATACCACCCGATTTCATGAGCTGTCTCTCCTAGTTCCACATATGGTTACCCCTAAGTATAAGCGGGTAGAGACATACATCTGGGGACTTTTTCCTAAGATCCGTAGTATGGTCACAACTGTTGCTCCAGCTTCCATTCAACATGTTGTCACCCTTGCTCACAGCCGGCCTTACCGATGATGCGGTACGCATGGTTTCCCTAACCCAAAAGGAATCAGACAAGGGTGAAAGCGCTGGGAATAAGCGAAAGTGGTCCAACTTCAACAAGGGTAAAGGCGCAGAGGGTAATTCCAACAAGAAGCTCGAAACTGTCAAAGCCTTTGTTGCCGTCGCTACTGACACTCGCAAGCCATACAATAGGCCCCACCCGCTATGCAATAAATGCAAGTACCATCATGTGGGGATGTGCACGAGTATCAAATGTGAGAAGTGTAAGCGGATGAGACATCCCACAGTGCAGTGCCGGGCCAAAGCAGTTGTGAACTCTGACGGTAAACCGGGATGTTTTGAGTGTGGAGCTACCGACCATTTCAAGAAAGACTGCCCCATGCTGAAGGGTCAAGCTCGTGTCAGGGATTTTGTCATGGGTACTGATGACGCACGCGAGGAGCCTGAAGTTGTCACGGGTACATTCCTCGTAAACAATCATACTGCTTCTGTACTATTTGATACCGGTGCCGATCTAAGCTTTATGTCAACCGACTTTAAACGGACCCTCGGTCTAGAGTCAAGTAAGTTGCATACACATTATTCTATAGAATTGGCCAATGGTAAGACATTTAGGTCCAAGGAAGTAGTTAAAAATTGTGCGTTGAAGTAGGGAGATTATGAGTTCAGTATCGGTCTTCTGCCGATTGATTTGGGAAGTTTCGACGTTGTGGTTGGTATGGATTGGTTGTCGAAGAACCGCGCCGAGGTAATTTGTTTTGTGAAAGTTGTTCGAGTTCCGTTGCCCAGTGGAGAGGTTTTATCCATATAGGGGAGCGCAGGAAGACTCCGTTGTGGATTGTATCTTGCATGAAGGCCCAGAAGTGCTTGCGGAAAGGTCACTTTGCATTCTTAGCGCTTGTGAGCGAGAAGAAGCCAGAGGAGAACAGAATCGAAGACATCCCTATCGTGAGAGATTTTCCAGAAGTTTTTCTCGAAGATCGATCTGAGATCAGGCTATCACCAGCTACGTATTCACGAAGAGGACATACCCAAGACTGCTTTCAGGACACAGTATGGCTATTTCGAGTTTCTGGTTATGCCATTTGGTTTGACAAACGCGCCGGCAGTGTTCATGGATCTGATGAACCGGGTGTGTAAACCTTACCTCGACAAGTTCGTGATTGTGTTCATTGATGACATTCTGATCTACTCTCGGACTCGAGAGGACCATGAGAAACATTTGAGAGTGATTCTAAATCTACTCAAGGAGATGAAACTGTATGCCAAGTTATCCAAATGCAACTTCTGGATTCGTGAAGTTCATTTCCTCAATCATATAGTGAACGAGAAGGGTATACATGTTGATCCAGCAAAGGTAGAGTTGATCAAAGACTGGCCTAGACCCAGTACCCAAACAGAAGTTCGACAATTTCTAGGGTTAGTTGGCTATTATCTGCGATTCATTGAGAATTTTTCAAAGATAGCCCAGTCCCTAACAGTCTTGACTCAGAAAGACAAGAAATTCGAATGGGGAGATCAGTAAGAATCAACTTTTCAGCTTTTGAAGCTCAAGCTATGCAGCGCACCGATTCTCTCACTGCCAGAGGGAACTGAAGATTTTGTGGTCTATTGCGATGTATCTACCAAGGTCTCGGTTGTGTCTTGATGCAGAGAGACAAGGTCATTGCCTATGCCTCTCGTTAACTCAAGGTGCACAAACGGAACTACACAACCAATGATTTGGTGTGGGGTGCAGTAGTGTTCGCGCTCAAGATATGGAGACACTACCTCTGTGGGACTAAGTGTACTGTCTTTGCTGATCATAAGAGCTTATATCATATCTTTGACCAGAAGGATCTAAATATGCGTCAGAGACGATGCATTGAGCTTCCCAACGATTATGACTGTGAGATTAAGTACCATCCAGGGAAGGCAAATGTTGTAGCAGACGCATTAAGCCGAAAGGAACATACCAAAACGTCGCGTGTTCGTGCGTTAGGAATGACCATTCATACTGATCTCACTACTCGTATTCGCCAGGCTCAGCAAGAAGCTCTTCAGGATAGTAATATTAGAGAAGAAGCTCTATACAGCCAGGTTAGTGAGCTAGAGACAAAGCCTGATTGGACAAAGTATTTCTTGAATAGATTATAAGTTCCTGTGTATCAAGGATTGATTGATTGATTTGGTCTTGGATGAAGCATATAAGTCCAAGTACTCGAAACACCCTGGTGCAGCTAAGATGTATAAGGACCTCAAGGAGTTTCATTGGTGGCCTAACATCAAGGGTTCTATTGCGGCCTATGTTAGATGTTACTTAACATGTTCAAAGGTCAAGGCAAAGTACCAGAAGCCGTCAGGTATGCTTCACCAACTAGAGATTCCTGTTTGGAAATGGGAGCAAATATCTATGGACTTCATCACTAAGCTGCCAAAGACATCTCATGGTCATGATGCGATTTGGGTAATTGTCGATCGTTTAACAAAGTCTGCAGATATCTTGCCAATCAAAGAAACGGACAAAACGGAGAAATTATCCAGATTATACATCAATGAGATTGTATCAAGGCATGGTCTGCCTACTTCAATAATCTCTGATCGAGATATTCGCTTCACTTCGAGATTTTGGCAGTCGTTGCAAGAAGCCCTTGGTTCCCAGTTGGATTTGAGCACCGCTTACCATCCCCAGACAGATGGATAAAGCGAGAGGACCTTTCAGACGTTGGAAGACACAACTGAGGCATAAGAAACACTCGGTAACTTTAAGTAAGTCAAGCCACATGTTTTACCAAAAACAGACTAAACATAGCCACATTAATGGCAAAACGAACATTTCTAACACATACAGTGTGTGACACACATGGATAGTGGTACAGAAACCCTTAGTCCATGGGTGTTCCAGTCGGGTGAACAATCGCATGCTAGTTAGAATCAAACATAGACTTAATATTGCCTTTAAATGAACTTAGGGTATCCCAGACCAGACACACAGCATCAGATTCAGTTCAGTCTAGAATCCCGACATCAAGTGAGTTTTTCACGGCCCCTTTTTACAATTTTTTTTACATTTTCCATGGGAAAAACATGCGTACGGTTTTCAATTACAATATGACTATTATGTGAACATGAGACATTAAGGTTCAGGATCCATTAAGCCCTCGTGTCATACATCATACCATAACCATTAGCTATGGACTTAGCCATGAAACACCGAAATAGATCTATTGGGTTGACACCCACACTCTTGGTCAGTCGCTCTCACCGGGTGACAGATATCAAAAGAGTGCTGGTATTTCACATTATTCATTGTCTTTAATGTACAATGGGCGAGGCACAACATGTCAAGGTTTGGTTATGGGCTCATGTCAGATCACATATTGATTATTGCCCTAGCTAGGCAATGATTTAGTCGGTTTTGGATTACATGTCCATCGTATGGAAAACCCGTGAACTCACCAACTTTATTTTGAGCTATATTTTTACATTCATGTTTTTTGAGAAATTAGCACGGATAATGGAACTTGTGAAGGTCACATGCGAGCATTTATGGGATACCTCCTTTTGAACCGTTGTGTTGTTGTTTCCATCCTAGGCATTTTTATACAATGGTTTTAAACTTAAACAATTAACATTATGTTTAACAAATTTTGTTGTTTAATGGAAGTTCCTGTTTTATTTTAATTGATGCTCGTGTGACCTTTGTGCTTGGAAATCATTCGAAGTTGCACCTTGCGTTTCTGCCTTGGCGGGGTGTGACAGCATAATCCAGTTTGGCTCCAGTGACTAAGCCATACAGATTATTCAATGAATATTGGCTTCTTTGGTCCATTCCTCTTGTTTATGATCATAAACAATAGACTCCAGAAGGGAGATAGATTCCTTATCTTCAAACCTCCTAACTTTTTGAAGTTGGCCTTGTATCCTATTTCCCTTAGAGCTTCACCCACTCTTTCAAAACTAGGTAACACATCATACACTGTTTCAGTTGGTAATCCCAGATTATCTCTTATATCTTGAATATGAATCTTCATTGTTTGATTGTCCGAGATTTGAGCAACTAGGACATCCTCAATGCCATCCTCTACTACTTCTACCGTCATGGTTTCCATACTTGTTGCAACACCTTTACTGGTACTGACTTAGAATTACTCAGAGCCCCAACAAGAGGACAGTGCTTTAAGTATTCAACTATGATCTAGTGCCTTTCATCATACTTGGTGTGATCAAGGTCAGCAACTATGTTGTTTGCCTTCCCGTCACTGTAGGCTATCCATTTGTTTCTTGGTAAAGTCTGGGGTTGTTGTGTCAAAGAGGATTGACAAGCCAGTATAAACCTTAGTCTGAATCACCTTCTGGCGTATTTTGCTAAGTATAGAAAGTACTAAAGAAGAAGAAGAAGAAGAAGAAGACAAAGTACTGAAGAAGCTAATACAAGTGCTGAAAGGGGAACCAGACAGAACACCTGAAGAACAACTTTGTCATCAGAAGTTGTTTGGTCTTTAGCAGTTTTAGTTGAAGCTTCCCACCGCCCTTAACTTTAGTAGTTTTTGTATTATATTAGTTTTTGTTACTTTATGTACAAGTTCCAACACTACAGCCTGTTGTAGTATTATTATATTATTTCAATACTTTCAATGTACGTATTGTTCAGTCTATAAATAGATGGGGTCACCCCTTCTATTTTAGACATCTTTTGTAGTAAACATTTTTATGATATGAGAATCATTTCAAGCACTTATTACTGTTTTATTCATTAACTGTTTTACTCTCATATTAACTGCTTTGGTTCTATTATTGAGGGGGAGCAATAACTACTGTTAAAAGTGATACTTTAACTTACAACACTTAATACTATTTCGCTGGGCATTTACTTTGATATATCTTACAAGTGTTCTTAAAAGAAACTGTGATAAATTGTAAGAATTGATCCAACAATTGGTATCAGAGCACTGGTTTATCTGATAACATATCAATCTAACAAATTGAGAATCAGACACAGGCGCTTATTGATATTCAATCAAGGATAAAAGTTAGCTTTATCGAAAACATCCATCACTTTAAGAAATCATTGAACAATCAAACTTCTTAAAAATGGTTCCTCATAATATTGAATACGCAAATAAGCCTCCCATGCTAGTCAGAAATGAATATAATATCTGGCAAAGAAGGATGGCACATACTTTGTCACAACAAAATACGAGTATTGCGGAAGCGTAAAGAGAGTATCAAAGTAAAACATCTTGCGCAAAATACCGCGCCCAAAAACAGAGTAATGTAAATAAACCAAAATAAGTTTTATTAATGTTTAAACCCAATGACACCAATGATGCATGCCCTTACGTGCTCCGTACCTAGCGACCTGCAAAAACATGCTAGCATGTGTCAACATAAAGTTAGTGAGTTCACAAAGTTAAGTAAATGAGTAAGTAAATGTGCAGGTTTCCAAAACCACGTAACCAGTAACCAAAACCAAGAACCACTAGTTCAGCGTATGCTAAGGGTAGCTAACCCATTCATGATAACTAAACAATGATATACCGAACTGCTACTTAAACGATGCACTCACCCCGTGAGTTGGTTTTTGCCTCCCATCATTGCCTATCAACAATGATAAAATCTAAGGTCGTAGTTCACGCCCGGCTCCCAGCACGGTGTGAGGTTTGTCAAACCTAATAGCGCTATCAACTAGTAACCCGCTTGCCATAACTCGGCAACTCATTCGGTAAATAGTGAAGGACTTCCATGATAGAATGTAGTTTAGTTCGTCAAGGACAAAAACATGTGAAGCCACTAAAAACCCGATTCACCCAGTGAATCCATGTATCCCAAAACCCGGGATAAAATGTAGTCCCAAACTGGCCTAGAAAAGTAAGTAATTCCCAACCAGGAATTAGTGTTGTCTCAAAACCCGAGATGCATGCTTGTTAGAAAAAGTAGTGAAACTCACCTTAGGTTGCAAGCTAAAAATCCAAACTCTGCAAATAATAAGGACGTGCTACCGACTCCCTATTATATGTGCCACTACGTGAGTATATGTGTATACACAATACACCCCATAACTCGTTTGTCCAAGACGTTTAATAATGTGAAAACGTTTAAGTGACACCTAGTGTAACTACATGCACAAGTAAACCTTACGAATCTGTTGGTGAAAAATATGTTTAATATTAGTTATACACATCATATACATCTCATACAAGTGCACATACAAGTTCAAGTCATAACTAAGTCATACAAGCCTTCAAACAAGCACTTATACACATATGTCATAATCTGCGTTTTTAGGACAGATTACGCACTGTCAAAACGATTTTATGAAAAATACTTACACAACGAATTAGACTCCCAACATTTTACTGAATATTCCTAGTAGTCGATAAGACGTTTCCATATTTTTGTTTCATAACAAAACGTTGTTGAAAATTATGAAAAATCAATTACTGCAGCTAGTTTCTGAAAACATTCACATCAGGTCAGTTGACGAGAAAAATTCCCAGAAATCGTGTATTCATCCAAACGGGATGAATCCACATGGAGAAGCCGTGTTTTTCTTATATAAACCTACTGTCCAAATTTCGTGACCTAACTCCTTGTAAAACTCGAGTTATGGTCGTTTAAAATTGACCCAAAATATTAATCCGAAAATCAGATTTGACCCATGTTTGTATAAAATTCCGAAAACATAGTAAACGACATCCAAAACACACAAACTTACACATTCCGTAAAACTAAGATCATGAAGAACATTCTAGAGACAAGTAACGATCAAAACAAACACTTTAGAACCAAGATATATCACATACAAAACAACACTATGAATCTGTCCAGTTTTATTCATGCATATAACTCAATATTAACGAACCCTAGATCCATAATTTCGCCTATAAAGATCATAAACACGTAATACAACACGTTCACATCATACCTTAGATCCAACATGCAAGATTTATCATGAATATTAGTCTTTATAAACCCTAGATCATCATTAGTCATTAACATGAAAGTTGCATGCAAAGTTTCATCATATTATCACATAAACATATTATTATCATGTTAATCCTCATTAAAACTCATGTTTATGTTCTTAAAGTTTCACATCATATCTGGACAAACAAGTGTTGGTGTTTTTAAAACATAACTAAAGAGATTAAAATATAATGAGACTGTTGTTATACCTTAGGCACTGCAAACAATTAATTAAAACACATCCTAAGCCTCCAAGACCTTTAGATTAAGCTAATGGAAGAGGGTAGTGGTTAATATTTTGTATTAGGGCTGTATGGACGTTCTTAGGGTTGAGTTATAATGAAAATTATAGCTAAAACGGTTTTATAAATAAAATTAACGAACTGGGCCTGTAAACCCATTGTGGGCTGCGCTCCTCTACTTCCCACGTGAGTCCAGGCGGGGTCATTACAAGGCCACGCGCCTGTTCCGTTTCTTTTTCTCCACCTAAGTTCCTTGTACCTTATAATTTTCCACCAAGTCCTTTGGTGCAATTAATGAAGTTTCCATTTTCATTTTAGTTTGCCAAAACTTCTAACCTTATTTTTGTTGTCCAAGGCATTATAGCTTAGTGGCATCTTGGTGGTGAGATAAGACTTAGGGGCCACAAGGTCCTGGGTTCTTATCTCACAAAGGGGCTTTTCTCATAATTATGAGTTTCCTCCTGAATTGATGACTTGGTGGTGGAATATGATCTCGTGGCAACATTGGTGGCACGATGATACTCCAGTGTTCCGTAAGTGATTCCAATTTAATTGTTGGCCGTTCGATAAAAAAAATTGTTGTCATTTTCTAAAAGATAAGATGCAGCCATTTTCGTTGGCTTGGTCCACGTGGCCAAGTCAACATATATATATTATGTGTATATATATACACACACACATATATATATATATATATATATATATATATATATAATCCAATATTGTAAATATATAATAAGTTATATATATATATAATAATAATTAATCTATAAAATATTTAACTTAAATATTTTATAACTACTTTATAACTCTCGGTCTGACCATAGTCGGTTACGGACCCGGTCTCGTATACTCGCGTAGAAAAATTAGTTTCGTTTAATTCTAAATAATTTGGAATAATAGTTAATATATAAAATATAATAAATCTATAAATATTTAACCCAATATTTTATAACTTATATATGATCCTTAGTCTGTCAAGTGTCTGTTACGAGCTCGGTACCGTGTTTTCATGAAATAACATGTAATGTCACATAAGTTCGCAAATAAATTCACCTAAGCACATAATTGCAAATAATATCAAATGAGTTATTCTACAATAATTTGTTTTACTGTTTCACCAACGTTCAGGGTTTAAGACTCGTGTATGCAGTTGTTCACCTATAACTGTGTATCGTGTGACTCACTTAACTAACTCCAGTTAAGCGCAATGCATGAACTATCGTGTGGGTTAATTAGAGTTAGGTTAATTTGTTAACCCGAAAATGCGGGGTATCACATCATGCGTAAAAACACATGTTTTCGACAAGTTTTACGCGTTTAGGACACTCATTTTCAAGTCTGATGTAAAACAACTTGTTTAGTGTCAAAATTTGTATAAAAGTCATTATTTAGGATGTATGATATGTTTACCATAGTAACGGATGTTTACAGTGCAAAATTATGCGATAAAAGTCGCCGAAACGTGATTTTTAAGGTGCATAACGGTTAGATTTTGTGGCTGATTTAGAACAGCAAATTGGTCCTGTTTTGTGGTTTATATGCAGGTCCTAAGGTCCAAATTAAGTTTATAGGATATCCATAGGTTAACATGAGGCATTGGAAACTTGTTTGATATTTAAATCGCTAGAATATGTTCAATTGTGCTTGGTTTGTCCATGTTGATTCGTATGAAATGATAGGTTTATAATGTCAAGTATGTGGTGTTTAACATGGAATGGTATTTATGTGAGCACATAAATGTGGATATAATGGATAGGTAATTTAATGCTAAATGTATGCATGCAAGTCTAAAACATAACCAATCGTCGAAGTCACCAATAGGTCGATAGGGTAAGGGTTAATGGAAATTCAAATCTTTTGGTTAGACTAAGTCGAAGAAGTTTGGTGAATAACTTGTTTAGACTTAGAATGGTTGCTAAAATAGCCTTATGGGATATAAGATGTAATTAAGTTAAAGATTGTGGTTTGGACCAGAAGTTTGCGTGGTTTGCTAGGTTTGAGGTGAGTTTCACGGCCCCTTTTCTGTTAAATGTTTTTGAACGTTTTTACAATCGCAGGATTAACATGCTTGTATGATGAGTAAGACTAGAATTGTAGAACATTTGATGGCCTTTGGTATGTGCACGAGGTGTGCGGTGGTCACCTCGTCAGTCCCTTCGGGAGGACACTTCCCTGCATTCCTTAATCATAAACTCTTAAGTTGAGAGCCGTAGTTTATGCTTATAGATCTATTGGAGTGACGCCCATCTCAGGAAAGTCTGGTATTTGGCCTCATGGGAGAGTATAATCTTTAAAAGTCCCTCTTGGTCTAGAGGTCAAATCTTGGGAAGAAAACGTTGTGGTTTGATTAAGAGCCTTAGGTTAAAATCATACTTGTTAAATTTTCGTGGGTCTACTTGGTTCTCTTTTTGTTGTACTTGATCATATGTTTTTAAACAAGGAATTTTGTGCATTGTTTTAAACCTGTGAACTCTCTAACATTTTGTTGATGTTTTTAAGCATGTTTTTGAGGTACTGATGCATAAGGGTTTGAGAGTGGGTTTAGCAGGGCACTACTATGGACATGATGTTGGGACCATTAATCATTAAAAACTATGTTTTCTTCTATTTTGTAAAAAAAAATTGTTAACTTTAAATTTCGCTTCATCTTGGTGGAACACGTTTTCTTGTTGTTAACAACTTTCACTAACCAAGGAATGAAATATGTTTAACTAGAGGATGGTTGCAAGATGTCCATATGTAAATATGTGTGAGTTGCTAAACTTTTTGGTAACAACTTCCGTTACCTCATGACTTGCTTTCCGTTGTGCGCTGACGGGGTGTGACAGATACAACAATATTTACTGCACAAAACCTGCACCAATCCTAGAGAGAGAGAGAGAGACGTGAGAAGTGAGAGAGAGAGTGTGTGAGAGCGGGAGTTGCGAGAAGGTTCGAGTCATCTTCTTTGGTGACCTCACCCGCAACCGACCATCCCTTCAGTCACCTTCCCTCTCCGACGACCCACACCAGTCACCACATCCACCAGCATCTACAATCGAACACCTACTTCCCTGTCACCTTGATTAGTTCCAAGCATCCCCGACAACAACATCCAAACACCCGTCACCGATACCATCTTCTATACCCTCCTGTTCGTACACCCAACATCACTGTAATATCACCTCCACACACACCCGAACTCACATCTCCGACCACCGTTCATTATTTCCGATCTCTAGCCAGTAATCTCCAAACACCAAACACCCCTTATGTTTAGAATACATAACTTTCCTTATCAAACCCAAGCTAATCACCATTCCTTTTTATCTTGATAAGAAGTTAACCTCGGTTTAACTCAAGTTGACTCGGTTCACTATCTATCCCAGGTCGAACCCGTTCAACACCTAACCTAGATGACTAGAAGGTTATGTTATGTTATGTTATATTATTATTATATTAAGCGTGAGACGTGTGGGACGATATATTAACCCGATAATAATAAACCAACTTATATATATGTGTGTGTATGTATATATATATATATCTAAGTTGATATACCAATAATGTATTCAGACTTGGGATATAATAATATTTTATTCTATAAGTCACCTGAGCCAAGTTGTACGAGGTCAGCTTCTTGTGGGATATGAGTGCCAAGTTGTAATGGCCAGGTTTCTAGATTAAGATGTCCGTGTCTATATAAATCCCAAGTTTAGATTATTAAACGTGTATTAGTTTATACTATATATGTATATACAAGAATATAATATACTAATAAGTAACAATAAAGGATTGTCCCCAACATTATCACGTGCATAAGTCTTGCACGCGCTAATGTTATAAAATATAATAGGTACAACTTATCATGGAATATATCAATAACAGATAGATCAAACGATCAGAAGAATATAAAAAGGTGAGTATCGTGAACTCCCCACTTTTACTGTTTTATTAAAGTTTTTCGGGAAATACATGCTATTTATTATTAACGTAAGAATGCTTTACATAATAGAAGAATGATTATCATTAGAAGTTATATTATTCGAAGGGGACATTAGAGACTACTAGAGACAGTACTGTCTAGTTATCATATCGCCATTTCCTTTCTTGTCTTAGGGAAAGGGCATAGAACCAACTATCTACCATTGTCAAAGTTGTACCAATTAGGAGTGGCACATATTACTAAGAATTGACTCATAAAATATTATTAGAATCTTTTACCCTTTGTGTTTATCTCTATAAAGCATGTTTTTATATAAAAAGAATATTATTAAAAGTATCTACTAAAAGAACTGGCCATTCACTTTATTAAAACACGACCTCACCAACTTTATGTTAACAGAAACTATTTTGGGTATGTATTCAGGTAACCCACAAGCTATAAAGAAAAATCGCCATTTGTGGACCCCCGGTCGTTATAATATCTCGGTCTGTCTCTCTCTTCTCTATATCTGTATGGTGACATTGTGACGATGATACCCGATTCCATCAGTCACCGTTTCCTCTCTCTTACTCTATTCTCTTTCTCTATCGGCTTGGTGATGGTGATGATGACGGGGGTGATAAGGTGGTGATGGTGTGGGGTGCTAATGAGGAAGTCTCTCCTGGAACACAACATAAACGGGGAAGCCATCGGAAAATGAAGTGACGTAAGTATACTCACAAAGTAACTGTAAAAGACGCAAAGTACCCATTTGCTGTTTAGTTACCACATCTATGGTATAATAATAATTTCAACTAAAATCTACTTCTCTGTTTTTAAGTTTTTTTATTTTATTTTAATGGCTTAAATTCTCTTCTTTTATCTCATAACTAGCTAACTAATCTTAAATATCTATTAATAGATATCTATAATCTACCATGCTAGTTGCCACCATGTTCTTTTCTTTTCTAAATGGCTTAAATTCTTTTCTTTTCTAACATGCTAGTTGCTAATAGAATAAGTCTAGAATCTTCTTTGTATAATTTAAGAGATAATCATGCTATTAATATTGTAATTATCTATTACCTAAAATTGGGAGATTGTATGTATATATAGTTGAGATCAATGAAATAAGAGAATGTAGTATTCATTCATCATGAAATGATTGCAGTCTCATCATCAAAGTATATTACACAGTTTATATATACAAATGTAATTACCTCAAATTCAGTAGTCATACAACTTTTATTTCATATAATAATGCAATTACACCACGATTATTCTACATTTAACATTAATAAAGAAATACATATGGATAACGAACAAACACTCGCTAGACAAGAGTGCATGAAACAAACACAATAAAATACATACGTTTCAAAGGCATCACATCATACATGCACAAGGTCCACGAGAAGAAGCTTCAAGGGCACTTTCTTTTGCCTCCATGGGTAGTCATATTGTAGTAACAAGGGCAGACCTTTTGGTTACCAGAAGTCCCCGGTTGTTGGGTTAATCTTGATAGCTCGGGTCAAGTCGGCTCATGAAGTTGATACGGGTTAGATTGAGATCCAAAGAATGAGCTTGCTTGGATGGTTTTGTTACTTAGATGGTGCATGGAAGAAGCTTGGTCATGCATGTTTCTGTATGCATGCATGAATGTGTAAAGAAGTCAAGGGTTGAGCAAGTCCAAAGTTGACCAACTTAGTACGCAAAGTGTACGTTGGAAAGTTGTTTGGTGTTAAGATTATATCCGTTGGTAGTCAAAGAGTGGGTCCGGTTCTTTAATAAAATATTTGCTATTTTATTGTTAAGTAGTTAGTAGGTGATGGTGTTGTAGGGCTATATATATAGCCTAGTCTTTGAGTAAATAAAGTAAGCCATTTTTCATTTTTTTTCTTTGCAAAACCTCCTGCACATTGGAGTGTGTTGTGTACTCTGTGTTTGAGTGTTTATTTGGGGCCTAAATCCAACAATTGGTATCAGAGCCTAGGGCTCGGGTGAAGACCGAGAGGCCGGTTTGAGAGTCGTTTATGGAGAAGAGGGGTGCAACCCTCTAAACTAAAGGGCCGAGAAAAGAGTGAAAGAATGCACTGGGTTTGCGAGAAAGGAGAAGAAAGCATGCTTTATGTAGTATCTAGCAAGAAAGAAAATAGAAAGGAGTTGATCTTGGTGATCAACGAAGAAAGAAAGAAAGCATCAACACGTTGTCATTGTGTTCCAACGAGAAAGAAAGAAGACCGTGGCAGTGCCGCGAAAAGGAGAAAAAAGACCGCAACGGCACCGCAAGTAAGAAAACAAAGAACGACAAGAAAGAGGCCGAAGAGGTGACCGAAGACCGAAGGGTCACCTAAGTAAGAAAGAAGGATAGACCGTAGTCTCCGGAGATGAAAAACCGGTGACAAAGAAGACCGCCATCGGAAAGCTTGTTCAGTTGGGATATAAAGAAAGACCGTGACCGGCGTTGGAGAAGAACCGACGTGAAGAGACCGATCGAAGCCGTAATAGATCGAACGGCTTGAAAGACCGCTGCCGGAAAGTGAATTCCGGTGGGAGAAAGAGATGACCGTTTCCTAAGAAGAAGAACATAAGTCGTGACTGACCGGACGGCGTGACCGACGACCGTATATGTTCTCTTTATCGGAAAGGAAAGACCGAAGAACGCGCCAAGAAGACCGTAGGTGTGAGACCGAGAAAGACCGTAGACCGAAAGAAGCTTTTGTTGAACAAAGCTTAGACTGTAAGACCGTGATTGTGAACAAAGACCGAGAGTTCACATTAAACCGTGTCATTAGTAGAAGATCGAAAGGTGCACATCCGATCGAGAGAGACCGAGATCAAGAATAAGGGGGTGAATGTTGGATTAATCTTGATAGCTCGGGTCAAGTCGGGTCATGAAGTTGATACGGGTCAGATTGAGATCCAAAGAATGAGCTTGCTTGGATGGTTTTGCTACTTAGATGGTGCACGGAAGAAGCTTAGTCATGCATGTTTCTGTATGCATGCATGAATGTGTAAAGAAGTCAAGGGTTGAGCAAGTCCAAAGTTGACCAACTTAGTAGGCAAAGTGTACGTTGGAAAGATGTTTGGTGTTAAGATTATATCCATTGGTAGTCAAAGAGTGGATCCGGTTCTTTAGTAAAGTATTTGCTATTTTATTGTTAAGTAGTTAGTAGGTGATGGTGTTGTAAGGCTATATATGTAGCCTAGTCTTTTAGTAAATAAAGTAAGCCATTTTTCATTTTCTTTTCTTTGCAAAACCTCCTGCACATTGGAGTGTGTTGTGTACTGTGTTTGAGTGTTTATTTGGGGCCTAAATCAAACAATTGGTATCGGAGCCTAGGGCTCGGGTGAAGACCGAGAGGCCGGTGTGAGAGTCGTTTATGGAGAATAGGGGTGCAACCCTCTAAGCTAAAGGGCCGAGAAAAGAATGAAAGAATGCATTGGGTTTGCGAGAAAGGAGAAGAAAGCATGCTTTATGTAGTATCTAGCAAGAAAGAAAATAGAAAGGAGTTGATCTTGGTGATCAACGAAGAAAGAAAGCATCAACAAGTTGTCATTGTGTTCCAACGAGAAAGAAAGAAGACCGTGGCAGTGCCGCGAAGAGGAGAAAAAAGACCGCAACGGCACCGCAAGTAAGAAAACAAAGAACGACAAGAAAGAGGCCGAAGGAGGTGACCGAAGACCGAAGGGTCACCTAAGTAAGAAACAAGGATAGACCGTAGTCGCCGCAGATGAAAAACCGGTGACAAAGAAGACCGCCATCGGAAAGCTTGTTCCGTTGGGATATAAAGAAAGACCGTGACCGGCGAGAAGAACCGACGAGTATAGACCGATCGAAGCCGTAGTAGATCGAACGGCTTGAAAGACCGCTGCCGGAAAGTGAATTTCGGTGGGAGAAAGAGATGACCGTTTCCTAAGAAGAAGAACATAAGCCGTGACTGATCGGACGGCGTGACCGAAGACCCTATATGTTCTCTTTATCGGAAAGGAAAGACCGAAGAACGCGCCAAGAAGACCGTAGGTGTGAGACCGAGAAAGACCGTAGACCGAAAGAAGCTTTTGTTGAACAAAGCTTAGACTGTAAGACCGTGATTGTGAACAAAGACCGAGAGTTCACATTAAACCGTGTCATTAGTAGAAGACCGAAAGGTGCACATCCGATCGAGAGAGACCGAGATCAAGATTAAGGGGGTGAATGTTGGATTAATCTTGATAGCTCGGGTCAATTCGGGTCATGAAGTTGATACGGGTCAGATTGAGATCCAAAGAATGAGCTTGCTTGGATGGTTTTGCTACTTAGATGGTGCACGGAAGAAGCTTAGTCATGCATGTTTCTGTATGCATGCATGAATGTGTAAAGAAGTCAAGGGTTGAGCAAGTCCAAAGTTGACCAACTTAGTAGGCAAAGTGTACGTTGGAAAGATGTTTGGTGTTAAGATTATATCCATTGGTAGTCAAAGAGTGGATCCAGTTCTTTAGTAAAGTATTTGCTATTTTATTGTTAAGTAGTTAGTAGGTGATGGTGTTGTAAGGCTATATATGTAGCCTAGTCTTTTAGTAAATAAAGTAAGCCATTTTTCATTTTCTTTTCTTTGCAAAACCTCCTGCACATTGGAGTGTGTTGTGTACTGTGTTTGAGTGTTTATTTGGGGCCTAAATCAAACAATTGGTATCAGAGCCTAGGGCTCGGGTGAAGACCGAGAGGCCGGTTTGAGAGTCGTTTATGGAGAAGAGGGGTGCAACCCTCTAAGCTAAAGGGCCGAGAAAAGAGTGAAAGAATGCATTGGGTTTGCGAGAAAGGAGAAGAAAGCATGCTTTATGTAATATCTAGCAAGAAAGAAAATAGAAAGGAGTTGATCTTGGTGATCAACGAAGAAAGAAAGCATCAACAAGTTGTCATTGTGTTTCAACGAGAAAGAAAGAAGACCGTGGCAGTGCCGCGAAAAGGATAAAAAAGACCGCAACGGCACCGCAAGTAAGAAAACAAAGAACGACAAGAAAGAGGCCGAAGGAGGTGACCGAAGACCGAAGGGTCACCTAAGTAAGAAACAAGGATAGACCGTAGTCGCCGCAGATGAAAAACCGGTGACAAAGAAGACCGCCATCGGAAAGCTTGCTCCGTTGGGATATAAAGAAAGACCGTGACCGGCGAGAAGAACCGACGAGTAGAGACCGATCGAAGCCGTAGTAGATCGAACGGCTTGAAAGACCGCTGCCGGAAAGTGAATTCCGGTGGGAGAAAGAGATGACCGTTTCCTAAGAAGAAGAACATAAGCCGTGACTGATCGGACGGCGTGACCGAAGACCGTATATGTTCTCTTTATCGGAAAGGAAAGACCGAGGAACGCGCCAAGAAGACCGTAGGTTTGAGACCGAGAAAGACCGTAGACCGAAAGAAGCTTTTGTTGAACAAAGCTTAGACTGTAAGACCGTGATTGTGAACAAAGACCGAGAGTTCAAATTAAACCGTGTCATTAGTAGAAGACCGAAAGGTGCACATCCGATCGAGAGAGACCGAGATCAAGATTAAGGGGGTGAATGTTGGATTAATCTTGATACTTCGGGTCAAGTTGGGTCATGAAGTTGATACGGGTCAGATTGAGATCCAAAGAATGAGCTTGCTTGGATGGTTTTGCTACTTAGATGGTGCACGGAAGAAGCTTGGTCATGCATGTTTCTGTATGCATGCATGAATGTGTAAAGAAGTCAAGGGTTGAGCAAGTCCAAAGTTGACCAATTTAGTAGGCAAAGTGTACGTTGGAAAGTTTTTTGGTGTTAAGATTATATCCGTTGGTAGTCAAAGAGTGGATCCGGTTCTTTAGTAAAGTATTTGCTATTTTATTGTTAAGTAGTTAGTAGGTGATGGTGTTGTAAGGCTATATATATAGCCTAGTCTTTTAGTAAATAAAGTAAGCCATTTTTCATTTTCTTTTCTTTGCAAAACCTCCTGCACATTGGAGTGTGTTGTGTATTGTGTGTTTGAGTGTTTATTTGGGGCCTAAATCCAACACCGGTGGCACGCAGTTGCAACGGGCACAACAAGTCCCACATGCCCTGTGGCACAAGTTTGGCCTCGATGATAACTTGCACCTGGATTTACGTGCTGTCCCGCAATCTAAATACAAATTAAAAAAATGACATTTAAGTATATATATTTTACCATCCCAAATGTAGTTTTTAGTTTTGTAATAATATATATGTCACTTACTGATTTTAGAAGCATTCACACTCTTCCCATCAAGTTCAGTTACCTGCGACATAAAAAAAAGTATATAATAATCTCAAGCGGAAGTAGAAAATTGCGGTACTAAATTTTGATGTTTTCTTGTAGTTTTGACACCGTATAGTTATCATACAAGTATGCGGTTTTACCATTGGGGTTGGTGATCTAGTGGCAAGGCAAAGCAAAGCCTTTTAGTACACGGTCTTGAGTTCAAGTCTCACAAGGAACAAAAAATTCGCCGTTCAAAAAAAGTACAAGTACTATATGGTTTTACTTCATATATAGTTACTCAAGAACTGATTAAGGAAACTAATAAGAAGGCTAAAATTTATACCATTTCATGAGCTTGAACAAGAAGCAGCATGGAGAGAAGAACAAGAACAACAAAAGGCTTGGAGATGCCCATTGGTTACAAAGAAGTAGACTTCTTTGCATTGTGTTTATTTTGGTGTCTATTGCTGGAGACTAGCATCCTATTTATAGGCAAAAACTAAGTCCTGTTAAACTGTTAAAATATCCTATTTATTTTCAACTATATATATATTTCTTATTTATTTAAAAGGTAGTGTCCCTTAATACCCAATTCATGGTCACACATTTGTTATCCTTTTCTCCTTTTTTCCATAGACCCACTTCCATGAACCATGGTGGCTAGGACTTTGATGTTGGTATCTTTTTATTGTAATTCTCACGTATAGATATTACATGAAAGATTAGAATCAGGTTTAATAACTAAATTAAAAATTACTCGTGCAAAATACGTCCTTTTGGTTCAATATTTTGGTCATGTGAGTTCCCCTTATCAGTATTAATTTGAACGTGGTATATGTTGCATATACGGTTTTTCATCTATGTATAATGTAGTGAAAGGAACCAAACAGGCACCGACCCGACCAGATTCTCGTCGTGTCGCGCACAGGAATCCTACTAGTGTGTCTATTATGATGCCCGAACATATAACGGTTATGTGATCATTGTCAGTTGATTCTATTAAATGCTTTTGTTGGTTTTTTTTTTTTTTGAACGACCAACAAATCAAACCCGAGCACTCTCTGGGCACCCTTTCGACAAATTCAAGTACTCCGAGAGTACCTGGAGTTGTCAAACACCAATTTTGAGGAAAACCCGGTAACCTACCCGCCCGTATGCACGATGATGAACTTACCAGTAAAACGTGTCTGACTCAAGAATCGAACCCAGAATCCTCCGGGTCTTCTATCATTGCTTATCAATATCTCCACCACTACACTGTAATGGTATTTACGTTTTTCTTGGTTATTATTTACAGTTCTATAAAATGTTATTGATTGTTAAATTTGTCATCTATATCTACTAATAAAAGAGTATCTAGGGCTGATGACCCTTTTAACTCGGGTATGGCTTCTAATACCCGATCCATGACCCGGTTTTCTGACCCTATAACCCGGCTGTATATTCTTTTTTTCTTTTTGGTTTGTAAGCATCTAATATAACTATCCATTCAACATTCTTTATCTTTCGATACAAACCCTAACCGCACAAGAACATCAATCATTCATTCATCGCAGGTAACCACATATTCGATTTCCTTTTCATTGATTTATCTTCTATTCGATTTCGTTTCTGTTTACTCAAAATGTGTTAACTGGAAACCTAATCTTCAAGTATTCTGCAGTATGTTTTCAAAAAATCAATTTAACAGATCTTTTATAATTGTTACAAAGATTTGAAATCATCTTTAGACACTAATGAATTCATTATTAATCGATTCCTTCTCTCTTTATACGATTAGGGGTTTTGAGTCATCTATTGATTTAAGTTGTTGTATTTAGGGCTTATCATTAACGTATGTTCTATTTTTTTTTTTCAATTAATCATGTTTTTTCATAATCCAGTGTTTACTATTGAATCCATATATTCTATATTTGACATATGTTGGTTGATTTGGGGTGATTACAGATGGTTTACTTTGAGTAGTTTGTAGTTTTTAAGAATTCTATTCAAGAGTTCTTGGCATGTTCTTGGTAATTACATATATTATGGTTATTCATAGTATGTGTGAATGTTTTGAACACTTGATCGAAAATTGAAAATGGATTTGGATTTGGATGGGTATTGGTTACGGATCTTACCCAGATCCGATTGGAAGTATAATGCCATGATTTAATTTCCTTTTTTGGAGGAGATATTCTTGGATAATATTAATTTCAAATTTAATTTGAAACGAGCCAAGGATTGATTTCGTGTAGCAGGTCAGATCTCACCTAACATTATGCATTTCTCATACTTGTAAAACTATTCTTTGGCAACGGATGATGACGTGGTGGAACCCATTTTTTTTAAATATTGGTGTGTTTTAATTTAATGTATAGTGTTTTATGTATATGGTTTGTTATGTGTACGTTGTGTTTATGTTTTGTGTTGTGGTATATATATATATATATATATATATATATATATATATATATATATATATATATATATATATATATATATATAGGTAGAGGATCTTGTAAGAAAATTGATTTATATAGGAAGTGTAGGAAATATTTATAGCCATAGGATCAACTTTTGAGATTAAGGGCATTTAAGACTTTTTAACAATTTAAATTAATCAAATCCCACTAATTTAGCACCATATCTTCAACATATCATTCAAATTATCTACACATTCTCATTCAATTTCTCAAATCAATTCCCAAAAAACGGATTTATATTCATCTGAATTCAATTTTTTTAGACTTATATTTTTATAGTAACATTAGTAGTGTTTTATACTTATCAGGAGTGTTTTATAATAATATCAACAGTGTTTTATATATCATTTTCATCACAGGCTAACATCAGAAGTGTTTTATAATAACATCAATAGTGTTTTATATATCATTTTCATCACATGCTAACATCAGGAGTGTTGTATTTTTATATGAACCTACAACTTTGTTTTACATCACCACAAAATTACACAGTCAATTTTTTTAAGACATAACACTTTAGCTTCTAAATAGTGTTTTATATGAACATTATACTATGTTTTATCTCATCACTAAACATCAACATTTTACTGTGTTTTATATCATCACTAATATAAGGAAAGCATTAAATGTTTCTAGAAGTAAATAGTAATAATTAAAAAGGTTGCTTAAAATGATTATAGCAAATAATAAGAGAGAGAGATGAACCATAATTTAAGGAAATCATTAAAAAGGTTTCTAGAAGTTTAGCCTAAAATGACATTGATGCCCTCATTTAAAACACATATTCACAATTTTACCATAAATTTCTATAATATATTAATTAAATTTTAAGCACATCAAAACTTTTAATCTCCACCATCCATCTTTAAATCCAATAGTTGAAAACACTTCCTACACAAAACTATTTTCCTACATGAACCCTACCCTATATATATATATATATATATATAATTAATATATTTGACCGTTGGTTTAAAAAAATCAACCGTTTGAAAATCTAGACGTTGGACTCGATGACGTGGCAAACATTGATTGGTTGTTACATTTGTTGTTCAGCGTTATAGATATAACGCATGACTTGGTTTTTAGAACATAGCGCCCGGGGCGCTATGTTATGTTTTCACGCCCAAATACCTCCCCATTACAGCCGGTCTTAAATGTTTTTTTCAGGCAGCAACACCCTAAAACACTACCCTAAAAACTAAAAATGATAAATAAAAAATAAATAAATAAACACACACCTCATTACACCACGAACCTACAATTAACAACTTCCAACCACCACCTTCGCAATCCTCCTTCAAACCCCTGACACCAGCAACCTTCACTACCACGGAAAGCCTCCGTTACTCATCGACTGCGAACACTCTCGTTCACCACCACTCAATCTCTACCGGACTTGTTCACCACCACTGGACAAACAACAAACAAACCTTGCTACCATCAGCACCTACACCGTACATCCATCACACCACTCACTATTTGTTTAGAGATAGAGGGATACGATGCGATAGAAAGAAAGAGAGAACATGAATGATATTTATCGGCTTAGTCTTGTATGCTAGAGCCCGGAATACTAGCGGCTATATATTCTTGTAGAGATAGTGGGGCACCCAAGGCCTTTTCGAGTGTCCACACCCCCCACATACGAATTTTATTGAAATACTAGTCAAAAAGGTTAAGTGACAAATTTCTCCTTTGAAACATGAGTACAAAAAGAATTATAGTCTAGTTATGGGTATCATCTTTGTGTGGATTAGAAACACTTTTGTAGCATAAAGTGACATTTTTATCGTCTTATAACCTTTGATGTAACAAAATTTTTGATTCAAGAGCTTTTATTATTTTATAATTTTCGACAAATTTGACATAAAACAAAAACAAGCTAATACTTGAATGACCTCTTAAATTATTTGAACATCTATAAAACCTTTTAATATTTGAGTAACTTAATTATATGTATATACTATCCATCTTACAAATTATATTTCACGTTACCTAAATTTCTACTTTAATTTTCCGTTCTCATTTTGCTTGTTACAAATTGTATGTCATGTAACAAACATGAAACATTGACTATAAGATTAAATTTGTGGAAAATAATAAAAATATTAACTTAGGCATGAAAATGCTGAAACATTTGAGGGGGTGTTAGGTTTGTGCTTAGGCTATGAAGCAGCTAAGGATAGTTCAATTGTTCTAACTTCTATATCAAACCGATGACACTGAAAAACAAACCAAAACCACTAACTTACATATTCTGATTTAAACTGAACCAATTCGATTTACATTATTGCCCAAATCCAATTCAATTTTGATGAAGTCAAATCAGTTGATAAAATGGTAAGATCTGTTCCACTGGTAGTGCTAAAGAAAAACTCCATGAAGTCAAATTAACCTTTATTTGTAACTGTTCCCTGCAACTGTAGTAGCTATTTACTATTCACCTCTACTTCTTAAATCTATTATAACACATTAATCAAAGTAATTAAGAAAAAAGTCACCAAGGAAGTCATTCAAAATTTCAAACAGATGTGAAATCAATATATAAAGAACCAGTGCCTCAAAACTCTTACCATTAAGATCAAGAATCATGTACTCCCGTGAACAAAGATTATATGAAGTGGGAGTTTCGCCATAAACAATGATGAACCCGAATAGTAAAAGCTTACTTTGAAGTCTTAAACACAAGATGGATCTTTAATGCATCACATAACTTAGGAACCATAAATTAACACACAACACAGTCACAGAAACAACAATAAAAAGTTTGCTAACAGGATAAGAAAGTCTCTCAAATAAATATCTTAGAAAGATATTTAAGAAATTAATATTACCATGCCTGTTGAAGATACAGTAGTTGAAACCAAATCATCTTGAATCTTGAGGGTCATCTTGTCATGCACCTGAATCTGTACACCTTGCTTGTATGCTTTAGTAGTCTTTTGTTCCTTATAACTCTACACTTTCAAATGTCGTTATAAACCATACAATCAGGCTGATCAAGCAGAAGTAATGTTTCCTTGTAGGGATACACAAAAAAAGATCCCTCTGTTTCATCAATATTATTGATGTGTTTTGAGTAAGGGTCGTAAACAGCAAGCTGTCTAGTAGCAAGTTGTGTAGTATCTACTTTTATAATTTCAATTATAGCTTCACCACTATTCCGGAATCCAACTACCCTAGCATCAACATTTGGTGCAATAGTGAATAGCTTTGTAAACGATCCTGGAACACCATCCCCCATCATCCATACAACATAACATGGATTTATGGCCGCTTTATCACATTCAAGCACAACAAGGGACTCCTTCAGCTTAAACATAGACAAACTTAATTGAGACTCGTGGGCTAAACTATCTGGGAGGGTTACTTCGCTAAATTCTTCACTTGTCATATCAAATGAAACAATCAGATAATAAGACCTAAATCTACCATTTATGGTAATCCTATAATAAGCAAGCCAATAATAAACTCCATCCATAGCTACTCCATCATCGAGCATAAAACAAATTGATTTACGAGGGAGATTGCCATACGGACTTCTCCATGCCCCTGTGCTTAACGTAAAAACCTCAACGCGATTAGGAATGCAAGTTTCACTTTCGACACTCGTGGGCCTATCGTAATTAACATATCTAATCATAACAATCTTAGGGTCAGAAGTCTCACGACAA
Source organism: Ambrosia artemisiifolia (assembly GCA_032199755.1). Lineage (NCBI taxonomy): Eukaryota > Viridiplantae > Streptophyta > Magnoliopsida > Asterales > Asteraceae > Ambrosia > Ambrosia artemisiifolia. Next base: position 3,189,607 of record CM063529.1, on the reverse strand, counting down.
ACCCCGAAACCTATAGCAGTCCTATATATCCGTTCTCCCATAATAGGCATAACAACAGCAACGGATTTTCTAATTGAAATGTTCCAAAGAACAATCCTATCCTTTCTACAGATATTGAGATTGCAACAATCGAACGAAAACGAAAAGTAACTGAGAAGGCTAGGATCGAAGAAACACATCAAGCCGTGAGAACTGCCGATTATACTAGAAAAATTAATCACTGACGGAGGAAGAGTTAGGGAAACTTTCAGTTGCGGAAATGTATCATCATCAACAACTGAAACATATATTTCATTATAACTGTCATCCTTTACAAGTAGATGGTGCTTTTGGCTGCTATAATGCTTTATAAAACGAGGGCTGTCGATGAGAGACTTCCATGTTTTAGAGACCGATCGGAACTGAATCAACGATTTGACGGGAAGCCTTTTGATGATATCCACTTGGATGTCGAATGGTATGTTGTCTGACATTTTGCTTTTGATTATGGAAAATGAGTATGAACTTTTCTTAGGGTTTAATATGTAGGAAGTAGGAACTCAAGAGTCTCGACTCATGAGCTATACAAAATCTTTTGAGTAGCAAAACGATGTCGTAATAATTTACTTAGTTTTAAACAAATAATAATTTATAAGGTTTTTTTTTATTTGAAGGTCACTTCGGCCTGATGATGTTCTATCGGGCCCCGTGCAGGACATCGGCCTATGAGTCTTCCCCCAAAAACCGTACTGGCTTCACACAAGTTGCCTTGCTGAAGTAACAGTCGGATTAAAAGCGAAGTGAAGCTCAGGATCAAACCCCCATTGGTGATTTGGTGGGTTTGTCCCCGTCATTGCGTACTAAATACCTCACTATTTCAATCTCCTAGGGAGAACTCAAGTGCCTCCACCACTTGCTCTATAGGTCATTGATTTGATAAGGTTTTTAATCCGTAAAATTGATATGATATTAGATACTTTAAATTATATTATTTAGTGTTTATTTTATACTAATGTATAGAATAATTACGATAAATTGGTTCTATTTAATTTTGTTGTAAGCCTCTTGTGCACGAAGGAAAACAGGATTGAGCCAAATTTCTTGTGAGTGCATAAACTGAATAAAAATCATCTTTGATGCGATTATAATACACATTGAATTTGCATACTTGGATTTGAATCTAGTGAAAATGTTATTTAGGAAAACCAAATGAATGGTCTGACAAGAGGGGATTATTTAGTGGGGAGAGATAACGTATAAAGCCCCCTTAACGTAACAAGCGTAAAAAGCAATCTCAGCCATTAGATTAAGGATGCAGATTAAAAACCCTAACCATACCTTGGTTAAAACAGACGCACTCATCAAATTTTCAGACGCACTCATTAAAATTCAGACGCACTCATTAAAATTCAGACGCACTCATGAAAAATTCAGACGCACTCATCAAAATTTCAGACGCACTCATCAAAAATTTCAGACGCATTCATTGAAAGTTTGGACGCACTCATCAAAACCCAACAAAAATTCAAACGCACCTTTACCAAAAAAACAAACGCACCTTATTAATAAAGTATTCTTCTTCCCTTAATAAACGCATGTATTACAATTGTGAATGCGTTTCAAATTTGATTTCATTTTACAGCATGGGTTTGGATCTAGTTAAGGGTAGTTCTCCCATGCTTTTCCCTTTGACTGAGGTTTACTAATGATATTTTTTATTCTGGTTCGTAACTTAGAAGCCGGCGACAAGGTTCTGGTGGTGTTCGTAAGTGGTCGGAGGTCTGCAATCTGGGTTCGCGTCGGTGCACCACACTGCTATTTCCAGAACCGCTATTTCATAGATGTTGGTCGGAGATGTGACGGTGTTGGTGACGGGGTGTTCCGATGTGGTGGTGGTGGTGGTGTAGGGGTGAGCATCGGTCCAAACCCGACCCGACCCGATCCAAACCCGACCCGACCCGAACCCAACACCCACATAAAATGAAAACCGATGGCAGACCCTATTAACAGGTTCGGTCTTCGGTTCGGTCGTACCCGGTTCTACTCGGTCCATCGGTCCAAACCCGACCCTAATTGAAGGCTCTTGTTCTTGATTTTTTTGCAGACTATATCATACAGAAAACCAACAGATTCTTGATAACATGCCCAAAAAACCAACAGAAACTTCGAAGATTATATGTTTGCACACCAAGAAACTTAATCACGCAACAGAATATGTTTGCACACCAAGAAACTTCGAAACCACTGATCTGGCTGCAGGTTAGTGTGTTATTTTTAAGTTTTTATCTTGATTTTGTGTGTTGTTTGCTAATTAGTTGGTTTGATTGTGTTTGTTTGTGTTTGATTGGTATGTAGAATATGTTTGCACACCAAGTGCTCGATAGAATGCCTAAGTGAAAAAACTAAAACATTTGTAAGAAATAAATTAGAAAACCAAAAGATCGTTCATAGTTGTTCTAGTTCATAGTTCATACGTATCAAGAAAGTAAGAAATAAAAAAGAAAGTACGAAACAAAGTAATAAACCAAGTATCGAAACAAGTAAACAAAACGACCAAAAAACTTGCTTGACTTCAACTTTTCAACATTCATCCGCAAGCACCGCTTAATCAAGCTCCACATTCAGTATCCGGATCAACCTTATCATATATTTCTACAAAAAAAAATTACAACAATAGATAAAACACACATAACACGACTTAAAGATGTGTATGTAAAAATACCTTTTCCAATGTTTAATGTTAATAAGTTCATGTTCTTTGTCGATCTTTATAACTATATGTATATCCTGCTACTGTACTACCTTGCCAAAGTTTATAGGTGATAATGTGATATCAATCTATAGTTAAATCTTTTGCCTCAAACTTTGATTACATTGCTAAGATGGTTAATTAGCCAAGATAATTAAGAATCAAGTGAGAGAGTACCTTTTATTCATATTGTTATCCTCCTGATTTGCAGGTGTTAGACATTAGTCATTAGTTAAAATGTATATTTCAAGGATGTAAATTTTTTTGCCTATTGCGAGTATATACGTATTAAATGTTGAGTTTACTTTCAATAGATGTTGATCAATGGAAAATGCTGAAGGTGATAATGAGCACTTGGGACAACCACTTCTCTACTTAACAGGTAATATATGCATGTCATGATGCTTATCTTTGTTTTGTGATTAGGAGGCAATTGAACTATTGAAGTCATGGTATAATAGCCTTCTAAAACATGTACCAACCCAACCCATATTGACCCATCAGCAGCCTTTTAATGTTAAGTTGTTAACAACAGATTTTTAACCACTGATTTGACCTATTATAGCAGCCGTTTAATGTTAACAATAGCCTTCTAAAACATGTACCAACCCAACCCATATTGACCCATCATCAGCCTTTTAATGTTAAGTTGTTAACAACAGATTTAAAATTCTGCAGCATGTAGAAAGTTAACAACAGATTTACCTTAACAGGCTGTTCACAGTGTGCAGCAGAGTAGCAGACAGCAGAGGTACAGGAGCCTGCAGTGGTCAACAGTGCAGCAGCAGCAGGCCAGCAGCCGTATAGGTTAGTATGTAGAATATTTTTTTATTTTGCTGGAATTTGCAATATTATTGTAGATGTAGGTTATACTTATATAGGATAATAGGAAATAAGAAATAGGAAATAGGAAATAGGTTATACTTATCAAAACCAGGAAAAGATTTTGTTTATCTCCTATAAATTTAAATGGGTCATGGGTGATTAAATTGATAAGCTTAAAATTTAAATGATATTAACTAATGTTTATCTCCTATAAATTTAAATGGGTCATGTGTTTTTTATTGAATCTTTATATAAATCAGGAAAATATTTTTGATTAGATAAGAAATTATAATGATAAGGTTAATATTTGATATGATTTATGACAAGTTAAGAAAAATATAGAATTTCCTGGTTTTGAATCACCAATGGACATATGAAAGAACAATTTTGATGCATTAGTAACTATTAACCTCCTTTGTTTTCTATAACAACTTAATCAGTATATTTTGTTAACATTTGAAGACAAGTAGAGAATAGAATTGTATCTCATAAACCATTGAAACCGACCAAACTGTTTATTTTGTCAACTGTTTGCGAGTTGGGGTTAAACATTCCAAGTTGATGAGGTAACATGAGTTTATTCTAGTGAGAGATATTGTAAAGTTAAGTTACTTAGATTCAAATCCATCCAACATCCAGTAGGAAGACATAAACATAATTCAAAACCATAGTTTCAAAATAAAAACATAATAGGAAGACATAAACATAATTCAACTAATGTCAATTCAAATAGAAAACAAAAAGGCTTCATCTTCATCTTTTCCATAATCGCTTGCTAGTTACCTTCATCTTCATCTTTTCCAAAGCATTCAGGACTTTTGATAAGATGTTTTTGCAATGTCGCTATTCCGCATTTAGTCGGGTCAGCAACATACACTATCGCGCAATTCTTGCATCTTGCCATTTTATTCCCATCCGCATCGGTAAACTTTTCGAACACCGCCCAAACTTCAGTCTTCGTAATTCTTCTTCGATCCATCTTAGCTTGTTAAAAATCAAAAAACAAAATTAAGAAACCAAATACATATCGAGTATTCAGAACTCAGTTTTGATCTATTTTGACCCTGATGCTTTTTTAACATCAACGCAAGGCTGCAATTGCAAACATATTTAGATCAATTCTGACCCTGATAAAAAATCATAAATACGCGTTTATAATCTGGTTTATAAACTGAACAACATAATTATTATGTTTGCAATAAAAATTGTGTTTGCAGCCTAAAAAAACATGCGTTTATATTCTGATTTACATGGTCAAAACTAAAAGCAAATATTCTGCTAATCTGGACAGAAACGATTCTTATTGATTATCAACAAATACATGAATAAATATCGAAAAATTGTCTTTGCAGCCTAAAAAACATGCGTTTATATTCTGATTTACCTATGTTCGGCTAACAAGGTAATGATATGTGTCTGTACAGTTTTAATTCAATACTAATCAGTAATTCAGTTTCGTGGATTCAGTATTGATTCAATACTATTGAACATCCAAATTCCAAAATATAAATATAACATAAACAATGGAAGGTCATTGAGTAAAACTTTTGCAGGTCAGCAGCCCCTTAGAAGATACCTTTCTGATCGCAGATTCTTGTTTCTTGCAGGTTGATTATCGACAGCAGCCCCTTAGAAGATTGAAGATATGATTTGCATATGTATATTAGGTTATAATTGTACTAGGTTTAGGACTTTAGGCCCATTTGGCGCCTATAAAAACTAACAGTTAGTTTAATTAGATAACTTAATTCGGTTCTTCGGTTTTGTGTTGGCTTCACCCGGTTCTTGGACCGACCCGACCCGAACCCGAATTGAAGGAAAATCCAGGACCGGGTATAGAACCGACATGACAGACCCAGTTCGGGTTTGGTGCTTTTTCGGTTCGGTCCTCGGTTATTTTTCGGTCCGGACCAGTTTTGCTCACCCCTATGGTGGTGGTGATGGTGGCGGTGGCGGTGGCGATGGTGGTGTTGGTCAGATCTAGATTGGTATGTTTTAAAATAAGAATGGGTTACGATTTGAACAGGGAAGATAAAATTTATTGTGTTTAACTGTGGTTAGGTGTGGTTAGGTTAGAGTGACATGTGTCAATCTCTGGTGGCTTCTTATACTTCTTATTTTAAGGGGCTTTATACCGTATACTTTCTCTTAGTGACAATATTATTGACTTTGGAAATTATATGGAGATATTCTCTCCATAATATTATCTCCATATTCTCGTTCATGATTTCTCTCCATAATTTTAACCATAATACTTGCTTTTCTTTTCCTTTGTATTTCTATTTATTTGAGAGTCAGTCTCTCTATTCATGCATTCAGAAAAGCAATAAACATTACAAAATTGATACCTTTGAAATTATAATGGTATCAGAGCAGTGATCCTACTGCTCGATTAAAGACACATGGCTGGAGATGCAGAAAAGGCGACGAAGGAGAGCGGCGGCAACGTCGTAGACCATGATTTTCCTTATTATCTTCACCCTTCCGATTACCCCAGACAAATGCAAGTAAATGATGCATTGTCGGACAAAAATTATGCGGATTGGGTGCAAGAAATGGAGAATTTCCTTTTCGCAAAAAATAAAATCGGTTTCATCGATGGATCCATCGGAAAGCCAGAAAAAGACATCCAAGGATTATATGCCATGGATGAGAGTAGATGCCATGATAAAGGGGTGGCTTATCACTGCCATGGAGAGGGAAATAAGAAGTAGTGTCAAATACGCCAACACCGCTGAAGAAATTTGGAAGGATCTTCATGAAAGATTCGGAAAAGAAAGTGCACCGAGAGCGTACGAACTGAAGAATAAGATCGTTGCTGCACATCAAGATGGCGCAAGTGTCTCAGCCTACTACACCAAGCTTCGCTCACTCTGGGATGAAATTCAGTCGGTTTTTCCTATTCCGCGCTGCACTTGTAATGGGTGTACGTGTGATGTGGGCAAGCGATTGATTGAACACCAGGAGAAGGAAAGGCTATACGAATTCCTCATGGGACTGGACAGTGAGTTCGGGGTTATTAAGACTCAAATCCTGGCCACTAAGCCAGCACCGGGTCTCGAAACGGCCTATCATCTCGTTGCAGAAGATGAGAGACAAAAGATGATAACCGAGGACAAGAAGCCCACTGTTGAAGCCGCAGCTTTCATGGCTTATGTCCCTCAGAAGCGTGATAACGCCTCCTCGAATCAACAGAAACCGAAGGCACAATTGGAGTCAACATGGCGCGAGGAAGAGACACAACACTGCACCTTTTGTGATCGGGATGGACATAGTCGAAACGGCTGCTTCAAACTCATCGGCTATCCCGAATGGTGGCCTGGAAAATTGAAAGGAGACAAGACGAAGCCGAGGGCTTCCTGCGTCGAAGGTACTTCGAGTCCTATCCAGGGGCTTAGCATGGAACAATATAATGCTTTTTTAAGGCATTTTGGAGAAGAAGCAACTATGGATGATGGAGAAAATAAAAGTGTAGCCAACATGGCAGGTAGAATTAACAATGATGAGGATGATTGGGTTGTGGATTCGGGAGCCACCGAACACACAACATATTTAAACAATATTCTTGAAAATAAAAGAAAGGATCCTTATGAAATGCCAGTGGTTATCCCTAATGGTGATGCGATCCCGGTTGAAGGAAAGGGTGACTATACCTTACCGGGAGGCACCAAAATAAAGGGGATATTGCACGTTCCTAAGTTTACTTGCAATCTTCTTTCGGTTAGTCGTTTGACTAAAAGTCTTCAATGTTTTGTGACTTTTTTTCCTGATTTTTGTGTAATGCAGGGTCTCCGTTCGAGGAACTTGATTGGTGCGGGTAAGTGTAAAGGAGGTCTATACCGACTGGGGATGTTTGGGAAAGAGAGAAAGGCTATGGCTGTGACTGTTGAAAGATGGCATAAAAGGTTGGGACACACATCTCAAGAAAAACTTGCTAAGGTTGATTTCCTCAAAGGTGTTTCTTTTAATCTTAGAGATAATGGTTGTGATTCTTGTTCTAAGGCTAAACATACGAGATTGCCTTTTCCATTAAGTGAAATTAAAACCAAAGGATGTTTTGAGTTATTGCATTGTGATGTGTGGGGCAAGTATCGCATTCCTTCATTTTCTAGGGCAAATTATTTTTTGACCATTGTTGATGACTTTAGTAGGAGTGTTTGGGTTTTTCTTATTAAATATAAAAGTGATGCTAGTACTTGTTTGGTTAATTTTTGCAAGATGATTGAAACCCAATTTAACAAAAATGTTAAAGGAATAAGGTTCGATAATGGTGGAGAGTTTACATCAAACCTTATGTTGAATTTTTACTCCAAACAAGGAATTTTGTTAGAAACCACATGCCCACATACGCCTCAACAAAATGGAGTCGTTGAGCGTAAGCATAGACATTTGCTTGACACGGCTCGAGCTTTACGTTTTGAAGCTAACTTGCCAAAACGATTTTGGGGGGAATGTGTCCTAACGGCCACATACATTATCAATCGATTACCCTATAAAACTCTTGATGACAAAACTCCATATGAGTTGTTGTTTAACCAAAAACCCGAATATGATCACATGAGGGTCTTTGGTTGTCTAACTTATTTTTGGAGTATCGATACAAAGGGTGACAAGTTCGAAGTGAGGGGGAGACCCGGGATTTTCTTAGGCTATCCTCAAGGAGTAAAAGGTTACAAAATATTTGATATTGAAAGCAAAAAAATTATTGTGTCACGAGATGTGAAATTTCATGAAAATACATTCACATTTCCTACTCCAACACAAGCCTATGATGATGACGACGTGTTCATTCCTATTCAAACCCATGATGATGAAAGGCCACATCATGAATCATTTGAAATGCCCAATGATGAGCCTGTTTCCAACCCACCAACCGTTCAACATGAGAATGTCAATATAAGTCAAGAAAATAATTGTAAAAGTGATCCAACAATAAACCTTGAAGAAGCTTCTCACCAAAACAGTGGGGCGCCTACAACTGTTGAAGCATCACGACGAAAGAGAGATTGAACTCAACCCAAACGGCTTCATGATTTCGTTGTAAATCTTCCCCCTTCGGTCGACCATACACACACCGCAGCCACTCAAGACGCCTCTACGGTACACCCTATTGCCAATTATCTTTCTTATGAAAATTTTTCTAATGCTCACAAAAGTTTTTTTAGCGGCCATCACTACTAATGATGAGCCGAAACATTTTAAGCAAGCCATGCAATGTCCAAGATGGATTGAAGCCATGAAGAAAGAGATTCAAGCTCTTGAGCAAAACAACACGTGGACTCTTGAACCCTTGCCCGAAGGAAAACGAGCTATTGATTCCAAATGGGTTTACAAGATCAAGTATAAACCAAATGGGGATGTCGAAATATACAAAGCTCGTCTCGTAGCAAAAGGGTTCACTCAAATTGAAGGAGAAGATTTCCATGACATGTTTGCTCCGGTAACAAAGTTGGTAACTGTTCGAACATTGCTATCCGTAGCTACTAAAAACAATTGGCTCATTCACCAGCTTGACGTCAACAATGCCTTTCTACATGGCGATCTTGAAGAAGAGGTGTACATGAAAATACCGCAAGGCTTTTCCAAAGATTATGAGGATCGAGTATGCCACTTACGAAAATCTCTCTATGGTCTCAAACAAGCATCAAGAAATTGGTATCAAAAATTCACTATGGTTCTTCTCAGCCTTGGTTTTTGTTCATCAAAATCAGATCATTCTCTTTTCTTCTACAAAACCAATGACACATTCATTGCCATACTTATTTATGTTGATGACATTATCATGGTTGGCAATAATTCCAAAAAGATACAGGAAATCAAGCAATGTTTACATGACAAGTTTAGCATAAAGGATCTAGGTGAGCTAAAGTATTTCCTTGGCATCGAGGTGGCAAAGACCTCTCGTGGTCTTGTTTTGAGCCAACGGTATGGGAGGGTGTCGTCCGTCTTCTTTTCCCATTGAACAAAATCTAAAGCTTACCATGGATGATAAAGAACCCAAGGTTGATGCTAGTAACTATCGAAGGCTCATTGGCCGATTATTATACCTTCAGGCCACTCGTCCAGACATATCTTACTCAGTTAACACCCTTAGCCAGTTTGTGTCGGACCCTCGTCAGAACCACCTGGATGCTGTATTTCGCATCCTTCGATACCTCAAGGCAACCCCAGGCCAAGGCATTCTCCTACTGAAAGAAGGCGGCACTAATCTAGTTGCATACTCAGATTCGGATTGGCTTGGTTGTCCTCTCACTAGACGTTCTCGAACTGGGTATATGCTCCTACTCGGAGGTGCTCCGGTTTCGTGGAAAACCAAGAAACAATCGGTCGTCTCACGCTCTTCGGCTGAAGCTGAGTATCGCGCCATGGCTACCACTGTTAGTGAAATCATCTGGCTACAATGGCTTTTAAAGGAACTGGGTCTTCTCAACTTCAGCCCACTAATCTTTTCTGTGACAACCAAGCTGCTCGGCACATTGCAGACAACCCGGTCTTCCATGAACGTACCAAACACGTTGAGATGGACTGTTATTTTGTTCGAGAACGTGTTGAATCCAACGAAATTTGTCCTATGCCCATCGACTCGAAACTTCAAATTGCGGACCTTCTTACAAAGGGTCTTGGAGCATCACAACTTCGCTTTTTACTTGACAAGCTGGGCGTTGTCAATCTTCACGCTCCAGCTTGAGGGGGAGTATTGACTTTGGAAATTATATGGAGATATTATCTCCATAATATTATCTCCATATTCTCGTTCATGATTTCTCTCCATAATTTTAGCCATAATACTTGCTTTCCTTTTCCTTTGTATTTCTATTTATTTGAGAGTCATTCCCTCTGTTCATGCATTCAGAAAAGCAATAAACATTACAAAATTGATACCTTTGAAATTATAAAATATTATTTTGGAAAACCAAATGAATGGTCTGACAAGAGGGGTTTATTTTCCAACCTAGTCTTAAAATTCATATTAGGCTGCTTGTTATGGGATAGCAACCGTGTTTACATGGTTGTTAAAGGGCGTTAAACCTCACAACATGGAGAGTTATCCGATTTTAAATAGGGCGTGAGAGCTTCGGACGTTAGCCGCTTCACCCTTGTGAAACCTGCATGCTGCAAAATGATAGTGTGAATTAAGTGTCACTAGCTTGGCTTGTACAACACCCTTCCTATTAAGTCGGAATGTCTTCTCAGATACAAGAAAATGATTCAGTTCCAGAGCTAAAGATCATAGTTCTCGAACGAACAACTGAAAAGATTCTGGAGCATCCTCTGGAGTCAGTATTATTTCTCCAAAGATTATAGTACCAAGTACTTCCTGACGAGCTCTAATATGATCAGATTTATAAGTAAGCATTTCTTGTAAAATATAAACAATGCCAAACCCTTCTAAAGCCCAGACCTTCATTTCTCCTACCCATTGCCACTTTCTTGACCCTTCCTTAAGGGGTTGTTGTGTAAAACGTGAATAACGCCCGCTGGAACACCCATGGATTTTATCATCAACTTAATGAATTAATTTCAAGATATAAGGCTTTCCTATTATAACTGGTTGTTCAAAAGGATCCCTCGTTCTTCCATCAAATATTTTGCTTTTTCTTAGAAACTTGGGCTCAAATATCCATGGATTCGTTGTTTGCTTACTAGCTTCATATAATTCAGAAACCATAAGTTTTCTCAAAGTTTCTTGCTCATATCTCTCATAAAAAGGCGCTATTCGATAATATCTGTCTAGCAAATCCCCCGCTAACATGAGTGAAGATTCAAATATTTGTCCTACATTCATTCGCGAAGGTACTCCTAATGGATTGAATACCATATCAACAGGTCTTCCATCTTGCAAATAAGGCATATCTTGTGTAGGTAAAATTTTTGAAATGATACCCTTATTTCCATGTCTTCCGGCTACTTTATCGCCTACTTCACGTTTCTATAAAATATATACAGGAATACTTTCTGTTTTTTCTGTCTCATCTGTCTTAGAACTCTGGACCCATCGCACATTAATAAACTGACCCCGACCGCCTATAGGTAGTTTTAAACAAGTTTCTTTTGATTTATATACCCGCATGCCAAGTATGGTTCGTAACAATCTATCTTCCGGGGCATACGACGATTCTTTCACCATTTGGGGCATTAATTTACCTACTAAAATATCATCTGTTTCCATCCAAGATCCCAACATTACAATTCCATTTTTATCTAAATTTCGATGTAAATGGACTTCTAAATGCGGTATTTCATTAGTGACCCTTTCGGGGCCTTGGTTAATTTGAATTTTATATTTACGTATGTGAAAAGAAGTATAAATATCTTCATATACTATGCGCTTGCTAATGAGTACTGCATCTTCAAAATTGTAACCTTCCCATGGCATATAAGCTACTAATATGTTTTTCCCCAAAGCGAATTCGCCACCAACTGTAGCAGCACGATACGCTTAAATTTGTCTCTTTTTAATGCATTTACCCTGTCGAACCTTGGGTTTTTAATGCATACAAGTATTCTTGTTGGAACGTTGATACTTAACTAATGGAATCCTTAGAGTATCCCCATTACCATGATAAAAGGATCTTGTCAATATCGGTATAAAAAATCTTTCCTTTGTGTTCGGCTATAGTAAGAGCCCCTGAATCTAGAGTCGCTTGGCCTTCCAAGCCAGTTCCAACAATGCATTTCTCGGACTGAGAAAGAGGGACATCTTGGTGTTGCATATTAGAACTCATTAAAGCCCTATTCGCATCATTATGCTCGATAAAATGAATGAGGGAAGCTCCAATAGACAAATATTGGAAGGCAAAAATACTTCGAAGAAGAACCTGTTCCCATGCAATAGTCAAGAATTCTTAGCGATATCGAGCCGAAACAACCTGTTCTTCCTAAATACCATGATTCAAGGCCAAATAATTTTCTGTCGCTACCATATAGCATTCATCTCTACCCGGTGATAAATAAAGCATCGTGCCCCTTTTGGTCTCTTAGAAATTTAATAAAACTGACTTTCTAGAGAGCCCCAATGGCCAATCCTCACATGAATTGCTAAGGATCCAATAAGTCCAACATTTATTCTTTCAGATGTGTCAATTGGGCAAATACGCCCATAATGACTAGGATGAATATCTCGTATTGGAAAAGTAGCAGTTCGCGCAGTCAATCCCTTCGGGCCCAAATAACTCAATTTTCTCCCATGAACTATATGTGTCAATGGATTAGTTCGATCCAAAACTTAAGATAATGGGTGTAAATGGAAAAAAAAGCTTTATAAGTATCTGTTAATGGAGTAAAGTTTACCAAGTTCTAAGGAGTTGGTGTCAAATTATGCTTAAGTGTTAGCATATTTTTTTTTCCTATTTTAATGTTAGTTTAGTAGGTAGTGGATAGTAGAAGAGGGTTCAAGCATAATACACAAATGTGAAAGTAGGTGAGAACTTAGATGGCAATGGCGTAGACAAGGGCGTAGCTTTATAGGGGCGGTGAAGGGCGCCCTACCCCCCCTATTTTTTGTTCAGAAGTTACGATTATATGGTATCCGTATATAATTGTTTTGGTATATACGGTTTCACCCCCGTAACCGGTGACTTCCGCCCCCCCCCCCCCCCCCAAAAAAAAAAAAAAAAAAATTCCGCTCAAGGTTCGCCACTGGGTGTAGAGTGAAAACTGTGAAACCGTAACACATGGGTCTTAAATATACAACTACAACCTAGTTCATTTATCAAGAAACGAGATGATTTAGCTTGTAGTAAAGTCTTATAAACTTTTTAAATAAACAATTGGAAAAATTAGAGATTTTGTCCTTTATGTTTGCACCAAATTTCAGTAGATATCATTTAACTTAAAAATTGACGAGATTCATCTTTTAAGTCGTAAAACCTTGCATCATTTGTCCTATACCACTAACCTGGCTATTTTTTACTATTAAAAAAGGTCGCGTGAACCGCACGTGAGGCCAAATATGTCATTTTACAACGCTTTTATATATATAAGGGTTGGGTTATTCTACAAAAACTATAAAAAATGAGAAGGGTGAGAAGCCACTAGAAAATGACATGTGGCAAAGGATTAAACAAGTGGGAGGGGTAATTTGGTCAAAACAATATGCACATGCAAGTCACATGCCATTTCCACCTTCATTTTTAAATGTCTGTAACTTTTTTATACGTCATCGTTTTTTTAAAAAAATTATACCATAAAATCGAGCGTCTTTTTATCTTTAATATGAGTACCATATTGCTATACTTTCGAAAAAAAAGTCAAAAACCCACTTGCATAAGACACAATGGAGTGTAAAACACAATGAACACCAATTAAATATATGGTATAAAACATAATCAACAATCTAATAAAACACAATGGATGACATACTAAAGACACAATGAATAGAAGACTAAAACACAATGAATACTTTTGAAAAAAAAAGTTGAAAACCCAGTTGCGTAAGACACAATGGATGACATACTAAAGACACAATGAACAGAAAATTAAAACACAATGGATACTTTTGAAAAAAAAGTCAAAAACCCAATTGTGTAAAACACAATGGACGATATAATAAGGATACAATGAACAAAAGATTAAAACACAATGAATACTTTTGAAAAAAAAAAGTTGAAAACCCAGTTGCGTAAGACACAATGGAGATAACGTAAAATACAATGACTACCAATTAAATATGCAATGAACAATAGGGTATAAAACACAATGAACAGTCTAATAAAACACAATGGACGAGATATTAAAGACACAATGAACATAAGACTAAAAAACAATGAATAATAGACTTAAACACAATGAACAACATAATAAAACACAATGTACACCTAAATACAAAACTCATTTGCGTAAAACACAATGAAAAACATACTAAAAACACAATGGACAAAGTTAAATCATGTGTAGACTAAAAAAACATAAATAACATATTTATAAAGCACATGTGCATACTATAACACAATGAACGAGCAGAAGACACAACGGAGAAGAAAACCCACTTAACACGAATTTTTTTTTTCAATTTTAATGTAGCAATGTGGTACTCATATTAAAGATAAAAAAACGCTCGTTAATATGGTGAAATTTTTTTGAAAAAAAAATATCGTACGAAAAAGTTATAGACGTTTTAAAATGATGGGGGGAATTGACATGTGCATTGCATGTGGAGAGAGAAAGTCAACAAATGTGGTTTTCCTTTTATGCCCCTCCTCTAATTTATTATTTATTTTTTTCAAACAAACTAATCTCAACCCTTCAAATATATGATCAATGGATCACAATCCTTCTCACCCTTCCTAGAAAAATTGTCTTGTGTATTTGATCCTAACCCTATATATAAAACAACAAATATCTATTTCTCCTTGATATTTGACCATGTTTGACCATTGTTGACCAGCCTTGACTTATGTTGACTTAGCTTTGATATTTTACCAAACAACCTCAAAACCCACTGATTTGCTTTCAAACATGTCCAAACGCATCATATGATCAGTAACCACCACCCATCGTTATTAACCGATGGCCAAAAGTAAGCTTCTCGTCAGTCACCACCACTGGAACCATGACCACCATCAACATCAAGCCACCAACAACCACTAGATTCTTCATAAACTTAATGAAACTATTAAACCTGAACGATAATGGACAGAATTCCTAAAAAAACGAAAATAAACGTTCAATATAAAAAGAGTCGGCTAATATGACCTGTATTGTTCCCCCTTGGTTAACACCGGAGTCCACAATGACAATTCCTATTGTCGTCAGTTAACAACACCCCTTGAAATCCTAAGTTGCCTAAGACAGTGGCTACCGCCGTCGCTGCAACTGGGGCCAACCTCTATCTCCCATGCTATTGCAGGTACACTAGCCCCATACCACCAAGGACTACCGGTTGTTGCCAGCATCGTGTAGGACCACCGGAGTCCAGTCAAAAGAATGGTCGGATTCGTCAATTGTTTCACTAATAAAGATGTCGTGGTGAGTTGATGGTGTTGGTGATTGTTATAGATTTAACCGGGCCTGTGGGGGTGTCTCGCTGGATATGGTGACCAAAACAAGAGATAGGAGAAAGAGAAGGGGCAATGATGATGATAGTGGTGGTGGTGGTGTCTAGTGATGGTGGTAATTGGGGTCTTGTTGGTAGTTTTCAAATTTAGAATGAACGATGACGGTTTTGGTTAAAAACAAAGTTTTAATATAAAAGATGTTATAAATAGAATTTTTAAATGACATATTTGCCCTCACGTAGGGTGTAAATGACCCTTTTTGTTAGTGCATTGCGGTGTATGTTTCGCAAGTTGAAGAGTGTCAGATTTGAAGACTGAAGATCATTAACTAGACTTTAGGGGGAGTATGTGAACATCTTCAAGACATCCCCAACTCAGTGACTGATTAAGTCGAGTAGATCACTAGCTAGGTCCGAAAAGGAGACTGTTAGTGCACTTCGTGTATGTCCCTAGCTAGTGATAGGTCGATATTAGTTGTATGCATAATTGTATAAGTCATCATATCAACTACATCTCTAAGGCAAGGATGGTAGTGTTGGAAAATATAAGTGGTGAATGGAGTTTATTTATTAAAATTACTAATATTAAAACTCTTCATATATGGTGAAACTCTTGAGTAGAGTTCTTAATGCCATTTGATGAGGTTTTATTTCATATGGTGAAACTCTTAAGTAGAGTTCTTAATGCCACTTGATGAGATTTTATTAGAGTCTTAATTAGAGTCTTAAGTCTCTATTTAAATGACTAATAAAGTGAAACCTTTCACCATTCTAACTCTTGTATAATTAGTAGGCTATGTGCCTTATTTGATAGTAGAAAGAATATACATGAGAAATATACACTAAGAAACTCTTGCAACAAACATACACTCAAGCATAGCAACCAAATTTCGATTATTTTTCAGGCAAGTGGGATAGTCCGGCAGTGCACCATCACTGTTAAGAACCGGTGTACCCTGTGAACAGACCGCGAATCTATTTAACGGAATTGTGTCAAACACAAGCCCGGTTCACACTGATGTTTTCATCCTCAAATTCAATGTAAGTTTTCTAACAGATAGTATGTCAATTGGTAAAACGGCTTTTTTGTATTCAGTCACATATACGTTTTGGTGGAGTTTGAGGAGGGCCACTTCGTGATTTTCGTGGGATGACGGACCAAAACGCCTTTCAACTTCTCGTTTAAATTCGGTCCACGATCCGAGAAGGTCGTTGTTTGATTGGTGTTGATATCATGAAAGGGCATCACCAATGCGGTGGAAGGTTGTAAAGGCCACTCGTTCCCACGGAGGAATGGCGTAATAATTAAAATAATTGTCGGGCTTGAAGTATCCACCCGAGGGGATTGGAACCAATCAAACATCGGAAGGGTGATTTTTGGTTGGCGTGTGTAGTGATTGTTATGGTTTGGCTGGGTTTGTGAGCGTTCCTGAGCTGGTCTGGGTCGGCCGTTGGAGGTGTTGCCGGATTGCAATGAATCGGACAGTTCGGTTACATGGTTGATCAAGTGGGCTTGGTTTGTGGATTGGGCATCAAGTTTGGTATTTAGGTTTTCAGTGGCTTGGATGAGAGTTGTTAATTGGGTAGCTAGTTGGTAGGTGTTGTTCTTTTGCGAGGTGGAGGCGGCTGAAGTAATTGTAATTAGTTGGGCTAATTGGTTGCTGATAGAGGGTGGTAAGTCCTCGGACGATGAGGTATCCTAACGCAGGGCCTACCGGTAGGTTAACGAGAATTAAAGCACCAAGATGATGTGGCCTTGTTTTAGTAGGCCAAACTTCAAAGAAAGACAGGAAGAAAACAAGACTATTGGGGCAATTTTCAGATATATTTCGCAATGCAAAATCAACTATTTAAACATAAAAGGGAACAAGTATATGTCCCTATTTCATGGAGACCATGGAGGATCATGCAACACTACCACTACTAGAAAAAAGCCCTTTCTTGACACGCATTGCGTGTCAAGAAAGGGGTCTGATGACAGGGAAAAGAATGTCAAGGATGGCGGTGTCATAAATTTAATATGACATATTTTCGCGTGTCATCTGTTTATGACACACATTTATGACAGCATTTATTGACACGCGTTATAACACATTTTAATGACACTTTTTAACGACACATTTTATGACAGAATTTTATGACGTTCTTTGCATGTCATAATTTTTTTATTTAAAAAAAATCCTATAAAATTACGTATTTACCCTCCTGGATTTATTGTCATTTTATTAAATGCAAAATAATTAGCAAACTAATAACAAAAACATCATTTCATTATATAATCCATATTTATCTAATTACAAACTAATCCGAGACAACGTTTAACATCTACAAAAAATATATTGTATCGACATTACATTGCCTCCAAACAAGTTTCGATCATTTGAAAATAAATGTCGCGGTGTATCCTAACCATTCTTCGCGTACGACATCCATGTCCTCATCCCCGTAATGATCCGCTCCTCCCCCAGCCTGAGACAACAATAAAATTAATACACTAGTCGAGGCCGGCCAATTATTTTACATAAATCATAACGCATCGCTACGTTTGTTAGCTATATTCTTTATGTGAAAGATGGCCATTATTTTTGGTTAAAAGTACATACCGGAGTAGTAATCTTTTGGCAGAAGATGTTGAATGCATTTTTATACAGGAGGGTGCTGCTACAACAGCTCCAACATTAGAGAACTGACATGTAAATTAACACACATACTTAAAATTATAATCACAAATCAGTTTCAACATAAATCAGCATTATAATGGCTTATGGAACTTCTCTAAGATTGATGGTAGAAATAAAGTAAAGCGAGAAACCATTTCATAAACTGATTTCCTATGAAAGAGGCATGATGTGTTCACTACACATTTTAAAAGCCTGAAGACATGATATGTTCACTCCATTTTTAGGAATGCAAATTCACATAAAGCATATATGATGCGTAGTGAAATCAACGTTTTTTGAATTCTCGAGTCATACCTCTTGATCAACCATCACGTACTATCTCATCTTATCTAAACACTGGAATCCACTTGCGCATGGAAATGTCAAATAAAATCAAAACCAAAAGCATTTCAAAATGCTCTGCTCTTCACTTTATATTATATATCTCAACCCTTCCTTTTGCTTTGCTTTTTCCATTTATTGATCAACAGCCAACGGAACAGATTCAGCCTGGAAACACACAAAAAATTAAGTGTCAGGCTGTCAGCTTGGTTACTTAACCAACCTTGCAAATATATATTCATCTTCAATAAAATATTGTTTATATAGATGATCGAGGTGCTTAATTACCAATTTACGATACTTGAGAGCATACTCCCATTACAAAGTTATACGATTTTAGATTTCTCACTTATAATTTTATGTTTCCAGAAACAATGAGATGCATAAAGTAATACCAATGATGCTTCACAATTGTATAGTCTGCACAAGATCTTGTGCTTGACATAGCAATACATGGTTATGACCAACAAATGAAAAGACAAAATCAACGATAGTTGCATATTCATTAAACATGTAATCTAGACCAAAAAAAATATAAAACTAATAGATAAATTAACGAGTATAAACACAACTTTTGAGTCACATAAAATGACAGAAGAAAAATATGGTGCGTTACATACTTTTTATAATATGGAGCATCCGCATAAGGCGCTTGCTTCTTAGCAAACCCACATTTTAAACACCCTTGTTTATCCCTCTGTAAATCCTGTCATTTAATTCATTAATCTGGACCTGGTGAACCCATACTTTCTCTGTGTTCCAAATTCGCGACGATTGGACACAGCTCAGACCTTTTTCTATATAAGTACGGCTCTTCATCAGCCAATTCAAGACCAAAAGGTTGGTCCCAAGTCTTTAGCAACCACCTCTTCTAGATAGCAATAGGTGACCAAAACTGAACTAGCACGCGCTCCTCTCGAAATCTTAAGTCCTTGAGAACAAATGTGATATTTTCCTTAATCATGTGTGTGTCAATGATACTTTGATCCACCATCAGATTAGAGAAGCCCACAGATTTTAAGGAAGTTACTATGACTGATAAAAGTATTAAAATTAGTCGCAACAGCACACAGTTAATCCAATCCAAATTACATTTAAAATCCAAACATTATAACTATGAAGAATAACCAGAGGCATGGCTACTGACAATAATGAAACGACGACTGGGTTAAATCTGTTTAGAAGCTACAAGGCTGACCAGATGCACTGCAGGCTTAATTCCAAAATCATTATATAATTAGTTTTGCAGATTTAATTCCAAAATCATTAGATAAACAATTGTTTTTACTAATTTAAAGATGCTTAATTATAATAGATGTCAAATGTTATGCATCCAAATCATGCCTAGCTTTGTTCCCACATAACAAAAATTGAATTACAGATTTGCCCTTTGTGCAGGCGTAAGTCAAATGTTATGCATCCAAATACCAAACCATTTATTCATACAGTTGACTTTCCCAAACCATAAGTAGGGAAACACAACTATATGTAAACACACAAAAATGATTGATTAACTAAGTAACTAAGTTATATGAGAAAAATGATTAGAAGAAAAGACTTACTATGGGGTAGAGGTGATTCTGGTTCTTCAACCTCTCTGTCCTCAAACACCCAAAGAGGTGACAAGTATGTACTATCATCTGGTATTGCAGTTGCAGCAGGAGGCAGGGGCTCATGAGCACAGAGATATCTGTTAGGTGTCTATTAACACATTTGCACCAGATCAAAATTCAACACAACAAAATTCAGAAGTTTCAGTTAGTAACCACTCAGAAATGCAATCAAATAATAAATCAAACAATAACTAAATAATAAAATATAAAATTCATCAACGATTTAAAACCGGATCTAGAACAGAAGACAGGTAAAGTTAGGGATTGAAAGCTCACCATATTAAAAGAATGGAATTAAGGCGTGAATAGATGATTAGAATCTGAACCCTAGGGTTCGAGTAAGAGATCCAGTGGAAGGGATCTTGGTTCGAGTATAGGGTTTGAGATCGGTTGGTTGTTTATTAGCACCCCTATCTGTGTGTGTTAGAGAGAGAGAGAAGGGGGAGGGTTTATGGGGAGGAGAGCAGATCGAGTGGAGGGAATTTGAAATTTTCATGACACAAAACGATGACATTCAACTTTGTTTAACGTCATCTTTTGTAATTTATGACGGAAAATTATTGACACGCAGAAAAAAGCGTCAAGAATTTATTAGTTTTTATCAAATATGACATTTTTTTTATGACATACACTTTTGCATGTCATTAAATAGGTGTATGTCATAAAAAGAATGTCAAGAAAGGGTATTTTTCTAGTAGTGAAGGGTTGCATCACATAAATTGGAACCACAAATTACTGCCCAACGTAATCACAAAACGACACTAAGAAGTTGTTTTTCATTATTTTCTATCAAAATTCAGGAGTATTTTTGTCATATAGACGAAACAAGAAAAATTCTCAAATAACATGTTTTAACAAGATTTTTAAATAATTTATTGTTACTATGATTATTGAAGTAGTATAGTTGAAGAAATGGTCTATTTTATTTCTATATAATATACATTAGCAACGCGGCGTGTTCTTATTCCAATCTTACACTACCAAAATTCATATAGATTCTTTAAAGAGTCTAGATGCACTTGTGCTTTTAGTACTGATTTCATATCTCCTTGAATGTTTGAATGACTTTATTTGTGAATTTTTCATTTTAATTTCTATTCCTAAGATACTGATTAATGCCATAATAGAGTCAATTAAGAAGTAGAAGCAAATATTAAATTACAGGGTATGCAATCTGCTGTAGCTACAAATAGAGGTTGCAAAAGGTTGTTTGGGTCATGTCGAAAATAAAAATAAAGGAAATCTATTATACACATTATTTAGGCAAAATACTATCGGAAAATCGAGTAAGTGCAGATTTCCTATTTTACACCTGCAAGATTTTATATACACAATGAACTTCATTAGATGTTTTTTAGCCTAAATGTTTTACCTCTTTAGCCCTGCCATTTATTTTGGAACAGGTTGATACAACTCTACACGCCGGCCAATCTGCTAACCAGACCCAGCTCGACATCAGTACTATGATTGGCCCAAGATAGAGACTAAGAAGTCTGTGGGATTTACTGCTTGAGCCCCAAGTTTCATCAACTGCATTTTTCATCTTTTGCCTAATTGTTTGAACTAGTCTTTTGGTAATTTATTTACTTCATTAAAGGTGCACTACTAGAAAAATACCCTTTCTTGACATTCTTTTTATGACATACACCTATTTAATGACATGCAAAAGTGTATGTCATAAAAAAAATGTCATATTTGATAAAAACTAATAAATTCTTGACGCTTTTTTCTGCGTGTCAATAATTTTCCGTCATAAATTACAAAAGATGACGTTAAACAAAGTTGAATGTCATCGTTTTGTGTCATGAAAATTTCAAATTCCCTCCACTCGATCTGCTCTCCTCCCCATAAACCCTCCCCCTTCTCTCTCTCTCTAACACACACAGATAGGGGTGCTAATAAACAACCAACCGATCTCAAACCCTATACTCGAACCAAGATCCCTTCCACTGGATCTCTTACTCGAACCCTAGGGTTCAGATTCTAATCATCTATTCACGCCTTAATTCCATTCTTTTAATACGGTGAGCTTTCAATCCCTAACTTTACCTGTCTTCTGTTCTAGATCCGGTTTTAAATCGTTGATGAATTTTATATTTTATTATTTAGTTATTGTTTGATTTATTATTTGATTGCATTTCTGAGTGGTTACTAACTGAAACTTCTGAATTTTGTTGTGTTGAAATTTGATCTGGTGCAAATGTGTTAATAGACACCTAACAGATATCTCTGTGCTCATGAGCCCCTGCCTCCTGCTGCAACTGCAATACCAGATGATAGTACATACTTGTCACCTCTTTGGGTGTTTGAGGACAGAGAGGTTGAAGAACCAGAATCACCTCTACCCCATAGTAAGTCTTTTCTTCTAATCATTTTTCTCATATAACTTAGTTACTTAGTTAATCAATCATTTTTGTGTGTTTACATATAGTTGTGTTTCCCTACTTATGGTTTGGGAAAGTCAACTGTATGAATAAATGGTTTGGTATTTGGATGCATAACATTTGACTTACGCCTGCACAAAGGGCAAATCTGTAATTCAATTTTTGTTATGTGGGAACAAAGCTAGGCATGATTTGGATGCATAACATTTGACATCTATTATAATTAAGCATCTTTAAATTAGTAAAAACAATTGTTTATCTAATGATTTTGGAATTAAATCTGCAAAACTAATTATATAATGATTTTGGAATTAAGCCTGCAGTGCATCTGGTCAGCCTTGTAGCTTCTAAACAGATTTAACCCAGTCGTCGTTTCATTATTGTCAGTAGCCATGCCTCTGGTTATTCTTCATAGTTATAATGTTTGGATTTTAAATGTAATTTGGATTGGATTAACTGTGTGCTGTTGCGACTAATTTTAATACTTTTATCAGTCATAGTAACTTCCTTAAAATCTGTGGGCTTCTCTAATCTGATGGTGGATCAAAGTATCATTGACACACACATGATTAAGGAAAATATCACATTTGTTCTCAAGGACTTAAGATTTCGAGAGGAGCGCGTGCTAGTTCAGTTTTGGTCACCTATTGCTATCTAGAAGAGGTGGTTGCTAAAGACTTGGGACCAACCTTTTGGTCTTGAATTGGCTGATGAAGAGCCGTACTTATATAGAAAAAGGTCTGAGCTGTGTCCAATCGTCGCGAATTTGGAACACAGAGAAAGTATGGGTTCACCAGGTCCAGATTAATGAATTAAATGACAGGATTTACAGAGGGATAAACAAGGGTGTTTAAAATGTGGGTTTGCTAAGAAGCAAGCGCCTTATGCGGATGCTCCATATTATAAAAAGTATGTAACGCACCATATTTTTCTTCTGTCATTTTATGTGACTCAAAAGTTGTGTTTATACTCGTTAATTTATCTATTAGTTTTATATTTTTTTTGGTCTAGATTACATGTTTAATGAATATGCAACTATCGTTGATTTTGTCTTTTCATTTGTTGGTCATAACCATGTATTGCTATGTCAAGCACAAGATCTTGTGCAGACTATACAATTGTGAAGCATCATTGGTATTACTTTATGCATCTCATTGTTTCTGGAAACATAAAATTATAAGTGAGAAATCTAAAATCGTATAACTTTGTAATGGGAGTATGCTCTCAAGTATCGTAAATTGGTAATTAAGCACCTCGATCATCTATATAAACAATATTTTATTGAAGATGAATATATATTTGCAAGGTTGGTTAAGTAACCAAGCTGACAGCCTGACACTTAATTTTTTGTGTGTTTCCAGGCTGAATCTGTTCCGTTGGCTGTTGATCAATAAATGGAAAAAGCAAAGCAAAAGGAAGGGTTGAGATATATAATATAAAGTGAAGAGCAGAGCATTTTGAAATGCTTTTGGTTTTGATTTTATTTGACATTTCCATGCGCAAGTGGATTCCAGTGTTTAGATAAGATGAGATAGTACGTGATGGTTGATCAAGAGGTATGACTCGAGAATTCAAAAAACGTTGATTTCACTACGCATCATATATGCTTTATGTGAATTTGCATTCCTAAAAATGGAGTGAACATATCATGTCTTCAGGCTTTTAAAATGTGTAGTGAACACATCATGCCTCTTTCATAGGAAATCAGTTTATGAAATGGTTTCTCGCTTTACTTTATTTCTACCATCAATCTTAGAGAAGTTCCATAAGCCATTATAATGCTGATTTATGTTGAAACTGATTTGTGATTATAATTTTAAGTATGTGTGTTAATTTACATGTCAGTTCTCTAATGTTGGAGCTGTTGTAGCAGCACCCTCCTGTATAAAAATGCATTCAACATCTTCTGCCAAAAGATTACTACTCCGGTATGTACTTTTAACCAAAAATAATGGCCATCTTTCACATAAAGAATATAGCTAACAAACGTAGCGATGCGTTATGATTTATGTAAAATAATTGGCCGGCCTCGACTAGTGTATTAATTTTATTGTTGTCTCAGGCTGGGGGAGGAGCGGATCATTACGGGGATGAGGACATGGATGTCGTACGCGAAGAATGGTTAGGATACACCGCGACATTTATTTTCAAATGATCGAAACTTGTTTGGAGGCAATGTAATGTCGATACAATATATTTTTTGTAGATGTTAAACGTTGTCTCGGATTAGTTTGTAATTAGATAAATATGGATTATATAATGAAATGATGTTTTTGTTATTAGTTTGCTAATTATTTTGCATTTAATAAAATGACAATAAATCCAGGAGGGTAAATACGTAATTTTATAGGATTTTTTTTAAATAAAAAAATTATGACATGCAAAGAACGTCATAAAATTCTGTCATAAAATGTGTCGTTAAAAAGTGTCATTAAAATGTGTTATAACGCGTGTCAATAAATGCTGTCATAAATGTGTGTCATAAACAGATGACACGCGAAAATATGTCATATTAAATTTATGACACCGCCATCCTTGACATTCTTTTCCCTGTCATCAGACCCCTTTCTTGACACGCAATGCGTGTCAAGAAAGGGCTTTTTTCTAGTAGTGGTAGTGTTGCATGATCCTCCATGGTCTCCATGAAATAGGGACATATACTTGTTCCCTTTTATGTTTAAATAGTTAATTTTGCATTGCGAAATATATCTGAAAATTGCCCCAATAGTCTTGTTTTCTTCCTGTCTTTCTTTGAAGTTTGGCCTACTAAAACAAGGCCACATCATCTTGGTGCTTTAATTCTCGTTAACCTACCGGTAGGCCCTGCGTTAGGATACCTCATCGTCCGAGGACTTACCACCCTCTATCAGCAACCAATTAGCCCAACTAATTACAATTACTTCAGCCGCCTCCACCTCGCAAAAGAACAACACCTACCAACTAGCTACCCAATTAACAACTCTCATCCAAGCCACTGAAAACCTAAATACCAAACTTGATGCCCAATCCACAAACCAAGCCCACTTGATCAACCATGTAACCGAACTGTCCGATTCATTGCAATCCGGCAACACCTCCAACGGCCGACCCAGACCAACTCAGGAACGCTCACAAACCCAGCCAAACCATAACAATCACTACACACGCCAACCAAAAATCACCCTTCCGATGTTTGATTGGTTCCAATCCCCTCGGGTGGATACTTCAAGCCCGACAATTATTTTAATTATTACGCCATTCCTCCGTGGGAACGAGTGGCCTTTACAACCTTCCACCGCATTGGTGATGCCCTTTCATGATATCAACACCAATCAAACAACGACCTTCTCGGATCGTGGACCGAATTTAAACGAGAAGTTGAAAGGCGTTTTGGTCCGTCATCCCACGAAAATCACGAAGTGGCCCTCCTCAAACTCCACCAAAACGTATATGTGACTGAATACAAAAAAGCCGTTTTACCAATTGACATACTATCTGTTAGAAAACTTACATTGAATTTGAGGATGAAAACATCAGTGTGAACCGGGCTTGTGTTTGACACAATTCCGTTAAATAGATTCGCGGTCTGTTCACAGG
This sequence comes from Ambrosia artemisiifolia, assembly GCA_032199755.1. Taxonomy (NCBI): domain Eukaryota; kingdom Viridiplantae; phylum Streptophyta; class Magnoliopsida; order Asterales; family Asteraceae; genus Ambrosia; species Ambrosia artemisiifolia. Next base: position 3,163,484 of record CM063529.1, on the reverse strand, counting down.
GTACACCGGTTCTTAACAGTGATGGTGCACTGCCGGACTATCCCACTTGCCTGAAAAATAATCGAAATTTGGTTGCTATGCTTGAGTGTATGTTTGTTGCAAGAGTTTCTTAGTGTATATTTCTCATGTATATTCTTTCTACTATCAAATAAGGCACATAGCCTACTAATTATACAAGAGTTAGAATGGTGAAAGGTTTCACTTTATTAGTCATTTAAATAGAGACTTAAGACTCTAATTAAGACTCTAATAAAATCTCATCAAGTGGCATTAAGAACTCTACTCAAGAGTTTCACCATATGAAATAAAACCTCATCAAATGGCATTAAGAACTCTACTCAAGAGTTTCACCATATATGAAGAGTTTTAATATTAGTAATTTTAATAAATAAACTCCATTCACCACTTATATTTTCCAACACTACCATCCTTGTCATATCAAATGAAATAATCATATTTTGATTCCGAATCCCACCATCCACGGTAATCCTATCAATAGCAATCCAATAAAAAACTCCATCTATAGCTATGTAATCATACTTCCAAGAGGAACAAAAGTAGATTGATTTACGAGGGAGATTGTCTGCTAAACTTCTCCAATTACCTGTGCTTAACGTAAAAATCTCAACTTGCCAAGGGATGCAACTTATACTTTCCATATCCTTCGGACTAAGAATATGAATGATGTGTCTAATCTTGACAATCTTAGGATCCATAGTCTCACGACAAACCCCAAAACCTAGAATAGTGTCATACGTCCCATTGATAATACTAGGCACATCAACTGTGACCGCTTTTCTAATTGAAATATTCCAAACAACAGCTGTACCGCAACCCTCAAAACACACCAAGCCATGAGAGCTACCTATTAACCTAGAATGTGTAAGCATCTCCGTTATGGGGGGAGTTACGTGAACTTTCTGTTTGGGAAAAGTATCATCATCAACAACTGAAACATATTTTTTCTCAGATTCAACTGCAGCTCTATCTTCATAATAACTTACAAGAAGATGTTGCTGTTGGCCGCTGTAATGCTTAATAAAACGAGAGCTATCGATGAGAGACTTCCATGCTTTGGAGACTGAGCGAAACTTAATCAGTGATTTAACAGGAAGTCTTTTGATGATTTCTACTTGGATGTCAAATGGTACGTTGTCTGACATATTGATTTTGGACGATCAGTATGGACTTCTTAGGGTTTACAAGATATGAATACAATTTAGATACAATTCTGGGCCGGTGTTGGGCCAATACTATCATTATTTGTATTTATCTAATACCTGCTTAATAAGTTCTGAAATTAAGATAACGTTTAATTTTATATGAAAATTTACAATTAATGATGCCTGATTCGATTTTTTAATAACTTCGTTTTTTTATGCTGCAAAATCTTTACCGATAAGGTAACAATGCAAGTTGAATTTTCACATGAGTTTGAGTTTTGAACTTAATTAAAACGTAATTTTATTACTTTTATTTTAGAGAGTAAGGGGCTGTTTCGTAAGCCTCAATGAGGCTCTGAACCATTTAGCGCAGAATGATTCAGCATTCAGAGCGTATTGGTTAGGTGAAAATTTTAAGCCCAATGCAATCATTTAATATTATTTTTTTAATTTTGAAATTAAAAACAAATAATATTTCATAAAACTTTTTTCATTAAACAAAAATAAAAAAGATTACAATACCATAGCAAAAAAAACATACTTAAAAAAACAGAAACATACTTAAACGTCATGTTATTTGCGTAACTCATTGGACCTCCATAAAAATTATAGGGCATGTTGAGAAGTTGAGAGAAACCCATTGTGTTCGGGTCAAACTCGTTTGGGTTAAAGGTTGGTAGCGGTTGCGTTATGTTATGTTTGGGCGAACCGTGTTTAGGTTGCTTGGGCGAGATGGAACACCGTACGGGGCCCGAAATAGTTGCATTATAGTATTTTTGGTGTGTAAGGTTGGGAGAAATTTTATAAAAAAAGAGTGTTTTTATAAAAATAAGGAAGATGATGTAAAACATGGGTGTGAGAGATGTGGTTTAAATAGGTTATATTGTGTAAATTTTTTTTTTTTTATTTTTTTTTAAATTCGAACGTTGGATAATCGACCGTTGGAAAAGAAGTAACATAATGGGCCCTCCTTATTTTCACGGCGTAGAAAATTTCCACCCCCCCCCCCTAAAAAAACGCCCCTTCCACGCCCTGCTACACGATGTTCCGAGCGTGAATTAACCCCAAAAACACCCAATTCGGGCACCAATACATATGGGCTAAGTCGTTATCATTTGTCAAACACTTTTTTTTAACTTATTAACTTTTTAGAAAAGATATTAGTAATAACGAGGTGAATATAAGAAGAGCGAAAAATGCTCATAGATGTAGATTATTATTATTTTTTTAAACCATTTTATATCAAGAAAAAAAGAATAAAGGTTTGATGTAATCGGATAACGAGAATATGCGTCAGGAGATTTGGTTTTAGATTTTATCATAAACAACAAACCACATTTGATAGGTTGTGGGATCCCAAAACCGATATCGTTTTATCCGTCCCCTATTTTGTTCTTCACAGCCTGTATTCTATTAAATTTCCCAACCAAATTCAAATCTAATTTCATAATTAAGAAATTTAAGATGTAAATATAAGAAAATTAAAAGAGAAAATTACGCAATTAGTCCCTGTGGTTTGCCTTTAGTTTCACCTTTAGGTATTAAGGTTTAAAAGTTTCATGTTAAGGGTTTAAGTTTAGTTTTTGTTACATAATAGGGTATTAGCACTAACGGAGGTTAATATTTAACTGAGTTTACCCTCATATGACAAATGGTAAACTACAAGGACCAAATGTGAAATTTAAGTGGGGCCCCACCTAATAATCTAAAATAAAAAATATTCATGCTTGTAGTCGGGGTCGAACCCAGGTTGATGACCAGGTTGATCCTAACATCCAATTTTTTAGCCAATTGAGTCACTTGTAGATTTTGTTTATTATTGAAACGTTTTTTATAAATCCGATTATCAGATTGAACCTGCATACCCCCAAACCCCCAAATCCTGGTTTTAATAATAATATATCAAACAAGGTGTCTGACAGTAACAAAAAATCTTGTCACTCATTACTGCTAATCTTAATCTTAATGTCTTCTTCCCTTCAATCTCGCTGCTTTTCTTTATTTCTCTTTTAATGGAGTTTCTTTAACACAAGACTACTACTGTTACAAAACAAAGTTCCTACCTTTTTCTTATTTATTTAAACTTTTATCACACACAACAAAAGCCCATCACTTCTTTTGCCCACTTTTGAGATGGGTTTGATGTACGGGACCAAACAGAGTCATAACAGCAAGATTTGGTCCGGGTCGGGTTCAGGGTACTCTGCTAAATGGGTCACATTCTTCTGCATTGCTAGCTTTTGTTTGGGTGTCATCTTTATTAACAGGTTGGTTGCAGATTTGATGTTCTTTGTTTCTTGAAATCTTGAATTTTGCAGTGTGTTTTACTTTTTTTTAAATAAAAATAATGTTTTTACTGGTATTAACAAAATCCAGGATTTGGGGGTATGCAGGTTCAACCTGATAACCGGTTTTATAAAATAACGTTTTAGTAATAAACCAAATCAACAATTGGCTCAGTTGGTTAAAAAATTGGATGTTAGGATCGACCCGGTCATCAACCCGGGTTCGACCCCCATTACAAGCATAAATATTTTTTATTTTAGATTATTAGGTGGGCCCTACTTAAATTTCACATTTGGTCCTTGTGGTTTACCATTTGTCACATGAGGGTAAACTCAGTTAAATATTAACCTCCGTTAGTGCTAATACCTTATTATGTAACAAAAACTAAACTTAAACCTTCAACGTGAAACTTTTAAACCTTAATACCTAAAGGTGAAACTAAAGGCAAACCACAGGGACTAATTATGTAATTTTCTCAAATTAAAATTAGATAATGTGAAAAACTATGGATGGTCAAGATTTATAAAATCCCATTCATTCCATTATTATCTTTTTAATATATAAGGTAGTGTTTGATATGCAGGAATGAGAGACGGAATAAAATAGAGCATTATGATGGAATGAAAAAAAAGGTGTTTGGTACTTTGGTTAGTCAAGGTAATGGAATCATCCATTACCTCTTCCATTCCATTCCCTCTAAAAACTCTGTCTGTTTGGTATGGCGTAATGGAATGGATGAGGGAATGGAATGGACGAGGTAATGGAATGGACAAGGTAATGGAATGGATTGTTACCATTCCATGTCTTGTTTGGTTGCCATGTGAGAATGAAACAAACATTACTTTATGTTGTTGGATAGGTAGGAAAAGATGAAGGAATAAAATCGGTGGTGTGTGGTGGTCAGTGGAGGTGATGGTGGGTGGTGATATGTGGCGGTAGCGGTGGTGGTGGGTGGCACCGGCAGTGGTGGTGACGGTGGAAGGTGGAGGTGGATGGCCATGATGGTGGTGGGCAATGATGGTGAGTAGTGGCGGTGGTGGTTGGTGGTAGTGATGGTATGTGGTGGTGTGTGGCGGTAGCGTGGTGGTGGGTGGTGGCGAAGATGGCGATAGGTGGAGATGGATGGCGGTGATAGTGGGTGGCGGCGGTGGTGGGTGGGTGGGTGGGTGAAGGTAGTGGGTGGTGGTGGTTGATGGCGGCGACGACAGTGATGGGTGGTGACGGCAAGGGTGGGCGTCGATGGTTGGTGGTGGGCGACGGTGGTAGGTGGTGGGTGACGGTGGTGGTCGGCGGTGGGTGGTGTTGGATGGCGGCGATGGGTGGGTGACGATGGTGGGTGGTGGCGGTAGTGGTGGTGGGCGATGGTGGTGGGTGGTGACAATGGTGGTGGGTGGTGGTGGTGGTTGGTGGATTATGGTGTTGTTATTGAAGGGTGAATGGGGGATGGAATGAAAAAAAAAACATGGGGGGTCGATGGAATGGTTTTGAGGGAATGGAATGCCTTGTGGAATGGGTGATTCCATTCCTTTAACCACCCAAACACACTATTTTTCATTACCTCGTAATAGTCCATTCCATTCCCCCTTCCATTCCATCATACCAAACGCTACCTCATATTCATTCCATCCAACCCCCCCTTTTTTTCCATTCCATTCTCTCTGTCACCTTTCATCACCACTGACCACCACCACCACCCACCTCTACCACTACCACTCATCGTCGCGACCGCCACTACCACCACCATCGACCACCGCCATCGCCACACACCACCGACCGTAGCCACCCACCAACCACCGCCGCCACTCTCCGTCACCGACCACCGCCATCACCGACCACCACCACCGTCGACCACTACCACCCACCAATAACCGCCACCTCCACCACCTACCAGCAAGCACCGACCGCCACCGCCAACCGTCGCCGCCACCACTCACTGACGCCGTCACTCCCTGTTGCGACCTGCCGCCACCACTCACTGTCGTCGTCACTCCCTGTTGCGACCCGCTACCACCGACCACCACCGTCACCGCTAATATCACCACCAGACGTCGCCACCCACAACCACCGACCATCGTCGTCGGTGCTTCCGCCACCACCGACCGCCGCCACCCACCGACCACCACTACCTCTGCCACCACCAACCACAGTCACCGGCACCCGCTGCCAACAACCATCGCCACCACTCACCACCGCCGATTTTATTCCTTTGTCTTTTCCTTCATACTAAATAATACAAAGTAATGATTCATTTCATTCTTACGTGTAACCAAACAAGACCATGAACTGGTAATCGTCAATTTCATTCCCTTGTCCATTCCATAACCTTCTCCATTTCATTCCCTCGTCCATTCCATTCCCCATACCAAACAGACCCTAATAATTCACCTAAGATACTATTGGAACGACCAAGATTTGAAAAAACATTATCGACGGTCAAGATTTATAAAATTACTATTCATTCAATTTTCTTTATATATTATAAGATAGGGGAGAGTGAGAATAAAAACCTTAAAAATTTGAAGAAACCCACTAACCATTGATCTAAAGTGATCAATGGCCAAGATTGATTCTATATTATTTTAATACCTTTAGTTGACTAGATGACAAAAATGGGCAAAAGGGTCAGATGACATTTTCTGAAAAAGCATCTATGACAAGTTGACCTGACACACGTCACATCATCTCTCTTAAACTTTTGTGCCCATTATCCTAAATCTGTCAAGACGTCGTGATACATATGTAACATATGTAGTATTGCATATGTTAAAATTGCACAGACTCTGGTCTCATATGTGATTTCTTGTTGCATACGTTAAAACACATAGATTATATAAAATCAATTAAAACTTTACAGATCAAAAACATTCAAATGTACACAAGAATGTTTCTTACAAATGCTAAAAACAATCAAAATGGTCATTACAATCAACAAACGTTAAAAAAAATTGTCTACACTTCATTCTTGATAATCATCTTCATCTTTAATGCAAAAAATATGTTCACCTGCAAAAAGAAAACAAAATCATCAATTTACATGTAACCCCCCCCCCCCCACGGTCTTAACAAACTTAACTTAGGAGGAATGTTATATAACTACATAGATGTGTAACATATTCAACTTAGTTTTGTTGTTACATATGAAATAGACGCAAACATAGATTTCATCCCATGATTAGTGACTTTTGTTTTAATTAATATATGCAATTGGTGTTAAAGTCAAAAAATCAAACCTTTGTATCTGGTAAAAAAAATCAATTTAACCTAGGAGGAAGGTCATGAAACTGCATAGATATGTAACATACGCAAACTTGGTTATGGTGTTACATACGAAACAGATGCAAACATACATTCTAGACGTTAAAAATACCGATACAAACATGCACATTCTGGTTAAAAAAAGACATATTGTTGCATATTTAAAGACATTAAAATTCACCATTTTTAACGTATGCTATGTAGGGTCAAAGAGGATTGACCAGCCAGTATAAACCTTGATCTTATATCCTCTTAACATTTTGTGAAACTGCTGAAGTAGAAGATTACCAAAGTCATTTGAAGAGCAAAGAATCAGAAGTTCTGAAGATAAACCAGACAAACATCTAAAGAACAACTGCTGAAGACAAACTCCTTAAGATCACTCATTAGAAGTTTGTTACTCATCAGCACTTTGATTAGAAGCTTCCAACCGTCCTTAATCTCAGCAGTTTAGTATTATATTAGTTTTCTTAAAGTCTTTGTTCAAGTTTCAATACTACAGCCTTTTGTAGTATTATCTTACATTATTATAATCTTTTGGTAACTTAGTTTGTATGTAATCGTCCGTCTATAAATAGAGGGGTTAATCCCACTATTTTAGACATTCATCTAAGACTTGAACACTTCCTTCAAATTACTTTATAGTTAACCATTTCAATATATATGAGAATCATTCTGCATTTACTGTTATATTCATTTACTGTTATTGATTCTCATCTTTACTACTTAGTTCAATGATTGAGGGGTAGTAATAACTCCTGCTAAAAAAGTGATACTTTAACTTGAACACTTTACTTATTTCGCTGTGCAAACTGCTTTGATAAACTTACAACACATAAGTGTTCATGAATAAGAACTGTTAAATAGAGAAACTGATCCAACAATTGGTATCAGAGCACTAGTTTATCTGATCAAATATCAATCTAACAAATTGAGAATCAGACACAGGCTCTTATTGATATTCAATAAAGGATAAAAGTTCACTTTTTTTTCAACCATCCATCACTTTGAGAAAATCTTGACAAATAAAAAATCTCAAAAATGGACCCTCATAATACTGGATCTACCAATAAACCTCCTATGCTAGTCAGAAATCAATATACTATCTGGAAAAGGAGATTGGCACATACTTTGTCACAGACAAACACTGGCTGTTTGAGATCTGTCATGTATGGACCACATAAGCCAGTAAACATAAATCTTGAAACTAAGGAAGAAATACCAAAAGAACCAAAAGACTACACTGATGAAGATTTCCTAAAACTTGAGCTTGATGCTAAGGCATTCTCTATGTTGGCAATGGCTCTCCCAAATGAAATCTACTCTGGACTTTTACATTGTGAAAGTGCCAAAGAGCTTTGGGACTGCCTAAAAGAACAATTTGGAGGAACTGAAGAGGTGATTGCCAACACCAAGGAAATTCTTGCTCAACAATATGAAACATTTACTCACATTAATGGGGAAACTTTGACACAACAATTTGAAAGATTCTCCTCATTAATCTCTGAGTTAAAGTTAAATGGTCAGACCTATACTAATGTATCTATGCTTCATAGATTTTTAAGGTCTTTACCAGAAAAATGGGAAACTTACTCTATAGTTCTCAAATCTGGACCAGATTTTAACTCCCTTACTCTTACAAAATTACATGGGAGATTGTTGACTTTTGAAAGAGAAATCAATTAAAAGAAAAAGTTACAAAATTCTGGCAAAACAGCTGATGACTATGTTCCAGGTAGTACAACACTTTTAGGACAAGACTCGCCTTCTTGTTCAAATGACTTTGGATCTTTTGATCACATTGACATAACTGCTGGGATCTCATCAGAAAGGTCATATCCAGGTTATGACAATGAAGAAGATAGTCAAACTACTGATAACATGTGTTTTATAATGGATGACTTAAAAAATTTCAGTAGTGATGACTTAGAAGAAATGGACATACTACATCAACTGGCCATGTTAAGCATAAAAACTAATAAATTTTATAAAAGGTTAGGAAGGAAATTTCCAGGACTGAACAATTCAACAAAAGTTGGTTTTGACAAGTGTCAGAAGTTGGGACACTTTGCTAGAGAGTGTATAAGCTCTAGCTTTAACCAACCACAGTCTGGAAATCAGTCTAACTCCAGTTATAATAGGAATAATGGAACACAGGGAAGTGAATATTTTGTACAGGCACAAGCTCCACAAATCCAATATGTGCCTCAAATACAATATGTACAGATGCCTGCTCCACAACAAGGCCAACAACATATGCCTCCCATTCCAGCTGCTCAACAACCTCCACAAACTCAACAACCCTCTCAACAAAGTCTTTTCACTTCAGGGTATGTTGACTGGACCAGTCTTCCATTTGATACATCTGAATGTAGTCCAGATGCAGACAACAAAGTCTATGACATCAATTGGGGGGAACCTGATAATGGCAGAAAGAATTTTGCCTTAATGGCTTTTGAGGGATGCACCTCTAAATCTGCCTTATCTCAGGTATCAAAAGAATCCTTGTTAAAACTTTGCTCAACTTCTTGCAAAGAGTCTTTTGCTCTCATAAGAGAGACCAATGTGCATCTACAAGGCAAAGCCAACGACTCTGAAAGAAAATATACTCAAATGAAATGTGATTTAGAAAGAAAACTTGTTGCAAAATCTAAAGAAATTTCTAAATTAACAAATAATGCTATTGAAACTCAAGCACAGATTAAAATCATGATAGAATACCTAGGAAATGTCAGAAAAGAGCTTGCTGACACCAAGGTTGATTATGAAAATTGGGTTGAGTCATGTAGAGGTTACCAAATGCTGCTTAACAAACAAACTGCATCAAATGTTAAGTTTGGCATAGAGTACAACCATACTGAAACACCAACTGATTTTACTCCCAAAACTCTGATGTTGGGAGTAGAATAGTTCAAAATCAAACTTCTGATATGAAAGAATGCACATTTTTTCATCAGAACTTTCTCAAAATTGAAAAGGAATGTTCTGTAGAAGTTAAAAATGCTGACATTAAGTCATCAGTAGTTTCTCCTACATCAGAAGTTGAGAATCTGAAAATCACTGATGACCTAACTCAACACACCAAAACTGTCAGTAATTTGCCTTCCACATCATATGATCAATTCAAAAGGAAGGAGAAGGCAAAAGAATGTGAAATTTGTGGTCTGTTTAACCACAAAACAGAATTTTGTAGATACAGAAAAGGAAATTAGTACAACAAGAAAATTTTACAACTGGTTGTGGGAAAACAAATCAAGCAAGATTTTGAAGAAACCTTTTATCCCAACAAACAACAACCAAGTAACACCTTTTCTCAGAAAAAGACTAAGTCTCAACAAAAGCCTTTTACTCAAAATTCTTCCTCAGTAGTTAGACCTGAATCATCAGCAGCTTCACAAACTGCTGAGATTAAAGATCTCTCGAAAATGGTAAAACTACTGATGACCAAAATTGATGGTGGTCCTCAAAAGGATTCCACCATTGCTCTAAAAGAAAAATCCATTGCCAAAAAGACATGGATTTCTAAAAATGGTCCAAAACAAACTGTTCCTGTTCTCAAGAGCAATCCCAAAGCCAAATTGGCTTGGGTTCCTAAATCTAACTAATTTGCTATATTGTGCAGAGGGTCTCCAGAGGTTTGAATAACATTTGGTATGTTGACAGTGGAGGCTCAATGCACATGACAGGATGCTATACCTGATAAGCAATTTTATCAGTCAAAGAGAAGGATTTGTGTCCTTTAGGAACAATGCCAAGGGATATGTGCTAGGATATGACAGGATGCAGAGGTTTGAATAGCATTCGGATCACTTATACGACTCACTTCTATTATAGCTTTGTGACTAATTAAGTTGACGTTTTTGGCTATTTGTGCTTTGCATATTTAGGCTTGACAATTTTAGCTGAGATTTTTATTCTAATAATTCCGCTGTTTGATATAATGGGTGACAGTAAATACACACTTTGCTTATCAAGATGTTAATTCAATATATTGATTTCATTTGATGTTTTATAATAATAGGTATACTCATGACTTATTACTGAATGTTGGTTTTATAACATCCAGGGAATTAGTTGGTCAAAGTGAAAGGTATCAATTCGACATATCATTCAACAAAGGTAAAAATAGTTAAAAGTTTGTACAAAAATCTTTTACAAGGTACACACTTTTTTTCATTATGTATAAATTTTAATTACTATCAGTCTCAGACAAATATAATGTTGGTGTTATAAGGAAAATAATATGAGTATTGTCTATATTATTACACAATAGAAAGTGGATACATAAATAAAATGGTAATTGATAAAATTTCTTTGTTATTAAAATTGGGTTTTTAGAATTCCAGCTGAAGATTATCATGCAATTGAAGCAGATTAGGCGCACCAGCCTATCATCTATAACTGTTTACGGTTGTTTCGGTAAGTTTTATTCGCAAGTGGAGTTTCACATGTGAGGATGATATAACCTAATATAACATAAACATACACACATATTATAAGTCTCAGGTATCAGTTTATTGAGGGGGACTTGATGAATCATATCTGATTATGGATGTTTATATGTTCTTAACTTTTGAGCAGGTATAAACATTTACATAACTGTCATTTTTCAACATGCATTCATCTATTCTTACTTTTTTTTCACCTAAAATATGAACTTTAATTAATTTCTTTCACTTTCAGAAGCGGGTTTGATGCGTCTGTTGACTTCCTTCTTCTATATCTTTGGTTTAAGTTAACGTTGAGCTACAACATTAGTATTTCTGATTATCAACAAACTAGCATATTAAATGCATATAGGTCTGTAGGCATGAGATCCTGAAGACAGGTCCATAGACATGCCTCCATTCTTTCAAATCTTTTGTAGTGCGAAACATACAAGACATCTGAAGAGATTTCCAAAATCTCAAGGTTTGAGGAATAAGAAATTGGAACCCATAAACCATAAAAGACTACTTTTATGTTGCTAGACAAGCATGTAACTTATATTCATTACAATTGTGTATTGTGTAATAAAAAAAAATAGGTTGCGGATTTTTAGCTAGATGTTGGTTGCATGTTATTTGGTCCAGAGAAATGTACAAGAGTGTGACAAACGAGAGGCTGCAGATATTTGGTAGAGAATAGAACTTGGTTTAGGTGTTAAGCGAACTATGATTCTTTACAAGTGTGTATGGTTACCAACGGTTAGAGTGAGAAACTTAGCCGAGTTTCAAATGTGATATGCCACCAGGTTTGTTTAGAAATGTGTTTGCGCAGCGAAGCGCGTGGGTGTAATACTAGTTATATATAAAAACGGATTGCTACTTACATATTTTTATGCATACAGTCATTCCCATTTACATTCTTGAGATTGTGAAGGAAATGTTGTGATATTGTTATCGATTTTGGTTCCAATCGATTTTAGTTTTGCAGAGTTTTTTTTTTTTGGGGGGGGGGGGGGTTAAAGCTCTTTGCTTGCTATTCATCGTTTCAGTTATGAAAAAAAAATTTCAGTTTGGTTATCCGGATACTGTAGCTCAAGTCATCACTATCATTGAGGTGTGTTTTTCTTCATTTTCTATTTCTGTTATACGCCTGCTCCTTTCAGTTTTAGGTCTTTAATCGATGTGTGTGATATATACCCAATATGTTATGTCTTTTTGCTTAACTAGGGGTTGGCAATTTTGTTAACAGTCATATGTGAGAGAACTTTGTCGTTTGCTTAGGAGTGATATATCCAATATGTGATTGTTTTTGCATTAATTTGGTTATATGCAATCAGATAGTATGTGGTTCGAATAAGAACCTTATTTGGTAGAATAGAAAATTTAGTTAAAAGAGAAGGTCAGAATATCTACCTTGACTCGAAAGCATTCTCGCCTACTCCTCGACCCATCTATTTCGCCACTTCAAGCTACTCCCAGTGCCAAAGCAAATAGCATGTTGGTTTATAAATCCAACAAACTTACAAAATGTGTAATATTATATTAAGATAATTAAGTCTATATGTTGCAGGTTTCTTTAATGAAATTCATTTGCATCACCTTGCTCTTTGTCGCTCATTCATCTTCAATTCACGGTTCGTGTCATTATTAGCTTGGGTTTCACCCAATAACAACTTTCTACTTATTACTAGGTAATGACTAATTGGTTTTATTTATTTATTTATATTTTTATAATTATACAACAATTAGGAGTTTTATGGTATTGGGATAGAAAGATTTAATAATCTATGCTCTCTGTCACTGATAACAGTAGATATAATATTTCAACCCAGGGACGCTCCCGGGGTATAAGCTAGTTATATATATAATAAATTAATAAAAATTATAACGAGCCGAACCGAGCCGAGTGGACCTTTGCTCGTGCTTGGCTCATTTACAAACCGAGCCGATCCGATCGTTTACAACCGAGCGAAAAATCGAGCGAGCATTTTCCGAGCAAATTCCAAGCGAGTGGCGAGCTTTCGGCGAGCGCTAAGCGATTTGAACAGCCCTAGGTAGGGAGAATGAGGGAGAGAGAACAAGAGAGAGAGAAGGGGAGAGGAGGGAGATAAAGAGAGGGGAAAGAGAGAGAGAAGACGGGAGATAAGGAGGGGAGAACGAAGGAGTGAGCGAGGGAGAGGTAGCGAGAGGAAAAGAGAGAGGGTGGAGAGGGGGTGAGAGAGAGAGGGAGAGCGAAAGGGAGGCAGAGAGAGAGAGAGAGAGAGATGGAGGTAGAGAGAGAGAGGGAGACATGGGAATGTGAATAACAAAAAAATGACCTTAAGGACTAACGAAAACATGGTCTCGATGCTACGACAAACCAAATTTGTTTATTATGACTCGAAACTCTCTGATCATGTGCTTAATAGTTTTAATTCATCCAAAAGTTTATGTTAGTTCGGTATTTCTAACCAATTAAAAGGTGTTGTATGTGAGTTTAAATGGGTCACTTAACACATTTATGCTCAAAAGTGAAAAAATGTCAAGGCTTACTACTTTCACTGTTTGGTAGCATCAAATACAAAATAATTTTTCTGTTGTATTTGCTTATTGTTAAACTCTTGACTTATACTACTGATATCCAAAAAACTTTTTTTTTTGACAAAATTACACTTTGTGTCCTTAATGTATCACTGAAATTATGAAACATGTCCTTTTTTTTTTGCATTTTATGTCCAAAATCTGCTTTTTTTATTGCATTTTATGTCATTTCTGACTAACTGAGTTAGATTTCTCGGTTAACCTCAAAACCATCAGAGGTATTATTTTCCATTCACTTTAAATATAACATCTCCCTCTTATATCATACTTGTTGCTCAGATTGAAACCCTAATCGACCCAAATTGAAGCATTGCCCCAGATTGAAACCCTCAGATTGAAACCCTAAACGATTCAAGCCTTAATTGACCAAAATGGTGCAATGTTGGTGTGGTAGGGAGGCTGTAATTCGCACCTCATGGACCCCTAAAAATCCAGGTCGTCGATTCTTTGCTTGCAACTCAAATGTAAGTTAGGGTTCGTAATTTAGGGTTCTTCATCTAAAGTCGTTTTCTATGACATTAGGGTTCCAGATGTGGATTTTTCATGTGGGTTGAATAAAAAGGTGTTAAACATGTGGGGACATCATACCAGGTTTGCTGGAGTCTAAGAACAAGGTAGAAGAAACATTGAAAGTCAGTGAATATGCAAGAAGACATGCTGAATCTAAATCAAGGCGTTTGAAGATTTACCTTATTGTAAGTTGGGTTCTGTTTGGGTTAAGTTATATTTGCAATAGGTAGATAAAATGCACCAGAACTGTATGGGTCTTCTATGTGTATTAGTTGTATGGAAGAAATATATCTACCAAGTTTTGTTTGGATGAAATGCATCAGAAATTTATGGCTCTTCTGTTTGTGTATTATATTGCATATACCAACTAGTCAAAACATGAACAATACACAATAGTCAAAATTGATAGTCAAACATACACATTGGTAGTAATACAAAATGAAAACAAACAAATGAACTCAAACGGGCAATTAAGCCAACATTGATAGTCAAACATACACAGTTAAACATACACAATAAAAAACAATCAAAACAGACAAACTTAGGTCAAAATGGGCAATAAAGCCAACATTGATATTTAAAGTAAACATACATGCATTGTTCTAAGCATAACATACATCCAAACATAAATGCCAACAAAATATAGACATTATTTGACATAAACATAAGTTGACTGAAACATAGACTACTTAAAAAAAGTGTTTGACTTCAACAGAACTTAACCAAAACACAAAATACTTAATAAATTCATGTCTAAATTCAAACATTCTTCTGGCAGGTCCTACTATTGTGTCCAGCCCCCTTGCATTTCTTACACAACTTGAAACCACCCTTTTTAGGCTTCACTTGACCCTGCATGGTTGTCCCAACAGCAGCTTTCTTACCATCATTCTTAGCAGCCTTTGTAGTCTTGACATCAGTTGTTTCTGCTTTTACTATAGCAGCTTTCTTACCATCAGTCGTTTCTGCTTCTACTATAGCATAAGAGACAGGGTAAATACCATTATTTGGATCAACCCCAACAGCAGATAGAACTTGACCTGGGTATGGACCATTTATAAAAGCACCATCAAGACCTAACATATCCTTACCAATGGCTTTGAAACCTTGTTTCAAAGCTCCCAAACACACATAAACTCTTTTAAAGACTCTTTCTGTGGATTCAGGATCACCACATGGCTCAACTTCTATGTGTACTGTAGTTCCTGGGTTTTTGTTCATCAACTCACGACAATAATATCTAAGCATCCTATACTGAGCATTGTAATCTCCAGTGATCTGTAACATGGCTTTAGTCTTTGCCCGGTAAGCTTTCATATGTGATACTCCAACCTCACATTTCCTCTTAAACTGCTCTTGGACAGCCTTAACTGGGATTTTTGGATTTTCATGAAGTTGTTCCATTAGCTGTTTAGAGATAAAGGTTGTTGTACATGCCCTAATATTTCTATTTTGAAGGCATTTATGTTCATCTACAAAGGTTTTAATAACCCAAGTTTCAAAACCACCAACTTTAGATAAGTGGAGTGTCCAATGGGCATTGATGTCTGTTATTAATTGCCTTTTTGCCCCTGCCACCAGTATTTTTACAAACTGGTCCTTTGTCCTTTGATGTGTTACCAGAACCAACCTCACTTTTATCTTTCACATTTTGACCTTTATCTTTTGATTTGCTGCTAGAACCCACCACAACTTCTGGATTTTTGCATGTCTTTATGTTATGTCCTATCCCCCTACACCTACTACACACACCCATGGTTTTCTTTCCGTAACGAATTTCAGTATAACCATCAACCGATCTAAGGTTACCAGATTCATCAAAATGTGGGATATCCCCCCAACAAACTGCCCTTACCCTACTTAGATCATCCTTGATGATTCTTAGTTGCCTCCTGAGTGTCAACAGCATGCCTTTTGATCATTTGTTTCACTTCCTCCTTGGTTCCAAATTTATCATCACAAATGAAAGGGGAATTCTTGTTTTTCTGTCTTCTTAATAACTTCAGTGTTCTTTTCCTATGGCTGCTTTTATCCTCATCAGACACTGATCCACTAATAAACTGATCATTGTCAATTGCATCTTCTTGCATCTCTTTCATACACACATCCCACACTTGATCATCATCTTCAACATCATCAGTGAAAAACCTAAAATCCCTCATATCTGTTTCAACTTCATTTATCAAATTCCCCTCATCTACTAAAAAGTCACTGTCCTCACTTGCATTATCATCCTCACTTCCATGCTCACTTATATTCATACCCTCATCCACATTTTCATTATCATGTTCATGCATATTATCCTGAGGTTGATCATGTTTAGGAACATTAACAGTTGGACTTTCACCAAAGAATGGGTCAAAATTAGGATCATTCAGGTCAATGTTGCTAAAATCAAAGGCAGCATGAAAATTCATATTCTCTACCACTTGCTCAGTATGCCTATTATCTACATGGTTAACCACATCTTACTCAGTATGCATATTATGGACTTGGTTATTTACAACTTCCTCAGTATGAACAGTATGGACATGGTTATCCATAACTTCATCAGTATGCATAGACTGAGTATGTTCTTGGTTAACAACAACTTCATCACTATTATCCACCACTTCTTGGTTAGCCTCATATTTATCATCTCCATTCCAGCCTAACAATAATCTATTCCTAACCATTTTATCAATGTTCAATGCCATTAACTTCTCATCAGTTATTTCTTCTACCCTAACTTTAGTTGGTGAGCAGAAATACGTGTGCACAGTAGTTACACCATACTCACAATAAATATTAATTAACCTACACTCTGGAATAACCTTGATAAACCCAATCACATCAGCATCACTACCAAAAGCCCTAAGACCAAAATCAAGATCAAAACCTGGCACTTGATAATGGTAATACCTTTCAATGTCCTTTTGATAACCAAATTTTTCCAGGATATGATCCATCTCATGTACTGAAAACTTGTCATGATCAAGCAAATCAATGAAATTTTCCTCACCCTCAGCATATGTCCTTTCAGGAAAACGAGTGAATCTTCCATTATGATGAAGCTTGATAGAGAACAAACTGGGAGCACCCACTGCATTGTATAAAACATTTACATGTTAATCAACTAAAAAATTCAAACTTTAAGAAAAAAATCATCAAATGTATGAACACTTACCATATAATTCAAGCACCTCTTCATGTGACAGGTTCTTACGAACCCTGAATCCTAGTCGTCGAGTCTCTTCATCGTCCATAATATTGTTGATTACACTTAGGGTTTTGTGGGATTTAACGTGGAAGAACTGGGTGTGTTTTGGGGGAGACGTTTGGTGTAAGGGTTTTGATGTTATCATGATTCAAAGGGGCGGGGGGTTATAGCAATGAGAGATGAATGGACAATAATACCCCTGGTGGTTTTGAGGTTAACTAAGAAATCTAACCCAGTTAGTCAGAAAGAACATAAAATGCAATAAAAAAGCAGATTTTGGACATAAAATGCAAAAAAAAAAAGCCATGTTTCATAATTTCAGTGATACATTAAGGACAAAAGTGTAATTTTGTCCTTTTTTTTAGAATAAAGCATCTTTTATTTCATACCAAGACAAAACAAGTTACATTGAGATGGTGGGTAAGCGGGCAACAAGCTGCGCCGCTATCCCCTTTTGAATCGCAATGCCTATCCTGCTAAACACAAACCCTTGGTTCTTAGGGATCTGCAAGCCACTATGGACCACCTTCTGCACTCGTTTCAGAAACCGTACTGCCTCAGGAGCTAGAGATCCAAATGTGTCAAAAGCAAACGGCAGGAACACATGTTGATTCTCTAAACAGACTACTTCGTGCTTAGTGACCTTCTTAGCTTTTGCCCGCAAAACTGCCTGCCCCGGTACAAAGCCGCTGTCTCGCAAACCTACCAAAGGGGAAACCCCTGTCAGGTCAACACAAGCATGTTTACCCCCAACCCATCCAAACACAAAAACAAACACAAAAACAACTTATAATAATCAATTCCAAACATTGTTTAACTGAAGAATGAAGTTGCTTTCACAAAAATGTTGTGTCATAAGTCGGGTATGCACTTGATGGCATGAAGTTTAGTTTTTGCTTTATAATACACTAGTATTATGAACACTTACTTTGATAGATGAGTGTTGAAAATGATATATATCAAGATGCAATTGAACCATTTTGGGTTTCATACAAGAAAATGAATCCATTTTACAGAAGAAGAGTCTTAAGATGCAACAAATAAACAATATGTAAATAGACATGTTATGTTTTGAATCGACTTGTCTCATGAGCATACAGTGAGGTGTGTAGTGGCGCAGCATAGTAGGGGCGGGGAGGGGCGGCCGACCCCCCCCCCCCCGGATTTTCGCGCAGAAGTTCTGATTATATAGTATTCGTATAGAAAATTTTGAAAATATAGGGTTTCGACCTCCCGAAACTGGTTTTTGACCCCCCGAAACTAGTGACTTCCGACCCCCCCGGTGACTTCCGACCCCCCGAACCTTCGGGTCAAGCTTCGCCACTGGAGGTGTGTTTATGATTTTGGTTAAGTTTTACTTTTATTAATTTTGAAACCCGGCCTATGTGTGAATTAGAAACATGTTTATTGAATTAATGTTTTGTGAGTGATGAATGCCTGGGATGGTTGCCCACTTGCCCTGTTTCATTGATGGTTTGCATATGAACTGAAACATGTTGCTTTACACTTTACAAATTGGATGGGTTCGGAGTATGATTGTTTTATGTTATACGACTTGACTTTGTGTTAGTCAACTAGGTTCATCGGCATGTATTGTTCCCAACATAAAAAGGATTTTTTTTACTTATGTTCTTAGATCTAAAACTTTTGTCTATCATGTCACCACCGAATCCTTACCATGTAGTTGACTAAAAGGTTACATTGCCACTGTCACAAAACGAAACCATTCTTTGTTTTATATAGTAAAATATAAGTCACCGGCCACTTGTTTGTTTTGACCAAACTTATTTGTTGGGATTGGTGATTCGAAAGTGTCACGTATGATGGAATTGCTCATTTGAAAGTGTGACTAATCAACTGCAACTTGAATATGTTCCTGTTTTAATGGGTTCCGTTGTTAATTGATATTAAGGTTTGTTTCGAAATTTTCAACCACTGCCGATGTTCATCCCTACTCTATCTTCATCCACAAATTATGTCACTATGAAATAGTTAAGTACCTACATTATGACGTTGATATTTCCGTCTACCGACAGGTAAAGTGTTATTTGTTTACGCGTAAGAGTAAGATAAAGATAAAGATAAATTATATTATATTATCTCAATAAAATAATGAAATAATAATATAAAAAGGTGTACAGTCAGAAAAGCCGGTGATGAAATAAAAGACACCAACTGAACAAACTCCTGTCTCCAGTTTCCACCCAACCACATCTCTCCACTTTGTATCTACCGTCACTCATCACCACAATGTCTACCAATACCATCACCTCATCACCAGCCGTCCGATCCTTCCGATCACCCACTCCTCGCTCGCCACGTGTCACCATGCTCCTCCGACCAACCACTGTCTCCTCTACCACAGCAGCCTCAGTTCCTATATTAACCAAGTTACAGAAAGACTGTGCCACCCCTGTCCCTGTTCTTAGGAACATTGCTGATAATATGGCTGCTGACATGCGTGCTGGTCTTGCTGCTGATGGTGGTAGTGATCTTAAGATGATCCTTAGCTTTGTAGATTCTTTGCCTACGGGGTATGTAAGATCTAGTGAATATTATTATTATTATTGTTGTTGTTGACTTTCTTTGACTTTTTTTGGTTATACAAATATTTATATATTTTTTCTATAAATTGTTATATTATTATTGAGTTGTTTGAGATATTTTAGTGTATGCTATTATTCGTTTATGTCAAATTGTTTTTTTTTCTTTTTTCCAGACAGTAAAGAATATAGTTTTAGTTTGACTTTGAAGTCAAAGTTGTTGCTATTGAAATTCAAAATAAGCAAAATTTATTTACTTTTATAGGAAAATGTTAACAACCCACGTTTCCGTATAAAGTTGGTTAACATGTGATGGACACCAGAATTAAAAAAAGGGTCAGAAGCTATGTGGAAATTGGATTTTAAAAGTGTTATGTTTGACTCTTTGTAGTCAAAATTAGGCCTTGTTTTTGTTCTTGGAAGCAATTCATTTGGTATTTAACAATGATGATTGTTTTCCTACTAGGTAAGATGTGGAGACTGTTGTTGTTGACTTTATTTGGCTTTGTTTTTGGTTGGTAATTTATATATAAATTATTAAATTGTTGTTGGGTTGGTTGATTGTTTATTATTTTTCTCAGGTGATTTAGTGTATGCTTTTTATTTGCTTTTTTATGCTCTTAATTCAAAAATAGTTTTCATGTTTAACTTTAAATGTCAAAATTATTGATCTTGAACTTCAAAATTAACAAAATTAGTCTATTTTATTGGAAAACATCAACAACCCACGTTTACATATTTTGTAAAAATTGTACTTTGTTGTTGTTGACTTTCTTTGACTTATTTTTTTTGGTTGGTTTTTACATAAAATTTGTTTTGTAAATTGTTTCACTTAATTATGTTGAGTTGAGTTGAGTTGTTTGATTGTTTCAGGTGATTTAGTGTATGCTTCAATTAGATTTGATAAGATATAGTTTCCATGTTTGACTTTAAATTTTAACATCGTTGATTTTAAACTTCATAATTAACAAAATTGGCAAAATATTAACAACCCACGTTTACATATTATTATTTTGTAAATGTGTACTTTATGTTCACAATTAGAAAGTAGTTGCATACAGTCCATGTTTTGACTTTAAATGTCAAGTTATATATCTTGAACTTCAAAATTAGCAAAATGTATTTACTTTTTTTGGAAAATATTAACAACCCATGTTTGAATATGAAGTTTGTTAACATATGATGGAAACCAGGATTAAAAAAAACGAGCAGAAACTATGTAGAATTTGGATTTTATAAGTGTTATGTTTGACTCTGCATAGTGAAAAATGGGCTATGTTTTTGACTCGGGGTAAGATCTGATCTTGGGACTGTTGTTGACTTTCTTTGACTTTGGTTGGCGTTTATAACTTAAGATATATATCTTTATTGTTTAATGACTTTTATTGTTCAGATGATGTAGTGTAGGGGTCCAAACCCGAGCTCGACTAGGCTTGAGCTTGATTAATTAACATATGAGAGCTCGAGCTCGGCTCTGTACTAGCTTTGTTTTGAGCTCGGCTTGTTGGAAGTTTCTTATGGTCAAGCTAGGCTCGTTTATTATCTATTAGACCCGCAAGCTCGATAAGTGAAGCTTGAGCTCGGGCTCATTCACTAAACAAGTTTATTTTTAGGTTTGAGTTTGGCTCGTAAAGAAGTTTAAATAAGCTCGGCTCGTTTGCACCTCTAATTTAGTGTATGATTATATTCATTTATGTAGACTTGATTTTTAAGCAGTTAGAAAGTAGTTTTCAATGTTTGAATTTATATAATGTCAAAGTTATTGATTTTAACATTCAAAATTAGAAACATTTGTTTACTTTTATTAGGAAGGATTAACAACCCAAGTTTGCATATAAAGTTTGTTAACATGTGATGGAATTTGGAATTAAGAAACAAACAAAAATTATTTGGAAATTGGATTTTAAAAGTTTTGTGTTTGACTTTGTAGAGTCAAAGTTGGACTATATTTTTTTTTCTTGGAAGCAGTTTCTTTGGTATTTAACTATATTTATGTAACTGAAACTGAAATTAAAGAGAGTATTGGATGAATGCAGGAATGAAAGAGGGTTGTTTTATGCATTGGATCTCGGTGGTACGAATTTCCGAGTCCTTAGAACTCAGTTAGGAGGAAGGGATGAGCGGGTGATCGATACCGAAGTTGAGCAAGTTTCTATACCACAAGACTTAATGTCTGGCACCTCCGAGGTATGCATTTTGGGTTATATATTAAGAATATTCAGTTAACAGTTAAGAAAGACTATTAATGTTTTTGGTGGATTGTTGTTGATCTATATATGTAATCATGGTGTAATGAACTTGCAGGAACTTTTTGATTTTATCGCCTCTGCGTTAGCAAAGTTCGTGAAGAAAGAGGGCGGAAAGTTTGTGTTGCCGACTGGTAGAAGTAGAGAGACAGGGTTTACCTTTTCTTTTCCTGTGAAGCAAACCTCCATTGATTCCGGGATACTAATCAAGTGGACAAAGGGATTTTCAGTCTCCGGAACGGTTAGCATCTACTAATATTAACGCTTATAAACTCGTTCGAAAAATAAAGATAAAAAGAAAATAACAAGTTTGACTTGTGTTGCAGCCTGGTAAGGATATCGTGGCGTGTTTAAATGAAGCTATGGGAAGGCAAGGGCTCGATATGCGGGTTTCTGCTTTGGTACAAACCTTTGGATCATAACACTCATTTATCAGTTTCAAATACTAGCAAATGTGTCATTAAAATGTGTGTGTTTCGTTGATATAGGTTAATGATACGGTTGCAACACTAGCCGGAGCAAGATACTGGGACGATGATGTCATGGTTGCAGTAATTCTTGGAACCGGAACCAATGCTTGCTATGTAGAATCTGTGGAAGCGATTCCTAAACTACAAGGCCATAAATCTACTTCTGGAAAAACGGTTTGTACTTTATATTTTCGTTATTTTATAAGCTACAAATAAAGTTACTTATTTGAGGATGTCACATACTCGAATCATTAGACAACCTTTCTGTAAACAGTAGAAAGACTAAAAGATGTTAATTGTGTTTAACAACCCTTGGAAAATTGACATGTTAGTCAATCCATCCAGTTGTCGAACCCACCCATTTTGCCACCTAGAAAATATTTAAATCAGCTAACCTATGCACTTCTTACGCTATTTCATGTTGGATTATTTTCAGATTATAAACACCGAGTGGGGAGCATTCTCAAAAGGACTTCCTTTGACTGAGTACGACAGAGCGATGGACGCAGAGAGTATAAACCCTGGAGAACAAGTAAGTTTCACCTATTGTTACTCTTTCTGCCTCCTAATAGGCTAAAGTCTTCAATAATCTTATTTTGGTTTGGTTTGTTTTGCATTCATGGTAAATAATTTCTTCTATAAATCATCTAAGCCAAAATGATATGGAAACAGTTATTTGAAAAGACTATCTCGGGTATGTATCTTGGCGAAATCGTGAGACGAGTACTTGTCAGGATGGCTGAAACCGGCTCATTGTTTGGAAAGCATATTCCGGAAAAGCTACAAACACCGTTTGCTCTCGGGTAACCGAAATAACTAACTAATCTCATAAACATGTTTGTTTTATGACAAAACAGTCTTAAATGGTATGTTTATATAATCAAAAGTATAATACTGCTTTATATTTTAGGACCCCAAATATAAGTTCTATGCAGCAGGATACTTCTGAAGATCTTGAAGCTGTTGGATCAATCCTTTATGAAGCAACAGGGGTAAATTTGGCATTTCATCCCATTTAAAAGTTTTATTGTGTTTTGTACTTTTGTTTGCATTTTGAATACTTGCTAGAGCTACACAAATTAAAAGAAACGATAGCCAGATCGACTCTTAGCAATGCTACTTATTTAAGTATATTTAACTCAATGTCAGGTGGACTCAAATTTGGACGCGAGAAAGATGGTGGTGGAGGTTTGTGACACAATCGCAAAGCGTGGGGGACGCTTGGCAGGAGCAGGAATCGTTGGAATACTCCAAAAGATGGAGGAGGATTCCAAGGGTGTCGTTTTTGGAAAACGTATGGTTGTTGCTATGGACGGAGGTCTATACGAACATTACCCTCAGTACAAGAGATACCTTAAAAATGCAGTGGCTGAGCTTCTAGGGCCCGAGTTATCGAGTCATGTAGTTATCGAGCATTCGAAAGATGGTTCTGGTATAGGAGCTGCACTCTTGGCTGCTACAAATTCTATGTATGAACATTGATATATTGAGAGGTAATTGTTTGGCCCAAAAGTACTTTAGCAATTTTTTTTGGGATAAATAAAATAGTTTGGTTTGTTAAAGGTGTTGTAATAAAGTTATAAGGAAGTCATGCATATATGTATTGAAGAATACAATTGTTGGATTCGTGTATTTTTGTAATAAAACATTCATTTTTTGTATTTTGTTTATATTGAACATGTTAGTAGATGACACAGTTGATTGGTTTTAGTAGGAGGATGGTTTTAAACCGAATTCAATGGTGTTGGAAGATAATCTGAAGTACTAATAGGGATATCTAACGGTTACATAGTTATATTATCGTCTTATGTATCACATTTAATAAACATATATGAATGTTTATGTGATTATAAGTTCTCCTATGATTTTACCTAAAGCTGATTTTGCATTGAATGATCCTTAAATATGTATATATATTATAAGCACATCATTGATGAGTTGCAATGTATAACCTATGTTTGTCTTAAGTTCACATGAGTACCTATTACAAGTACCAAAACATTAGGATTCACACTAACGATATAACTAAGTTTCATCGTTTTGATTCGGGTTGGTGGCCCAATGGTAGAAGCAAAGCTTCTAGGAACACCTAGGGGGGAGGTTATGGGTTCAAGTCCCACAAGGAGAAGAAATTTGCCATTCAAAAAAAAAAAAAAAAAAAAAAAAAAAAAAAAAACTAAGCTCATCGCGCATTAATTTATAATCAATTTCGTCAAACACGTGTAATTGTGACTAATAAAGGCGTATCTATTTTATGAGCGATAAGAATTACTTCAATAATTCTCATACATGCACGTGCATTTAGGTTCCCTTTCTCTCACTCCCTCCCCCTCTCTCTCCCCTTTTTTTCTCTCTCCCTTTCTCTAAGTTTTGGTGTGGTTGTTGACCAATAATTCTGAATTTATGACTTCATTCTATTGACAGTACTAATAACTTAAACTAGCCCACGACCTTTAGTAACGTACCGTTTAAACTTTACGAATAATTCAAATAATTTTTTTTAAAAAAAAATATAGCGTGTTCCTTTTCCTACTCCACACGAACACGTACTCTACGTTTAGTCATATAGACATATAGTCATATCGTTTATCATCATTTGATCGGATCTTTTTATGCACATACGCGACTCAAAAATCCCTTTTAACTTGGATTTGTAGGCATCTTCTCCTCATATCACGAGGGTGGTGGTCCTGGAGTCAAATCAATACGCTCTAAGAAGAAATATATAAACATAAATCTCATAAAAATCATCGATCTCATAAGTATCATACTTTGTGTAGAATGACTAGTTAGGCGATTTTCACCAAGGAGAAGTCCAATCCCTTCTAACTTGGATTTGTATGGATCTTCTCCTCATATCACGAGCTAGAATTGTGTAGAATGACTAATTAGGCAATTTCCACCAAGGCGAAGTCCGTAGAGACTCCCCATTCCACCATCCGATTCATTCCCTCACGCATCCACGAAGTATGATTTGTTACTTTAATCTCTTTAAATAGAAACATGAAATCTATATTCATGGGGTAAATCTTGACATCTTGTAGTTTTACTCATTACTTACCCTAGCAATCAAGATTATTCTATGTAAGGCTAGAACCAATAGTTGAAGATGAATTTGGTCAAACACATTGGTGATAAATTGCATTCATCATAGGGTATCACAATTCAAACCAAATACTGTAATTAAATATAAAATTAAATTTAATGCATGATTTAAGGTGGTAATTTGCAATTATCATATGTGTGAAGATTGATATATTGAGAGGTAATTGTTTGGCACAAAAAGTATTTATTTAGCCATTCTTTTTGGGATAAATAAAATAGCTTGGTTGGCTATTATTGTTGTAATAAAGTTATTAAGAAGTATACATATTATGTATTTAAGAATACCATTATTGAATAGGTGTACTTTTGTAATAAAATATTCATTTTTTTATATTGTTTATATATTAAGCACGTATGTTTATAGATATCTCAGTGTTACATAGTTACATTATCATCTTATGTATCACGTTTAATGAACATATACAAATGCTTATGTGATTCTCCTATGATTTTACTTAAAGTTGGTTTTGCATTGAATGACCCTTAAATGTGTATATATTATAAATACATCATTGATGAGTTGCAATGTGTGACCTATGTTTGTCCTAAGTCCGCTTGAGTACCTATTACAAGTACCAAAACATTAGGACTCACACTAACGCTATAATTAAGTTCATTGCGCATTAATTTATAATCAATTTCGTGGAACACGTGTAACTGTGACTAATAAAGGCGTATCTATTTTATGAGCGACAAGAATTACTTCAATAATTCCCATACATGCACGTGCATTTAGGTTCCCTCTGTCTCACTCCCTCTCCCCTTTTTATCTCTCCCTTTCTCTAAGTTTTGGTGTGATTATTGACCAATAATTCTGAATTTATGACTTCACTTTATTCACAATACTAATGACTTAAACTAGCTCACAACCTTTAGGGTATGTTTGGCAAAAAGCTTTTAAGAGATTTTAGGAGCTTCAAGTTTTAAGCTTTTAAGAAAAAGCTCATACTCAATAAAAAACTTTGTTTGGTTGAAGGAGCTTGAAGCTTTTAGGTTAGAGAAAAAGCTCTATATTGAAAAGCTACTAGTACTAGCGTTTAAGAAAAAGCTCATACTAGCTACAAGCTTTTAATGAGTAAATTACACAAATACCTATTCTATTATAAAAATAAAATAAAAACCTTCGTTACAAGCTTTTAATTATGCTCATTTTGGTCATTTTATACATTTTATTAAAAGCTTCAGCTATTCTGCCAAACACCAAAATATATTTAATTACTACAGCTACTAGTTTCCAGCTAAAGCTATCAGCTTCCAGTCACCAGTCTCCAGCTTCTAGCCACCAGCTAGTTTTTCCTAACATACCCTTAGTAACGTACAGTTTAAACTTTACGAATAATTCAAATATATATATAGGATTTGGTTCAAATGAGAACCTTTCCCCAAATTGAGAACTGAGAGAACCATTATGGGCCACACATTTCTCTAAGGCAAATTTTTTTTTTTTTTTTTTTTTTTTTTTTTTGCAAAAATCGTTGCTTTATATGTAAGAAAATTTCTTTTTTATTTTTTTTGTATATTTTTTTTTCAGTATACACATGTGTATAATTGCATTATACACATATGTATAATGCAATATACACATATGTATAACTGAAATATACACATATGTATAGCTGAAAAATGCTATATACACATATGTATAATTGCTATATACACATATGTATAATTGACATATACACATATGTATAAATGAAAAAAAAATTCAAAAAAAATAAAAAAAAAATTCCTTGCATAAAAATGTGCGATTAAAGCAAAAAAAAAAAAAATTTTTTTTTTGCCTTTATATGAAATGTGTGGCCCAGAATGGTTCTCTCAGTTCTCAAATAGGGGTTGGTTCTCTTAGGATCCCTACCATATATATATATATATATATATATATATATATATATATATTTTAAAATATAGCGTGTTCCTTTTCCTGCCCCACACGAACACGTACTCCACGTTTAGTCATATAGTCATATTGTTTATCATCATTTGATCGAATCTTTTTATGCATATATGCGACTCAAAAATCCCTTTTAACTTGGATTTGTAGGCATCTTCTCCTCATATCACGAGGGTCGTGGTCCTGGGGTCAAATCAATACGTTTTAAGAAGAAATATCTAAACATCAATCTCATTAAAATCATCGATCTCATAAATATCATACTTTGCGTAGAATGACTAGTTAGGCGATTTTCACCAAGGAGAAGTCCAATCCCTTCTAACATGGATTTGTATGGATCTTCTCCTAATATCACGAGCTAGAATTGCGTAGAATGACTAATCATGCGATTTCCACCCAGGCGAAGTCCGCAGAGACTCCCCATTCCACCATCCGATCCATTCCCTCACCCATCCACGAAGTAGGGTTTGTTATTTTAATATCTTTAAATAGAAACACGAAATATTGACTCATATAATGATTTACCCTAGCAATCAAGATTATTCTATGTAAGGCTAGAACCAATAATTGAAGATGAATTTGGTCAAACACATTGATGATAAATTGCATTCATCATAGGATATCACAATCAATCCAAATACCGTAATTAAATATAAAATTAAACTTAATGCATGATTTAAGGTGGTAATTTGCAATTATCATATTGTAAGATTCAAAATATTCTGTAGACCATTGGCTAATTCGTTGCCAATCAACCACATTCTTTCTAGAAATTTTTTAAATTCTTTTGTAGGTTTATAGAACTAGTAAACAAGTTCACATATATAGGACCAATTGGATAAATAGGGTACATGTTAACATTACGATCTATTCTCTATTCTTAGTCAAGGGTTATATAATTATCGTATATATCTTTTGATTCTCTCTTTCTATATGCTTATCTCCTGAAATGGAAAACACAACTCATAAAAAGATAAAATAATTTAAGAATTTATTATATAGTGATAGAGTTTCACCACTTATTGACATAAAAGAAATCCCCTAACCCACCAACCAAGACAATAAACATGATATAAGCTTTACATTATTAAAATACCATAACCACAATAGCATAACATGAAACTTTGGTTCACCATGATCTTCACACCATAACATCCGATTTCCTACCACCAAGTTGTGAAAACGAAGGCGAAGATGAAGACGACGACTTGTTAAAGAACTCAATACAATCAGAAATGGCTTCATCGTAATGGGTACTTGAAGAATAATACGAAGAAGAGTTGTATGAAGTCCTAGGAGGGTCAGGCAGATCACACGACCGCCTTCTTATTCCTGACAAACCGCCACGCGATTTTGAGGTTGCCTTGGAAGAAGGCATTTTAAAGACAAACTTCATAAGAATCCGACGAAAGCGACTGAAGATCTTCATGGCTGAGAAGTTTGGTGTATGGAGGGATTGAGGTTGAGGCTGTTGTGGATGAAGAGCTTGTATATGTATGACAAAGTTGTCCGTTTGAGAAGTAAACATGTCTTAGGTGGCGTAACTGTCTCCGGGAAATGTATTGTTATTATGGGTGTCACAAGGAATTTGTATAAAAAGAATGTGATATTGGTTTTATTGTATGAGAGATAATCATGAGAATATCAACAAGAGAATGTAATCAAGTGCTTTCTTGTCTCTAAACATGTGCCCAAATCATGCTTCTTGGCCTATCCTTCCTAAACAAACCATGCTTTATCTTTCCAAACATATGACAACATTATTCATGTTTTTATAATTTTTACAAATAACATATTAAAATAAGAGTATATATGAAATGGACTCTAGTTTTGTTTGCTGAAGAATATTTCGGTTCACTTAATCAAGAATGACATAATTTATATGATTAATAGTATAACTATCTTATACTTGTAACTTTTTTCAAGTTTATGATCAAATAATGTGCGTAAAAAAATGTTGTCTTTTTAGTCTATTTTTCGTATGCGAATAAAGTATCGGCTTTGCACCTGTAAAAAATATGTAAAGCCGTGGATATTGGTGACAATGAAGGTCTTCGGCTGGGGAACGAGGGTCTACTTATCTCCCATTTACTATATGCGGATGATGCTCTTCTAGTGGGAAAGTGGTCTTTGAACAACTTTAATAATTTAATTCGCATTCTCAGAGTGTTTCATCTCTGTTCCGGTTTGAAGATCAACTTGCACAAGTCGAGTATTTATGGTGTCAATTGTTTGGAGCAGGAGATTATTTCCTTTTCTGAATTATGTGGCTGCAGATTTGGGAGCTTTCCTTTTGACTATCTTGGTATCAAGGTGGGTGGGAACATGGATCGTGTTAAAAGTTGGGAGCCGGTTATCAACAAATGCAATCCCGTTTGAAACTTTGGAAATGAAAATGTAAAAAAGATTCATTGGGTTGCTTGGGACGTAGTCACGATGCCAAAAAAGAATGGAGGATTGGGTATTTCTAAGCTCTCGGAAGTTAACTTGGCCCTTTTGATTAAATGGGCTTGGAGATATAAAATCGAAGACTCTCTTTTGTGGCAGAAAGTGAAAAATCATTGTCATGGCAGAAATAAGTCTTGGGATATCCTTCTTGTTAATCGTAATATTTCTGGAGGATGGAGAACAATGGTCATGTGTTTAAACAAATTGGTGGTTCAATCGACTCCCCTAAATTTCCATTTTAAAGGAATAGTTGGTAATGGTCAAGATATCCGTTTTTGGCTGGATAAGTGGCAAGGAAC
This sequence comes from Ambrosia artemisiifolia, assembly GCA_032199755.1. Classification (NCBI taxonomy): domain Eukaryota; kingdom Viridiplantae; phylum Streptophyta; class Magnoliopsida; order Asterales; family Asteraceae; genus Ambrosia; species Ambrosia artemisiifolia. Next base: position 3,133,062 of record CM063529.1, on the reverse strand, counting down.
GCTATCATTTAAAGACTTGTATCCAGCCCTTTTTCGCTTGTCTACCAACAAATATGTAGGAATTTCTAGTTTTTGTGACGCTGATTTGCAGGTTTTCAAGCACGAATGGAATAGAGATTTAACTGTTGCTGAGTTGGAACAGGCCTAGCAGCTGCAGATATGTTTAAATGGGTTGCTTCTATCCTCTGATAAGGATCGTTGGTCCTGGGTCAGCAGCAGCGATGGTCGCTTCTCAGTGGCTGAAGTCAAAAAACTTCTGATTAGCGACCGAGTTCAGCAAAGACAGTTTTGCATGAAATGGATCAAGTGGGTTCCTCTCAAGGTGAAAATTTTTGTTTGGCGTCTAGAAATGGATCGTATTCCGACCCGGGTAGCTCTTCGGAGAAGAAATATTAATATTCAGGATGTGTCTTGTGCTCTATGCGATGTGATTGAAGAGACAGCGACACATTTGTTCACCGGTTTGTGGCGTTTCGTTTGGTGTTTTTTCGGCTATCGGCTCTTGGTGTAACATCGGCCAGATTTTCGCGTTTGACATTCAAGAGTTGTTAAAGCTCCCTACTGATAGAAGGAAAAAACTTTGAAGCGTCGATCATTCAAGGCATTATAATGGTTTCCATGTGGGTTATTTGGAACGCCAGGAATGAAAAGATCTTTAAAGATAAAGAGGTTATGGTTGGCGAAATAGTGGCTAGGATCAAATCTTTGTCTTTCTTGTGGCATAGAGCTAGATCTAGGTTTAAAAAGATTGTGTGGAATGATTGGCGGGTAAACCCATTGTATATTTTGTAGTTCCCGGACTCCAGTCCTTGTTTTTAGGACCGGTTATTCGTTTTTAATGAAGTACACCTTTGAAAAAAAATTGTGACTACTAAATGATTTATAATCAAATACCAACAACTTTTGGATTTGTATTCCAATTTTTACCACTCGAAGATTTATTATCCAATATTAACCATTTATAACATACACCCTAATTTGACCACTTGAAGATTTACCATACAATGTTAACCACTTATGAAATACATCCTAGATTTGACTACCTAAAGATTTATTATCCAATATTAACCATTTATAACATACATCCTAATTTGACCACATGAAGATTTACCATCCAATGTTAACCACTCATGACATACATCCTAGATTTGACTACTTAAAGATTTATTAACCTATATTTAACCACTTAGGACGTACATCCAAAATTTGACCACTTGAAGATTTATTGTCTAATTTCAACCACTTGTGTGGACTAATATCCTAATTATTACCTTGTCATACCACTAATTAACTAGTAGATTTCATTTAACTAGTACATGATCACTACTATAAGGCTATGCTTACAAATTAGTAAAGATACATAGGCATGATCACATGTTCACATAAACATGGTTACATAAATATAGCACAAATCACATATTTATAAAACTTACTACAAAAACACACATACGGATATATAACATGTTTCAGAAAGTTTACACTTAGTTTGGATTCGAGAGTTCTTCTTTATTATTGCCAACTTATCACCTCTCGAGCTAAATTTATGTAGTGTGTCAAAGTTAAGCTATTATACACTGTAGTGAATCAAAACTAGCTAATTTTTTTTAAACCTGAACTTTTAATTAAAAACCAATAAGAATTACAAGTGAGCGACGGGTAAACTAGCTAATGCACAACTTTAACTTATATTTCAACTTTTTACGTACATTTAGCCATTTCTCAAATCAATGTGACCCATTTTTACATACTAAAGCAAAAAAAAAAAAAAATCAGTCTGTCAGGTATTCATTCTCGTCAAAGGCCTAGCATAACTCCATGTCTTTTCCTAAGGGGAGACCCGTGTTCAAATCTTGTTGCCAAACGATTTTATCCGGAAAGCAAGCCAAGGGATTTACTTGTTAATAGGTTTCCTCCTAGAACGGACTGAGTGACTGACGCCATCCTCAAGTGTCAAACAGACAACGAACAATTGTAATTTTTTCTGTGATATGGATATATACTTGGGCTATGAAGAAGCATGACACTAAGCCCAAATATGTACCTAAAAAAGATTGTTTTCTCCATAATTTTTAATTATCAAAACTCATAATTTTTAATTATAATTTCAAACATAATTTACCTTCAAAATGCACTTCAATCTTTGCGCTAAGCATAAAACTAGACTAACGTAGTAATTAACTTTTAAACGTCTATACTAAACTATCGAAGTGTATTTTGTTTATAAGAGTCGAATATTAAGTTTAAAAACACAAGGAATAGAAATGTGAATGAATCTAAAAATATAGACATGTGATGTTATAAAAACTTTTGACGGTAGGCCTGAATAGGGGCACCTGATTTTTATAGTTTACGTTGTAAAAAATAGTTAAAGTTAGTTATATACAATTACAATTAAACTATAACTAGAAAACCTTATAACTAGCATCTTTCAAAAAATTCATGTAAAAATAATTTGAATGTACATAGGCTTATGTAGATTTGCACAATATTGGTCCTAAATTTTGTGAAATTAAGTAAAAGTAATTATACATCCATCTAATATAAGAATTTATCTGGCAACTTATCTTAAATAAATAATCACTGAACAAATAATGAAGAAAAAGCAAAGGTAAGATTCAAGTACAAGATGCAAATCCTTTTTTCCTTGTCAAAAGCGTTGGTTTATTAATGATTAAACTTTTCTTTTTGTCTGGTGATTAACTTAATATATTACTAAAGAAAACACTTCTTGACCAATGAAAAATTAAGGACATAAATGGTGTTTGATCTTCTTAAACATTTGCCTAATGATTTTGTTTCAGTTTTAATCAAGTATTTGCCTTTTGTTCTCCTTTACTTATGGAATCTCATCTCATTGTTAGTTGAGTTATATCAAAGTTGCTTTTGAGATTCATTGTACTTGCAATATATTAATATGCAAGAATCAATTTATAGATATACAGTTCTTGTTGAGATTTTGTTTTCAAAATTGCAAGGAAATATAATGTAATGTAATGTAATCGAACATCGCATCACAAAAGCCAAGTAAATGTTCCAAACTTTTCTCAAACATATCACAAATATGACATAACTCACTTGGGATGTCTGAAAGTAATCAATCCCTTGATTGTATTCATTGATTTTACAAATACTTATAATACATCATAATCCCTATAATTATGGATAGGGATAAATACAATAAATGATTACAATTTGTGCTAAATATACATTATGCTATTATACCCCCGCAGTCAAAGCGGGAGAAGACCGGATGCTGAGACTGTCCCTGAAATCTTCAAAGAGTACGCGAGGCAAGCCTTTAGTAAAGATGTCTGCAACCTGATAGCGAGAAGGAACATGTAGGACACGGACCTGACCCCGTTGCACCTGTTCACGTACAAAGTGAATGTCCAACTCAATATGCTTTGTCCGTTGATGTTGGACAGGATTCCCGGATAGGTAAATGGCACTCACATTATCGCAGTAGACAATTGTGGCGCGAGATAATGGGTGATGATGCTCAAGAAGTAGATTCGGTATCCAGCAAATTTCAGCGACTACATTAGCAACCCCGCGATATTCAGCTTCTGCACTAGACCTAGAGACATTGGACTGGCGTTTGGACGACCAAGAGATCAGATTGTCACCAAAATAAATACAGTAGCCGCTAGTAGAGCGCCTAGTGTCAGGACAGCCTGCCTAGTCGGCGTCCGTGTAAGAGACTAGAGACTGGGTAGGTGATGCGTGAAGAGTAAGGCCAAACGTCACAGTCCCTTTAATATACCTGATTATGCGTTTAAGAGCATTCCAGTGATCATTACGGGGAGAGTGCATATGCATACAGACCTGTTGGACAGCGTAAGAGATGTCTGGCCCGGTGAAAGTGAGGTACTGAAGAGCACCTGCAAGGCTGCAAAACAGGGTAGGGTCATGAAACAGATCGCTAGTTGTGGAGCTGAGCTTGCTGTTGGTGTCAACCGGTGTGGCAACAGGGTTACAAGACTGCATACCGGCTCTAGCAATAATATCAGTAGCATACGTGTGCTGCGAGAGAAACATTGTGTCTCGATGACGAGACACGGAGATGCCCAGAAAATAGTTGAGGAGACCAAGGTCCTTCATGGCAAATTCAGCTGCCAGTTTCGCCATGAGTGAGTGACGAAGTCTGTCAGACAAGGTGACAAGTAGAATGTCGTTGACATAAAGAAGTAGGTACGCGGTGTCAGTGCCCTGATGGAGAGTAAATAAAGAGGCATCGCTCTTACTATGATGAAACCCAATAGATAAGACAAAATCTGTGAACCGTTGGTACCATGCCCTGGGTGCTTGTTAGAGCCTATATAATGATTTCTTGAGAGAACAAACGTAATCCGGGAATTGTTTGTTACGAAAACCCATCGGTTGGTACATATAAACTGTTTCATGGAGATTCCCATGAAGAAAAGCATTGGTGACATCCAGCTGATGTATGGGCCAGCGCTTAGATAAAGCGATGGAAAGCACAGTCCTGATGGTAGTCGGCTTAACTACCGGGCTAAATGTCTCCACACAATCAATACCAACCTGCTGGGTACGTCCGTCACAAACTAACCTGGCCTTGTACCGCTCCAAGGAACCATCCGACCTGTGTTTATGTTTAAACAACCACATACTACGTATAACATTCATATCGGGCTGTCTAGGCACTAATTCCCAAGTTCCATTTCGAACTAATGCATTGTACTCTGTAGTCATGGCAGAGTACCATTCCGGTATAGACAAGGCATCTGTGGGATTTTTGGGAAGTGGTACAATAGATGGGGTGGTAGTAGCGGTTAGGTTGAAGGGTGGTTTGTGTTTAAAAATGCCTCTCATGGGACCGGGTTCGAATGGTACGGGTGGGTGGTGGAGGTGGTGGGGTCGGATCCGGAGGGTTGGTCGGTAGTGGGTTAGCGGCCGAGGCAGTGGTAAGGGATGGTGAGGTATGGTTGGGCTCAGGGATGTTTGGGCTGTGCGTGTGGGCTGAGGTAGGGGATCTTGGTGGTTGGGATGTTGGGCTTGGGCCAGGGATGTGTGAGGGGGTGGAATGGCTCGGCTGTGTAATGTGGGGTTTAGTAGGCCGAGTGGTGGGTTGGATGTGATGTGCTAGGTGAAAAGGGAATGGGTCGTCTAGGAAATCATAAGTGGGTGGGGTGCCAACGGTTTGCCTAAAGGGAAATGTGGTTTCATCAAAGGCGACGTGTCGTGAAATATAGACCTGTTTGGTAGTCAAGTCAAGGCAGCGGTACCCCCTATGGGTAGGAGGGTAACCAAGAAAGACACAAGGGTGGGAGCGGTTTTGAAGTTTGTGAATGGTGGTGGTAGGAGTTAAGGGATAGCAAAGACAACCAAAGACGCGGAGATGGTCATAGGTGGGTGTTAGGAGATAGAGTAGTTCGGTGGGTGTTTTGTTTTTGGTGACTTTATTTGGGAGGATGTTAAGTAAATATGTGGCGGTTTCAAGTGCAAAATGCCAAAAATGTGTGGGTAAGGAAGCATGGGCCATGAGGGTACGAATGACATTGTTGATGGTGCGGATTTTTCTTTCGGCTTTACCATTTTGGGAAGATGTGTAAGGGCATGAAAGGCGGTATTGTATGCCGTTGGTCGTGAAAATTTTTTGAAAAGAGTTATTAACATACTCACGACCAATGTCACACTGGAAGGTTTTAATGGTGCATTCGAATTGGGTTTTTATATTTGTGGCAAATTGCGTAAAAGCTTGAAACACGTTGGACTTATGAGTGAGTGGTACAGTCCACAAGAAATTAGAATAATCATCCAAAAACAAAACATAGTATTTATGACCAGACGAACTAACAATAGGGGAAGTCCAAACATCACTATGAATCATCTCAAAAGGTTGTAAAACAGAAGAATTAGAAGCAAAGAAAGGTAATGTAGTACTTTTACCAAAAACACACGAGTCACAAACTTTATTATGCAAAGTATCAAAAGAAACAGAAGAAACATGTTTAAAAGAATTCAAAGCTTGATGATGTGTTGCAAACACATCTGTTTTCCTATGTATTTTGTCTATTACTTGGTCATTTTTATTTGTTTCGTCTCGTTTTTATTATGTATTTATTTATTTTATTATTTTATAGGTGTTTGAAGAAAATGAGCGCAAAATGAAAGAATTTTAATTGAGACACCAACACTTGAGAGCCGGTGTTCATGGACGTTGGAGCATAGACGAGAAATTTTGGTCGAGCCAAGAACACACGAGATGCGAGCTTGGAGTATACTACTACTACTACTACTACTACTAATAATAATAATAATAATAATAATAATAATAATAATAATAATAATAATAATAATAATAATAATAATAATAATAATAATAATTATTATTATTATTATTATTATTATTATTATTATTATTATTATTATTATTATTATTATGGCCATGGGCCTTTTAGGGAAAAAACAACAAAAAAAAAGAAACTTAAAACCTACTTCCTAGGTATAAAAAGAAAAGAAAATTCATTGGCACACATTAACAATTGAGGGAGGCCTATATTAATTATCGAGACATTCAACAGGCCACAAGGAGGAGCCGCCTAAAAGAGGGATCGCAAATCAACAGCGAATCTAAAAAGAACAGAGGGGAAGTGAAGGCCAGGAAGGCTTGGTTCAAGTATTGAGGGCTTGGGTTTGATCATTGTATGTTATAGATTTTATATTTATTTACTTTGTGTCTATGAATATTGATAACATGACTTTGCTATATTTTGAACCTATGTTTTTATCTTGTTCCACTACTATTATGTTTGGCTAAAACATTAGTGGCCACCAAGGTTTGACATGATGACTTTTTGATTTTGGTTTATGTTTCGGATTTGGATTTTATAGTTGAATTTATGTTTTAGTAAGAAACTTGTTTATGATTCTATGATGTGTGTGCGTACTTTTTATTAATTTATGAGCTTTTGATGTTCCACGAGTGTCTTAGTGAATGTCTTTCATGTTTGGATGCTTGTTAGAATTACTTGCTTTGTGCTTGTAATTTACTTTATGGTTTTAGGCCTAAATTCCATAGGAACATTAATTGGGAGTTTAGAGGTAATTAGTATTCTTCATACTCTTGAGACCGAGAGGTGATAGGTAGTCAGGTTTGTCTTTGGTGCTAGAGGTTTAGGCTAGAAACGCTGAGAGATCAGGTTTTCCTAGGTTTTCTAGTATTATTTGTTTATCTGTGTCATAGATTGACTTTACAGGTTACTCCTTGCACTTTAGGGTGTATTGTGATTGGAGAGTGAGAAATCTAAACCAGTCTAGCGAGTACTTTAGCATAGTTAGTGAGACCGAGAGGTGATCTAACCAATCAGTGAGATTAGCAGCCTTTAGGATTCCTTTTCGGTCAGTCTTGGTAAATGATCCGAGAGCCACTAGGATACTAGGGGTGAATAGTATAAGATCCTGATTGCCAACATAGTTTTCAAAGCCGGGGCAGTTCCAATTTCATTAGTAGGATTCGATACCTAGGTGGTTGTCTTTCCCATCCCTGATTTCCCTCCTTAGTGATCCTCTGCTATCTATTAATTTAAGCCTTTTAATTTGTTTACTTTAGTATTTAATTAATAAAAAATTCATAAAAATCCAATTTGCTAGGCTAGGAGTCGATAGAGGTCTAGTACCGAGAGTCGCCACATTGTGTCCACGGTTCGATATTCTGGACTTACTTGCTCTGCTACACTGCGACCGGTACACTTGCCGTTAGTGTGTGGTTTTGTGGGTTTTTCCATTTTTAAAACTTGACCGATTTATTTACTACACATTTCACACATCAAGTTTATGGCGCCGTTGCCGGGGATCTAGTCATTTTGTAGATATTTTTATTTATTTTCCTTCTCTTTATTTTTATTTATTTACTTAATTTTTTATATATTTTCTCTATCTGGTGGTCATGATCTGTTTGTTTAGTGTTTGTTTGCAGTGAGATTTTTAGGATGCCAGATGCTAGTGGAAGAAAGACTGTAGCAGACTACATAAGAGAGCGCGACCAAGCTGGTTACAATGAAGAAGACATCTACAATCAAATGCAATATCACTATATGCCCGTCTAGAGGGAGCCCGATAGTTTTCTTCCCTCTTCAGTACCAAGGATCTATGTAGATTGGTACGAAGGGGAAAATCCATACTTGCAACCATTTGATATCACTCCAGCACCGGAGACGATAATGGACGAAGAAGTCCCACCTCCGGTCCAACAAGAATCCATTAAAGATGATTTTTGGAGTGAAAGTGAGGTTGAAGAAGACATCGGGTTGATTGAAGAGGTTAATAAGAAGGAGGACAAGATGGAAGATGAGGAAGAAGATGTGCATATACCATCTTGGGAGGACGAGTTTGGTGATGAGTTGGATAATTTACCAACTCTTGAAGAAGAAGAATTTGACCCGGTTGGTGATTTTACCTTTTTAGAAACATTACTTATGGGGGAACCATCCACGGAGTTCAAAGATACACCAAACGAGGAAGAAGAGGAAGAGGTGGTAACAAAGAAGAAGACCAAACCACCTCGTCACATTCAGGATTGCCGGCCCGTGCCGCCACCATCACGGGAGAGGGTTCACAGTCACATGGACCATACCCCTCATCATATGCCACATACAAGGTTTGGTCCAGGTAAGTGTAGGAATAGATGCTTTGACCCGTTTGAATTTTTCAAACGTTACTCTAGATTCACCATTCGTTTTTTGACGAACAATGGTGAACGATCTGAATTAAACGGGTTGGATAACGGGTGGATAAAAGAGAAGCCACCTGATTGAACATGGGTTAAAACCCAAGTGTAGAGTTTTGTATCATCATCCGCCAGGTATGTTTTTATTTTATTTTATTTTCATTCTTCTTTATTTTATTTTATATGTAATTTTTAAGTTTATCGAGTCGTGTGGGATTGCCTTGGCCTTTTTTACTGTTAGATCTCCTCCGTCCGTACTCAATCTCCATTCGGGTGGGGTCGATCTTAAAATTATTTTTTGTAAACAGGCATCTCACTTGTCATTATGTCATTTTACTTTCATTTTCTTTTTAGTTTATTTTTACAGGATTCCGACTATGGCTGCGAAGGAAATGCTATACGGCTGTAGATGATGGACGGACGAGACACTTTTTGCGAGCTATCGCCACATATTCCAGGGGAGTTCCTTCCATTTATTTATTTATTTTTTGTTGTTATAATTTTTTTTTCCTTTTCTTTATTTTTGTATTTTTATTTTTAGTCTGCGTTGTATCCTGGAGCACATTGAGGACACTATGCCTTTCTAAGTGTGGGGATGGGAGACTTCGTTTTTTATTTCGCTTAGTTGTAGGTTGAGTCATAAAAAAAACAAAAAAAAAATTAAAAAAAAAAGAAAAAAAAGTTGGTTTTGTGTTAGTCCCGATCCTTTTTGCGCGTAGTTAACGAACCTTTTCAATGTAATACATCGGTTAAAAGCGAGGTCGATTGTCGGGTTTACGGGTCTTAGCATATTTTTCTTTAAGTTGCGGGATAGTAGGCTTGACTGAGTTGTTTTTCTGAAATAAAATGTTTGGGGTGCCTGGGATAGTGGATCAAGCTGGATGGTTAACTGGTTTTGCACTTGCTAGTATCGGTAACCTTTATTTCCACATGACAGTGAGTTTTGAGCCTTAAATATTATATATAAATATTCACTATTTCATTTCATGTGGGATATACCGACTTTGTTGTATTATTTTAGAACTTGTGCGTTTTGATGCATTTTGAGACCATAAGCTTTGACTTGACACAAATATGATAGAGGTATTAGGATTACCCATTTTTGTTTAGCCTTTTCGTTTGTTTTTGTTATTTGATCCGTTTCACCAATTTTACCTTTAAAAACCACTTTGAGCCTACACCTTTCGTTTGTCACCCATTTTATTTTATATTGATTACCGGATTATATATATATTTATGTAATGTTGAAAAAAAACAAGAAAAAAAATATATCAGCATAAAGGGTAGCTGACAAAAAAAAAAAAAACTGAAAGAAAAAGAAAAATATATGAAAAAGAGAGTGAAAAGAAAAAAAATAGAATAAAGGTTGTGGGTCGAGAAGACCAAAGAGTTAGAATTTATATGTTCATGGTTTATCCGGTTTATCTCTTATTTTTTTAAGCCAACTTTTCCTAATAACATTTCCTACCTTTAACCCTTACCTACCATTTCAAAGTCCTCTTGATTTGTGTTAATGTTAGCAATTAGGTGGAAATTTGATTGACGTACAAGCTTATGATAATTTTGCTTCATAGTTCGGTTTTGAGAGATTCACTCCAAATAAATATATAACCGAGAGATGAGTGATATTGTGAGGGGTGCTTGCTTGTGCATAGTCGGTTGCTTGAAGGTAAGTGAAGCTTGACTAGGTAAGCCTTGTTTTTAAAATTGTATCATCTTGACTAGTCAACCTTTTGAACGATGTAAGTCTTGTGAAACCGCTATGCTTGTTGATTTCGTAGCCTGCTTTTGACCCTGTTTGATGCTATCGTTTTTGTTTAGTGCTTCGTTGAAAATATTTGGGATTTTGTATAATTCTTTTTCGGGACGCAAAAGGTTTAAGTGTGGGGATGTTTGATGTGTTTCAAAACACATCTGTTTTCCTATGTATTTTGTATATTACTTGGTCATGTTTTTATTTGTTTCGTGTCGTTTTTATTATGTATTTATTTATTTTATTATTTTTATAGGTGTTTGAAGAAAATGAGCGCAAAATGAAAGAATTTTAATTGAGACACCAACACTTGAGAGCCGGTGTTTATTGACGTTGGAGCATAGACGAGAAATTTTGGTCGAGCCAAAAACACCCGAGATGCGAGCTTGGAGTATACTACTACTACTACTAATAATAACAATAATTATTATTATTATTATGGCCATGGGCCTTTTAGGGAAAAAAAACAAAAAAAAAAAAAGAAACTTAAAACCTACTTCGTAGGTATAAAAAGAAAAGAGAATTCATTGGCACACAGTAACATTTGAGGGATGCCTATACTAATTATCGAGACATTCAACAGGCCACAAGGAGGAGCCGACTAAGAGGGATCGCAAATCAACAACGAATCTAAAAAGAATAGAGGGGAAGTGAAGGCCAGGAAGGCTTGGTTCAAGTATTGAAGGCTCGGGTTTGATCATTGCAAGTTATAGCTTTTATATTTATTTACTTGGTGTCTATGAATATTGGTATCATGACTTTGCTATATTTTGAACCTAGGTTTTTATCTTGTTCCACTACTATTATGTTTGGCTAAAACATTAGTGGCCACCTAGGTTTGACATGATGACTTTTTGATTTTGGTTTATGATTCGGATTTGGATTTTATAGTTGGATTTATGTTTTAGTAAGAAACTTGTTTATGATTCTATGATGTGTGTGCGTACTTTTTACTAATTTATGATCTTTTGTTGTTCCACGAGTGTCTTAGTGAATGTCTTTCATGTTTGGATGCTTGTTAGAATTACTTGCTTTGTGCTTGTAATTTACTTTATGGTTTTAGGCCTAAATTCCATAGGAACATTAATTAGGAGTTTAGAGGTAATTAGTATTCTTCCTACTCTTGAGACCGAGAGGTGATAGGTAGTCAGGTTTGTCTTTGGTGCTAGAGGTTTAGGCTAGAAACGCCGAAAGATCAGGTTTTCCTAGGTTTTCTAGTATTATTTGTTTATCTGTGTCATAGATTGACTTTACAGGTTACTCCTTGCACTTTAGGGTGTATTGTGATTGGAGAGTGAGAAATCTAAACCAGTCTAGCGAGTACTTTAGCATAGTTAGTGAGATCGAGAGGTGATCTAACCAATGAGTGAGATTAGTAGCCTTTAGGATTCGTTTTCGGTCAGTCTTGGTAAATGATCCGAGAGCCACTAGGATACTAGGGGTGAATATTATAAGATCCTGATTGCCAACATAGTTTCCAAAGCCGGGGCAGTTCCAATTTTATTAGTAGGATTCGATACCTAGGTGGTTGCCTTTTCCATCTCTGATTTCCCTCCTTAGTGATCCTCTGCTATCTATTAATTTAAGCCTTTTAATTTATTTTCTTTAGTAATTAATTAATAAAAAATTCACAAAAATCCAATTTGCTAGGCTAGGAGTCGATAGAGGTCTAGTACCGACAGTCGCCACATTGTGTCCACGATTCGATATTCCAGACTTACTTGCTCTGCTACACTGTGACCGGGGTACACTTGCCGTTAGTGTGTGGTTTTGTAGGTTTTTCCATTTTTAAAACTTGACCGATTTATTTACTAAACATTTCACACATCACTTGACGTCCAGGATGTCCAAGACGCTGGTGCCAAAGGTCAGCAGTGATGGCAGCAAAGGCAGTGGGTGAAGTAGTGGAGGACCCGAGCACCAAAGGGTAGAGATCACCGCTGCTGTTGCATCGCAGGAGCGGAGTCCGCGTCTTGAGGTCCTTCACAAGAAAACCAAATGGGTCAAATTCCACAAACACTGAATTATCTCTAGTAAAACGACGAATAGATATGAGGTTTTTAACTAAGTTTGGTGAATAATGGACATTTCTAAGGACAAAGGGTGGGAAGGGTTTGGGATGGTATTTTGTGCCTTGACCTAAAACCGGAATAGTATTACCGTTACCTACAATAATATTTTGAGACAAGCAAGAGTTAGAAAAGGAATGGAAATCACCTTGTTCATGAGTCATAGTGGAAGAAGCACCGGTATCCATATACTGTGTAGGATCAGGCTGCTGCAGTGACATGGTGTAAAGGGTCTGCTCAATATCAGTGGGACTATAGGCAGCATAGTTGTTCTGTTGGGGTCTTGGGCCTAAGAGACTCGATTGCTGGGCTGCTGGATTAGTAGTGGGCCGGCCTGAAGTTGGGTAAGGGCAAGGAGGGGTGGGCCAAGGGGAGAAAGTGTGGGATGGGGAGAAGTGAGTTTAGGCCTGTTGGGTTTGGTTCTGGTTGGGCTGATAGAAGCCAAAGGGTGCAGCGCCCCATGCGGGTGACCAAGGAGCATAGGTATTGTTCCAGAATGGTGGGAATGGTGAGCGACCGAAGCCCCCTTGGCCTCGTCCACGGCATCTAGGACGACCGCGTCCGCGGCCAAAAGCAGAACGGTCAGAAGTGCGGTTATGTTCGGAAGGTGGGGTGCGGTTGGTGGTGGCAGTGAGGGCGGTGGAGGCGGTTTTGGAGGCGGTCAACGCACGCTCCGCTTTATCGGTTTCAGCCTGGCACAGTTTAGAACGTGCGTTATAAAAGGACGGGAGAGGGTCTTGGTTTTTGAGGATGGTGGATATGCTTTCATATTGGTCGTTTAATCCTGCAAGGAGTTGCAGGACCAAACGATCATTGTCAACGGGAGCGGTGACGTTGGCAAGTTGGTCAGCTAAAACTTTGAGGGCCTGGCAATAGGCGGACATGTAGGGGGAATCCGTTTAACCGGGTGTTGGAAAACTTGTGCATGAGGTGTATGGCGCGGGCACTTTTATTGTCATGAAACAAATCTTTAATGGCGACCCAGGCTTCATAGGCATTAGAAATATTATTTATGATGGTGTGAAGGAGATCATTGGAGATCGTAGTGTACATCCATTGTAAAACAATCGCGTCAATACGCTCCCAATCATCTCGGGTGGTAGAGGATTCAGCTGAAGAAGGGGGTGGGGGTGGTTTGAGGTGGTCATCGACCATGTGTGCTTTGCAATGGAGAGTAAAGAGGGTGACCCATGTAGAGTATTGGGAGGACTATCTATTATACCACAGGATTTGATTTGAACACGCAAAGGCTATTATGTCTTATCATAATGGTTCTAAGTTCTTCAAGATACTGCATGATCCTTCGGTGATTGGATGGCCTGATCTGCTTGAATCCGAAGATATTGCCATTGACAATATTGTGTATTTAGGTGGTGTTCAAATCAGCGCAGGCTCTTTGTTACTAAGATTGCACAACAAGAAGTCATTGATTTTCAAGTTTGATATAGCCTTCGTCAATGTTTTTAATTTATGTTATTTTAATTTTTGTATTTCGAATTTATGTTTAATGTTATTGAAATACTTCGATGTTTTTTGAAATTTTGATTAATGTCATTAATTTTTTTTTGACCAAATTTATTATCATTAATTCAGAATTAATGTTATTTATTTACAATAATAAGTGTTGACTGATGTTAATTTTATTTAATATAGAATTTTAATATTAATCATTGTTATTTATTTAGATTAATTTATATGTTGACCGGACTTAATGACATTTATTCTTTTAACAATTTACCGAATTTAGATTAGCATCATCATAATTGTTATTTAATGTTATTTTGACTGAATACATAATGTTCAGTAATAAATGTTTATTTTCCTACTAAATTAAAACTTGAAAGTCAACATATTGAATGTTCCTACAAAATTAAAAATTTAATGTCAATTTACCAAATAATTTTATTTAAATACAGAAAAAATTGACATTAAATAACGTCATTGATTATTATACATAGTAAATATTTACATTAATGACTATGCTGACCGCGATAATGACATTTATTATTTTCTTTACCGCATTTATATTAACATTATGATGATTGTTGTAAGAATTTTGCAAGGACGATTGCTGTTGAAATCCCACAATGAGATATATATATACCCACAGAACATAACTCAATAATCACAATTACCATCTTAACGGCTTTGTTTGGCAAAAAAATTAAAAATAAGGAAATGTGTGTTGTTTTTCCTGTGATTTACCTATTCATTGTGATAAATGTTGACCAGATATGTGATAAATGATAGTTACTACATAACAAACTTTAAATACGAAAAAGAATGATATAAACTTATCATTATATAATAATTAGAAAAGAAACATATATATATTTACATAATTATGTCTTTATTGTGCTACTAATACAAAATGCTACATGTATCCAGAGACGAACGGTGATACTTGTATCCTTAAATTTAGCTATAATTCCGAGATATAATTGTTGACCATTCCAAAATTTAGCTATACATTGCGAAATGTGTGTTATGTTCTATAAATTAAGCTATAATTACGAGATATAATTGTTGACCATTTAGCTATGCAAATACTGAAGAAAAATATTTCGCTTCCTTAAATTTATCTATACATTTTGAAAATTGTTGACCATTTACCATAAATTTAAGTCTGATATCATGCTTTCTATTTTTATAAATAACGTTTATAAATGCTAATTTTAAGATGTCTATAATAATTTAATCAATTCTTATTAAAAGATAATTATGAAAATCATTTCAACAGCAATATGCTAATTTTAAGATGTCTATAATAATATGTCGATAATTGGTAAGTCAATTTGAAACGCGAATGTTTTTAATGTAATTGATTTGAATTATTGATTACGATTTTAAGGTTATTTATTAAGATTTTTAATCTCATTTATTTATATTACTATTTTTACGAATTTTGATTGGTCTCCATTGTAAATAATAATATTTATTCATTTTAATGTTATTTATTAAGAGTTTTAATGTTATTTATTGACATTAATAATAATTGACCGAATTTAATGTTATTTAGTAAAAAAATTTAGTCTCATTTATGTATATTTCTTTTTTTTTTTTTTTGAACGGCCAATGAATCAATTTCCAAGCACTCTCGGGCACCCTTTTGGCGAATCAGGTACTCGAGAGTACCCGGGCCACCAATTGCCACCAATTCCCGGGAAAACCCGACCACTCACCCGCCCGAAGGCACGACAGTGAAATAGTCGGTAAAATCGGTCGGGAACAGGACTCGAACCCAAGCCAATGGCTGGGTCATCCCTCATTTCCCCTCCACCAATGTCCTCCAAATGTAGCTAGTGGGAATTGAACCCAAGCCTCCCATAGGAAACTTTAGGCCCTCAACCAACTGAGCTACAAATGTTGGACCATTTATGTATATTTCAAATTTTACGAATTTATGTTTAAAATTAATTAGTTTTCTAATTTTAAGCATTTTTCATTGATTTAAGGCAAATTCCAATCTTTCTATTTTTATACTTCATCGATTAAATTACACGGTTCCAAGATTATCACACTTGCTTTACACACCATAAACCGAACGTGGAAGCATTCGAAAATGTAAGTATACCTTTACGACGTTTCTATGATTTTGTTATTTGTTGATTCCGATCTATTGTTACATAATAGAAAGATAATATATAATATTTATATATTTTTCGTAATCAATCTATTTTTCGTATGAATGATTAACCGAATTTCATAATCAATCTATTTTTCGTATTCGGTTTATTTTTTTCGGTTTACTTTAATAATAATTGATTGATAATCAATTTCGAATAGATTAATTATGTAAATGAGATTAAACCGAATTTCATAATCAATCATCTGAATTACAGGTTAAATTGATTGATAATCAATCATTCATACAAAAAAATAAATGAGAGTTGTTATGGTAAGCCTAAATTTTGAGATTTAGTTTAATATTTGAAATTTGTATTCCTATGACTTGAGCCGGTGACTTTTCTAACTCAGCATAAATTATGGTAAGCCTAAATTACGGGTTAAATTGATTCATAATCAACCACTCATACAAAAAAATAAATTCGAAATTCGGTTTACCATAGTAGCTCTCATTTACTTTAATCTCGGTTTACTTTAACAATAATTTATTATGAAAAATAGATTGTATGAATGATTGATTATCAATCAATTATTATTAATTATGAAAAATAGATTGTATGAAATTATGTTTAAACTATTTTTACAAATTTATGTTTAATATTAAATATTGTCATTAATAATAATTGACCGAATTTAATGTTATTTATTACGATTTTTTAATCTCATTAATTGACCGAATTTATGGTAAACCAAATTACGGGTATGAATGATTGACCGAATTTCATAATCAATCTATTTTTCATAATTTTTTTTGGTTTACTTTAATAATAATTGATTGATAATCAATTTCGAATAGATTAATTATGTAAATGAGATTAAATCGAATTTCGTAACAATCAATCTAAATTAAGGTTAAATTGATTGATAATCAATCATCCATACAAAAAAATAAATGAGAACTGCTATGGTAAGCCTAAATTATGGGATTTAGTTTAATATTTGAAATTTGAATTCCTAGAACTTGAGCCGGTGACTTTTCTAACTCGGCACAAATTACGAGTTAAATTGATTCATAATCAATCATTCATACAAAAAAATAAATTCGAAATTCGGTTTACCATAATAGCTCTCATTTACTTTAATAATAATTGATTATGAAAAATAGATTGTATGATTGATTGATTATCAATCAATTATTATTAATTATGAAATATATATTGTATGAAATTATGTTTAAACTATTTTTACGAATTTATGTTTAATATTAATTATTGTCATTAATAATAATTGACCGAATTTAATGTCATTCAATCTGAATGATTGTCATTTATTTACTTTAATAATAATTAACCGAATTTAATGTTATTTATTACGTTTTTTTAATCTTATTAATTGACTGAATTTATGGTAAACCGGTATGAATGATTGACCGAATGTCATAATCAATCTATTTTTCGTATTCGGTTTATTTTTTTTCGGTTTACTTTAATAATAATTGATTGCTAATCAATTTTAAATAGGTTAATTATGCAAATGAGATTAAACAAAATTTCATTATCAATCAATCTAAATTACAAGTTAAATTGATTGATAATCAATCATTCATACAAAAAAATAAATGAGAGCTATTATGGTAAGCCTAAATTATGGGATTAGTTTAATACTTGAATTTTGAATTGCTAGAACTTGAGCCGGTGACTTTTCTAACTCATCATAAATTATGGTAAGCCTAACTTACGGGTTAAATTGATTCATAATTAATCATTCATACAAAAAAATAAATGAGAGCTATTATGGTTAAACCGAATTATTAAACATAATTTCGGTCAATTATTATTAAAGTAAACCGAATTTCATAATCAATCTATTTTTCGTATTAAACATAAATTCGGTCAATTATTATTAAATTGGTAAGCCTAAATTACGGGTTAAATTATTTACTTTAATAATAATTGACCGAATTTAATTTCGTTTTAAACATAAATTAGGTCAATAATATCAAACATTGTGTATAAAGAGATATTTGAAGCTTTATGAATAACTTTATAAGATTTTGATTTCTCTGTTTTTTATTTTAGGTTTATTAATGTTGCTTTAAAAATTCGTATAGTGAATTTTTTAATTATTATTTTCAATGGTATGAAAACTATATTTAGTCACTTTGAATGTTCATGTTGATAATAAATCCATTAGAATAAACACAATATTATTCATTTTATTCAATTCTTTGTTTATATTTTTTGTCAAATTAAACTTTACTTAGTCGATATATCCATCATTTCGTTACATTAAACTGTTATATGACATTTTGCATTTAACATCAAAATTCATACATATTGCATTATCAAACATTTATTAACCAAAACAACTTGCATAATACAATTCTTATTTTCCTACTTTTTTTCATTTTACTTTCGGGTGAACCGTGTGTCCCCACGGGACTCTAACCTAGTACTTATTATAATAGGAGAGTCTTGAGTGATATAAGAAAGCTGACTTGTCAAGCATAGAGATTGACCAATAATGCTTGTGTGATGCGAAAAATGATGTCATTAATGAGCTTACAATATTCAGAAAAATATGTGGGTCATTCATTAATATAACACTGTTAAGGTAAGAAACATCCGTTTGTTGATCTCGGGTAACGAACATATGTTCAGACCAATAATTGAGCTTCCCTCTTAAGAGTCACAGGTTATACACATCTGTTGGCAATTGTTAAAGCCCCTAACTTTTGAACTTTTAAGAGGGAACGTTTTAAATTAACATAGGGAAACGTGATTCATTAATTATGCTGCAGTCGTAATCACAACAATAAGCTTTCTTTATAAGTATAACCCCATAAGCACATAACTAATACAACCCTTTTAAATTTCTACAGAGTTTCTCCTAACCATCCTCTCATCCAGATAAATAAATAAATTTTTTCAAAGCATGTCAATGGAGGCTGAGAATAATAATCTTAGTTTTATTTGTTATCTGAACCCAGCGAAAGATATTTGGAATATGAAAGGACGAGTAATACGTAAATGGGATCAAAATTTTAAGATGGAGCTCATATTGATTGATGAGAAGGTAACGTCATAACTGTGATTGTTTATGTTTTTATATTTTGTTTCAGGTTAATGTTGTTCTCTTATCTTCATCACATCATATGCTTATATGTGTATGTTATTAAAGTTGATGTGTTTCATCTTGATCTTTTGTTTATGGTTATTTTCAGGGTGATAAGATTCAAGCTTGTAGGGGTGTGCATGGGTCGGTTTGGGTCGGTTTTTACCATTAACCATAACCATAACCGCTATTTCGGTTATGGGATTTTTGTAACCATAACCATAACCAAACTTCAGTTATGGTTAATCGGTTATGAATTCGGTTATGGTTCGGTTATGGTTATTTCGGTTATTAACAAAAAAAATCAACCAAAGCTAACTTTCGGCTAAATTATAAAATTAAAAGCCCATGGGTCTTAAAAACTCAGAACCTACAACGATAGACTTAGCTTGGGTTATTATTTATAAGTTAATCAAGACTACACTTTCTAGTTAAAGTACCAATGTGGGATCCCTTTTAATAAGATATTAACAAAAAAACATATTTAACCCCTTGGTTACAACTTACAAGTTTAATTTATCATAAAAAAAAGAATACTACATCAATATCATGTTGTTAATAACATACTTTTATTATAGTAAAAAAACCTCTATATAGTTAATATAGAACATAAATCTATTACATAAACTTAACAATACAAGTTCGGTTCGGTTCGGTTATATCGGTTAACAAAAGCTTCATGACCATAACCATAACCGCTCGGTCGGTTATAGAAATTTCATAACCATAACCATTGGTTATGTCGGTTATCGGTTAAAATCGGTTCGGTTATGTCGGTTATGGTTAATTTTGCTCACCCCTACAAGCTTGTATTAAAGATTATTTGGTGCAAGTTTTTGACAGTCAAGTTCATGAGGATGATGTCATTGTCCTATCCGAATTCGGGGTTGGTGAAAACAATGACCCCTACACTGTTGTTGGACGTGATTTTAAAATTATTTTTTATCGTTGTACTACTATCAGTCATGTTGATGGATGGGAAGGTCTTGAGTATGGGTTCAGGTTTATTCCTTTTAAAGATATTCTGAATGGAGAAGCAAAGGAACTACTGACTGTTGGTTGGTCTATTATTCATTCTTTATGTTATTGAAGTTTTTGGTGCTTTAATTTGTATAGATTTTTGATAGAGTTGTATTTTATATTTTTGTTGCAGATGTTGCTGGTAGTGTGATTTGGATGTGTTTGGACAAGCTCCAAAAGTAACCAAACGGGTGAACTTTGATCTTCAAGATTTGGAGTAAGTATTGCTTTATATTGTTATAGATTTTCTTTATTTTTATGTTTTCAAAAGTTAATACACTACAGTCATTTGTGTAATAAATGACAAGACATAGTGAAGTGGTGTAATAAATGAAATCAAGAATATACTCCTCAAGTACTATATTATTTTGGAGACTGGAGTTCTACCTCATTTAGTGATGTAATAAATGTTGCATATCAAATCTTGAGTTCCCCCTTTTTTATATGTATTTACAACCGTAAATTTATTGTTTGCATGTAAAGGTACCATTTTACGATGTACCTTGTGGATAAATATACAATACTGTTTAAGAACCCCATTTCTAATAACACGGCTACTGAGCATGTGATGGCTATTATACAACATGGGAAAGTTAAGGACTGGAAAGGTAATTTCTCTTAGAATTATGGTTTTATAAAATAACGGTTAATGTCAAATGAAGTCACTAAGTATATGTATATTGTTATATTTAGAACAAATTACCGTACAAAGCGACAAGTATGGAACTCGGCTGTTTCTAAATGAAGAAGTTGATAAAGTTAACCAGCTAAGGAGGAGGTACAATATTTAGAACAATTTTAAACACAAAGCGACAATGTTTTAAATTTATATTTGACATTTTTTGAGCCTTGTATCTCATTTTGGATACTAATTCTTTTTTACCTTTTTTTAGTCTTCTTAAGAAGCAAGCACAAGAATCTAGTTCTACTTCTCAAACACTAATTTCCTCCCAGTCTGTTTACCCATTGCATCAAGAATTCATTGTTGCAGCGCAAAAAAAACATGTTGACCAGCTTAGTGAGATAGACAGGTTTTCAATATTTTTTTTTCATAGCTTTCATATTTCTTCAAGTGTTACATCTATTTTTTATATATAAATTGAAATAATGTTGAATATATTGTTGTATTGCAGGCAATATCTTGTGTCGTGGTTGCAACTATAAAATTTGTGCACGAAGGTTTTAATTGGTTTTATGTCGCGTGTAGGAAATGTTTCAGAAATGTGCAAACTAAATCAGAGTATTTATAAAATGCTGCAAAACTTTTTGAAGAAATTTTGAATTTGCCTATTACTGCTTTGATTTGTGCTGAATGCGAGTGTGAATGTACATCCATCACACCAAAGTAAAAAAAATGTTTGTTTACACCTTGTTCAAGTTTCATATTATTTCATTCAACTTATTGTAAGTTATCTATTTCAGGTTCAAGGTACAAGTGAGGGTTCAGGATGAGAGTGGTAGTGTGTCATTTGTGTTGTTTGATAGAGATGTGTCCAATATTGCCGGTTCATCTGCAACTAATATAAGGGAAAGACAGTTGAAGCTTGAGGATAGTGAAGGGTTGCCTCACAAATTATTTCAGTTGGTAGATAAGCTTCTGGCTTTCAAGATTGAAGTTTCTGAATAGAATCTTAAAAATGACTACCATGTGTACACTGTCCAAAAGATATGTGATGATGTAACATCCCGTTTTTATATAAATTATAAAATGTGTTGGTTCATATTTATTAGTGTATAAAACAGGTCCTTGATCACTAAAACGAACCAATAACATGTGAGATGGACACTCATATATTTAAAGGTAGTTAACGAGTAAGTGACGAACAACATGATTATTTGAAATATGAGATATAGGCGAGTAATTAGTATTATAGGAGACCGTTTAGTGATAATATAATATATTAATATTTGATCCTGCTCCGTTTTTAATGAAACTTAAGTTGACACGTAGATAAAAATTAGCTCGTCGTAAAAGTATATTCGAAAGTTTGTAAAATGTTGTAGTTTAGAAGCTATATGAGATAAATGAGTGAAACAGCTGAAATAATTATCTATACACATAATAAACCAAAGTCATTTTAATGACATGGCACTCAAAGAGGGCATTCTCCCCCTTGAATGTGCCATGTGTCATCCCATGTGGCATGAGCTTTATTTTAGGAAAATAATAATTTAAAAACAAAATTAGATTTTTCTCTTTAATATTTCATCCCGTAACTTTTAAACGTAAATATCATTTATATATGAGATTTTTTAAAGAAAAAAATTACACCAAATTAACGAGCGTTTTATTATCTTTCCAACGAGTACCATAGTGCTATATAAAAAACGGAGGAAAAAACGACTATTTTTTGTGTGGTTTTGTTCATACAGGAAAAAAACACAAAGTGTTCAGGTTATTCATTAATCATGTATAGGCAAGGCAAGTCATTAGTTATGTTCAAACAAGTAAATATGAATGTAGGATCGATTTCGAGCTTAAATCTGATTTTAATAAAGATAAAGATGAACACACACTTGAATATGACAATAAAACCCACTAGATGATTAGCAAAAGATAAATACAATGTAGCCCCTAAATCTCTAGCATGTGTGTTGATCATAAAACCCTAATCTCTATCTATTTATAGCCCAAACATGCTTAGCCTAATTACACTTTAAGTCCCTAGGGTTAACACAATACAAAAACACTCACTAAAAAAAGAAAACCATTTTTTAAAGTAATAAATATATTTTGTCTAAACAAAATATATTTATTATCCATGGCGCCTTTCTTGATCATAACATGAGCTTCACTCGTCGATCTATTATCCAGATTTCTCGACTCGCCTTACGTATTGACTGCGACTCGTTTGACTTTGACTTTCCTTGACCGAACGTTGACTTGTTGACTTTGACTTTGTTGATAACATTAGACTACCAATCTAGACCCAACAATCTCCCCCTTAGTCTAATGTTATCAAACTCTTGTATCATCTACAGAACCGTCAATCTCTACATACTGTGATTATCTAATTTGGCAAAGCTTCAGTCTCAAATTCAGTATCCAACAATACTCCCCCTAGACTGATGCTTTCCAAAATTTCTTTGGTAAAGGTGTTCTTGTCACTTTGTTCCTTGAGTACTCTTATCTCACAATCTCCCCCTTTTTGCATGCATCATCTTTGACAATCAAGAACAAACTTTTTCAACTCTCGGTAGCCTGAGTGGTTTTGAAGATGTAGGCGGAGGATTCCTAACACTGATCTTCTGCAAGCTTGAGGCAACAGGTGCTTGGTTTGGTATCTTGCTCAACTGATGATCGGCCATCATTGCAGCAAGTAGTCGAAGAAACCTAACCACAATCACAAACACAACTCCGAATTTTCTTTAGACAAATTCAATTTACAGACAAAACCGTATTCATCTGTGGTGTGCAATCAAGTAAGTATCTCAAACGGCTTGAGACACAAATAATGTGACATGGAAGACTTAAAAATAACTATACACAAATAAAGTTTTTTTTTTTTTTTTTTTTTTAACATCCATCAACCTTCGAGATACAGAAGGGATCATATATGGGATCACACTAACTTGAAAATCCTAGCCACGCTTCAACTTTCTTGAGGATAGCTACAACCCAAGAACGATTGTCGGTATGTTTGTCCTCTTAAGTCCATGTCTCTCGTCTTTCAACATACGTTTGGTGATGAGATTATCATGTTTTTGGTAATATTGACGAAAATTTTGTGGACCCCACTTGTGCTAGGTATAAGCCTACCAATCCTCAAGGTTTATTGAGATATAATGATGAGAGCTTCAGGTCTATGTTTACACATAACAGAGAAGATGATCATTATGTCAATCAGATGATGAGAGCTTCAGGTCTATGTTCCCATAACAGAGAAGATGATCATCTGATCGCTTGTTGAGCTATCTATATTTGTTTGCACGTCACTAACATTGCGTGTCTTTTATTGCTCACTTGATTTGTTGGCCCCGCATTGGTAGCCTGCACTCTTAGGTGTCTTTTGAATATATATGCACAAAATTTTCTGTGTCTTTTAATCTCTCAACCTATGTATGACCGGACTCAACTTGTGCAGACCTAAAACACAGTGGGAATCCAGTTTTTTTTTGTGTAGATTTATTATTATTCACCTTATAGCAGTTTACTCAACTTGAAGGCTGAACCTACCTACACATCATTAACTTGTAGTTGTAACGTCCTTCAGATCCTATTCATGTGCAGACATAAACAAGTTAGTTCCTATCATTTCCCATATGAGATCAGGATTATTTGCAATAATCACATCCCACAGTTGAGAAAGTATTTTAATACTCCCCCTAAATTTTTTTTTATATTTTTTTTTTATCTTCTTAAATAAATCTTAAAAAATATTTACGAAAAATAAAGTCTTCCACATCATACACACATAAACATATGTCAGCAAGAAAATGAGTGTGTGAAAACGGTGCCAATTGTGCAATCAGGTTAGATACCATAACCAAACCTGTTAGATTTCCGCTCAAAACCTATTCTTGGAACAACCACTGTTACTAACCGGTGTTACTAACAGTCCTCCATGGTAGTTCCTGCACTCATGAGTAAATTAATTAGAGAGTGGAACCCAGGCCATCGTGGTCCTGGTTTGCCCTTTTTCATCAATATAACTAACTTCTTGAAACACCATACCTTTTCCCTCATTAGTTTCTTTTACAACTTTTGGTTTGATTTGCCAAACCTGTGTTGGTTTTAAAAAATTGTTTGTAAAAGATTTAATTTTTGAAACAATTTTCTGTTTAAGACCTGGAGGAATAGATTGTGGTTTTGATGCTTTGGTCCTTTTCATCTTTGAATCATGAGAAACCGGCTTCACATGTGGAGATCTTGATGGAATTCGTGTCAATTTAATATTCAAAGATGTGTGCATTTTATCCTTTGATCTAGAGAAGCAATCCGCATTGCCTTTACCATCTGGATTGTGTCGTTCTAGACATTTCTTGAGCACATGACCTTCTTTACCACACCTAAAGCAAGCCTTGAATGGCTTTTGATGCTTTGTTGTCCCGTGTGATGCAACTGGGGATGTGGATTGTTTTGAGCTTGATTCAGATTGTTGAGAAGCATTGGGTTTTACATCACCTTTTGACTCTGTGATCTTTAACCCCTTGTGATTTTCATTCATCACTGATTCATCATCTGAAGTTGAGCAATCTTTTATGAACTGATCTTCTTCCGGTGAATCTTGATGGACTTGATTTTTAGTATCAATTGATGTTGTTGGTGTTTGATCATCAGATGATTCCTTCATTTCAACTATATCATCAAGTTCTGACATTGAAGTTTCTGAGTCATTTGAGCTTTCCCATTCTCTAGATGAACAAAACTCCGAATCACTCCGTGAATCATCGTTGCATGATGTTGACGGAGTAAACTCTGGAATTTCTTCAGTTAAGAACTTTCCAAACCTGTTGTTTTCAAAAGCGGGCACAAAAACAGGTGGAGCACAAATAGTTTTATCATCATAAAATGCAGATTTTAAATCAGCACATTCATGCACAATATCATCATGACAAACATCAGAACGTAAGATAGGTTTCTGCCTATCAAAAACATTTACCACACCATTCAAATCAAGATTAGGTCTAGTAAAGTCAGCAGAATTTAAAACAGTGTTTGTTTTATCGTTGTTCCAAATAAACCAATTAACTGTAGAGTAACTGGCTCCTGGGTGACCCAACCCCAAAGTCTTTCCACCACAACTGTCATCATCTTTCACATCCGTCTTTTGTGTCACATCTGCATTGCTTTTAATCATATTAGTATTGGACTCAGATTCGACACATTCCTTTTCACACAGATCATTTTTAGGATGAAGTTTTGGAATTGGTATATATTCACTTTTGCTCAGAGGTAAAAATAAAGATCTTTCGATCCCATTTTTATCTTTATATCCAATTCCATCTTTAATAAAAGATTGCCTTGAGCAATCCACTAGATCAGCTTGAGCCTGTTTGCTTACATTCCATTTGTCCACGATGATCTGAAGATGATTTGTTTCATTTCTAGAATTTTCTAACTTTGAGGTTAAATCATTTATTAGAAAATCCTTTTTGAGAACAAATTCTTTTAGAGTTTGCATTTCAGCTAGAGTTGCATTTAACTTTCGCTGATATGCTAGCTCGTTTTCTTTCATTTCATTGTTAATTTTTCGAATGTCATCCATTTCTCTTAAAATTTTTCTATTGTGAGACAAACAGTAAGCAACAGCTGTAACACACCTTGGTGAGCACAACTTTGTTTTTATTTCAATAGGAATACTTACCAAATCCCTCTCATCAGCTTTCTTGGGGGTCTCTTGCTGCCTTTCATCTGCTTTGGTGACTTGATTCTTTTCAGCTATTAGTGCTTCCTCAACTGCCTTTTCTTTTCCTTCATTAGCAATCAACGCTCCCTTCAAACCCGCACTCTCTTGCATTCCTCCTTTTGGCACTCCCACTGAAGATCCTTCCACAGAGTTTACACCATTTGCGGATTTGGTGCATATCGTTGCCATCAATGCTTTGTTAACATCTGCTTTAGCTGCAACAGCTTCCTTCCCCCGCCAAAGTCTTCAACCACCATTGCCTCCTGTCCAATTGGATTCATTAAAGCCAGATTCTTTAGAGAACTGCTTGGAGTAACTTTTGACACTGTCTGATTCATCTCTCTCTTTGTGACATCCATTTCAAACGACTTTAAGGTATTTATCACATCTAACAGAGTCATTGGATAAATCATAAAGTCCTTTCTGACCGTCATGAATTTCAAACTCCATTCCTTTGGGAGTGAATTCAACAACTTCTTGATTGAATTGCGGTTGTTAACAGGAATCCCGAGTTTCTTCATCTTTGTGAGCATATTCATGAAACGATCGATGTGACTTGTTAAACTTTCACCACGAACGATACCGAACATGTCATACTCTTTCTGAATCATATCTTGCTTGTTTTGAATCATTTCAACATTTCCTTCATAGTAGTCACACAAGGCATACCACAGAGACTGAGCAGTAGTATACTCTTCGAACATGTTAAAAACATCATTCGACAGAGCCATGGTAAGAGCATCGTAGGCTTTGTGATCACGTTGAATCAATTTCTTGTCAAGTTCCGTAAACGTTGATGGATCATCATTGTACACCTCACCAGCATCAGTGGTTCTCATTGGGATATGGGGCCCAAGTTGAACAGAAGTCCACTGAGTGTGATCATTAACAAAATAAAATGCTTTCATCCTGTTTTTCCAAGTCCCAAAGTTCTGAGCACCTTTCAATTTTGGTGGAGGTATGGTTGTGGTTCCGATTTCAAGTTCCGCTTGGGTTATTGTTGTCATGTTGCTCAGAGACTTTTTTTTTTTTTTAATCCAAACAATTTTTTTTTTTTTTTATCTACTTAGAACCTGGTTCAGATCACACTAAAAATAAACTTGTATTGACTCTATTCTTGATATTCCACGAGTTTTGAAATGAGTAGGCCCAAAATTTTTTTGTTAATGCACTACTTCACGTGGACCTTTCAAAATCAATTTTACCTTTTTTTTTTTTTTTAAGTATATGAATTTGTTTTGAAATTTCAAATGTATATGCTTCCAAGAAACTCATGTGACCTTTGCAGACCCTTTAACTTTACGCCACCTAAAACCTTTTGTTTTTTTTTGTTTTTTTTTTTTAGGCCTTTTTGACTTAGTCAACCTTGTATTTCAAGAACAACACGTGAGGAGCAATTTTAAAGAATTGGATTTAAATGTCATTTAATTAGTAACTTGAAATTGTGTAAGCCATTTCAAACCACACACTAATTTCGATGTCAGGCTGTCAACAGCTTTGTTTGTATATGTATCTTCTCTCTAACATAAACAACCACAATTACTTTCTCTTTCCTAGTAAATCACCAACCACTAAAATGTCTCTCCCTACAAAAAAAGAAAACTTAAACCCTGAATTACAATATCACTTTGTCACATCTCTCTCTCTCTCTCGGTCTTGTTTTCTTTCTTACAACACACTCACAGCAAAACAAGAACACGAAAATTATGAAAAGAGATAGGTTGGTGGTTGACGGTCGTAAATGATGTTATGATGATGTACAGAGGTAGTAACAACGGTGTTTGGAGTCGGGGTGAGGGTGGTGTACGGTGGTATGGTTCTGGTTTGTTGGGGGTCGGATAATAGGTGACGAGATGGTTAAAAGACGGTGGTACGCGGTGGTTGTTGGTTGGGTGTACTGTTGCAGTAACGGTGGGACTGGTTGGGTGTTTTTTGTGATGTGAAAGGATTTAAGGTCGGCTGATAAGATAAAACACGATGGTGGTTTCTATTTTTTTTTTTTTTTTTTAGTGACGGTCGTGGGTGGCAGATTTGAAGGTTGTTGTGGTGGTTCGAGGTGGTTTAACCGGTTGTGGGTTAACAGATCTGAAACTTAAATGAAAAATATTCTATTTCTACTCTTTCTTTTTTTTTTTTTTTTAAGTCATAAGCTAAGTGCGCAGATCAGTTAAAAATTGGGCATGGTAACCCTAGAGCCTTGATAGACCAATCTGCGTACTTAATAAGTACGCAGACACTTAAACTTTCGTTTAAGATTTTAGTGCGCAGGTCAAGTGCGCATGGAGAACTAGGTTTTCTCAGTTATGAAGATATGAGACAAGTGCGCAATCTTCAAAAATAAGTGCTCAAAACATGAAATAAGTGCGCAATATTCAAAAATAAGTGCTGAAAACATGAAATAAGTGCGCAGGAAAACTAAATACGCAGCAAAAACACACACTCAAGAACAAATACGCCCAGATCTGTTTAAAAACTCCGAAAACTCATTAAAATCCCTTCTGATCTGGTACAAAAAACGACTACAAATGATTTGATAAACCACTCTAGATCTCTAAAAACACAACATAATCAACCCTTAATAAACATACAACACTTTAAACCATTTCAGATCTAGATTTTAAAGAAAAAGTAGATAAAAGTGAAAAACCCAAAAACTTCAAAACTTTTTTTTTTAAATCATCAACAGAAATCAGATTAAACGACGAATTTGTAGATGGTTAAATCCCAAATTCGAGTGCCAAGCTCTGATACCAAACTGTAGGATCGATTTCGAGCTTAAATCTGATTTTAATAAAGATAAAGATGAACACACACTTGAATATGACAATAAAACCCACTAGATGATTAGCAAAAGATAAATACAATGTAGCCCCTAAATCTCTAGCATGTGTGTTGATCATAAAACCCTAATCTCTATCTATTTATAGCCCAAACATGCTTAGCCTAATTACACTTTAAGTCCCTAGGGTTAACACAATACAAAAACACTCACTAAAAAAAGAAAACCATTTTTTAAAGTAATAAATATATTTTGTCTAAACAAAATATATTTATTATCCATGGCGCCTTTCTTGATCATAACATGAGCTTCACTCGTCGATCTATTATCCAGATTTCTCGACTCGCCTTACGTATTGACTGCGACTCGTTTGACTTTGACTTTCCTTGACCGAACGTTGACTTGTTGACTTTGACTTTGTTGATAACATTAGACTACCAATCTAGACCCAACAATGAATTTTATTTACAACATGTGTTAGCATTGGAGTTGGACATTGTTTCAGGTTAGGTTTTAATATTAGAGTTGTACATTGTTTAAGGTTATGCACTAACATTGGAGATACATTGTTAATTGTTTTAAGTTAAGTGCTACCCGAAGCTTTCCTGCATGTAACTGTAAAACGCATCAGTCTATTTCATATGTAAAATTGATATGTTAAATTAGATTTCTCAACCCCTGGACGCTCCCGGGATATAATCTAGTATAATATAATCATATTATAAACGTAGCATTTGAAATGCCAATTTACGTGAATCTTCCTGGGGAAGATTTCAAATTCTGTTAAAACATAATATTATAATATTATGTAGGATAATCTTAGGTAGGAAGAATACTTCGGCTAGAAGTATAACAACCAACAAAGGGATCGTTATTGGCCTATAAATAGAAGGTCTCAGTAAGTCACTAGGTATATCAAACTCTACGAGAATTCTGAACCTACGATATCCTGTTGGGTGTTGTTAATAGTCATTTTTAGAGCACGAGTAGGAGCACGGGTAGGTGAGACTCTACACCCACTGGCCGTAGATAGTTGTGAGGTATGTTTTCGTTTAAGTTATGTTTAGTTCATTATTATTTTATTAGCATTATTATTAGGAATAGTTTAGTTATATTATTTTTAGGGATTAGGATTATTATTGGGGGTGGGTATTGGTAGCCTAGCCTTAGTTAGGCATGGACTGATCATCTATGCTTAAATAAGGTAGCGCTAATCAATATCCAACTGTAATAATAATAATTAGTTAGGTGTACCGTTACCTAACCTAGGGGTGTATAATTGTATCAGGACCCTGAGATAGTACCTGATCGTATAGCGTTGTCAACTGTTAAAGCAACAGATAAAGAGGTGAGTTACTTAAACTATTTTCAAAACCTGATACTTGCTCATAAAATTGTTTTGATGGTGATTGATCATGTACATGCATTGAACCATAGGTGTGGCATCCAGAGTGTTATAAATATTATAATGATCATTATATTTTCTCGGGGCGTGGACATACACTTACAGCCTCATAGGGTGTATCTAGGCTGTATGTGTGAATATATAATGCTTAGTCCAGATTATGATTATGGTGACATGCAAGGAGCTCATACTTGATCAATAAAATTGTTTATGTGGTTGTTTTACTGATGAGTAAGTTTATGTGGCTCACCAGCTGTGTGCTGACATATTTTTATTACTCGAGCATGTATCACAGGTTGATGGTATAAGGAATGGGAGTTCCTAGCTGAGAGTTGGAATACTTTAGACGGTTCACCTTATTATAGTTAAGCTTTGTTTAGCTTGGTGGTACTTGAATCGACTGGCTTTTAATAAATACTCAAGTTATGTAATGAGATTACGTTTCCGCTTTAAGTTTGCGCGGACTGGTCACTGTAAGTGCCCCGGCCTGGGCGGGGTGTGACAAGTTGGTATCAGAGCTTTAGTTTAGGAGATTTAGGTACTCATTGAAGTATCTAGACTTAAACTAGGAATAGTAAGCCAAGTAAAAGTGCCGGTCTTGGTAGGCAGAGGCTAGTATAATAGAAGATGTATATGATTGGTATCCCGAACTTTATGATGGAAGGACCATATGGTAGTTGGGGGTATCATGGTGAGTATCATCTATTGCTTTCATACCTGGCCAGTATGAAGGTTAATGAATGACACCGCTATGATCTCGCAAACATCATATTGTATTGAAATTAATAAATAGTAGGCAGAGTTCTAGGACTTGCTACTAAAACTTGTGTGTGTATATGTATATATATGGATAGATAGGTTTATCTATGGAAGTATATTATGCTTACCTTATTCCCATATGTTTGCTTGTGTGGAAAATGATTGATAAGTAGATTGAGGGCTAATTATATGTCTCTAAGTTAACTAGTGGAATATGTGTATATTATCTAGCGTATGTCTCTAAGCATGTAGTGGTTTCTGTGTAGCATAAATGGGTATGGATATTTGTGGGCATTAAATGAAACCATAGAATTCATAAAGTGGATAGAGTGATATAAGGCCTGAATAGACATGTTAGTCATGTAATCAAGTGAGGAAAATTAACCAAACTTGGTGTCTCCACCTTCCTACTAGAGTTAATTAGAACATGGTCTGGAAGTGATACGAAGACTGATTATAGTGGAGTAAGGATGGCGTTTGAAGCCAACATTTCCTTTTCTACCGGATGACTTATAGAACTCTCTTAGGAGTTAGTTAGGAATATCAAAGGGCATTAGTTGAGAAACCTCTAGAAAAGGTTAATGTGTCGATGGTTGATATTCAATCAACCAGGCGCACGTACAAGGACGGTAGGCCTTGCAAGCTGAGGCATTAGAAACCAAAGCAACTATCACTTTTGGGGTACGTTAGAAGAAAATCCTAGATGTTATTATTAAGAGTAAATAGGATTAAATCAGGATCAGCGGAGATCCAATTTTAGGGATTATAAAGGGAGACCTGGACCCGCACCTCAATGCCCAACATGTGGAAAAGGACATTCTTATCCATGTCATTAAGTAGTTTATAGATGTTTTAAGAAGGCCAAACATACCTTTCATTATTGTAAAGGGCCCGTAAGTTTTTTTGACATTTTAAGGATTACCGCCTTAAGGAAAAGAATGAAGAACCCGATCGAGGAAGGTATAGAGCTTTAGACATAAAGACTGAAGAAGCCATAGGAACCTTAATGTGATAATGGGTACGATACTAGTAAACAACTTCTATGCTAAGATACTTTCTGATACTGGTATTGATAGGAGTTTGATATGTGAACCTCTTAGAGTTTTGTCTAACTAGGTTCTCTGCAAGTTAGATAAACCTTTTATAGTAATAGTAGCAAATGGAAGGGGAAACCTTTGATAACTCGAGGGGAAAAACCTAGTAAACCCGTAAGTTTCAGTATGATGAAAAAAGGCAATTAAGTGTATCCGAAAGGTCAACTAGACTAACCAGTAAATGCACCAGAGATTAAGGAAAATAAGAATTTAATGGATGTGCCAGTAGTAGTCAAATTCCATGAGGCATTCCCTAAAGATCTTTCTAGACTACCATTTGAAAGAAAAATTGAATTTATCATCGACTTAGTCTTAGGAGGACCGTTATTACTATAACCAAGTACCGCCTCGCCCTGACTTGAAAGGATGAATTAAGAAACCAAATGCAGAAGTTACTTGACAAAAGGACCTATATATATTTTAGCACATCGCCATAGGTCTTTGTCAAGAATAAGGATGACTCATTAAGAATTTATATTGATTATGGACCTTAATAAGAACACAGTAAAGAATCGATACCCATTCCTAAGGATCAAAGATTTTTACCAATTATAATGCATATGCTAGTTCTCGAAAATAGACATAAGTTCTGGATATCGCCGCTGAAGGTATGAGCAGAAAGCATACCTAAGATTGATTTTAGGACAAGGCATGGTCCCTACGAGTTCTAGGTGATGCCTTTCAACGTCGCTAACACACCAGGCACTATTATGGATCTTGTGAACCAAATCTTTAAACTATACATCAGTCAATTCGTATTCGTCTTCATAGATTGTATTCTCATCTACTCCAAGTGAGGAAAAACATGAAGGACATATCTATGTGATCCTTAAGTCAATATAGTGGTTGATACCCATAGCCAGGATGTTAGAACACGATACGATCACTATGAGTGGTTAGTAGTGCTATAAGACCAACATATTTGTAGTATTCGTAGATCTCATTAATCTAGTTGTAAGACAAATACGTCATTGACGTACTCACCAGAAAAGAAAGAGCCCAACCGATAATAAACTTCATGCATATAGAAGTGGTGCTAAGGTAACTCCCTTATACCAAATTAAGAATGCTATGATAGACCTTAATGGAAAACCCTGTCAAGAAAGAAATAATGGTTGATAGCCCAGATTATTGAGATCTATGAATGATAGTATATTAAGTTTCATCAATTGAATATGAGATTTTTAGTTTTGGCAAGATTATGAGATATGATACCAGAGGAAACTCATAAGTTAAAATACACCGTATACCCTAGTAGCAATAAAATGTGGGATTTAAGAAATGATTATTGTTGGCTAGGAATAAAAAGCCATATCACAACATAAGTAGAGAAATACCTTACCTACCTAAAAGTCAAGGCAGAGCAGCTGAAACCATTTGGCTATCTATAGGAACCTGAAATCCCATGAGGGGAACGAGAAATGATAATAATGGACTTTGTTTCTAAGCTTCCTAGATCGAGTCATGGGCACAAATTAGACAGTAACCAATAGGTTCACCAAATCTACACACTTTGCCAATCCTTGAGGGCAAATGAAATGTAAGCCGAGCCTTATACTAAATAGATTGTCTTATGACACGATGTGCTTACATGAGCTATATGCAAGAGAGAGATTTGTTCTCCTTAAGATTCGGGAAAGGTTTCTAGAGAAAGCAAACAAATCTTAGAATATCGGAACATAGAAATGATAAAATATTATATAGGAAGTGATGATGAGACGAAGAGGTCCTCACCTTATTTGTTTAAAGTTGACAGGTTTCGAGGACGAAACCTAATTTAAGGGGGGTATATTTGTAACATCCCGTTTTTATATAAATAAAATGTGTTGGTTCATATTTATTAGTGTATAAAACGGGTCCTTGATCACTAAAACGAACCAATAACATGTGAGATTGACACTCATATATTTAAAGGTAGTTAAAGAGTAAGTGACGAACAACATGATTATTTGAAATATGAAATCTAGGCGAGTAATTAGTATTATAGGAGACCGTTTAGTGATAGTATAATATATTAATATTTGATCCTGCTCCGTTTTTAATGAAACTTAAGTTGACACGTAGATAAAAATTAGCTCGTCGTAAAAGTATATTCAAAAGTTTGTAAAATGTTGTAGTTTAGAAGCTATACGAAATAAATGAGTGAAACAGCTGAAATAATTATATAATATAATCATATTAAAAACGTAGCATTTGAAATGCCAATTTACGTGAATCTTCCTGGGGAAGATTTCAAATTCTACTAAAACATAATATTATAATATGATCTAGGAAAATCTTAGGCAGGAAGAATACTTCGGCTAGAAGTATAACAACGAACAAAGGGATCGATATTGGGCTATAAATAGAAGGTCTCAGTAAGCCACTAGGTATATCAAACTCTATGAGAATTCTGAATCTATGATATCCTGTTAGGTGTTGTTAATAGTCATTTTTAGAGCACTAGTTGTGAGGTAGATAGTTGTGAGACTCTACACCCACTGGCCGTAGATAGTTGTGAGGTATGTTTTCGTGTAAGTTATGTTTAGTTCATTATTATTTTATTAGCATTATTATTAGGAATAGTTTAGTTATATTATTTTTAGGGATTAGGATTATTATTGGGGGTGGGTATTGGTAGCCTAGCCTTAGTTAGGCATGGACTGATCATCCATGCTTAAATAAGGTAGCGCTAATCAATATCCAACTGTAATAATAATTAGTTAGGTGTACCGTTACCTAACCTAGGGGTGTATAATTGTATCAGGACCCTGAGATAGTACTTGATCGTATAGCGTTGTCAAGTGTTAAAGCAACTGATAAAGAGGTGAGTTACTTACACTATTTTCAAAACCTGATACTTGCTCATAAAATTGTTTTGATGGTGATTGATCATGTATATGCATCGAACCATAGGTGTGGCATCCAGGGTGTTATATATATTATAATGATCATTATATTTTTCCGGGGCGTGGACATACACTTACAGCCTCATGGGGTGTATCTAGGTTGTATGTGTGAATATATAATGCGTAGTCCGGATTATGATTATGGTGACATGCAAGAAGCTCATACTTGATCAATAAAATTGTTTATGTGGTTGTTTTACTGATGAGTCAGTTTATGTGGCTCACCAGCTGTGTGCTGACGTATTTTTATTACTCGAGCATTTATCAATGGTTGATGATGTAAGGAATGGGAGTTCCTAGCTGAGAGTTGGAATACTTTAGACGGTTCATCTTATTACAGTTAAGCTTTGTTTAGCTTGGTGGTACTTGAATCGCACTGGCTTGTAATAAATACTCAAGTTATGTAATGAGATTACGTTTCCGCTGTAAGTTTGCGCCGACTGGTCACTGTAAGTGCCCCGGCCTGGGCGGGGTGTGACAGATGATCCCGTCATAATTGTTGAGTTGGTTGCAGCCAATGATAATGGAGATGATAATGCTAGAGAGGTATTTAATTAGTGTCATTTGTAATATGCATTTACTTTTGAGTTGTGGTTCCAAAGATTGTGAAGTTGACTGTTATTATTATTACTAGTGGAAATGCCCGCGTGTTGCTGCGGGTGCGTTTATTCATTTCTCCATAGTTGGGATTTGTGGCGTGTGTATGGTGTTTATGGATGGTTCGTTATGGTGACATGAAGTATATACCTCACTTTTAATTGAGTTTGACATCTCCACTTATTTTCCCAGTATTCCATCCAAGTTCGCAATTCTTTGACTTTGACTTAAATGCCTCTTCGCTAGAATCCTAACCTGGAGTAGAGTTATGATGACATAGAACTGCTTGACGCTAAGCCGATTGTTCCTTGTGGCATAATTATTTCAAAATTCTGAAATATTAAAAGCAAAGTTTCCATCTTAAGGCGTATGGCTCTCTTGTTTAATATTTCTAGAATCTTTGTCAATAGATGCCTACCACACATTACCATTGTCAAACCAATGGGTAATCAACTGTTGGTAGTCATTTTTCGGGTATGCTTTATCTTCACGGGTCAAAGGGATATAGAATACACTTGCTACAACTTCAAAAGTGGATCTCTTTTGAGCGCAAAGCTTATGGCCACCGTTGTACTCCAACTTTATATTCAGTGTTGCATAAATAGCTGGAAAATTTTACTTTTGGTTTAGAATGGATACTTAGAAACCAACTCAAAACAAATATGTTATGGAGGTACCTTTTGTTGAAATATCAATTACTGAGTCTAAATTAATTACTCCCTCCGTCCCAATTTAAATGTCCTACTTTCTTTTTTTTTGTCCCAAATTAAATGTCTCTTTCCAAAAATAGAAATGTAATTTCCAGTTTTGCCCATAAAAGACAAAATACAATCACCACTTTTAAGGATATTATTGTCATTTTACCACATACAAACAAAATATTTCTTAACATGTGTGTTTTTTGAACTAGGACATTTAAATTGGGACGGAGGGAGTATTTATTAGCGTCTATAAGTCACAAGCACTTTATTAGATCATGGCACATTGCATCATAAGTCCATTCATGAATGACTGGGGCAACCTGAACTTGAACATGTGCATTGTTTCACGTAAAATTTCACATATTATGAGAAAGAAAAGAGGGAATATAAAGATACCAAATCAACAGATCTATCCACAATATATAGTGTTTCGCTGTAAAAAAACAGATCTATCCACAATGAGCAACTCGCATGTTTCAGTTTGCGGAAACTTAGGAATAGTAGTTTTATACGTATTAATGTGATCATAAATAGCTGTAGCTAGCTTTTTAGGAACTAAATCATGGAATGATGTCTCTATAGATCCAGATGTGCCCTTTACGCGGTACTGTACAATGGGATGCTCCTGAAAGAACCCAAATATTCAACAAACAACAAAAATAAGATTATTTTTTTTCACGTAAAATTTCACATATTATGAGAAAGAAAAGAGGGAATATAAAGATACCAAATCAACAGATCTATCCACAATATATAGTGTTTCGCTGTTAAAAAAAACAGATCTATCCACAATGAGCAACTCGCATGTTTCAGTTTGCGGAAACTTAGGAATAGTAGTTTTATACGTATTAATGTGATCATAAATAGTTGTAGCTAGCTTTTTAGGAACTAAATCACGGAATGATGTCTCTGTAGATCCAGATGTGCCCTTTACGCGGTACTGTACAATGGGATGCTCCTGAAAGAACCCAAATATTCAACAAACAACAAAAATAAGATTATTTTTTTTTTACTTAAATAAGATTGTTTTTACAAATTTGATGAAACACATACAACATTTAAATATATAACTTTGTACCTTAAGTGAAGCAAAAACGGTGGCAATGCGAGTAGCCATTGTATCTAAGGAAACACCAAATCGGTGAGAATTCTCAGCATTGTCACCATACATCTCTTCTAATGCTCTTTCATCATCAGTTACAAATGCCTACGGTGAAACACAGACAAAGTTCAAATGGTCTAACAATAAAAAAAATAATTTATGTTAATGTCAAAAGTTTATCAAACTTTATGCTTTATGTCTTAAAAAGAATAAATATAGAACATATATCATTTCTGCCACAAATTAGAACATCAAATCATAAACCAAGGAAATAATAATATTTGAAGGGAATAATATTACCTGATCGTCTATGGGAAAGTACTCCAAGTTCATCTGCAATCAAATAGAGTAAAAACTAATATCCGGGTCATACTTCATCACTTAAAGTTCACAAGGAAAAAAATATCAGAACTAAAAAGAATGGTAATATTAACCTTTCTCAATGAACCAATGTGTGGTACGACACTTGAATCAGCCTTGATTTTACTAATATAATCCTTTGGGATTGGAGAACTAAAAAAAAATAAACGCTCTGCAAAAGAAGGATGAAACCATACAATATTAACCATAAGAAAATATATAGGCATTGGATCATTGTAGGTAACAACAGCTCTTTACATACTTCTTATACAAAGGTTCTCTCAATGACATGTCAGAGATAAGCATGATAAGGCAGCAAATGAGAGAAAGAAAATATAAAATAAACTTCTTTATACAACAAAAATGAATGTGACAGCTTTAGGCGTTTAATGGCTGACCTGCAGCAGGTTAACATTCGGAATGGGATTAAAGGTGATTAAAGGTGGAATTCATGTATTACCTAAAGTCTTTTCATTGAAAGGATTAAAGGGGATTCAATGGGGTCATTAATTCAATGATTAACTAAACCCGATGATTATACCAAGGGGTTACAAACTTTAATGGGTTTATAAAGTGTGCATTATACACATATACAATTAGCATTATATGTTGTACATGAGGGGCATAAAGGGAATAAAATGACCAAAGATGAAACATTTGTAAAGGGACTCTTAAACTCCCATCTTAAAACTTGGTTGAAATTACCTTTTTGGACATGCTTCCTCCTTAATAAGGTAACATAGATTTTTTAGTATGAGCACTTCTTAGGTTAGTCATGGAGATACGAATTCAAGTGTGTTAACCTTCATGAATCTTCACAGGGTGGTTGCCAAGTCTTGTTCAAGGTGAGTATGTATTTTTGCAAGTGCTTTAAGCTGTTGGTAGAGTTTGCTTTCTTGATTTTAACAGCTCATTAGTTTTTGTTGGGTCTGCTGACCTGGAGAAGAACAGATGATTGAAAGCCAAAATATACTAAGTGTTTGATCAAGAATAAAGAACAGTTGTTACAATAAAGCTTCCTCCAAAGAACTGCTGATTCCCAAACTGCTGCTGCTTAACAACTGATACAAGACAACTGCTGCTGATGAAAAGTCTGATGAATAAAGTCTGAAGAGCAAAAGTCTGATAAAGAACAAGTGCTGATCAAAGATCTGAAGAACAAAGGTCTGTTGAACCAACAGCACTTTGGTTCAACAGATGTTAAGAAGACATCAGAGCTTTAGTTTAACAGAGTTTTATTATCAGTTGTTTCAATGTAACAGTAGTTTATTGTTTAACAGATGTTATAGTTTGTTAGTCAGTTAGGGGTCGCTTTCTAGGTGACGTCAGCAACTGATCATCAGAGGTTTGTACTTGTCTATAAATAGAACAATACTTGTACTGTTCTATTGGTCACTCGTCATTCTCTTTAGACAAACATTCTCTGAGTGATCAGGCTGAGGGGGAGTTAATTGTACGATTGTAATCTTTCTGTTTAATGAAAGCATTCGGTTAAAAACAATTATACTCTATGTTTTGATTTATTCTTATTCCGCTGCACTTTCCATTTATACTTCATTCATATTTCATAGTTAATCAAAACAGTCCAATACTCAGATCCTAACAATTGGTATCAGAGCTCGGTCAATTAAATCTGATCTAATCAATCAATTTAATACACAGATCAGCTCATAATCATTGATATCGTTTGTTTGTCGGGTTAAAACAGAGTAATAGTTTATTTTCATTTCAACAGTTAGTAAACAGACTTTGTTTTTGAAAAACCAAGAGAATGACTTCACTTAATCAAGATCCACACAACACTGGCACACACAACAAGCCTCCGATGCTTGTCAGGTCAGAATACAACATCTGGCAGCGTCGGGTGGCTCATGTGTTAGCACAACAGAACACAGGGTGCTGGAAATCGGTAGTATTTGGACCACATGTTCCAATGGTACCGAGTGCCGAGGATCCAAAGATCCAAGTAACAAAGAGTGTTGAGAACTACTCAGAGCAAGATTTTCAAAAAATCGAGCTAGATGCCAAGGCTTTCAGCATAGTAGCCATGGCACTGCCGAATGATATCTATGCCGGTCTCTTGCACTACAATAGTGCTAAAGAACTGTGGGATGCTCTCAAAGAGCAATTCGGGGGAACTGATGATGTGATTGAAAACAACCGTGAAATACTTAACCAACAATATGAAACGTTTAGTCACATAAAAGGGGAGTCATTAACACAGCAGTTTGAAAGGTTTAACTGTCTAATTAGTGAACTCAAACTGGTTGGTCTAACTTTTCCTAATTCAACACTGAATCATAGGTTTCTTAGATCACTTCAGGACAAATGGGACACTATAGCTATAGTTATGAGAAACTCTATCGGATTCAAAGACCTAACCCTGACCCAGCTTCATGGTAAGCTCCTGACTTATGAAAGGGAGCTTAACCAGAAAAAGAAGCTCCAGGATTCTGGCAAAGTGTCAGATGACTATGTATTTGGTAATACTGCACTGTTGGGTCAGGATGATGGTTCTGGAAGTAGTAAGGATCAGAGTTATGATCATTACATTGACATAACAACTGGTTTCAATAATGATTCTTACTCATCACCAAACAACTGTGCTTTCACAGCCAGTGGTGATATCCAGGCTTCTGATAATTCATCTTTTGTGTACAATGACTTGCAATACATTGACCCTTTGGACCTAGAAGAAATGGACATCTTACATCAGGTTGCCCTGCTCAGTATTAGAACCAATAACTTCTATAAGAAAACTGGCAGGAGGTACCCAGGTTTACATGGTGGGTCAAAGGTTGGGTTGGATAAATCAAAGATAAAGTGTTACAAGTGTCATAGAATGGGTCATTTTGCTAGGGAGTGTAGGAGTCAAAATGGAGTTCCTATGATTACCTATCCAAATCAAAGACCACAGACCAACACTTATCAAACCATCCCTAATGTACCTAATGTGCAAAACACTGCTCACTTTGCACAGACCCAAACCACTGTTCCTGTGCATTATGTCCAAACCACTGTTCCTCAGTATCACTATGTCCAAACACCTGTTGCTCAGGCACCAGTGCCAATGACTGTTACTCCACCCTCTGCTCCTGCAGAGACTAGTCAACCAGGCCAACAGAGTTTCTTCACTCAGGGCTTTGTTGATTGGAGCAGTCTACCAGATGAGATTACAGATGACAACATTGCTCTAGTTGCCAACACTGAAAAGGATTTTTGTTTTATGGCACTAGAAACAATTGTTGAAGAGACTGATTCTGAGGAGGTGGTATCTATGTCTGAAAATGTGACTGATGGTGTTGTTGGTGAGATTGTTTCAGCTGAAGAATCTGAAGTGGAGGTTGTGAATCTCTCAGACCCCTG
The DNA here is from genome assembly GCA_032199755.1 of Ambrosia artemisiifolia. Lineage (NCBI taxonomy): Eukaryota > Viridiplantae > Streptophyta > Magnoliopsida > Asterales > Asteraceae > Ambrosia > Ambrosia artemisiifolia. The sequence continues at coordinate 3,091,449 of CM063529.1, read as the reverse complement.
GGGTAGTGATGACTGTGACTGCCAGTGTAACTGTGCCTTGATGGCTGCTGCTAAGGTATCTCCTCAAATCTTAAATGACTTGTGCTCAGACAAATGTATTGTGGCATTTGCTAAGATAAAAGAGGTGAATGAAAACTTTAGAAAGAAAATTTTGGATTCTGAAATTCAGTTTGAAAAACTTACAAAAGAGTTAAAATCAAAAATATCTGAAAAAGAGTCTGAAATCAGCAGTTTAAAACATGAAGCAAGCATAACCAAAGACCAGCTTCAGACTATGATAACAAAATATCATAGTTGTAAGAAGGAGCTTGAGTCCACCCAAGTTGAATGTAAGAAATGGGTGGAATCATCAAAGGGTTTTGAGATGATTGTCAACCAACAATCTAAAAGTCATGTGAAATTTGGGTTTGGTTTTAAAACCACTGATCAAGTTTCACAAACCACTGACAAAAAGGAACCACAGTTGGTTGAGGTCATTCCTACAAACTCAAAAGGTCAAGAAATCAAGGTTACTGAACCAAATGGCAAGAAAATCATTCTTGAAAAGTTGGAAGGTACACCCTCATTTGATGAAATTGAGAAATATCAATTCAAACCAACATGGTCAGATGAGTGTGAAGTCCTTGAAAATTTCAAACCAATGACCTTTAAAACCTCTGATGGTAAAATGGCACCACAGGCCAAAGTAATCCCTCTAGTAAATCTTCCAACAGATGATGAAACATCTGCTGAAAAGAAGAAAGAAAAAGGGAAAGCCAAGAACAACTTGTTTTGTGATTTTTGTGAAAAGAAGAATCATGTCACCAAAAACTGTTTTCTTCTAAAAGCATATGACATCAACAAAACAACAAGTTTGGAGGAGATTGGTGTCGAAAGTCGCTATGCGTAAAGTGGGTAAGGAGATGGCTGCGTATCTAGGGGATTTCCAATTTGGGGTTGGGGTCCCTAATGGGGCAGAAGCAGTGTTGCACAGTGCCAATAGGTTTGTGAACATGTTCCATTCTGATGGCTCCCTGGCTATGCTTACTATTGATTTCTCCAATGCTTTTAACATAGTCGACCGTACGGCACTTCTCAGGGAAGTTAATTATCGATGCCCATCTATTTACCCGTGGGTGCAATTCTTGTATGCCCGGCATGCCAGGTTATACGTGGGTGATACTCACATTGGTGCTACTACTGGGGTTCAGCAAGGGGACCCCCTCGGCCCCCTCCTTTTTGCATTGGTCCTTCATCCGCTTGTTCTCCGGGTGCAGGAAGCCTGCTCCCTCCCTTTTCATGCTTGGTATCTAGATGATGGCACTATTATAGGTAAAACTGAAGACGTAGCGAGGGCACTTGATATTATTCGATCTGAAGGGCCGTCTCTTGGGCTTATGCTTAATGTGCGAAAAACTGAGATTTTTTGGCCGACGTGCAATGGGTCAGCGACAACGCCCGATTTATTTCCTAATGAGATAGGCAGGCCCGACCGAGGGGTTAAACTCCTTGGGGGAGCTGTTAGTAGGGATGCAGGTTATATACGCTCTTTGGCAACAAAAAGGGCCTTGCGCGCGGTTGAACTCATGGAACACTTGCCGAAATTAAGAGACCCTCAAAGTGAGCTTCTCTTACTGCGCTCATGCATGAGGGTTGCTAAATTAGTGTTCGGGCTTCGGACATGTCAACCAGAGCATGTCAAAGAGGCGGTGTCCATTTTTGATGCAGGCCTTCGGGAGGCGGTTGAAAGCATTGTTGTCTGTGGAGGGGCACATTTTGGGGACCTCCAATGGAGGCTAGCATCATTGCCTATGCGGCATGGGGGCTTAGGGATTTTCATGGCAGGGGATGTGTCAACATACGCCTTTGTAGCATCGAGGGCTCAATCGTGGGGATTGCAGGACCACATCCTGCGGAGTGCTGGTGTGATGGGGGTGGATTCTGACTACACCCTCGCACTTAGTAATATCAAAACAGTTCTTCCGGAAATTGATCTAGGCGGTTATACCGATAAGGAGACCGCCCCCAAGAAACCTCAACAAACCTTGGCGAGTGCTCTTTCTGGTAAACACGTGCAGACTATGGAGGGGCAGTTTGATATGACTCCGCGACAAAAGGCAGTGTTTGCATGCCTTCAAGAGGCTCATGCTCAAGATTTTCTGACTGTTGTGCCCATTGAAGGACTTGGGCAGCGGATGTCGGCGATCGAATACAGGGCTATTCTCAAATACCGGCTCATGATACCTATTTTCCCCTCAGATGAACCATGCCCCATTTGCAAAAAGGCATGTCTAGATAAATTTGGCGAGCATGCGCTCCACTGCAAAGAATTGACGGGGTTTAAGTACCGCCATGATTTGGTCAGAGATGTTCTATGGGACGTGCTTCGAAGGGCGGGGGTCTCAGCCAAGAAAGAAGCACCGGTCAATTTTCTGACTGATCCGCGGGAGGGGAGATCTACCTTGCGTCCCGCGGATGTGCTTGTGTTTGGATGGGTTGGGGGCAAACACGCTTGTGTTGACCTGACAGGGGTTTCCCCCTTGGTAGATTTTCGAGACAGCGGCTTTGTACCGGGGCAGGCAGTTTTGAGGGCAGAAGCTAAGAAGGTCGCTAAGCACGAAGCAGCATGTTTAGAGAATCAACATGTGTTCCTGCCATTTGCTTTTGACACATTTGGATCTCTGGCCCCTGAGGCAGTACGGTTTCTGAAACGAGTGCAGAAGGTGGTCCATAGTGACTCGCAGAGCCCTAAGAACCAAGGGTTTGTGTTTAGCAGGATAGGCTTTGCGATTCAAAAAGGGATAGCGGCGCAGCTTGTTGCCCGCTTACCCACCATCTAAATGTAACTTGTTTTGTCATTTAAAATTAAAAAGTTTATTCTAGAAAAAAAATTTCTTAATTGAATATGTGAATTAGGCTTTTAAAAAAAAAATCTAAAGAATGTTCAATCTGCAAGAAAAAGAATCACAAAACAAAAGAGTGCCTATATCTCAAAAATTTTGATGAAAAGATAAAAGAGTATAAGGCTAAAACTCTGGAAAGTCAAGTGGTAAGTACTTCAAAAGGAAAACCCAAACAGACTTTTGAATCAGTTCAAACATCTGTTACCAAAAGTCTGAACAAAAACTCTGCTCCCAGAGAAGTTCAGGTAACAGATGCTCCACCTGTTAACAGATTACCAAGAGGATATGGACAACCCACTTGTCATCGTCTGCCACATGTTTATGAAGAGCCCAAGAGGCCTTCAAAACCAAAAGTGAACAGACACCCTCATGGTTTTCAACAACTGATAGGAAATGATCAAACATCTGCTGGACCAAGTGTTGACATACAAGCACTGGCAAATGGTCAACTGCAGCTGTTGAACCTAGTTCAAAAGCTAGTCCAAACCACTAATCATTCTCCTCAACTTAAGGCTGAGACAGCTAAGGACCCATCCAAAGCCAATTTGGCTTTGGACACTCACCAAAACTAAAATCTTTACTGATGTGCAGGGAGCTTCTGCTTGTTTAGACAGTTTATGGTATGTAGATAGTGGAGGCTCCAGGCACATGACTGGATGTAGAGCCCTTCTTCTGGACTTTCTTGCTCATGGAGGGGGTGATATATCCTTTGGTAATGATTCTAAAGGTAAAGTGTTGGGTTCTGGTACTGTCAAAGCAGGGAGGCTTAAGTTTGAAAATGTTAATCTAATAGACAATCTAAAATTTAATCTACTTAGTGTATCACAAATGAGTGACAAAGGCTTTGGGTCATTCTTCACTAAGCAAACTTGTAAGATTGTTGGCCCAGAGGCTGTAGAAAAGATTAACACCATCATTGCTGAGAGCAAAGCACAACTTGTTGCTCACAGAAGTGGCAATGTGTATGTAGTTGATATGTTGAAGGATAATCCTACTGCAAATGTCTGTCTGTTCTCAGCTGCCTCTACCAAAGAGACAGAATTGTGGCATAGGAGACTTGGTCACACCAACCTTCAAACTATCAACTCACTCTCCAAACAAAACCTTGTCAGAGGTTTACCATCAAAAGAATTCAAATGTGATGAGCATTGTGTTTCCTGTTTAAAAGGTAAACAACATAAAAGCTCTTACAAATCCATTGATGAGTCCAAAACTAGTCAGTGTTTACAAATGTTGCACATGGACTTGTTTGGCCCTGTAAAAATCATGAGTCTAAGAAGAAAGAGATTTTGTCTTGTCATAGTTGATGATTTTTCTAGGTTTACATGGACTTACTTTTTACACTCTAAGGATGAGACTGCAGGTATTTTGAAGGACTTTGTCACCAAAGTTGAAAAACAATATGACTTGCCAGTAAAAGTCTTTAGGAGTGACAATGGAACAGAGTTTAAGAATAAGGAGTTGGATGACTTCTGTGTGTCAAAAGGGATTGTAAGGCAGTACAGTATCCCAAGAACACCAGAGCAAAATGGGGTGGTTGAAAGGAAGAACAGGACTCTCATTGAGGCTGCAAGAACAATGCTAGCAGATTCTGGTTTACCTCTGTCCTTTTGGGCAGAAGCTGTAAACACTGCTTGCTATGTTCAAAACAGAGTTTTAATCAACCCTAGACATCAAAAGACTGCTTATGAAATTCTGTTTAAAATCAAACCACTGATATCATTTTTCAAAGTCTTTGGCTGCCCATGTTTCATTTTAAATCTTAAAGATTCCATTTCAAAATTTGTAGCCAAAGTGGATTGTGGATATTTTCTGGGGTATTCTTCTACTGCAAAGGCCTATAAAGTGTTTAACACAAGGACTAAAACAATAGAAGAAACTCTGAATGTAAAGTTCAATGAACTTTCATCTTTAAAAATCCCAGCAAACCCTGCTGAGTTGTTTGATTTAGATAAATTCAAATTTGAAGATATTGCTGTCAAAACTAACCCTGCAGGTACTCCACAATCTTCACAACAAGACTACAGAATAGATGTTGTGGTTCCAGACCACTACAAAGTCTATCCTGCATCAGAGGAAGCAGTGGTTCAAAACAACTGTCAAAACTCTGTCACAGCTGAGTCAGCCACTGTTGGCCAGTCTTACCTTCAATCCACTGATTCACCCAGTCAATCCACTGTTCAATCATCTGTTGACAAGAGTCAATCATCTGTTGACAAAAGTCAGTCCAATCTTACACCACTTGGACCCATTCCTCCACCTCCATTCCAAACATCTGTTGACTCTTCAAAAGTGCCAACAGATGTTATGTCAACAGAATCTCCAAACCTCTGTCCTTCACCACAAAATGCCATCATACCATATCAGGGAGATCTAATCTACCTAAGAGCTCATCCACCAGACCAAATCATTGGCAACATCAGAGAAGGTGTGCTCACAAGGAGCCAATCTTCAAACATCTGTCTTTTTGCAGGCTTTCTATCCCTTACACAACCTGTCAAGTACCAAGAGGCACTGAAAGACAACAGTTGGGTAGAAGCCATGCAAGAAGAACTCCTTCAGTTCAAAAGACAACAAGTATGGGAACTTGTACCACTGCCTAAGGATGTCTGTCCAATTGGCACAAAGTGGGTCTTCAAAAACAAAACTGATGAAAGGGGTATAGTTGTCAAGAACAAAGCCAGGTTAGTGGTTCAAGGCTTCAGACAAGAAGAGGGAATTGACTATGATGAAACCTTTGCTCCTGTAGCAAGATTAGAAGCTATCAGACTTTTCTTAGCCTTTGCTGTCAACCACAACATCAAGGTGTATCAGATGGACATCAAGTGTGCCTTCCTATATGGCAAAATTCAGGAGGAGGTCTATGTATGCCAACCACCTGGTTTTGAAGACACATTCCATCCTGATCATGTCTACAAGCTTAACAAAGCATTGTATGGACTCAAACAAGCACCAAGAGCCTGGTATGAAACTCTTTCTACTTTTCTCTTATCCATTGGTTTCACAAGAGGTAAAATTGATAAAACCTTGTTTTTAAAATGGAAAGGAAAAGATTTAATGATTGTTCAAATATATGTGGATGACATCATTTTTGGATCCACATGTAATAAAATGTGTGAGGAGTTTAGGGAACTCATGACAGGAGAGTTTGAAATGAGTGCTATGGGTGAACTTCAGTGCTTTCTTGGTCTTCAAGTAAAGCAACTGCAAAATGGCACTTTCATTCATCAAAACAAGTATGTGAAAAACTTGTTAACAAAATTTGAGATGAATGACTGTAAGCCATGTAGTACACCCATGAGCACTGTCAAGCCACTCACTGATGATGAAAAGGATGAACTGATTGATCAGACACACTATAGATGCATGATTGGGTCTTTATTGTACTTAACAGCATCCAGGCCAGACATTATGTTTGCAACCTGTGTGTGTGCTAGATCTCAGGCTTCTCCTAGAAAGTCTAACCTTATTGCTGTGAAAAAGATATTCAGATACCTAAAAGGTGCTCCCACACTTGGTATCTGGTATCCTGCTAATGGAAAAATTGAGCTTTCAGGTTATTCAGATAGTGATTTTGCTGGCTGCCATACCACAAGGAAGTCCACCTCAGGAGGGTGCCAGTTTCTAGGGAATGCCTTAGTTTCTTGGCAAAGCAAAAAGCAAGCAGCTGTTTCAACATCCACTGCTGAAGCTGAATACATTGCTGCTGCAAGCTGTACAGCCCAACTTATGTGGCTTCAAAATCAACTACTGGATTTTGGGATAACTGCACTAAGGACTCCACTCATGTTGGATAGTCAAGCTGCTGAAAATATCATCAAAAATCCAGTCTCCCACTCAACCACCAAGCACATAGATATCAGACATCATTTTGTCAGGGATAGCTATGGAAAAGGTTTGATTTCTCTGCACCATGTTCCAACAGAGGATCAGTTGGCAGATGTGCTGGCAAAAGCTTTAGATACATCTACCTTCACAAATCTGATTTCTCGAATTGGAATGTTAAACATGGATTAAAAACAACAAAAATGTTTTCAATAAAAACATTAAAATGTTTTCAGAAAATCAAATTTTGCTGGAATGACACTTTGGTTGAAAAATCTGTTTTAAAACCACTGATTCAGATAAAACAACCACTGTTTCATTAAAACCACTGTTAGTTGAAAAATCTGTTTCAAACATCTGATCAGATAAAATAACCACTGTTGGTTGAAAAATCTGTTTCAAACATCTGATCAGATAAAACAACTGTTTTCATCAGTCTTTTGGTTAAACAACAGAGGTTGGCAACAGAGGTTTACCAAAACAGCTGTATGCCACCAGATGTTTCAACCATCAGATGTTTGCCACGTCTGCTCTCAAAAGCAGAGTTTTGCCACATCAGCGGTTTCACCAGAGCCTATAAAACCCTGTTCTTTCCCCCAACAGCAGTTTTACTGTCTCATTGTATTCAAAATACTGAAAACCGCTCTCGTCTTCCTCATAACCCTCAATCCAAGTTCATCACTTTCACATTCCAAATCCATTAAAATGGAACTCCAAACAAAAGCCACTCATAATTTCCTTCCTTATTTGGTTAAAACCGAAGACAACACACCATTCCATTCCACCATTGACATCATCAATAACTCAAAATATAAAAATGTTCTTATTGCTGATGCCCCCATATACCTGGAAACACTCCAAGAATTCTGGGCGACTGCTGAAGTCTTATACCAAGACAAAAAGCCAACTTCCATAATTTCAAAAATTGGAGACACCAGTATCGCCATAACCCCTGAAATCATATCCACTACCTTCTCACTGAACGACTTGTCAGGTATGGAAACTTTTCCAAAAACAGAGCTTCACACTGAGTTTCAAGAGAGAGGGTATGATGCTCAAATGACTGGTTCCACATTATACAAAAAGTTTTTCCCACCAGTCATGAAATTTTTCTTCCATACCCTCCTCCTCTGTGCCTCTGCCAAGACTACATCCTTCAATGAAATCCCATTGAGGATACAATACTTGGGATATGCTATGTTGTCAGATTCTGACTTCAATCTATCTCAGGGATTGTTCTTAGACTTGGTATCAAATGTGAAAGCCATAAAATCTGGCTCAAACAATGCTTTTCTGCTCTACCCTAGAATTCTAAGTGTAATTCTACAAAAGATTTTACCTGAAAAGGATTTTCAAAAGGGAGAGTCTTTTAAAATGAAAAGTTTAACTGATGAAACTTTTACAAGAATGCTGGGTTCTTCAACCCAAGAAAAAGTGTTAAAAGTTCAAAAAGTTTCAAAAACACAACCAAAGAGGACAAAGACAACAACTATTGTTAAAGCCTCTGTTGGTGAGCCCACTGCTCCTGGTGATCATGGCACTTCATCCAGTGCTGTGAAACCCACACCAGCCACCAAAAGAAACCGTCCATCCTCCAAAACAACCACCAAAACCAAAAAGGGACTTCTGGAAGATGAGATACCAGAAGCTAACCCTGTTGCATCACCAAAGCAACATGAAACCACTGTTGTTACTTCCTCACAACAGTTGGAGATATCTCAACCAAAGCAAACTCCTCAAGAATCCTCACAAAAGGATCTTGTTGTAAGCCAAAGGGAACCTCATACTGAGGCATATGAGTCACTTGACCATATGTTTACAAGCCCATCTCCCAGGGCTAATCAGTTTCATACTCCACCTACATCACCACCACATGTCCCACAAACAATGCAACCCCTGTTTGAAGCTATTGACAAAACTCAGGACAACCCCAGTTCCTCTCCTTCACCTATCACTGAGAGTATGCCACCACCAGTGACTGGGGCTGAGGAAAGTCAATCAGCCATCCCACAAACAGAAGAGGAGGTTATACTCCCAGAAGTCAATGTCACTTCTGATGAGGTTTCAAGAGAAGCAGCTACTACTGCTGTAGAGACCATTGTCTCACAGCAGGACAGTGGTTCCATTGATAAGACTTCCTTGAAGGCAACAACTGATGAGGACACAATTGTGTCTCCTAAAACAGTTGGAAGTCCCCAGTACCAAGACAAAGGGGCAGCAGGTTCTTATTCTATGGACTCACCTCCTAGAACTGAACCAGCTAAAACTACCTCTGGTAGGGACTCAGATGATCCTATTAACTTAGGTGATGAGTCAAAAATTCAAGAATTGACGGTTAAAGTTCAAAACCTTGAATCCTCTGTTGCTGACATCAAATCTGATGTCAAGTCAATATTGGAAACATTGAACAACTTTACAAAGAGTCAACCATCCACTGCTGATGTTGCTAATGAGCTATGGAAATCTGTTTCCCCCATCATCATAGCTCACAGAAAATTAGCAGATCAGACACAAGAAACTTACATGACTTTGATCAGAAATATGGTGGATGCCAGATTTAATGACACAAAGGCTGACATCAAGGTGATCAAAGACCATCTGCTGAAGACCACTGGCTCTGCCCCTACCACAATTCTCAGAGATGAAGATGATGATGAATTCACTGCTGATGATGCCAAAAAGGGGAGAGTGGCAGAGATAGGCTACCAAAACTTGATCCAATTGGTGCACCACCCTCACAAAAAGGGAAGAAGCCAACTGCTGACAAACCAGGGTCACCCAAATCAGCTCCACAAACTCAACAACCAAATGTTCAGATCCCTGTCTCTGAACCAGCTCCAGCATCAAAGGCAAAAGAAGTTGACACTTCAGCTAATGAAAAAGCTAAAAAGGCTGCTCAAGACAAAAGGAAAAGGGCTGATACATTGGAAGTAAAGGCAGAGATGTTGGTGCAGCTGAAAAAGGAACAGCAGCAGGAAGTGGAAGATGTGAACACTTCAAAGAGAAAGAAAATGCCAGCCAAACACACTAGAAAACCACCTTCCAAATTAACTGCTGAAACCTCTGCTGTACAAACACCTGTTACCACAACCACTGCTCCTAAAACCAATGCCACCACAACCTCTGCTACCCAAACCACTGAACCTAAAACCACTGCTAAAACATCTGCTCAACCCAAACCAGTAACCAAACCAATCACCACACCATCAACCACTAAACCAGCCACAACTCAACCAACTCCCAAACCTACTTCAACACAACCCAAAACCCAAACAACTGCTGGTTCCACAAAAGGACCAACAGATGTTCCCCAAACCACTGCCTCATCCTCACCTTCACCCAAAATCTTGTATAGCAGAAAAAGGAAATCCACCTTTGTTATACAAGATGAAAACATCCACAACACACCACCTAACACCCCAATCTCACAATCCATACCAGTCAATGCCATTCCACTCTCATCCTTCTCACCACACACTGCCCAATTCAGATCCCATAGACCACCACCAACCATTACCCCATTGGCTGAGAAGTATCCCCTTGAGTTGGATCTAATCAAGGGGGAACTTCAATCCTTCTACAATACTGATCAGCCATCAGAAAGATCCTTCCCATCTCTCAAAGGCTTCCCTGTTCCACTCAACATGGACACATATCTTAAATACAAGGGTGAACAGACTGATGCTGTCATCAAAGAGAAATGCAAAGGGAAGGATGACAGGACTGCTCAGGGCATCCATTCAGCAGAGCTTAGCAAACTCCGAAGGATTGAAGACTATGCTAAGACCCTGAGCAACTCTATGTCTACCATGCCTCTCAGCAGAGACTTGGAAATGGAAGTGAGGGATTCATTGCTAGAACAGATCTTGGCAACCAAGCCTTACAAAGCAACAAAGAACCAATTCACAGGCTGGACCACACATGCTCTCAGGGAAGAACTGATCAGAATTGAGAACATGGCCAAGAATCCTCCTACTAAGGCCTCTGCCCCTGATTTCAGTAAAGGGAGAGATGAAGCTAGAGCCTTGAAGTTCAGAAGAATGAGACAAGAGCTTGTAGCAGCTAAGTATGGAGAGATGAGATCTGTTGCTAGATGGTCAGAAATCAGGCTAATTGAAACATACAAGAAGCTTGAACAAGAAAGAAAGACCAATCCCAATCTACCAAGAAAACCAGTCTATGATGATGCTCCCAAGAAACCCACTCAGGCCTTTACATTAGACAGTTTACTGGAAACTTCAGATCTTACTATTGCTGCTTGAAGACAATTTAAGAAGCAAAAAGAAATGACTGAAGAAGAAACAAGACAGTTCACTGATACTTATGTGAAAGAGGGGATTTTAAATCAAATCAGATCTTTTTCTGATCCTGTGTCAGACAGGCTCAGAGAACTCATTGGAAGGCCACCATCACCAAACTCATCCAAAATAAAGATGCATCCCAGTCACTCCTCTGATTCTAAAATTCTAAAATGGAAGTCTGATAAAGAGACCCGTGAATTGACATTGCTCAGATCAGATGGTAGTGTTCAGAAGTTGAGTATGGATGAGGCACCTGGCCTAAGTGCTGAAGATCTCCAGACACTTCTGAATTTGACACTGGATAGAGATGCTGAATACCTCTTCTCTCTACACTTTGAATTACAACTAAAAGGGCAAATTAGAGAAAGTCTGATGAGGAATAAAGATCAAGAATAAAGCAGAGTTTTGGCATCATCTGTTCTAGGGGGAGATTGTTGGGTCTGCTGACCTGGAGAAGAACAGATGATTGAAAGCCAAAATATACTAAGTGTTTGATCAAGAATAAAGAACAGTTGTTACAATAAAGCTTCCTCCAAAGAACTGCTGATTCCCAAACTGCTGTTGCTTAACAACTGATACAAGACAACTGCTGCTGATGAAAAGTCTGATGAATAAAGTCTGAAGAGCAAAAGTCTGATAAAGAACAAGTGCTGATCAAAGATCTGAAGAACAAAGGTCTGTTGAACCAACAGCACTTTGGTTCAACAGATGTTAAGAAGACATCAGAGCTTTAGTTTAACAGAGTTTTATTATCAGTTGTTTCAATGTAACAGTAGTTTATTGTTTAACAGATGTTATAGTTTGTTAGTCAGTTAGGGGTCGCTTTCTAGGTGACGTCAGCAACTGATCATCAGAGGTTTGTACTTGTCTATAAATAGAACAATACTTGTACTGTTCTATTGGTCACTCGTCATTCTCTTTAGACAAACATTCTCTGAGTGATCAGGCTGAGGGGGAGTTAATTGTACGATTGTAATCTTTCGGTTTAATGAAAGCATTCGGTTAAAAACAATTATACTCTATGTTTTGATTTATTCTTATTCCGCTGCACTTTCCATTTATACTTCATTCATATTTCATAGTTAATCAAAACAGTCCAATACTCAGATCCTAACAGTTTTTCTGTGATTTGTTTAAAGGATGTTGTGTCTGTTACCACCGACTCTTCCGTCATTGAAGCTTTAAAGGATTCAGGTACAAGTCCCAATGGAAAAAGAAGTATTGAAAATGCTGATATTGTAAATGTTGGTGAACTATCCTCTACCTGCAAAAGAACCCAGAAGAGATTATCTAATATTAAAAGTAGTGTAACATAATATATAGAGTAAATCACATGGTCCTTGTGGTACGTAATGTAAAATTACATTTTTTTCATGGATTGTTTGTAACATGTTTTATCCTTGAAGTAGAAATGAAACAAATTTTGTTTCATTTTCTTATAACTTAGTAGATATCCATTTACCACTCCATAACAACAAATAGCAAACTTCAATTGTGAAGGATTTTCATACCTATCACCAAGAATTGGTTTGATGTCATTCCAGTTCATGTTTGGATCATGAATTGGATATACTTTCCCTTTTTCAATGTGTTGTGTACCTTCATTATCCTCATCGATCCATTAAGTGTCATCATCATCACCTTCAGCCAAAGTCTCTCCAACATCATCAACAAAATTAACTTGCATATTCTCATAACAAAGTTTAATTAGAAAAGGATCATCATAACAATGTTTATTTAGAAAAAGGATCATCATTCATTGAAAATTCCTCATCCTCGGTGCTTGCTTGAAAAGTAGAATCGCTAAAACCATCCTCTTCATCATTTGCGTATGATTCCATTCTGTAAATACATGTACATGTTTAATAAAGGTAAGTGAACCCGGTTCAGATTATGAACAAAACAAAAAAATTCAACATAGAACAGAAGGCTACTGCTGATTTCCAAGATATTTTTTTTACAAAACTCTATGACATAGAATATTGATTTAGCTTAAAAACAAAGTAAAATCATACGATTTCCAAGGTTTTTACAAATAGTTTCGTTACCCTACCATTATACCAAGCTGAATGAACAATCGATTGAACATGCCTGGATGTCTTCTACCTAGTGGCGTTTCTGGTTCTCGTAATCTCCCTTCCATTTCATTAATTTGGTAGGGTGGATGGTTAAGGTTGGGAGTTAATTTATTTTTAATATATATATATATATATATATATAGGCCAATTCTAAATAGAAAACCACATTGAGTTAAGGAAACCATGTAAACCCCATTTTGTGGCCATCCTTCATCCACGTATGCATTCTTCAATTTTTGTAAAAGGGCAATATAGTCATTGATTATTTGGTGAACATCTGCACAATCTGACCATCTTTATGAACAATCTGACCTTCCTTTTTCTTATACTCTTTTTGTAGATTTGTTCTTTGATGTTGACATATACTTTTTATTACTTTTTTCTTCTCCCAACAACCATATATACCACCATATCATTTCCTTCTCTTTTACAACCCAACCTTCTTTCTCTTTTGTCACTTTTTCTTTATCTTCGTGAATGTAACAAACATCGGTTTCAAACCTAGAGTCATACAAATGGAATCTCCCAGTCAGCTAGAGACTGTATATATATATATATATACATACACACACATACTTGGGATTTGTGTTTTTTAATATTTTAAATAGAAATATGCCACGTAAGAAAAAGGATCTCCACATAAGCAGTATGGCCTACATAGCAGGTTACAAGTTTTTAACTTTATAATCCTACACATTTTTGTTCAAAAATAACAAGTTTAAGGAGTTTTATATGCAAAAAATAGTGAAGTAATAAACTTCAAGTCCAAAAGTCATGACTTGAAATTAATTACCATCTTACAAAATGTTAATTATGTTCTCTTAAAACTGACATACACATGTTTCAATTTTAAACATTCCAAGAAAATAAGACTTTCTACTAAAGTTTCGTACAACATGTTACTCCACAACCACCTAACTTTTTAAACTTTAAACGAGTCGAACTCAAACTCGACAACCATACACCCTAATCCTTTTTCCCTTCTTAGTGCATTACTACGTCAGGACGCGTTACTTTTATTACTTTAAAAAAAATGAACAATTTATAGATATGTCACTTAAATATTCATAACTTGGCGTCATATCTTCAAAATACTAAAATAATTTTATTTTTCTGATTCTATAACAACTTATTATAAATGGTCAAATGGACAAATTAAACACGGCTATACGCCTATACCCAAAGATTTTATTGTTTGTAAAGATAAAAGATAAACAAATTATGATCGCAACTGTATAAAATATGTGAGTTGATGAGGACTATATAAACACACTCACCAAGACCCTAACAAGCTGTTATAAATTGATTGACCTGATTTAGATATGTATCTTTAGTTTAGTTTAACTCATTGTTTTAAAAACCATGCTCGAATCATCGGACCATCATGCTAAACCAAGAAAAGGTAGTTACAGCGGTCTAAATTTGACTGGAATACCATAACCGTAACTAACAGGCAACAATAGCTTCTTGCTCCCCCTATATTATGTTAAACGGATCTACTACTAGTTATTTCAATTCCTGAAATTCAATCAGCCACACAAGATTTCAACGTCATCAAGAATGTTTACAAAGACAAAATGAAAACGGAAAACATAAGACTGCGGTTAAATCCATACCTAAAATTTATTCACGAGTGTTTCCATTTCATCATAAACCGTAAGATTTGGCTGATCAAGTAGAAGTAGTGTTTCCACGTATGGATACACACGTGAAAACCACATTCCATCAATCCCATTATCATTCATGCGTTTTGAGTAAGGATCATAAACAACAAGTTTGGACGTCCTAAGACCCTTATTTAAAATTTCAATTAAAGGCTCACCACTCTTTCTAAATCCCCTTACAATTGATATGTAAACATTAACAGTGAATAGCTTTGTAAACGATTTAGAAACACCATCCTCCATCTTCCATATGACCTTTTTATAGTGATCAAGCACAACAAGGGACTCCCTCATCTTAAAGATTAACAAATTATGACTAGGATGTTGTTGTGCTAAACTATCGGGGAGGTTTACTTCTCCAAATTCTTCCGTTGTTATATCAAATGAAATAATCAGACTATTAAACTGAAATCCAACTAGCCAATAAAAAACTCCATCTATGTTTAGCCCGTGATCATCAAAGTAAATTGATTTAGGAGGAAGTTTGGTGCTATAAGGACTTCTCCAAGCCCTTGTGCTTAATGAAAAAACCTCTACTTGCCAAGGGATAGAATTATTAATACGCATAATTTTGACAATCTTAGGGTCGGTAGTCTTACGACAAACCCCAAAACCCAAAACACTTCCATTAGGCACGACAACACCAACTGCTTTTCGAATGGAAAGATTCCAAATAACAGCCATCTCCCTTCCAAATATGGGAGCATCACTTCCTTGGTGATAACTACCGCGCCAACAAAACAGGCCAAGAGATTCGCCGACTATTCTAGGATATTTAAGCATCTTAACCAAAGGGGGGGCAGTCAAAAAAACTCTCCGTTTGGGGAAAGTTTCATCATCAACAATTGAAACATATTTTTCCTCCTGTTTATTACAATAACTTACAAGTAGATGTTGCTGTTGGCTTGTATAATGCTTAATAAAATGAGTGCTATCAATAAGAGACTTCCATGTTTTAGAGACGGATCGGAACTGAATCAACGATTTCACAGGAAGCCTTTTCGTGATTTCCTCCTGAATCTCGAAGGGTATGTTGTCTGACATTTTGAATTTTGATTATGGTATGATCAATTCTAGGGTTTACAATGACAGAAGAAGAAATATATATGACTTCAGTCGTTTAAGAAGGAAACGATAGCGTTTTAATAAGTTATGACCAATGTTTCATTGTTGGGCTTATATAAAATATTTCTTGGAGCTTAAAACCCATAGATCGGAGCCCATGTAAGAAATTTTTAGGCCTTCTAGAGTCTAGACTATTAGTGTTTAATTAATCTTTACATTATATATCTATTACAATCAGCATATCTACAGTACTAGGTTATTCACCGGGAGCGTTTTAAAATAGATAAATCAAATATGATGTGATAAAATATGTGTACTATAAAATTAATAGGCCGCTTGTTTAGAAAAAAAATTAAAGAATTTATTATCAAATGATATGTGATGATGATGATCATAGGCGATTCTAATATGTAAAGTGAGGATTTGTTAAAGAATAACATACATGTTCAATTTTTGTTATGGATACACAATCAATCATTTTTTTCATGTTTCCCGGCTGTTTTCTACACTCATACATAATTTAAGTATCTATTTCAATAATCATCACATATAAAGTCGTTTTCTTTTTTCGTTTTTTGTATAGTGATATGGTACTCGTTGGAAAAATAATAAAATGTTAGTTAATTTGGTGTAATTGTTTTTGTAAAACAATGTCATATAAAAAGTTATTAGCGTTTGACATGGAGTAAAGTGCATTTGCCACACACATGAGAGATATATATTTTTTTAATTTTAAATCACTAATGACATGACATCCCACATAGCACACTCAAGGGGGAGGTTGCCTTCTTTGAGTGTCATAAGGGATTTTAGGCTTTGGTTTATTATAATAGATAAATTATACCACATGCCCCCCTTCGTTTTTTCGTCTCGGTGCTGATAGTTTGCGATTTTCGTAGATAATGTTTATAATATACAATTACAATTAGCATATCTACAGTATTGTACCACATGCCCCCCATCGTTTTTTGGCTTACTGATGAAAGTTTGCGATTTTCGTAGATAATGTTTATATGAATTAAGTCTAACCCTCACTGATTTGATCTTCCGGCCCCCACCAATAGAAAAAATTTAGATATATTGATTTTCAGCCCCCACCACTACTTTTTTTAAGTTTCGCCACTGCTATGACAGGAGTAGTGTATAGTGTAATTGTCAACGAAAAAAATAGTGTTACGTACAAAAAAGTGCCGAGCACGTCAATTCTTAACTTAGACCTCTTAAATACACCTAGGGCTGTTCAAATCGTTCGTCGCTCATGGATCGCTCATCGCTCGCTCGGAAAATGCTCAAAAAATGCTCGCTCAATCTTTCGCTCGGTTGTAAATGTGCCGATCGGATCGGTTCGGTTTGTAAATGAGCCAAGCACAAGCAAAGGTACGCTCGGCTCAGTTCGGCTCGAATAAATTTTTATTTATTTATTATATATTTAGTTATAAATATACACACACTTTACAGATAAAATTGTGGTTTTATATATAACATTCTATTGGATTTGACTCAGTATATGCAAATAAAGTACAACTAGTGCACTTAACTCATTAACAAATTAACACTATATTTCGATTTAATTGCCAATTTAGTCCCTGAGGTTTGTCAAAAATTGCTACTTTCATCAAAATCTTTTTTTGTCAATTTAGTCCATGTGGTTTCATTTTTTTGTCATTTTAGTCCCTAAGGTTTGTCAAAAATTGTCACTTTCATCCAAATCTTGTTAGTTCAAAGGGACTAAAATGTCAAAAAAATGAAACCACAGGGACTAAAATGACAAAAAAAGATTTGGATGAAAGTGGCAATTTTTGACAAATCTCAGAGACTAAATTAGCAATTAACTCATATATTTAATAGTAAAAGCGTAAGTCATGAGGTGACAGTCTTGACTTCTTTATGTTATTAGTCGTCCATCGTTATTTGTCGCTTGATATCACCCTACATCACAATGCAACAACTCTTCTCTGACATATGTTCATCGCCTCACTAGCCTCACTCTAAGCATCATCCTTGGATATTGGGATCTCAATTTTGGTATTATCATCGGACAGTTCGACCTTAGTTGTCACCCGACAATGAAAACATCGAAGGAAACATCCTAATTTTATGATCGTCCAAATTACTCTCCGCCCGATTCTCGCTCGGCGCTCGCTCGAAAAATTTGCGTTCGAAGAATGCTCGTTCGGTTTTCGGCTCGATTGTAAATGAGCCGCTCTACTCGGTTCGGTTTGTAAATGAGCCAAGCATGAGCAAAGCTCCGCTCAGATTGGCTCGTGAACAGCCCTAAATACACCACATCATATTAGTCCTATATTATTTAAATTAAAGTTACTATTCAGTATAATTAAAATATACTTTAAATTGTTCTTTTTTTAAGTTTTTATAAAAAACACCATTTACAACATAAAATACTTAGTTGTTATTTCATTTGTATAAATATATTATCTTACACGAAATTTTCTCAAAATACTCATATCCATTCAAACGCTAATCAAATTAAAGAGTTAACTGTCAATTTCGTCCATAAGGTTTGGTCCAGTTTGGTGCTTCAGTCTTTTTTTTTTTTTTGTAATGAAACACTTGAGGTTTGGATTTTGGTGCTATTTTCGTCTATTTCACTAACTCCGTTTGTTTATTCTGTTAAAATGAGGGGCATTTTTTTCCTTGTTATCTGAGGTACAACATACTAAAGATTTGTACAAGTTATTAATGCATATACAAAATAAAAAATGTTATTAAACAATACATATACAAAATTCTACCCCTCTCTCACAACTATCCACCCACACACACTCTCTCTCTCTCTCTCGCCCCCCATTTCTCTTTCTTGAATACCTGGCACCACCAAACCACTGATCACCACTAAACCACTAGTATATCCATAACTACCTCCACAACCTTCACTATCTGCCACCATAACCCAACCACAATCAGCACCAATAACGACCGTCATCTTCCCGGCGACTCTGATGATAGAACAACCACCACCACCTTACGGCTAAGATCCCCTCACGTGACCATACGGCCACAAACGACTTGAGCAAGAAGCACCACAAACCACCATTAGACATCATCAGTAAAACCCCGACACTAACCACCACCGCCACCGCCTTCCACAACCTTGAACCATCATAATACATAGAACCAATGGAAGGAACATAAGGCACACAACAACCACACCTAGTGCTCGCCAACAAGCTATTCCATCTAACAGCAAATAAACGAGGTCATGTCCACTATTGTGGCTAACGGTATTTTTTTAGTTTTTAAATGGTTTTGTTTAGATCTTATGGATTTGGTTGTCATTAGGTTTAATTTATGGTTGTTTGTGTGGTTTTGGAAGATATGGTGCTGTTGTATGAAACCCTAGCTGCGAGTTCGGTGTTGGAGCTTGACCAGAAGGTTTTGGACTCGATGAAGGTGAAGATTGAGGAAGAAAGGCGAAGAGATCACAAATTCCACAGAATCCGGAATTGTATTATGCTAGTTCTTGTTCTTCAACTATTCCGAATGTTGGTGTGAGTTCTGGACCACAAACTGCTTTTGTTTCAAGGGTTGAACCAACTAATCCTGCAAGCTATTATGGAGTTCCATCATCTTCTTCATACACACCAACTCAAGCTCCAATGCAATCTGCACCATGGATGGCTTCTCCAACGATGAACATGAGTCAACAATCTTCATCTAATGTTGGAAAAGCACCTTCAAGCTCAAGTTCTATCATGTTAGAAACTTCTAACATGGAAAATGTGAGCGTAGAGGTGGCTCAAAAGCATGTCGCTTTAGTATCAACTTTTGTTGCATCTTACAATGGACTTGTGGCTAGTCAAATTGGGAACAACAATTTAACCAATAAGGATTATTCTCAGATCGATAAGGATGAGATGGAGCTTATTGATATTCAATGGGCATTCGCTAGTGTGGTTAGGAGAGCTCATGAATTCATGGAACGTACTGGAAGAACCGATTTGGCTACTTCTCCTAACACCATTTACAGGTTCAACAAGACGAAAGTTACATGTTTCAATTGTGGAATGAGATGCCATTTTGCCGAGAATGCACCAATCCCAAGTAGCAATTAAACCGAAACATGTTTAACACCAACTACCAAAACCGTCAAAACAATTACCAAAATTAAAAACAAAACCGACAACTTGTTTCTCACAACACAAACGAAAGACAAACATCATCACCTCAACACAATCAAAATACACCAAACCGTGAAAGAAACATTGTTCCAATAACCATTCACCAACCAAAATCAGAATGACAACAAAGCGTTGGTGATTCAACAATATGAAGGGTTCAATTGGAACGACATGCAATTGGGTGTAGAAGAGATTTCGGGAGGAAATGTTGCATGTTTTGCTTAGGAAGTGATGAGTGATGAGACAGTTCAAGAAGAAAAGTCGGTGGTGGAACCGGTAGTAGAAGAATAGGTTGAAGGAGTTTCAGATACACAAGATCCAGACTACTCAGATTTTGAAAGCGAAGCTGATTCGGAGACAAGTCTGAATTCTCTTAACAACGATGTTAATCCGTTGCTATCCAAAGCCGACTTTTTATTAGCAAGAAGTCGTGTATGATTGATGATGCTTGCACCAGGATCGACTACTATAAATTCTTTTCTGGGATGGAAGCTCACTTTGCTTTGATGGCTATGACTGATTCATCTACTTTGGTAAGTTTTGAATCACTTCCTAAATGAATAGATTTTGTTACTTTATTAGGAAGATGTAATAGGTTAGAACAATAGATTCTCAGTCTAAACTCTGAATTGGCCAGTGCTAGAACTGCAGTTGAAACTTATAGAAAGAATGAAAAAGCTTTAAACAAAACTCTTAATAGTTACAAAAAGGACGTGTTAGAGTTAACTAAAACGCTTTCGAATAAACTAATTTTCATTAACAATTACATCAACGAAATTGAAGAAACTAAACTAGAAATGGCCAAGGTCAGATGCATGTATGAGAAAATGAACAAGAAATCGGAGAGTTATCTCAATGTGAGATACGTTATTGACCACATTGTTGAACTACCTAACAAAGAAGGTGTTCCGACAAATAACGGTTATAAGTCGGTTCCATCTCCTATGCTTTTTGAAAACCACAACTTTGATGTTGTGAACAAGGAGAGTTTAGAAAAATCATCTTCCACGTCTGAAAACAAATCAAATACCTCAATTGTGGGTGATCCGTATTCAGATGTGAGACCGATATTAGGAGTCAACAATGAAACTGTGGTCGCTGTCACAGATGACTCTGATTTGGAAGAGGAAGAACCTGAGCAAGCGGTTGAGATTCCTTTGGAAAATCACATTGCTTGTGATCCATCTCCTAAGGTTCAGGTTCCTCCCAAGGCTGAATCAAAGCCAAGGCCATCAGAAAAGAAAACTAAATAAAAAGAATCAGT
The DNA here is from genome assembly GCA_032199755.1 of Ambrosia artemisiifolia. Lineage (NCBI taxonomy): Eukaryota > Viridiplantae > Streptophyta > Magnoliopsida > Asterales > Asteraceae > Ambrosia > Ambrosia artemisiifolia. Next base: position 3,070,231 of record CM063529.1, on the reverse strand, counting down.
TAAGAAATCTGATGAGAAAGAATCAGAAAAGAGAGTGAAAATATTTTATCGGATGGAAGGATCTGATAAGATATTTGCTAATGAGGAGTATCCCATACAGTTTGTTAACTATTCAAAAATTTCTAAAATCTGGCAAGAATGTACAATTTGTTTTCCAAAATCTAAAAGAACAAACGATTTCAACCAGAAGTAATTAGAAAACTGTATGGTGATGATTCCAAGAAGTATAGAGTTCATGTGACTGAATTTGTGAAACCAACCAAAAGTCTTGAACCGACTTACTCACTGGAGCCCGCTCCTAAGAGTTTAAGAAGGAAATGTATAGAGGATCTATACCTGGTTAACACTTTTGTTAGTTATCATGACAATCCGAGGTTCGATGAATACCCTGCCTGTTTTAATTGTGGGGAGCGAGGACATTTACTTGTTCACTACCCATATGTAAGACATAAGAGGCATGAAGTTGAGATTAGACAAAACCATAGGGACTCGAGACTTGTTTATCCTCAAAGGCAGTTTAATCAATCACAAGGAAAACAACCGATTGTTTATGACAATCAAAATCGAATCGCCATGAACAGACCAGAGAAGAAACCTATGGTGAACACCGTCCAGGACCAGTAGAAGATTTATCCTAAAACATGTGTTAAGTCTGTTGCTGGACATTGGTCTGTTAAATGAGACAAAGTTATTAAGAACGCTCCACAAAAGGTCGTTTCAAAGAAAATTGAAAACGTTAAAATTGATAATTCAAAACATATTAGAATCTTAAAATGACCCGAGCAAACTTGGTTACCGAAGTGTTCTGCTAGTGGTTCTACCTCATCTTCAAAAGAATCATTGAAAGCTTCTGAAAAAGACGTTGTTCAAAAGAAAGATGTTCAATTAGTTGATGAAACTGGAAGACCCAAGACCATGAAGGCTTGGATCCCCCAAAAGAACAAACGGTTTACTTGCTCGTGCAGGGAGTTCCAGCTGGCCCGTTAGCAGTCTTTGGATTGTTGACAGTGGAGCTTCCGGGCACATGAAAGGGGACATGACACTCCTTTTTGACATTAAAAACATCAATGGAGGTTATGTCGCCTTTGCTGGTAACAAAGGTGGATACATTACTGTGGAAGGAAGTGTAAACTATGGGATAGTAAGTTTTGAGAATATTTCGTATGTGAAGTAGATATATTACAATCTTTTAAGTGTTTCTCAAATTTTGTGACAATAAATTCCCAATCCAATTTGAAGACAAAGCATGTTACCTCTGAAGCCTGGTTTTGAAATACTAAAACAGTGGATCATGTTGCAAGCTCCAAGAGTGAACAATTTATATATTCTTGACATGAGCAAGGCAACGACTTCAAAAGGCCAAGTTACATGTTTCTTGTCGAAGGCTACTAAGAAGGAATCGATCATGTGGCATCGTAGAATGGGGCATATTCATCTCAGGAAAATGAATAATCTTGTGAAGAATGGTCTCGTTGATGGTGTCAATGTGAAGCATTTCCATCTAAAGGACAAGTGTGTATCTTGTAAGAAGGGCAAACAACACAAACACTAACACAAACCCAAGAAAATGAATTCAGTGAGTGTCCCGCTTGAACGTTTACATATGGACCTCTTTGGACCTGTGAAACGTAAAAGCATCAGTGGATACTTATACTGTCTTGTGGTTACTAATGATTATTCAAGATTTTTGTGGGTGATGTGCATGCAACATAAGTGCGAAACGTTTGACAATCTGAAGATTCTGTTTACCAGTTTTGAGAATATCTATGGTTTGAAGATTAAAAGAATTCATAGTGACAACGAGACAGAGTTTAAGAATTCTTTGATGGAAGCACTGTGTTTAGAAAAAGGCATTCGTCATGAATACAGTGCACCTTATACTCCACAACAGAATGGTGTTGCAGAAGAAAGAACATGACTCTAATTGAAACGGATAGAACAATGCTTGCTGATTCAAACCTTCTGGTTATTTTTTAGAGTGAGGTGATTCATGCAGCTTGTTACACTTTGAATCGAGTTCTAATGGTGAAGAAGTTTGGAAAGATATCTTATGAACTTCTCAACCGCAGAAAGCCGAACTTAGAGTTTCTAGAGCCATTCGGGGCGCCGTGTATGATGTTGCAGCAAATGAGAAGTTTGGAGCTAAAGCAGAAGAAGGTTATTTTGTTGGATATGCCACTCCCAACAAACGAATGTTCAACAAAAGGACGAAGTGTGTTGAAGAATGCTCAAATGTCGATGTTTAAAGATACACTCAGAATGCTCTCGGTACCGGTCCCGATTGGATGTTTGACTACAAAGAACTTTTTGAGTCATTCAATCTAGAATGGTTGATTGAAGAAGCTGTTTTACGTTTATATCAGGAGTGTGAAAACGCAGTCAGTTCACCATGGGTGCGTCCGATCACCGTAACTCCTCCTGCAACAGCTTCTAGTGATGTCAATGCTCTTGCTACTACTACAATAGAAGAAGAAGTGTTTCAAGATGTTTCTGATACTTTTGATTCTTTGAAGTCGGAAGACGATGATGAAGTTACCAGTGAAGCAGTCTTGAATCAGACTACAGTATCACCTCTAGTGAACCCAAATCAGTTTGTATTTACAGATTTACCTTCTACTTCAAATGTGGGTAATGATATGGATTCAGCAGAAAATGTGAACGTTCAGAAGGGGGATTCCTGTTCCAGCACATCCGGAATCTCTGATCAATACGTATCATCCGTTGGAACAAGTTTTTGGTGATCCTACTAGCAGTGTGATGACACGTGGTCAATTGAGACACACGTCATCGAATGATAACATTAGAGCCCTAGCCCTTTACTCTATAATTCAGAAATTAGGTGAATAAAATGATTGGTCATTTGCTTGTTATGTTTCGCAGGTAGAGTCGAAATCATACAAGGAAGCTTTGAATGACGAATTATGGGTGGACGTGATGCTGCATAAACTTCAACAATTTCAGAAGCTTAGAGTGTGGACTTTAACCGATCTACCAGCCGATCGTAAGAAGATGAATAAGATGGGTGTTAAAATTCAAGAAAGATGATCATGGAGTGATTGTCAGGAACAAAGCTCGATTGGTAGTACAAGGTTTTCGTAAAATGGAGGGAATTTATTACAAGGAAGTCTATGTACCAGTCGCACGTATAGAACCCATTTGGATGTTTCTAGCGTATGCATCTAACATGAAATTCAAGGTGTATCAGATGGATGTAAAAAGTGCCTTTCTCTATGGTGTGGTAAAGGAAGAAGTATATGTCGGGCAACCACCGGGTTTTGAGGATCCTATGCATCGGGATAAGGTCTATAAACTGAACAAAGCATTGTATAGTTTACACCAAGCCCATCGTCAGTGGTACAAAGAGCTCAGCGTATACTTGCTTTCTTGAGGTTTCAAAAAAGGACAAGTTGACTGTATGCTGTTTACAAAACGAACAGAGGATGATTTGCTCCTGGTACAGATTTACGTAAACGATGTTATATTTGGTCCGACTAACGAAAGTCTTTGTAGGGAATTGGAAAGGTCATGCAGGAAAAGTTTGAGATGAGCTCAATGGGAAAAATGAAATTCTTTCTTGGATTTCAAGTGGATCAGACACCGTCGGGGATCTTAATCCACCAGATGAAATATGTTTCTGAAGTCTTGAGCCGATTCCAGATGGAGGATTCAACACTGATTGTCATTCCAATTCAACCGAATCACGGGATTGGAGTTGATGCTAAGGGCGAACTCATTGATCCTTACATTTACAGAGCCTTCGTCGGATCGTTGATGTACTTGACCTCTTCCCGGTTGGATATAATGTTTGCTACATGCTCTTGCGCAAGATACCAGGCGAAGCCAAAACAATCTCACCTCACAGCAGTCAAACGAATCCTACGTTATCTGAAGGGTTGTCCATCACGCGAGTTACGGTATCCTAATGATGATAACTTTGACCTCATTGCTTTTAGTGATGCAGATTTTGGTGGTTATGATGTTGACGAAAAATCCACAACGGGTGGATGTCAATTTCTAGTGAGCAGGCTAACCACCTGGCAATGCAAGAAACAGATGTCAGTTGCTCTATCAATGTATGAATCTGAATATGCGGCAGCCTCGAGTTGCTGTTCACAAGTGCTTTGGATTCAACAACAAATGCGCGACTATGGTTTGCAATTTTTTAAAACCCCCATTCATTGTGATAATGGAGCAGCCATTGCATTAACTAAAGATACCATTCATCATTCTAAGGCTAACCATATTCGCATCCGTTATCATTTTATATGGGATTGCTATGCCAAAGAATTGATTGACATGGTAAAGATCCACACTGATTACCAAAGAGTTGATCTGTTTAAAAAATCTTTTGACAAATCACGTTTTGAGTTTTTGTTAAAAGCTAACAGTATCAAAGAAAAACAGCATTAAAATCCGCATCGGTTTGTCAAATTTTTCTTTAGGTGTTGTTTGTTTTTTCTGCAGGAAAAGGTCTGCAGTCTGCGGACCACATCTGCAGACATCTGCAGGAGAAGAGGTGGACCAAAGGTCTGTAGTCTGCAAGAAGAAGACTGTTTGTTTGTTAACGTCTACAGGCTGCTGAAATAAACTTAAATTTAAATAAACTGAGTTTTTACAGCAGTCTGGTGGTAGACGGTGGTGGTGGTGGGTGGACCGTGGTGGTGTGGACCATGGTGGTGGTGGTGGGTGGTGGTGGACGGTGGTGGGTGGTGGTAGTGGTGGTGGGTGGACGGTGGTAGGTGCTAGGTGGTGGTGGTGGACGGTGGTGGTGGGTGGACGGTGGTAGGAAAGAGTGTTATTTAAAAGTACAAGTTCCTCAACAGTTCCAACTGCTTCAACAACAGCAACACCAGAAAATTCACCAGCAAAAGAACCCAAGAAGAAGAAAAGAAAGAGTGTTAAAGAAGTTGAGATTACTAAAGAAAAACCAGCAGCACAACCTACTCAACAAAGTCCATCAGACGTCTCCAAGACATTAAAGGAAATGTTATCCAGTTTTGACAAGTCATCATCATCTCAACAACAACCAGAATCAAGTTTACAACCTGTTGCTTCAGAAACTAATGCAACAACAGATTAGCAGGTTGATGAAATCTTTCGATATTCAGAAAGCTGCTACTTTGAAGAATCAAGATGAGATTTAGCAGTAGAAGGAGAATGAAAAGGATATGTTACAGATCATTGCTAAGTCGAAAGAGAAACAAGATAAGGTGGAAGAAGAAGTGACAGATTTGAAGCTCAAGAACTCTAAACTGCAACTGTCTAATCTCAACAACAAGAAGAGAATCATTGCAGTTAAGAAGGAGAACGAGAAGCTGAAAAAGATCATTGACAGTTTATACAAGAAAGTTCCTCAATTGAAGGGTACCGAACAGACTGAAGATGAATCTGACAAAGAATCTAATGAGGAGGATGAAGATGATGATGATAAAGATGCGGATAAGGATGAAGACAAATCAAATGATGACAAAGGTTCTGATGATGATGATGATGATGATGATAATGATGATAATAATAATAATAATAATAATAATAATAATAATAATAATAATAATAATAATAATAATAATGGTGATGGGAAAGATAATGAAGGTTCGATTGATTCTGTTGACATGGATGATGACATCGAGAACTATTCATATGAACAGAGAAAGAAGAAAGAGGAAGATATATCAACTGGAACCAGTCAAGGTGAATCTGGTAAAATGTCGAAAGCTGATAAAGAGAGGTTGAAAAAGATGATCAAGAAAGGATATGTCTCAGCTACATTCACATCCAGGTTCAGAGATATTTTTGTTACAGATGATGTGAAGTTTTCTTTGGAGAATCAAGATCCTGAACTGGAGAATGGTGAAGTTAGCGCCGCAATAACGAAAGACATTCTGGAAGGCGCTGCTCAACAAGCTTGTATGGCTCTTGAAGAATTCGTCAACAAGCAAGAAATACCGAAGATACCAGTTGTTGAACCACATAATCATTCAGATGATGAAAATGTGAACGATTTTGATGTGATTGAAATAGAAGATATTTCACATGAAGAGTATCCAGAATACTATAATATGAAAGATAACACAAGCGTTCCATTTGTTGATGATGAAATCCTACGTGAAGCTGAGAAGGTGGCAAATAAGAAAGGAAAAGACATTATTGATGAGATCTTTTCTGATTCTGAAAAGGAAGATGTGAATAAGCAATCAGATGCATTGAAAAATTGTCTTAGTAGATTGCGTGCAGAATCAGATGAACGTCCACTACCGCCAATTCAGGGAGAACTCTATCGCTACCACAATCAAGTTTTCAATAGATGAGCGATATGTTAGAAATTCTTTCCTCATCTTAGATGTTGGTATCAAGTGGGAGAGAGGCATCTTGTATTTCAGTCATTTTCACGATATCAAGACTCTTCCTTACTATGTCGTACGAGATGTTTGCAGACATGAGCTGCTTGGTGTAGATGGCTTGTTAGAATGGATGGCGGACAAGATGTCAAGAGAAAGTTTAACAAAGTGGGATATGTTTAAGCCACAGTATCCTCATCGTATAGTGCACAAGAGGATCAACCCAACGAATAATCTTCCATTTGTGACTCTGAATTACAAGCCACCTACCTGCATGAAGAAGATTCCTCTAAGGGTGGTTATATTAAAACCCCCCCACTTCTATTTTCATCCCCCTCAAAGCGCCTCGTTTTGGCCAAAGCGAGGCGCTTTGGTTACTTTTTTAACTACGTCATACAGTAGGAGTTCAGAAAAAGTTGATTTGGGACCCGAAGCGCCTCGCTTTGGCCTAAGCGAGGCGCTTCGAATCAAAGTTTTATTTTTTAGTTGGTTTTTGGTGTTTTGAGTTAGTTTTTTATTTTTTTTATTTTTTTTAATATAATTATTGTAAAAAAACTTTAAAAAACAAAATAATAACCACCAAAGGGAAAGATGAACAATATTTGTGAATAATACATTCATCAAAAAGACAATCTCTTTATTAGTCACCCGCAAAGGGAAATCGACTCTCATACAGAGTTCGTTGTACCGGTTGTGGAAAGAAATCGACAGTCGGATCGGCGCTAACAAGCAACCCATACCGAGTTCGTTGTACCAGTTGCGAAAATAAATCAACAGTCGGATCGACGCTAACAAGCAACTCATATAGAGTTCGTTGTACCGGTTGTAGAAAGAAATCAACAGTCGGATCGACGATTTTGTTTACCCTCCCATTGATTTTCCACGATTTTGTTTACCTTCCGATCGATTTCAAGTATGTTCTTTTGCCAGACGGTCATTATTCATATATAAAGAACATTAATCGATCAAAAAGTATATTGTCAAACAATTCTTAAAATCAATCTTCTGATAGTCCACACCTTTCTACTGAAGAGAAGTTATCATTGATTTTACACGATTTTGTTTACCTTCCCATCGATTTCAAGTATGTTCTTTTGACAAACGTCTGGCTGACCTGACGTTCCTTTGCAACCTAGTTCCTTTTAATTGTAAACAACATTAAATGACTTGTGTTATTGCTTGCATAAAGAACATTATGGATCCTTTGATCAAAAAATATATTCTCAAACAATTCAAACAACTTTTCATGCAAGCAAGTAAAATTCAATTGTTGGACAGTGAGATTGATAACTTTCTGTACATGTGTCCAAAAGAACTAGGCTCCAAACACTACTTTTTGATCAACGTAATATTATTGTAAGATAATATTCAGATTCCGATTGCACCGAATCTAGTCTTTAAGTTCATTTCACCAAATTCCAAGTTTAACCTCGTTAGTCTTCCGATAATCCACACATTTCTCCTGAATTTTACTTGCATGCATTAAAAGTTGTTTTTCATTGTTTGGGAATATATTTTCTGATGAAAAAAAGGCATAACTGTAATGATCAGGAACATTCCAAATAACTATTCACCTTCAGCTTTTGTTTAACTATTTTAGCAACTTCCATAGGAAATCTCCATCTCAATGTCCAACAACTGACTTTTACTTGCTTGCATGAAAAGTTATTTTTAATTGTTTGGGAATATATTTTCTGATAAAAAAAGGCATAGATGTAATGATCAGGAACATTCCAAATAACTGTTCAATTTCAGCTTTTGTTTAACTATTTTAGCCACTTCCATAGAGAAGTTATCAATATCACTGTCCAACAACTAAATTTTACTTGCTTGCATGAAAAGTTGTTTTTAATTGTTTGGGAATATATTTTCTGATCAAAAAAGGCATAAATGTAATGATCAGGAACATTCCAAATAACTGTTCAATTTCAGCTTTTGTTTAACTATTCTAGCAACTTCCATAGAGAAGTTATCAATCTCACTGTCCAATAACTGAATTTTACTTGCTTGCATGAAAAGTTGTATTTAATTGTTTGGGAATATATTTTCTGATCATTTATAACCTTTCTGTACCTGTGGCCAAAAGAACTAGGCTTCAAACACTACGGGCATGGCCAGCTTCCATTTCCACCAGTAATGAGTAACCTACTAACCTCTATTAATAGACTTCATTTATTGTTCTTCATCTTCTTCTACTTGAAGTGCAGAGTAGTAACCCTTCATCTTCTGTTATCGGAGAGATATCTGTCAACGACATGAACATTTATAACCTTTCTGTACCTGTGGCCAAAAGAACTAGGCTTCAAACACAAGTTTTTGCTCTAGTGGTGTGGTCTACCTTTTTGCAAAACGACATTTGGTCTTCAAGACTTCTAAGAGGTAGGTATGGATATGGAGAACATGGAATGAGATTAAACCGATTAATGTTTTTATATATGAATAATGACCCTCTGACAAACCTAGGTAAAGGACTAAAGCCACATATCTTGCAATTAAACCAACGATGACTGCTAGAGGGTCACTATTCATATATAAAGAACATTAATCGGTTTCATCTTTGTTTCTTGAGTTGAACTTTCCATGATCTACCTTTATCATCTCGGAGAGATATCTGTCAACGATGAAGAGAACCTGAAACCATAACTTGTTACATTATTTTTATTTACATTATTATCATATTTGCAACTTAGTTCCTTTCTATCAAAAAACAAAAACGAAGTTTAAAGGCTGAACACGAGTATAATCAAACAAGGGTTCCTCTGAAAAGACATCGTACAATGATTTAGACATTCCATATTTGAAAATTATCATTTCTTGACATGCTTGGTAACACCTTGATTTGCAATATTTGAAAATTATCATTTCTTGACACGCTTGGTAACACCTTGATCTGCAATGTGAAGACCTTGATTGATTGAAAAGTAATTAAAAACACTTTAAAATGAATTAAAACAAATTGTTGTGTGTTAGGTTTAGTCGGAGCACCACGTACAATGATTCATCAAAGTTGTCCAAAGCTGGATGTTTCTACCGTAAAACACAAACGAGCAATAAACGAACCAAAACGCGTCAAACGAATTGTCCATCAAAGTTGTCCAAAGCTGGATGTTTCTACCGAAAAACACAAACGAGCAATAAACGAACCAAAACGCCTCAAACGAATTTTCTTGGCTTGGAAACAATTTAAAAGAACTGAAAATGAATTAAAATTATTTTATTAGTCAATAACAAATAATTTTAAAGAATTAAAAAAAAATATTTTTTTTTAAAAAAGGCCAAAGCGCCTGGCTTTGACCAAAGCGAGGCGCCTGTGGTCTAATCAAGCCACTCAAGCGCCTAGTTTTGGCCAAAGCCAGGCGCTTTGGCCTTTAAAAAAAAATAATTTTCTTTTAATTCTTTAAAATTATTTGTTATTGACTAAAAAATAATTTTAATTCATTTTTAGTTCTTTTAAGTTGTTTTCAAGCCAAGAAAATTCGTTTGAGGTATTTCGGTTCGTTTATTGCTCGTTTGTGTTTTTCAATAGAAACATCCAGCTTTGTACAACTTTGATGAATCATTGTACGTGGTGCTCCGACTATACATTCGATACCCATATTTTTCAGAATATAATTTTTGCATGTCTAATTGATATGCTTGACTTCCAGACTATACTATAATTGATCGTTGGTGGTTTTCAGAGCAACCATTGTTTGATTATACTCGTGTTTAGCCTTTATCAGGTTGCCTTCATCGTTGACAGATATCTCTCCGATAACAACTGAATTTTACTTGCTTTCCTGAAAAGTTGTTTTACTAATTTCAGATTCTTGATACTTTTAACAATCGGATCAGCGTTAACGCGCAACCATGGATCAGAGAAAGCTTCAGGTGAAAGTGGATACCATGGATCAGAGAGATTTAAGCTAATCAAACTCATATCTCAAGCCGGTGTTCTTTAAATGCTTACTGACTCTAAAACTTATACATTACATCAAGTTTGAGGATAACTCTTCTGTTATCGGAGAGATATCTGTCAACGATGAAGGCAACCTGAAACGACATGAACATTTATAACCTTTCTGCACCTGTGGCCAAAAGAACTAGGCTTCAAACACAACTTTTTGCTCAACGTAATATTATTGTAATACATAATGTTCAGATTCTGATTGCACCGAATCTAGTCTTCAAAGTACCTCTTCTTTCAAGTTTCTTAGAATCATTGAAGATAACTCTTCTGTTATCGGAGAGATATCTGTCAACGATCAAGTACGTTGGTGGACTTAAGCACCTGAACGGGAAGTTGAAATTTTGAATGATGTTCGTCTATCTCCTCATCTTCTTCAATTTCTTTCAAGTTTCTTAGAATCATTGAAGATAACTCTTTTGTTATCGGAGAGATATCTGTCAACGATCAAGTAGGTTGGTGGACTTAAGCACCTGAACGGGAAGTTGAAATTTTAAATGATGTTAGTCTATCTCATCATCTTCTTCAATTTCTTTCATGTTTCTTAGAATCATTGAAGATAACTCTTCTGTTATCGGAGAGATATCTGTCAACGATCAAGTAGGTTGGTGGACTTAAGCACCTGAACGGGAAGTTGAAATTTTGAATGATGTTGGTCGATTGCACCGAATCTAGTCTTCAAGGTACCTCTTCTTTCAAGTTTCTTAGAATCATTGAAAGTGGATACCATAGATCAAAGAGATTTAAGCTAATCAAACTCATATCTCAAGCCGGTGCAAGTTATGTTGGAGCACTTTTCATCATCTTCTTCTAATTTCTTTCTCTTGATCTTCACACTTGCTTTTGGAGCTCTGATCTTCTTCCTATTATCTTTTTTTATTATATTTGCAACACACACCTTCAACCCATTCCTCGTAAACCAGGGAAAAACGGCTATAGTAAAACACTTCAAGATTGTGGTTTTGTTTTGTTTTGTGGATTAGACGAGGACTTGCCTGTGTTGTTTGAGCATTGAAAAAAGCCCTAAAATTTCTGACCCTAACACACACGAGACGAATGTTGCAACATGAGTTCGACCAAGATGACACGCGAAGCTTTGGACTCCAAGCGGATCCCTTGATTGACTAATTCGCCTTTTTCATTTGTTTAATAAATTTAACGCGCATACCGCATTCGAAGATCGTGTTCTTCACATACTTGAAATCGATTGGAAGGTAAACAATAACTAACAAAGATTGTACAACAAAAGAAGAAAGTATTTCTCTCTGTTACCAAGCATGTTAAGAGATGATACAGGATACGAAAATTAACGTTGTGTCTTTCCCAGAAGTAATAAATAAAAAAAATAATAAAACCACTTTTAGAGTTATTAATGATAGTATAATTAGGGTTATTTCCTTGTTTTGTGTTAAAATCTTTGACTATGCGTGGTTGATGATGTCAAGTTTAAGTCGTTGATTCATTTGGAAATCGAAACGCCTATATAGACGTTTGATTAGGGTTATTACTTTGTTTTTTTAAATTTTTTTAACTTTTTAAATTATTATATTAAAAAAAAAACCAATTCAAAACATCAAAAAACACCCCAAAATAAAAAAATGATTTGAAGCGCCTCGCTTTTAAAATTCAGCTTTTCCTGCCCCCTCGTACTGACCTCCTCGAAATGGGGGCAAAGCGCCTCGCTTTGGCCAAAGCGAGGCGCTTTGAGGAGGGTCAAAATAGACAGAGGGGGTGGAAATAGACCGAGCCTTCCTCTAATGCTGATTGAACAAGACATAAGCAAGAACTTTGCTTTTTGGTATTATAATTGGGGTGCAGGTGAAGCTATGATTGTTATGGACAATGAAGATAAGTCAAATATGTGTAAGAAGATAAGGATTTTTGACCCGATGTGGCTAATCAATTGCTCGAGGAATGATATTAAGACTTTGTATTTCAATCCAATTCATTTTGATTCTTCCGATATCGAGCAGGCAAGGAAGTTTCAGGCTGTGGTGAAATTCTGTTTTGCATTTGAGGTTCCTTCAAATTGTGATTATAAAGGGTTGCTGGGAAAATACTCGTTGAGGCTGAGGAAGCAAATTCAGACTAAAGAAGCAGGGAAGACGAAGATGGCGAGAGAAAAACCGAAGTCTGTAGACGCATATTTCATATATGTGTCTGTAGCTTTCGGGTCTCTAGATTGTTAAAATGTCGATTGTATTTTATGTTTGATGTTTAGGTTTTTGATTCGGGTTATCGTGGGTACGAATGAAAATAAATATTCGGGATAAAACAAGCACAGACGAATTGGTTCGGACCCACACAAGGTCTAACCAAGTTTGTCTATATATAGGGTTGTTGGGTGACGGTTATTATTAGTTATTGTCAGTTGTTCTGTGTTCTGTAGCGCCCAAACTCTGTCCAGATAACCCTAGAAGTGTGTGTTTATCTTTGATCAAGTCTTTAATGATTATTTGAAAGTTGATGATTAAAGAAAACGTTGAAAATGAATCTTTACGTGTTTTGACATCGATCTTTATCATTTTGCTTGATCGTTAGGGTTTTCACACCTGACAGTTCATACATCGTGTTGATTAAACGTTAATTGATTGGAATCCGGTCCTACATTTTGGCCACAACCTGTTTTGACCTGAACCTAATGGATAATCAAAAAAATGGTTTGTTCTACCTAACTTATTATGCTCTGAATTCCTCTCACCCTGATACGATCGAAGATAGAAACAAAGAGAGAAAGGTTTAATTGAAATTAAGCTAACCATTTTTATAGTCATCAACTTTTCTTAATCCTAGGCTATAAACAAGGATCAATAGAGCTCAATGCCATCTGAAATAGAGCTAAGGTTTCCACTCTAGAAAAGGCATCTGCCACTTTACTCTCTGCCCCTTGTGTGTTTACAACTTTATAATCATAAGGCAAGAGTTTAGCCAATCATGTTTTTAAGAGGGGTACTCACTTTTTGATCCAACAAATATTTCAGGCTCTTTTGATCAGATCTTATAATAAAGTGTTTGATAATGAGGTAATGATGCCATTGTTTTACAGCCATTTAGATAGCCAGTAGTTTTTTTTTATTATACTGACATGGCTTGATATTTGACAAAAATACCTTTGTTGATAAAAGCCAAAAAAAATCTATTATAGTTTTGTTTTTTTTTTTTTCATTTATATTTACATGGTTAGTTTTTTTTTTTTATTTCTTTTTTTTAGATCGGCTAAGGACATTACCTTAGTACCCCCGTTTCGAATCCCCTTCCGCATCTTCCCTGAGGGCATTAGCCCTTTCAACGTCAAGAGGTGTATTTTGCTGGTCCTGGGATTCAAACCGTGTACCTCCTCCGGGCAGGAACCTCCCTAAGGAGTAAACCCTCCCCCCTCTCCCCAACTGAGCTGAAGGTCATTGGCACACTATATTATTTATTTGTCACACTTATAGACTCACGATTAAACATTTTATTGATAACCCGCTTACAACCCAACAACCCGCTTATAACTCATGAACATGTATAACTCATTTTAAAATATGGGTTAAACGGGTCGTCATCGGATTGACCGGGATTTTATGTGGGTCGGATTAGGGTTGAAATATTTGACACGAATAATAATATGGGTCGGGTTCGGGTTGCACATTTCAACCCATCAACCCGCCAACCCGCAACCCGTAAACCCGCCAACCCATCAACCCGACACGATTGACACCCTTAACCACCACCCATATCAAAAGGTGTAGTTGTGTAAAATTGTATGTGTAATTATATGGTTTATATAGGGTAAAATATAAAAAACGATCAAAATGTAAACGGTCAAAAAATTAAAAAAAAAATGGTAAAAAAGTAACGGTCAAAGGAAAAAAAATGTTGGAAATTAATTATTGGTCAAGAAATATGATCGTTTCCTTTGTACGAGCACGGAAAGAAGAACCAAAAATTGGTTCACGGAACCCCTACCAACACGGGTGGCGGCATTATTACCATGCTGGTAGTGGGGTACCCGTGACTAATTTTAATGACTCCCCGTCCCCCTAATATTGATGAGTATGAAAATTGTGTTCAACACCATGATGAACTGACTGCTGCAAACGACTACGTGACAAAATGAGTAAAGTTTTCATTTTAAAATGTGCAAGGTTTCCAATACTTATAAACTTCAATTGTATGGATGAATTGTGCAACAAAAGATTTAGAGACAAAACCCATAATTCGTATGATTTACATGGACGATTTAGGAAATTTACTTTAGAAAATAATTAAATAACCAATTTGTACATAGGTGTCTCACGTATTCATCAGTTGATGATCTTAAAAAAATTAAGAGTGAATAGCCAAATCCGTCCCTGGGGTTTGACCCATTTTGCCACATCCATCCATTTTGAGAATTTTTGACAACTGAGCCCAGCCACTGTACTTTACACTTCTTTGCCAAATCCGTCCAATTCACAAACCCAGTTTAATCAACTGGGTTTGTGAATTGGACGGATTTGGCAAAGAAGTGTAAAGTACAGTGGCTCAGTTGTCAAAAATTCTCAAAATGGATGGATGTGACAAAATGGGTCAAACCCCAGAGACGGATTTGACTATTCACTCAAAAATTAAACATAATTTAGTTTATACAAATTCTGTGATACTTTTTCATAGATAATTACTGGAACAAATTGAAGACCATGACACCATTAGTCAGTCCATCAATTATCCGAAACCAACAGTTTCAAGATGCTGGAGAGCTACGTCGTTTGGTCTTTCATCCTCGGACGCATCTGAAATCCCATCACCGTCGAATGTATCCAGTTCGCCTCTGATCACCTTCACAACAATCCTCATAATCGCTAGTCTCGGAGACAATAAACTTCATCGTCTTCCTCCATAAATGTCAATGAACAGAAACAAACCAATTGCCTTACATTATTATTATTATTATTATTATTATTATTATTATTATTATTATTATTGTAACAGACGGGTATAATTAAATAAAACCCGTAGCAAATTACAAGAAGATGGCAGGTAAACAGGCAACAAGCTGTGCCGCAACCATTACTGAGGCTTTAAACAGTTGTAAAGTTTCAACTATAAAAACATAAGATTCAACAGATGGGAATTCATGTCAAGGATTTGTCATCTAGTGACTGATGTTTTCTACTATTGAAAAAAAATATATATCATGTAGATGACTGCTTCTTCATAAAGACCTCCCAAACAGGCAACAACCGGCTCTACTGCGCCATTGATTCCAATTCCTAAAAATCATGTATCATGCTAGCTTTATTTCAGCGTCACTGAGGAATGTTTACAAAAGCATAATGTAAAATGAATCGAAACCAAAAGGCATTATAGCCCAGCGGTATCTTGGTGGTGAGATAAGACTTAGGGACCATAAGGTCCTGGGTTCGAATCTCACAAAGGGGGTTTTCTCATAATTATGAGTTTCCTCCTGAATTGGTGACTTGGTGGTGGAATATGATCGCGTGGCAACATTGGTGGCACGATGATACTCCAGTGTTCCGTGAGTGATTCCAATTTGTTGGCCGTTCAAAAAAAAAAAATGAATCGAAATACATATGGTTAAATCAATACCTGTAAATGAGTGCAGTGAGCTTGGATGTTAGAAGGTCTCCATATCATCATAAACCATAAGATTTGGCTTATCAAGAAGAAGTAGTGTTTCCATGTAGGGATACACAGAAGTTAAAAAGTTTATTCCATCAATCCCAACATCATCCATGTGTTTTAAGTAAGGCTCATAAACAACAAGTTTGAAAGTCTCAAGAACACGTTCGGAAATACAAATTATAACTTCACCACTCTTCCTAAATCCCACTACACATGGGCGTGGAACATTAACACAAACCTTGAAAAGTTGTGTAAACGATTTAGAAAAACCATCCTCCATCATCCATACGACCTCTTTATGGTGATCAAGCACAACAAGAGACTCTCTTAGCTTAAAAATTGACACACTCCGAATAGAATCGTGCGCTAAACTACTTGGGAGGTTTACTTCTATAAATTCTTCACGTGTCATATCAAATGAAATAATCAGAAAAAAAGACCTAAATACACCACCCATATTACTCCTATCACTAGCAAGCCAATAAAGAACTCCATCTACATCTACTACCTCCCATTCATAAAACCGAATTGATTCACGAGGGAGAATGTTGTTATAAGGACGTCTCCAAGACCCTATGCTTAATGCAAAAACCTCAACTTGCCAAGGGGTGCAACTTACACCTGCCATAACATTAACGTCCTCCCTTATGATATATGTAACCTTGACAATCTTAGGGTCAACTGTCTCGCGACAAACCCCAAAACCTAAAACGCTCTCAAATAGCCCAATTCCCTCGTTAGGCACAACAACACAGACGGCTTTTCTAACAGAAGGATTCCAAATAACAGCCATGCGCCGATGCCCGATAGGAGCATGCATGAAGTGATCATCATAGTAGAAACACAACATGCCATGAGAGTTTCCGATTATTAAACATGATTCAAGCAGGTTAACCATAGGTGGAGGAGTTAGGGAAACTCTTTGTTGCGGGAAAGTATCATCATCAACAATTGAAACATAACTTTTCTCGTAATTCTTAGATAGAAAATTCTTAGAAAAACTTACAAGTAGACGATGTTGGCCACTATAACGAGCAATGAAATCAGAGCTACTTATAACAGAATTCCATGTTTTGGAGACGGATAGGAACCGAATCAACGATTTGACAGGAAGCTTTTTAATGATTTCTGCTTGGATATCGAAAGGTATATTGTCTGACATTTTAATTTTGATATGATTTTGATTTTGGACTAGGGTTTACAAAAGGTTTGATTTCTTTATTTTTATAATAATCGTTAATAATGACTTAACGTGATTTAGAAGGAACGGTTACGTACGAAACCAAATCAAGAAGTATGGGCTGGTGCCGTTCAAAAAAAAAAGAAGTATGGGCTGGTGTTAAATTGTTGGGCTTCTACCATCTATACGGGGTATATGCTACAAGGAAAGAATCACCAAGATTATATTTTTTAATCGTTAACAATACCTATATGTTTTTACTAGATTATACCCCAGGAGCGTCCCGGGCCCGGGGTTGAGAAATCTAATTTGACATATCAATTTTACATATGAAATAGACTGATGCGTTTTACAGTTACATACAGAAAAGCTTAGGGTAGCACTTAACCTAAAACAATTAACAATGTGTCTCCAATGTTAGTGCATAACCTTAAGCAATGTATAACTCTAATATTAAAACCTAACCTAAAACAATGTACAACTCCAATGCTAACACATGTTGTAAATAAAATTCATATTTACTGGTTTGAACATAACTAACGACGTGCCTTGCCTATACATGATTAATGAATAACCTGAACACTTTGAGTTTTTTTCTGTATGAACAAAACCACACAAAAAAAAATCGTTTTTTTCTCCGATTTTATATAGTACTATGGTACTCTTTGGAAAGATAATAAAACGCTCGTTAATTTGGTGTAATTTTTTTCTAAGATATTAACGTTTAAAAATTATGGGAGAAAACATTAAAGAGAAAAATCTAATTTTGTTTTTAAATTATTATTTTCCTAAAATAAAGCTCTTGCCACATGGGATGACACATGGTACACTCAAGGGGGATAATGCCCTCTTTGAATGTCATGTCATTAAAATGACTTTAGTTTATTATATGTATAGATTAAATTTGGTTTATTTAGCTATCTTACAAACATGTATAGGCTTAACATTCAGGTGCAAAGGAGTCCAGTTTCACAAGAGCTACTCGAGCTCGGCTCGAAAAAAAAGCTCAAAATAAGTCGAGCATAACGAGCTTGAGTTCAAGCCTAAAAACAAGCTTATTTATTAAATGAGCCCGAGCTTCACTTATTGAGCTCAAGCTGGCTCACGAGCCTAATTTTTTTTTTCTTGAGATTAAAATCTATATTACCCATTAAAACAAAATACGAAAAGTATATCACAATAAAAGGTAGACAGGCAACAAGCCTAAATGAGCTCAACAACTTTGCAATTTGTGTCCCTATGTAACACCTTGGTTGACCTTAGAAAAATGTGGATTAGGTTTTGACCAGAAAAAAGTTATCAGAAAAATAAATGGATTTTACCTACATTATACAGAGTTGCAAGATAAGCCAGTTGATAAAATCTACATTCTAATGGCTTAAGATGATTATAAATGTGTTGAAATCAAACACAAGTGTAGTAGCATGGAAAAAAACAAGTTACTCTGCTAATGGATTGCTTTCTACAAATCAGCCACAGTAGAACCACATGAAATTAAAATGAAAGTGAATTTACAATGCTATCTAATAGCGTGTATATATATATTTAGTGTAAATTATATAGCATTGATTGTAATTGATATTATGTTATCTCTATCCTAAAATAGAGCAATCGATTGTAATTGTAAATATGATTGTAAATCAATAGAAAAGGGTACGGTTTATCTCCTGCCATGGTATCAAGAGTCCAAGGTACCAAACCCTAATCTCCTTTTTTCCTCACTTGCTTCTACTACCCTCCGATAATATCCCTCCTCTTACTTACCTTCTTTTCTTTTTACTTCACTATACCACTCCTGTTCTCATCAAACATGTCGACCACACCACCACCATCTTCCGCCACACCCTCCTTCACCCTTGAATCCAAGATTCATCCTCTACTACCGTCTCGAACATCAAGAATTATGTCCCTATTTTACTGGAAATTGAATCGTCACACTATGCATCATGGGCGACCTTGTTCACCATTCATTGCAAGGCGTTCTTGGTGCACGATCATCTATCCCCTCGACCCCTAGACACCGCTTCCTCCTCCACTATCACAAACGATGATTCGGATCAACTAGACGACATCGTCCTACAATGGCTTTATAGCACGATTTCCAACGATCTTCTTCACACCATAATTGACAAAACCCCCACCGCCTATGACGCTAGGAAGGCCATCGAAGATCTTTTTCAGGATAACCAAGCGTCACGCGCCATCAACCTTCTGCACAAGTTTTCAAACACTCGCTTGGATGGGTTTTCGAGTGCGTCGGCATATTGTCAGGAACTCAAGACACTTGCCGACCAGTTAGCAAATGTAAACGTCGCGGTTGACAACGATCGGTTCCAGTTGATTGTCGGGTTGAACGAACAATATGAGGGAATCGCTACTATTCTCACCAAAATAATAGAAGTGGAAACCCGGAAGGCGCAATAATACACTTTGCAAAATATAATTCTTATTGTTATTAATTTCCAATTAATACACTTTGCAAAATATAATTCTTATTGTTATTAATTTCCAATTAATAATAAATGCTACATTAAATCCCAAAATCCGACACTTAAAGTATTCAAAACTTTGTTTTGCATAAAGCTTTCCCAAGTAAATCAAACGTTTATATATTTTTGAATACGAACAATAAACATAGTTTCGTTGTCGAAAACCTTCAAAAGCTCGTCATACTTGATGTTTGGCAAAACTATATATATTTGTTTCAAATTATCGTCCGGGATTCACTTATTATTGTTACAAATATCTTTGTCAAAGCGTCGCGATAATATCTTTATTAAGACGCATGGAAATTCATTTATAAAGACTTACATCTTTATTAAGACCCTGGGAAATATATTTATAAAGACATACACAACGGTATTAACTTAGTCGCGCTTTGGATTTTATAAAATTTCGGCAGAGTCTCCTCTGTTTTTGTACGAACCAGACAACACAAGTCGTCTAAAAATTCCCAAAACCAACTTCAAAACACAAGACTACAATTTGTTTATCCGCAATTCCCCAAGCAAACGAGACTTATACTTTTCGACGCTTTTATATAAACTACTTATCTATATAAAGATACAACAATATATGCATATATATAGTCCAACCAATTTAGTCCGATGTCCAATAATACCAAGCCACGCTTTATATACTTATCAATAATAATATTGTCGGTTCGTTCGCGAGGTAACACTATTTATACATATTCGTATTTATATATAAATATACCTGTTTATAACTACAATCACAAAAATAAATACGAAAGATTTAGTTATACCATATCATACGCGCAAAACACCATCTCACACGACATGCTGACCAGATCCGACGGTTGACCAGCTTTGACCGCGTGTTGACCAGCTTGACTGAGTTGACTGGACCAAACTCGCTCGAACCGAACCAGATCTGTCCCGCGACTCGAACCCAACACCAAATCTGAACCGAAACGAAACCATGAGCCCGAGACCACGACAAGAACCGGATTTGACCCGAATATCAACCAAAGACTCGAAATGGAACCTGGAAACCAACACCCAAACCATCACCACCCGGACCACCATACCTGCACATCACAACCACCACAGCCGTCAACCACCATCTAACCACGACCAGGCACCACCACCTTCATCTTACCTGTCGTGAACCACCGAGAATCACGGCCCGAGGAAACGAGCACCACCCACAACCACCACCGGGCTGAACCTCGATCACCCAAATACCCCACCGCCTTGAACCACCTGCAAAAGCTGTCATCACAGCCACGAACCACCATCTTCTCCCTCGTCACCATCAACCACCATGGAATCCAAACCAACCTCACCTAAACCACCTTTCCGGCTCTGATTCATCACCACCACAGCCCGTATTCGGGCTTAAAACCACCACCACACCGCCACCACCCAGCTGTGGTGGTGGCCGGCCGTTCTTGAGAAGAGGGGGAGAGGGTCTGGGAGTGAGGATGAGGGAGGAGAGAGAGAGAGAGCACGATGAGAGAGAGTAGAGAGAGAGTGGGTTTCGGGGGGGGGTGGCTGCAGAAAAATGGGAAGGAAGAAGAAGGGTATTTGTTTTTATAGTTAGGGTTAGGGGTAGGTGAGTTACACTGCGTATTGAACCCGTATAAACGTAAAACGTCCCGGTTTTATTCTAGGCCCGATAATTAATTATAAAAAGTAGTCGTTATTGTTCGAAATGTAAAACACAACTAAACCGAGCAAAAATATAAATATTTTCGTCGACTGGCACGTGCGTTCGATGCACGCGTTTACATCACGTCAATTAAATCGGTCGCAATTTCCATTGTTAAAACGATCAGTTAACTTCCGAAACTTAATAATTAACAATATTTATAATAAAAAGTTATTTTTAATAACAAAAACCACATCAATATAGATCGGAAGTTGCCGGTTGTCACACATGATATTTTCTTGTAGAGTCCTTCGGTTTGCTCACCTCCGATAATATGTGGTAAGTTATTCGTTGGCTAAAGTTTAAAGACAAAAATGATTATGTAATCATTCTTACAATTTCAAGTTTAAAACAATTTTTAGCATTTCATCAACACATCTTTTCTAAATTCTTTTAATTTCTATATCATTGTTGCTACAACAAATAAGGGTCTAACGTTAGTTCTGGGTCTAAGGAAGGGTTAAAAGGTTGAAGGGTTCCGCTCTGTCTAACGCAGGTCGTGGTGTCCTCCTACGTTGCAAAACGTAGAAGGAGGTTCAAGATAATTATGTTTTTGAGTGTTCTAATTATGTTTTGAGTGTGACTCAAAACCAGAATTGTTATTATGAACTCAAGAGGTGTGTTGGTGTGGTAAAGAGATTCTCCCCACGTGTGAAGATCAAAGAGAATAGAAGGTGAAGTGTAAGAGAGAATGATCAGAATGTCCAGATCTATGGATTGGAGTTCTGATTTATAGCAGAAAGATCTTCTCATTTTAGAAAGGATATTATCTTGAAATGTGTTGCAGCTAGAGGACATGCCACTTTAAGCCAAGGATGGCTTTGGACCTGCCATCCGATCAATGCAACGTCTCCATGTGCCAGACATGGACAGTTGCTTGTGTTGACCGAGGAAAATGTGATGAGACAACTCACCTTTTGATCAGTGCTTCTCGACCATTTGAACCGTTGTACCTTTCAACCCTTTAAGCATAGTTATGTGATATTGTTAATCTATTTTGCTTTAGGCTACCCACGTCATCAGCCCCCAAGTCAGGAGTCTTTGTGGGTTAACTAGAAGGCTTCTGACTGTTTATTGAACATTATGGTTGCTTGAAAACTTCAAGGGTTGAGAGTTTGCTTGGGCGGTTACTTTTCTTTGGATTTGAATTTCAAATTGACTGTTGATGTGACAAGGGTCAGGCTTTCAGGCTGTGTTTTAATGCAAAGTATCATTACTTTTATATTAATATTTTATTTGTAACAGTTAAAACAAGGATTTTAATTATTTTCAATCACAAATCTTTCACACTTTACTCTTTCTTCTTCGACGGTTTCTCCCAATTTTTCTATGATTTTCCACATTGCAACGTTCAGGTTAGTATTTTTAATTTTCTTGCTCTGACCATCCTTCGAAGCATCGTGGGTGCAAATAAGGACATGGCTGTAAGCTTATCTTCCCTTACTCAGGAAGAAGTTGAAGCCTTTTGTTCTGAGTGGGACATTGAGCTGTCCTTTAATCCTGTTGCTCCTGGGCTTACAGAACCAGTTAGTCAATGTCCTCCTGGTTCGATTGCTCTTTACTGTCGCCACTTTGAGTTTTCGAACCTTCGTCATCCGTTTTCTGTTTTCCTTCTAAACTTTCTTGAGTACTATAGGGTTTCGTTGGGTCAGATTCACCCTCATGGTGTTGCTTGTGTATTACATTTTGAAATCTTGTGTAGAGCTCTCGGTTATGATCCGACCCTTCTCATGTTTAGGCGTTTCTTCCGATTAGCCAAAAATGGCGATTGGTATACTTTTTAAGGGTCTCAGGTTGAAACCAAGTTGATTTCTTCGCATGTGACTACGGTCGGTGCATGGAAAACAAGATTTTTTTGGTTTTCTGAATCTATTCTTCCTTTTAAGCCTGTGTGGAGACATCCTAAGGCTATTCTGAATGAAATGGAACCATCAGAGTCTGATTTGAATGAAAACTTCCTCAAAGCTATTCGATCATGTCCTTCAAGGCTTCGTCCTTTTGGCGAGCCTTTCTTGGTTTTATCCGGGATTAGTACCCGATGGGATAAAGAGGGTAAAGTCCCTGTGTTAATGAAGGGTGATCAGGGTATGCTCATGATTTTGCTTTTGTTTTTTATTAGTTTTTCTTTTTATGTTGCTTATGTTATTTGTTTTCCTTGTTGTTTGTTTTGTAGTCATGTCTGCACTAGATTTTATCAAGGGTGAAGGGGTGTATACCCCAGGTTGGAATGTGAAGCCTAGTGACACTTTCAAGTCCTCTTCTGTCTGTGAGGATGTGTTGGCACATCTTGCCACTCCGGGTGCCAAAGCTTGCTTAGAGGGTATGGATGATGATGCTTTGTTGACCAAGATGATGGTGGGGACTTGCAACTTGGCTGCCATGCTTCCCGAAGGTGTTAGTTGGTTCAGGAAAATGATGGCTGAGTATGGTGATTTTGCTAGAAGGAAGAAGGCAATGAAGCAGTCTCTTGCTTCACTGAAGAAGGACGCTACTGAGTACGCTGAGAAGGAAAATACATTGATTGGTTTGATTGATGAGTTAAAGGGAGGCCATGAAGCAGAAACTGCCAAGCATGAGGCTCCTAGGCTGCAGGTTGAGGCTGATCGAGAGGCACTTAATGTAGAGTGAGAATTCGGTTACGGACCGAACTCGCGGATCGATTACGCGTAACAACTCGTTTCAGACGGGATGTTCGAGACGAGACAGAAAATATACGATAACAACGTCATCACAGATTCGTATTACTAATCACCAAATGATAACAAACACATGAGATTGCTATTTATAGTCCAATACATGATTTCCAGGTTCGCCCACTATTAATGGTCGAATGTGGAGTATTTCCACATTCGCCCATTTGTAATGGTCGAATGTGGAAACCTTCCACATTCGCCCAGTGTGAAATGGTCGAACTTGACTAAGTGTATTGTCCTATATTTTACAAATGCGTCAGATCCATAAAATGCCCTTATGGATCACCACAATCTCATGTAACACTATACCTAGACTCAACCCTAGTCTATTCGACAGTGACGTCCACAGAAAGTGCATCAACATAGAGAAGAA
The DNA here is from genome assembly GCA_032199755.1 of Ambrosia artemisiifolia. NCBI lineage: Eukaryota > Viridiplantae > Streptophyta > Magnoliopsida > Asterales > Asteraceae > Ambrosia > Ambrosia artemisiifolia. The sequence continues at coordinate 3,045,921 of CM063529.1, read as the reverse complement.
GGTTTTTGAAGCTGATAAAAAGAGGTTGGAGGCTTCCCTTGCTCGTGCTTTAGATGATAACAAGTGGCTAATTAAGGAGGGTTTTCAGCAAGTGGTCACTTATCTGCTTCACTCAGCCGAGTTTAATTCTGCTCTTAGGGAAGTGTATACCAAGTTGCTCATGCATGGAAAACACACAAGCTTCATTGCTGGTTTCAAGGCCCATGAATCAGGACAAGTTATGGAAGAGTCTCCTTTGTATCAGCCTAACTCCATGGAAGTATTCAAAGAAACAGTCTTAAAGATGGAGCATTCAACTTACCCCTACGTTTGCCAAGTCTCTTCTTTCTATGGGAAGCCTTTGTAGGAGTTGAAGCAGTTGAACCGTGAAGGTTTGAATGAGGCTGTTTGTGCTAAGGTATTGGAAGCACTTTCCAAGAAGAGGGCTCATTCTAGGGATAGTGAGGAGACTCTGAATGTTGATGAAGGTGTGTTGAAGAATGTGAGCGTTGAAGCTTCAGAGGTTGGTGGTGGACTTGCTAAGAAGCTACCAAAGAAGGGAAAGAAGTCTAAGAAAGCAAAGGTGGTAAAGGCAACTGAAGAGGATGAAGCCTCGAAGCCTTCAGGGTCAGGTGGTATTGCTTAAACTTCCTTCTACTCCTTTATTCGTAGCTATCTTAGCAAAGTTGTTGTAAACAATTAACTAAATTATGTGGTGGTCTCAAACAATCTTGCTTTTTGTGGAACTTGGTAGGTTCCTGTATGGTTATAGGCTTTGAAAAGCCTTATGAACAATATGTGTGGTCTTTGGCTTGATAAAGCCTTTATGTTTAATGTTGAGCCCTTTTGGCTGTTTAGGTATTCTTGTTTGTTCAGCTTTCATTGTTTGATTTTTTCTTATGTTGGTTTTATTTTGTTTGTCTTTGTTAATGTTTGGGAATGTTTTACCCGTAGCACCTTAAAAGGTTGAACGCTGCAGTCATTCATCCTTAAGGTAGTCTAGGCAAACAAGTCACCATCTATCCCATATACACTACTTAGTGTTTTATAGGTTTTCGTAAGTTTGTTTTTGTTTTAAACTTAAGGAACAATTGGTGTAGGGTGTTCAAGCCTGCCTATGAGATATATAAAAAAGTACATTATGTATCTCATGGAGTTGGATTGATTTAGGAACTCAACCCTTATATAGGTTCATTCAACCCTTGAACCTATTGAGCAAAATGGCCTGGGAGCTCATCCCCTTACATGACCCATGCCATGGAGTTTTTTGCAAGGTTCCAAAAGAGGATCTACTGATCCATTCATTGATTCATCATGTCATCATTACATCATATAGTAGGGAGAGAACAACATTTTTGAAAGCTTAAACAAAGAACCTTTTAAGGTTCTTGTCATTCCAGTGGCGTGGGAACATCTTGCCTTCCATGTTGGCAAGCTTGTATGATCCTCCTTTGTGGTACTCAAGGATTGTGTAAGGACCGTCCCATTTGGGTCCCAGCTTCCCATGATTTTCTTTCTTGCTTGCTTCATTGTTTCTCAGAACTAGATCTTAAGGCTTGATACGTTCGTGCTTGACTCTAGCATTGTAATAGGACTCCATCTTTTGCTTGTATCGAGCTTCTCTGATTGTTGTCGAGTCTCTGGCTTCCTCTAGGAGATCTACGTTGAGTAAAGCTTCCTTTTCGTTGGTCTTGATGTCCACATGAAGTGTTCGAGGTTTGGTGACCCCTATTTCAGCAGGGATTACTGCTTCGGATCCAAAAGTAAGGTTGTAAGGTGTTTTCTTGCGGCTTGTTTTCTCAGTTGTTCGGATGGCTCATAGGACACTTGGGAGTTCATCAAGCCATTTTCCTCCTTGCTTGCCTAGCCTGGTTTTGATCCCTTCAACCACACTTCGGTTCATTCTTTCCACTTGGCCGTTCGACTGAGGGTATGCTACAGAGCTGAAGACTTGTGTTATTCGATACTCCTTGCACCATGAACTGAAAGGTTTTTTTGCAAACTTTTTGTCGTTATCTGTAACGAGTACCCCAGGCAAGCCATATCGACATATAATGTTTTCCCATACAAAGTCGATAATTTTCTTTCCGGATATTTTTCCCAATGGTTTCACTTCTGGCCACTTTGTGAAGTAATCCACAGCAACATGTAAGAACTTGACTCCTCCTTTGGCTGGTGGGAAAGGACCAACAATATCCATTCCCCACTTGTAAAATGGGCAAACTGAATTGATGGGGATCATGACATGCTTGGGGCTCTTGGGACAGGAACATGGATTTGGCAAGCTTCACACTTTCTTAATTGTTCGGCAGCATCATGATGCATGGAAGGCCAGAAGTAGCCAAGGTTCATGAGCTTTGCAACAACTGAACTTGGACCACAATGAGCTCCACATATGCCTTCATGAACCTCTTTGATCAGATATTTGCTTTGTTCAGGGCCAACACATCGAAGTAATGGAGCCAAATACCCATTTTTGTAGAGTATGTCTTCTTGGATAATATATTGCTTTGACTTAATTCGAACCCTTTCAGCTTCAACGTGATCTTGAGGTAGTTCACCACTTTTCAGGAATGTTATGAATGGAGTCATCCAATTTGATCCATTTTCAGTAATTACATCTTGCACTTCGAGCTCGGATATGGAAGGGTATTGGATCACTTCAACCAACACTTTCTTAGTGAGATGAGAAAAAATAAATTAAACAAGCTTGCTAAGAGCGTTAGCTTTCTTGTTTTGTGACCATGGAACCTGTTTGATGTTGCAAGACTGGAAGGTGTTCATGATTTCTTTTGCTTTTTCTCTATATTTCTTCATATTGGGTTCCTTGGCTATGTAACTGTCATTCACTTGGTTGGAGACCAAGAGTGAATCAGTGAACACTTGAAGCTTCTGAAAAATCATCTTTCTTGCAAGCTTTAAACCTGCTATCAGGGCTTCATATTCTGCTTCGTTATTGGTTGTCTGAAATTTCAGACGAAGAGCATTGGTGAATTCTAACCCTTCGGAGTTAATTAGAACAAGACCAGCCCCTGATCCTTCAATGCTGGAAGCTCCATTAGTGTAAAGATTCCAGGCTTCTGTGTCAAGAGGTTCGTCGATTGTAATGTTAACTTCGGTCATTTCAACCTTTGGAATTTCAACAATGAAATCAGCAAGTAGTTGTGCCTTTACTGCTTTTCTCGGGACGTAGGTGATTTTGTGTTCACCTAATTCGACGGCCCACTTAGCCGATCGTCCCGAGGTTTCAGGCCTTTCAAGCACACTCTTGATGGGTTGGTCAATGACCACTTGTATGGGGTTTGCTAGGATGTACCTTCGAAGCCTTCTGGCTGTTTGCACTAAAGCCAAGGCTAATTTTTTCAAATGAGGGTACTTGACCTCTGCCAACTTTAAAGTTTTACTGAAGAAGTAGACGGGTACCTGAGCTTTGTCTCTTTCAATGGTGAGAACAGCGCTGAGGGCTTCATCAGTAACAGAAAGATAGACAGAGATCGTTTCCCCTATTTCAGGAGCTGCAATGGTGGGAAGGGAAGCCAGATGTTGTTTCATTTGGTTGAAGGCTTCCTCTGCTTCTTCAGACCACCTGAAGTCTTTCTTGTCAGTGCAACCTTTAAGGGTCTTGAAGAAGGGTAGGGATCTTTCAGCTAGCTTGGACATGAAGCGTTTTAGGGCAGCAAGCTTGCCATTCAGGCTTTCTACTTCCTTCTTGGTTTGAGGTGACTTCATGTTTAGAACGGCTCGAACCGTGTTGGGGTTGGCTTTTATACTTTGCTTCCCTACAATGTGTCCCAAGAACTTTCCTTTTTGAAAGCCAAACGAGCATTTTACAGGATTGAGTTTCATGTTAATTTCCCTGAGGTTGTTGAAGGTTTCTTGTATGTCTTTGAGCATTTGTTCCTCTGTCTTGCTCTTGATGACTAGATCATCGACATAAGCTTCCATGTTCTTGCCAATTTTCTTAGCAAATGCCTTGGTGCTCGCAGAATATATTGCTGGCTTGCTCTGTGGCTGGGGGGGTTGTGCCCCAAGGTGCTCGCAGAATATATTGCTTCGGCTCCCCTCACTCCGTTGCTTAAGCCTGACAATGGAATCCGCCCTATTGTCGTAGGGGCCATATGGAGGAGACTGGTTTCTAAGGTGGCCATGAAGAAAGTGGGGAGAGAAGTTGTTAGATATTTAGGGGACTTTCAGTTTGGGGTTGGGATTCCAAATGGGGCGGAGGCTGTGCTTCATAGTGCTAACAGGTTTCTCGATTCGTTCCATGATGATGGCTCGCTTGCTATGCTTACGGTTGATTTTTCTAATACTTTCAACGCTATTGATCGCACTGCCCTGTTACGGGAAGTTCACTGTCACTGCCCTTCCATTTTCCCGTGGGTTCAGTTCGTATATGCTCAGCCAGCTAGGCTGTATGTGGGGAATGAGCGTATTGGGGCCTACGCTGGGGTTCAGCAAGGGGACCCTTTGGGGCCCTTGCTCTTTGCTCTAGCTTTACACCCCCTCGTGCTAAAGGTACAGGATAACTGCGACCTTCCCTTCCATGCTTGGTACTTAGATGACGGGACGATTATCGGGGATTCTGTTCAGGTGGCTAAAGCACTTGACATCATTAGCCTGGAGGGGCCATCTCTAGGGCTCCAGCTCAATATTAGAATAACTGAGGTTTTCTGGTCGTCGTGTGATGGGGGAAAGATCCGGCCAGGTCTGTTTCCTAGTGACATTGGCAGACCGGAGCGGGGGGTCAAACTGCTTGGTGGGGCAGTCAGCCGCGACGCCGGTTTCATAAGTGAACTATCTGCTAAAAGGGCGGCGCGAGCCGTTGACCTCATGGGGCTCCTCCCTATATTGCGGGATCCCCAAAGCGAGCTTCTATTGCTTCGATCATGTATGGGCGTGGCCAAGTTGCTCTTCGGTTTGCGTACCTGTCAACCTCCCTTTGTGGAAAATGCTGTTTCCTGTTTCGACAAAGGCCTTCGGGAGGCCATAGAAGACATTGTTGTCTGCGGGGGGGCTTTTTTTGGGAACCTCCAGTGGCGGGTTGCGACTTTACCTCTTCGACTTGGTGGGTTAGGCCTCTCCTCATCCCGGGACGTGGCTGCCTATGCTTTTGTGGCCTCCAGATCCCAGTCCTGGGGGCTGCAAGACCACATATTACGTAACAGTGGGGTTGCTCACGTTGACAAGGATTATTCTGGCGCTATTGACCTTTTACAACAATCCCTTCCTGACTTTGATATTGGCGGTTTCTTTAATAAGGACACCGCCCCCAAAAAGCCACAGAAAACTCTGGCGAATGCTCTTTATAACCGAATCGCACAAAGTTTGGAGGAGGATTTCCGTCTGTCCGTCCGTCAGAAGGCCGTCTTAGAATGCCTGCAAAAGCCTCACGCCCAGGACTTCCTTACTGTGTTACCTATCGAAGGCTTAGGGCAACGGATGTCGGCAATAGAGTACATGGCAATCCTTAAATACCGACTGATGATACCCATTTTCCCCGACGATGAAAATTGCCCGGTCTGCCGCAAAGTATACCTTGATAAGTATGGGGAACATGCGTTACATTGTAAGGAATTGTCAGGGTTTAAATATCGGCACGATTTTGTCCGGGATGCTTTGGCAGACATCCTTAGAAGAGCGGGGATCTCCGCAAGAAAAGAGGCGTCAGTTAATTTTCTCACAGACCCCGCGGAGGGGAGGTCCACTTTGCGCCCAGCAGACGTCTTAGTTTTTGGTTGGGAAGGTGGGAAGCATGCGTGTGTTGATCTTACCGGGGTCTCCCCCCTTGTTGGGCTTCGGGATAGTGGGTTTGTGGCCGGGCAAGCGGTCATGAGGGCTGAATCTAAGAAAGTGGAAAAGCATGCTAAAGCATGTGAGGATAATCAGCATGTTTTCGTTCCCTTGGCCTTTGACACATTCGGTTCCTTGGCACCAGAGGCGGTGCGGTTTTTGGCTCGGGTTCAACGAGTAGTGCACAACAACTTTTCCACCCCCCAAGGGCGAGGTTTTGTTTTTAGCAGATTGGGATTTTCTATCACTGTCAAACTCACATTAACACAACTGAATTTACCGTCCAAATCAGCTTAACAAGATTGAAATCACTTTCAAAATCAATATAAATCAAATCATCTTTAGCATTTTATTTTGATGACCCGGCTCGATATGACAAAAAAAAACATATTGGTACATGGCCAGTTATGTCTTCATATAAACAAAATGAATACGTAGACCGAAACATTGTGACCCGGTTAAATATATTTATGACTCTGCCATTGATTACAACTAGAACTAAACGTCTACCACATGCAAACATATTAATTGTTCGAAACCAAATTTGAACTCTCATCAGTCATTACAACAATACAACATAATATAAGTACGAATTGAGCCATTGAGGTGTTATATACTCTAGTTGGTCTAATAACAACATAACCCAATCCCATATTTCTTACCCATTGTGTATCACATGCAAGCAAATTTCTTCTCTGGAAATGATTCATCAACTTTTTTTTTAATAAAAAAGATTCCTATAACTACTCCAGGTTATTATAATAATCTGTCACTGAATCCTTGGCTCAAACTCCCAAACAGTAGAAACACAACTCTAGATGCATGTGTTTCCAATAATATATTGCACTAGAAGCATGGACTAATGTGTATGCTTGTTTCCATGATCTATCTCAATATCTAGATAATAATAGTTTATAATAATCGTCAAACTTGCCATTAAACAGATTAGATCGACAAAAGAAAATTATGAAAGTAGTCATATTTATAACTTTATTATATCACTTGTTATATTGTAACAATTTCATATGTATAATTATTAGATTTGTGATTTTATTGTCATCTATCTATACTATCTTATAAAGCATTTTACAAGAACCTCTTAATTTTTAAGTAGTACAACAATAAATGTTTAAAGTACAACACATAATGCATGTAGTAACTACTTTTTAAGGGCATTTATGTCTTTTCAAACATAACTTACACATATACCCCTTATTAGTTACAGTTTCCGCCCTTATCTATCCATACAGTATTATAATTTTATACATTATTTACATATTTGACCCATCAACTTTACTCAATTTATGTTTATTTAAATAGTAATTACACTTTTGCACATTTATTTTAACTAACTACCCCCACGATTTTTAAACGTTCATAATTTTTTCAGACGATATTATTTTTTTTAATATTATTACACTGTATAAAAGAGCCTTTTATTCTCTTTAATTTGAGTATAATATTGTTATAGTTTTTTAATTTTTAAAAAATTATATGTTATGGTTAAGCAATAACCGAAACGAAAAAAAAGGAAAAAAAACGAAAACGAACTGAAATAATCTAAACTCTAATATAATACATTTCCCAATGGTCTCTTAAAATTCAATTTTTACAAGTATATTGATTAGAGTACAAAACACAATGCATATATTAATTTTTTTTTAAGGCAAACATGTATTTTAAAAGATACTTGCACATGTGCCCCTCCATCTTTACTCAACTTTTTTTTATTTAAATAGTAATTATACTTTTGCACCATTAATTTAACCAACTACCCCCATGATTTTTAAACGTTCATAACTTTTTCGTGAGTGAATATTTTCTTAATATTATTACACCATATAAACGGACATTTTATTCTTTTTAATTTGAGTATAGTATTGGTGTAGTTTTTTATATAAAAAATGATATGGTAGGTTTAAGTAATAACTTAAACGAACACCCAACCGAATTAGACGAAAAATAATAGTTACATGTTTTCCTTGGTTTAAGGAAACTACCCCACGATTTTTAAACGGTCATAATTTTTTCATACGTTAATAATTTTTTAAAAAATTGTTAGACCATTAACCGAACCAATAACCGTTGACTTTGGTTTTGGTTAAGGGTAATAACTGAATTGAACCGAATTATGCATACCCGTAAAAGTAGTTGTGTTCCCCGCCGCATCGCGCGGGCATACTACTAGTATTACAATATATAGCTCTACTTGAGTACGATTTTTAGTCCCACAATAATATCTTAACCATAAGATACTAGGTTTTTAAAACAAATACTGGTATTATTTTGAATTGCATTCACGAATCTCTAGAAAAAATAAACAAAACTTTTTTTGTATGTCATAATTATAAATGTTACGTACATGATTCAAATTCGAACATATGATACGAGTAGCAATGTAGCATTAAATAAATAAATTTTCAATTGCCTATAATAACTACATGAATCAGTCTGAACATATTAATGGTATACCACTTGAGTATATGAACAGCGTAGAATTATTAAATACATTTTTAGATGCGGATATTAAATGCTATTTGAATTATGTCAAAGTATGTAAGTTGTGTACGCTAGTGAGGCTTTCGTCAAGTGGTGTGGGGGAGGGTGTATAAGGTGAGGTCAGGAGTTCGAACCATTTTACAGATGATAAGGGTGAATATTAGGGGAATATTAGGTGAGGTTGTAATTAGCCGTTAAAAAAATGTAATTTGTGAACATTTAGAAACGATGGTGGCGCATCTTGTTTTCCCGCTATCTTAATGTAATTTTTACACTTATGGAATAAAAATAAAAATATTATTTCTTTTGTTACAATTTAATATATTATATGAGTTAGATTTGAGTAGGGCTGTTCAAATCACTCGTCGCTCGTTCGAAAAATGCTCGCTTGATAGTCCTCCCCGTTGTAAATGAACCGATTGTCTCGGTTCGGTTTGTTAATGAGCCAAGCATAAGCAAAGGTCCTCTCGGCTTGGTTCGACTCGAATAAATTATACACACACACACACCCACAAATAATAGTACTATTTATGCAAATAAAAGATGACTAGCCTGGTTTATCAAATAAAAATTTAACACAAAGTTTAATAGTAAAACGCTAAGTAGTAACGTGACAGCCTTGACTTCTTTATATTATTAGTCATCCGTCGCTAATCGATGCTTGATGTCACCCTACGCCACAATGCGACAATTGTTTTCTGTAGTATGGTCATTGCTTCACCAACCTAAGCCTCATTCTCGGACGCTCCGACCTTAATATTAGTGTCCTCATCGGACAGTTCGACTTTAGTTGTCACTCGAAAACGAAAACATTGAAGAAAACATCTCAGTTTCATAGTTGTCCAAATTACTGTACGCTCGAAAAATGCTCGCTCGCTTTTCGGCTCGGTTGTAAACGAGTCGCTCAGCTCGATTCGATTTGTAAATGAGACAAACATGAACAAAGGTCCGTTCACTTCAACTCGACTCGGCTCGTAAACCGCCCTAGATTTGAGTATCTCTTTACTTATACACAAACCCATAGTTTTTATTACCCTAAAAACTACTTTTACACTTTTTACAAGTTAATTAGTATTGAATATTATTACAACTTCAAGGGCAACAATAAAGATATACTCACATCAAATATAAAAATAACTAGTTTTTATCCCGGGAGCGTCCCGGGTTGAAATATCTAATATAACATAATAAAATATCTAATATGACAACATACTTAATGACTTGCCAATATATGATTAATGATTATTATTATTATTATTATTTATTTTAAACAAATCTCTGCCATAAGTTATCATATTCAAATATAAAAAAACGAATCTCTGCCATTACAAAATATTATATAATGTCAAATGAATTCGGAAGTTTGTAATCGATCATTCTAAAAAGAACTAACATGAAATAAGGAAAAAAAGTTATTTATTGAAATATCGAATGCATTAGTCTAAGGGTTATGTGATGCGTTAAAAAATTCATGGGTATATGATCGGGTATATAGTTCGGGTATTTGGGTATGTGGTTTCGGGTAATTGGGTCGGGTATTACCTAATCCCATGCCCGACCCAAACCCACATTTTTTTTAAACTAATCCCAACCCTAACACAATACTTGTCTGGTTACAAAAAATAGTCGTTTTTTCTCCGTTTTTTATATAGCACTATGGTACTCGTTGGAAAGATAATAAAACGCTCGTTAATTTGGTGTAACTTTTTTCTTTAAAAAATCTCGTATATAAAAGATATTAACGTTTAACAGTTATAGGAGGAAACATGAGAGAAAATAAAGGTTTAATATTTACATTTAGTAGATTAGGTATTTAATAGATTAGGTTAAACCATATTTATTCCTTTTTTTAATTGTCTAGAGTTGCCACATCACATCCTATGTGACATCTCTCAAAGAAGAGATTGCATAATATTATAACATGTAGGATTATTAGCTTTGCAATATATAGATACATTCTAAGAAACAAAACAATCCCAAACTCATTAAACAAGTCAACTTTGAAGAGCCTTGTATATGACAACAAAGCAAGGAAGAATAGCCCTTGGATTAAAAACATACAACTCCTCAACACTAGAGTACAACCCACCACTTCCAGCCACCGAGTCATACAACCCATCCTCTCCCGACGGCGCGTCTTCCCCCACGCGCTTCACTTTCCCGGCAATCACCCGACACACCAACATCGCCCGACGCTCACCCATCGTTCCACCACCTAGACAATCATGTGCCCTCCCACTACTCGCCGTTGTCAATACCCCAACACCACCATCACAACCACCACCACTACTCACCATCGTCCGTATGCCACCCTTCACCCCACCACCACCGCCGCCACCACCGCCGCCGCCACCACTCACCGTCGTCCGTATGCCAACCTTCACCCCACCACCGCTGCCACCGCTACTACCTTCGCCACCGCCGCCGGAGGGTCCACCGGACTTAGGGTTTTGGAGCCCGTGGCGGATGACGTGGCATACACCGCAGTTGACGGCGGTGCAAAGGGTGGTGGAGTTACGGGCGCCAAGAGGGCAGGCGACGGTGGTGCAGTGGAATCGGAGGAGCTCATTGCCGTCGGCGGCGCAGCGCGTGGCGGCGGCGGTGGCGCGTAGCTTGACGGCATCACGGCAGTCTTCGAAACGTTGGATGGTGCGGCGCGTGTTGTTGACCTTTAGGATTCGTTCGATTGTGAAGATAGGTTGATTGGGTTTTAGCCAGCTTGATTTGAATATTATTTCCACTATGTTTCGACCCGAATCTTCTGGACCTAGCTCCGACACTGTTCGTATAAAAAAATATGTTAGTGAAGTTACAAATATGCCCTTGCTACAAGTGGCAAGTACAATTAAGACACTAGAATATTGAAGTGTTAGTGTCGGTGGATGATCTATTTGTTGCGTTTAAGTTATTGTTTTTTAATGTATTTAAGTAATGTAAAAAAAATCAAATATACATCAAGATAATGAAATGGAAGGTTAGGGGCTGTTTGATTAATTAAGTGCTTAATCATTAAAAGGTCTGAATGATTAAATGCTAAATTATTAAATTAAACCTCTTACTTTAATGTATGTATGTTCCACAAGTTATCTAAAAATAACCTTTTTATTGAAATATTTTATATATTTTGTAAAATTTTCAAAATTCAAACGGTTTAACATGTAACGCAAGGTTGTGTTTAATTTTTTTTTTGCGTCGTTACTTGAGAGGTAAATCAAATTTAGTGAACAATCTAAGGAAATCTTGTTTCGACTAAAGTGATCTAACAGTATATATGAATATTTTTTTTTTAAAAATCAAATTTCTTTTGAGTAGTGATGGAGATTGAAATGGAATCATTTCTTTAATGTATTTTACATGTTTCAATTAAATTTAAGGATAACTCATTGTTGGTAAGAGTGATAATGACAATGCAGAAAACTTGTTATTTTCGTCTTTATGAGGTGGTAGATGCCAATAAACATAAATAGTAACAACTTTTAAGGAGGAACATGAGCATAGACGACAAGTGAAAATAAATAGTAACAATTTATTGAGCTAGGACAAGCAATGACACTTGTAGGCAAGCGAACAAAAATAATGTCTATGCATGTAAACAATATATCTTTTTAAAATTTTAATATTAAATGAATAATATTTATTTTTATATAATATACTTTTTTTTGTTAGAAAACAAAAAGATTAGCAATCTCTATTGTGGGGTAGTGGTAGGAAGTCGGAGTTATCTACTTGAGACCCAGATTCGATTCTCACTAGCAATACTTTAGAGGGGGCATTGTGGCTCGGTGAAGGAAGACTGTGATCTTCAGTTCGATCCTGAGAGCGTCTGGGTTTTACCACTAGTGGGCCTTTGGGTGGTTAGGTTTTTTCAAAAACGGGGGACAACTTGGTGCACTTTAGGGTTCCATACGGCCGTGTTGGGTCAGCTGGGGGTGGCCTTTTGCCATTGGGTCACCCCGTGCAAAATACCTTGACAATTCAATGTTTATTGGCCGTTAAAAAAACAAAAATATTACCGGCATGTCTCACGGCTTGATGATGTTCCAAGCTCTCAATTTTCGGGAAGACTTCTCCACATTTTGAACACACACAAATGGTGCTTCTTGGTATTGTATACCTGCGTTATCATTCGCAACCAAACAGTTTATTAAATCAATTTATGGTTTATTCGGTTGATTCAAATTTGTTTTCTCTAATTAAGATTGTTTAATTTGGATGTAAATCAAATTTAGGTTGATACGTATCTAGATTTGAACAAAACGCTATATTTTTATAAATAAGAAAAATTAAACATATATAAATCAAATAGAAATACCATTTCTTTAAATGGCTAACTCATACATCCTTTAACTTTATTCAAAAATCAATATATAGTCCGTCTACCCGCGCCTCGTAATTCTTGTTGGTATCGCTTTAATGAAAAAAAAAAAAACATATTGCCTATCCTAAGACTTAAATCTTCACCACTTAAAAAAAAAACACCTTGATGGATATTCAAATTCAGATGATTATGTCAGTTTGGTTAGAAACACATAAATTTGTAATTAACATGTTTCAAAAATGGATTTCAGAATTTAAATGTGTCTCTAATCCAAATAAAAAAAACTAAAAACCTTGAACTTTCAGTTTTTTAGTTTTTTACCCTATTCGAAAAATTAGATAATTAAATAAATACTAGAATGATATTGAGATTAACCTTGAAGGATCAACAATGGTATGACATTCATAACATCCAGAAAGCTTTCTAAACTGCATGCCTCTTGAAGACGATGTATAACTTCCATGAGTCTTGGAAGTAGAAGACGACCCACCATCAGTCAACTGTTTTCTCCGGCTAATAACACCGGAGTTCACACCAACAGTGCTACTCTCCGGCGAGTTATCAGCCCTATGAACCACCCTTGTATTCCCATGCACAACATCCCTAAAACTACATATGGAGCTACAAGATTTAAGTTTTGAGTACCCATTAAGGTTCTTAACCTCTTCATGGGCCTTATTGGTCCCCACAACGTCCATTTGTTTGCAGGTTAATAAGTTTTTGAATTGATCCCATGATGATGATGAAGGGTTTTGTTGTTTGGATTTGGGTTTAGGTTTAGGTTTTTGTTGCTTCTTGCGCTTTGTGGGTTGTTCCTTTTGTGTCTCGGAAGAGAATGGGAGAGTGAGAAGTGCCATGAGAGAGAGAGAGAGAGAGAGAGAGAGAGAGAGAGAGAGAGAGAGATGATTGTTGAAGGTTTTTTGGTTCCTTTAATGGTGTATGAGATCTTAAAGAAAGGGTAGATAGATAGGAGGCAATGGAGTGGAGAGGGTGGGGGTATATTTTATTTTATCTGATTCAATAAAATTAAAATTTTATAACTTTATTGGTGTATCCTTTTTGTTTTATGTATGCACAATAAAATAAATCAAACAATAAGGAGATTTTACATGAGTCCTTTAGTGCTTCGTGGTCCTTTTAAATCTAAATATGATTAATTAATAATCATGAGTTTGAGATTAAGCAGTAACATATATGTTCTGGGTATTTATTATTTAAGGTGTAGAGGAAACACGATTGTAGGGACTTTATACGCAGCCCCTAATGGTGAAGAAAAGCCCACAGACTCAGAGCCAAACCCACGTGCCTCGCAGCAGCCCAACCCGCATGCACGGAGCCCCTAGCCCACCCGTCTCCCTGTTCCAAGGAAAACCCAGCCCCCATACCCGCCTGAAGGCACGACGGTGGTAAATCAGTAAAACCTGGAGGAATCATGAGTCAACCACAAGGGCCCTGAGTATCTCCATCACTTTCAATGTCCACTGGACTATACACTGAAGGACGGAATACGTACTATTATTGTTAAATAATATAAACTAGTTTTCTACCTCCTACCTTATGGTGAGAAAAAGTAAGTCTCCCTAAGTAAAAGATGAACATAAACCAACATACAAAAAAACATTATCGGGAATTTAGGTCTTAAAACGCTAATGAATCAAATACTTGGATAAGATCAATTAAACCAAATTCATGACCAGTACCGATTCTGATTAACTAAAAAAACAACATTATCGTTGAAATTAGGTCTAAACATATGACATGCTAAAACCGCCAATGATGCAATTGTCATATAACACATTAAATCAATCATCTAAATTGTATCGATGATCAACAGTGCTAACGTTAATCAACATCTGATTCTAGAAAATAAAACCATAAATGAGACTGACTTTGAAAGAATGTTTTGACTATCCTTTCATGAAAACTAAAAGAACTGATGTTATAAAAGGGCTAGGGTTTCAACAGTTTGCAGAACCCTAACGCCCACACTAAAGTAGCAAAATGTCATCTTCCTCAGCTTGATCATACTAAATGTAAAATTGGTAGTAATTACTCCCTCATCTTATTTTAAATGTCTACTTTTCTACTTTTTGTCGTTTCAAATTAAATGTCCATTTCTAAGCAATTTCTAGTTTTACCCATGAAAAACAAAAGACAATAAAAAATTTGAAATAATAACTTGAGGATATTATTGTCATTTTACATAAAAGACAAAAGACAATCTTAATATGTGTATTGGTGGGCCCAATAACATCTAAAATGAGACGGAGAGAGTACTAACTATAAATGCAAACCTTGCAATCCTCTTAAAGATTGAAAGGATAGGGTACCTAATCTTGGCGCGGATTATAACACTATCCCATAAAATGCATCAACTACAAGGAGGCCGCGGAGACCCAATCCGCGGACATCAACTTCATTTCATAAGCAACGTCAATCCCCTGATGTTCACAGAGCAAGAACCACGCGAGATGATATAATTACGCACGGGATCACTTCCGCTGTGTGATGTCAACATTATAAAGGGATCTCCGCGCGTGAGCCCACACGCGGAATATTCGACTAACACCAGCTTTTGGTACGAGGATGTACAGAAGATCAAGAATGAAGAGGATCCAGTCACACGCTGAGCAAGCTCTGCGCCAACCAGAGACTGACACGTGTCATGGGTGGTCCAACAACCCCTGACAACGTACAGTGATATGATTGCTTCCATGCTTCCACCTATGCCGCTGTGAACAGTATACATCAGAACACTGTGCAGGCATATCCTGCTGCCAGATGTCACGTCAGACACCACTAGTTGGTCAACCATGCTATGTCAGAGAGAAGCGCCGCCTCCGCCCAATCACGTTGCGACACGTGGACTTCCAGCAAGGCAGATCATACCTTCTCTCACATCAGCATTACTTACCACAAGCTACCCACCCATTTCATGGGCCGAAGATACCTTGGACCCGAGAATTAGGCCCAAGATTATCACTTATACCATGGGCCACGTTAGCTGGCCCATGCTTTCCCTATAAATAGGAGATCACTTCTCCTTTGCAAAAGGTCGAACAACTCAGGCAAGAATAGCAAAAAGAAAGGGGTAGCTTTAGAATACTTGTAACAATCATCCTTATATTTCTCGAGTAATAAAGATATCTCGTTACACAATGGACGTAAGTCAATCTAGACCGAACCACTTACATCTTTGTGTTCTGACATACAACACACACTTCACACTATTTATCTTCTACAAGAGTTCGGTTTCGGTTATTTTGTTTGAGCAAAGGATTATAATCTGAGCAAACACGAGTATTAAACCAAACTTACTCATCTTTAGGGTAGGTTATACACGTTGTTTTGTTCCTTTGCATTTATGAACCGATTCAGAAAAGTGAAATTACTAGGATGTTTGATGTTTTGATTCAAGAAAACCAAGAAAACATGGTATAAAAGTTGTACAATTGCAATCAAAACCCAATATCAAAAAAAAAATCATTGTTCTTCTAAGAATGTTGTTTATGCTACAAGAAACAAGTGGAGACCGCCTATCTAGAAAAGAACTACGATATTGCTTCACGAAGTTATGGTACCAGTATTAAACAGGGGTAAAAACGAGGCGAGCCGAGCTCGACCAACCTCGAGCTCAGGATTAAGCTTGAATTACTTATGAGAACTCGAGCTCGGCTTGGTTGAAACTTTGTTTTCAAAGCTCGAGCTCGGCTCGTTGGAAATTTCTTAAGCTCGAGTTCAACTCGGGTCGGCTCATTTACTATCTAGTAGTTAATATATTAAATAAAAATTATATATATAATAGGCTCCTGAGGTCGATAAATGAAGCTCTGCTCGGGGCTCGTTTATTAAACACATTTAAATAAGGGGTAAATATTATTAAATATTAGAGAAAATTGCTCGAATAGTCCCTGTGATTTGCACAATTTTCACCTATAGTCCTCAAGTTTCCAAAATTATAGGTATAGTCCCGAAACAGTGAACTTTTTGCACTCGGATAGTCCCTAGAGCTAACTGAGGTTAAATAATCCAGTTAAGTGGGTGTGAAATTACTAAAATACCCTTACCCCAATAAAAATAAAAAAAATCAATTAATTAATAAAATATAAAGATGGCCCACTTAACCCCCTTAGCGAATTATTTTTCTCCACCTATTTTAGTGGGGCCCACCAACTTCATCTTCCCCACTCTATCACCACCACCACCCACGACCACCACCTATCCCCTTCCCCCATATAAAAATCCCAAACCACCTATCCCTTGTACCTGCTCACATACACACACAACAAGAAACAAAACCATTGGAGAGAGCTGAGAAAGAAAGCTGACTCGAGCTTCAATCGAACCACCAAAACCATCAGACCACCATGTCGGGCAACCAAAACAACAACCACAGGCTGAACCATAACCATACCGAGCCACAACCATAACGAACAACCACTCAGCACCATCGTGACCACAATCGAACCATAAACCTACCGAACCACCACCGATTACCAAACCCAGCAACTACCGAAGGCCACCACAGGCTGATTTCGAACAGAACCACCACCAGCTTCGTCACCACAGTACCAAACGAACCACCAACTTCGATGGAGTCCAGCGGCAGCGACGATTAAAGTTCCGAGTAAGGGATTCTGATTAGTTGGTGAGTTTTGTGGCAGGACACGAATTAGATTTCTGCTCTCTCTCTCTCTTGCTCTCTGACTCTCTCTCTTCTACTCTCTCTCTCTCTCTCTCGATCTGTAAGGTAGGAGATGCTCTCTCTCCTTGCTCTCTGACTCTCTCTCTCTTGCTCTCTGACTCTCTCTCTTCTGCTCTCTCTCTCTCTCTCTCTTGATATTGTTTCGATCCCATGTATAGGCAGGTTCATCAGTTTGATCGTGTTTTAAAATGAAGGGGGAGGTGCAGGTTGGTGGTGGTGGTGGTGGTGGGTGGTGGTGGTGGTTGGTGGTTGGTGGTGGTGATGGTGATAGGGTGGGGAAGATGAAGTTGGTGGGCCCCACTAAAATAGGTGGAGAAAAATAATTGGCTAAGGGGGTTAAGTGGGTCATCTTTATATTTTATTAATTAATTAATTTTTTATATTTTTATTGGGGTAAGGGTATTTTAGTAATTTCACACCCACTTAACTGGATTATTTAACCTCAGTTAGCTCCAGGGACTATCCGAGTGCAAAAGGTTCACTGTTTCGGGACTATACCTGTAATTTTGGAAACTTGAGGACTATAGGTGAAAATTGTGCAAACCACAGGGACTATTCGAGCAATTTTCTCTAAATATTAGCAAAACAAATATTACACAAAGGCTCGATAAGGCTAGACGAGCCTCATATACCAGGCTCGAGCTCGATTAACAAACGAGTTTTGTTTTAGGCTCAAGCTCGCCTCGGGCTTAATAAGGCTCGACTTATTTCAGACTTTTTACTGAGCCAAGCTCGAGTGGCTCGCGAGCTGGTTGGCTCTTTTGCACCCCTAGTTTAGTGACCATATGTGATACATGTCTTTCTTAGGGCAATGAGCCCAAGTTGGCAAGAGTAAAAGATATACGCAGAACCTAACATCTTTTTTATATCAATCGATGTGCGTTTTCATAGTTTTCTTGTATGAATGTAAAAAATAAGTCGTTTATTTTTTTACTTTTGATTTTCAAGACTAAAAATGCATAAACAACAAAAGAAACAAATTCACGACAAAAAATAAGAGTTTTCAAGGATGACAGTTCCCTCACACACCCCGTGCTTAATCCCTCAAGAAAGGACAAAATAAGCTATCCCACACTGGTTCGTGCTTGATGAAACACGCCCCCGTGCCTGATTCCACAAGAAAAAACAAAAGGATAATAGACCCACAAAGTCATCTTGGGTCGTGTCTCAACTCACACACCCACGTGTCACATCACGCAGAAGAAGACAAAAAAAGGACAGTGGACCCTAAAAAGTTGACTAGGGCAGTGCCCCTTGTCATGCCTCATGCTTGTTGTATAAACTCTTCGACGAAAGACAAAAGATACAAAAAAAAATCAACCACACTTGTTGTGCCTCCTTAAACACATGGTCGTGCCCGTTCCCCTAATCAGCCTATAAATAGAGAGCCAAACTTGGCATTTTTTCATCATTTGATATCCAATCACACCCACTTTCCACCACTATCCACCACTATCTACCATCATTCACCGTACTATTTTCTATCTTGTATTTATGTTTAGGTTTGTCTAGGTATCTAAGATTGTAAGAACTCCCATTTATAACAATTTAGTCTTATTTTTTTAACATTTTTATTAATACCAGTTTGGTGATGTTCGTCATGGCCATTCTTGGCTAAAGTTCTTGCATCACTTGGTAAATATGGATTTTCAATGTCTTTTTAACTTTTTAGTTTTGGACTTTTCACTTGATACGTGTTAATGACTTTAAATAATCTTTTTGTTATATTGAAAGTGAGTTTTAATTCATCCATTACTTTATGTTTGTTTATTCAAGCATTCGTGTCTTCACGTTTTTATAAAAACACATTAACTACTTGGAATAAGGGTTAGAAGTATGGTTTGGGTTAAGTTATTGCCTTGCATGGAGATATGGTTTATTCGATGTGCAAGGACTTGGTTTGATACATTTCTACCACTCTTGTGGAGATAGCACCAAATCAACAGGTCCATGGTAGTTAATGGTTCAAATCCCATATGAGCATATCTTATTTAATATTTTCCTTTTTTTGCGGGATGGTTGTCTTGCTGCTTCTAACCAATATAGTTGAGTGTAACGCTTGCCAAAAACGTAAACCTAAAGATTTTATTTCTATCATATTTTCGATAACCGATGATGGAAATTAATCAAAATCTGTGAGCTATCGTTTCAAGAGTTTAAAGTCAATTAAATTCACCAATTTTGAGTTTTTAATGTTTTGTCGGTTGTCTTTAAATGAAAACTCATCAACCGGAATCTAGATGGCAATGTCAAATATTTGGGATTCTGGAAAGCATGTATCTTCACACTAAAATTGCATTTTTCTGAAGTTAGAAATGTTAAATTTGACAAATTTTATCAATAGGGCAACTTAGTAATTTTCAGTTGAAAAAATTTTCCCATTCACCCAAAATGTTTAGGCGAATGAGTGAAATCTAAGTGTGGATTGGGACGAATAAATGAAATTTATTTCATTAGTGTTTCATTTGTGTGAAATATAATCATTCGTTTCAAAATTTAGACGAATGAGAGAAAATAACTCATTCGTCTGAGTTATTTCACGCGAATGAAGATTTAGTTTATAAAGAACGGTGATGATTGGTTTTTCATTCCACAGTCAAACATCTCATTCGCCCAAAACCCTATAATTAGTATTTTAATTAAAAATTCCAAAGACGACTTTTTGCTGTTAAATTTATTATTGCTAACTTGTTCTCCATCATCTCAGTCTCAGGTATCCAATGCAGCTTTTGAATGATTTAAAGACTTCAAAACGAGCCCTAATTCTATGATTTTAGTATCGAACTTTATTTTAGATTAATAAACCACTTAAAACATGATAGTTATGTGTAAAAATGTTTAGGCTTTGTTTATCGGTTATATTAGAACAAATAAATCGAACATTTGATGATTCAAATTTCAGACAATTTTGAACATGGTGAATGAGGCCATTCGTGCAAACATTTCAGACGAATGGAGCTCATTCGTGTCTAAACCATCTCATTTGTGTGATCATATCAGACGGATGAAGATAAATATGACTCATTCGCCTCTTCGATTTCAAAAGGTGATCATTTGTTCAAAAATTGTTCGATTTTAGGTGTTTTGTCGTCGATTATCATGTGTGTTCATCTAAATAATGTTTAATTTGAATGTTGGATGTTACAGAAATGGCAGAGTGGAAGTAGGAACAGAAACCATAACATCTGTGGATATTTAGGTGACGTGCCAGACAAATATGAAGAATTTTGAGGAACAATCGCGTTTCTTAGAAGATCTCAGATAGTTCATGCCATTTCTCATCAACATGCTGTTTATGTTGATCACCATCATGAATTCTGGACTAATGGCTCACTAGATTTTGAAGACGGACATTCAGTTATCAGAAGTCGAATTCAAGGACATGAGATTAGATTTGCTGAAGATGATATCCGCATAATTTTGAAATTTGGAGACAGTCCAATAGATCCATTATCCTTAAGCTGTAAAGTTTAAATAGGATGCTTCTTGAGAGCCAAATATTTTGGACCAATCATAGATTTGCTTCTAAGCAAATCAAACTTGTGTGTGCCATTCATGTATCTATTACATGTTGTGATTCACTGTTTGGGTTCAAGATGAACATGTTTTGACGTGCATAGAGATACTACATGTTCTACTGTTGTTGCCCTGATTTTGAATAAACCATTCCACTTCTCGGGAATGTTCTTTCAATACATAAAGGAATTCGATGATGGCACAAGACATGCTGTTGATAAGTTTCTCTTATATCCAAAATTCATGCAGATGATTTTTGATGATAAGTTGCCAAATCTTGCGAAGCATTCTTTCCAAATCGGATCAGTGGATAATATGGATCTAACTACATTGAATAGATTACAATCTTACAGAGGCAAAGTTGATCATGAAAAGCCTCCAATGAGAAGATTATTTGGGCACCTTACCAATTTGAACTATAAATCCAGAAGATGATGAATGGAGACATTCTAACAGTGATTCTGAGGATGATAGATCTTTGGTTGATCCACTTGCAACAAAGAAGAGAAAGGGTAAGGCTGTTGCTGAAAGCTCAAGCAAGAAAGCAAAGAAAGCCACGAAATCTAAGGCTGTTGAAGCAAAGTCTAAGAAAGGAAAGAAAACATTGTTAATTGATGAAGATACAGATGTTGATGAAGGTTCGGATGACGAGAATGAAGGTGATAGTGAAGCTGATACATAATCAGATAGTGCTATTCTACATAAGGCCAGAAAGGAATGATCAGTAACTACTGATATGGATGAATTAGTGGCTACTCAATTACAAAGGGATTTAGAAAAGGAAACTGATTTCGTTCCTGAAACTGAAGCGTTAAATCTAGAAGACCTTATGGGTTCATCGGTGGCTGCCTTCTAAATCTAAAGGACGAAAGAAGAGCATGTCCAAACGAGAAACGAAGAAATCAAAAAGGGTAAAGGAACTTGCAAGTATATTGAAGATAGGAACATCTGAAACAACAACGACTGCACCAACAACAGCTGCAATGTGATACCCGCCGAAATCACAGGTCATGATCCATACATACTCTCACCATTTTGTCAATTCCAGTAGTGTATTATGCATTTTATTACAGTACATGTGTCATCCCGAGTCTATCAAGGCCCATGATAGTTCAGGAATCCATTACAGAGTCCCATTTACCCATGCAAACCCGGACATTCATGAGACATTTTGTGAATACTCATCACATAATTACCACGAGTTAACAAGACGTTATATGGATTTAACACCACGTTATTATCACATAATAATCCATGCACATGTTACCAATGATTTAACACAATATTCATGAACCTCATATCCTCATGAATGGATCCATTACTTGATCATTAGATTTTCGGCCATACTCATATAAATACAAATGTGTAAGGTTTGATCATAATCAACATAACATAACTTGCTACCAATCAATACATGAATGTACATATACATGTACACGCATGAACAAGCATGTTAATCAAAACTATCCTATTATACATACATATATATATATATATATATATATATATATATATATATATATATATATATATATATATCCACAGCACACACATATACATGTGTGAGTGTGATTGTGACTAGACAAACAACCTATGGATATGTATATATATATAGGTATAGGTTCCTGTACAAAGTATATTTTTCGTACAGAGTGTGAGAAGTCTATATAATCATTGTGTTTTAAAGTTTGGCTATAATGTTTTTTATTCCTTTTGTATTGATTTATATAGAAAAACACCAAACGTTACAATTTAAAACACAATCAAACGTATTCTAGACATTAAATTTAAAACATACTGATTACTATCTTCGTAGGGTGTTTTAGATTGAATGTCGAGAATACATTAATTAGTGTTTTAAATTGTTAATTTTTGTGTTTTTCTATATAATACTATGCCAAAGGAACATAAAACATCATGCCTAAAATTTAAAACACAATGCCTATATAGACTTCTCACACTTTGTACGAAAAATGCACTTTGTATAGGAACCTCACCCTATATATATATATATATATATATATATACACGACTACATATACACACATAAGGCTATTGTTTGGAACTATCCATGCTATCCTACACACACACACACACACACCCTACGCGACACACACACACATACACACACATACACACATCGCATATACACACAAATATACATCTACATTCACAAATTCACATCATAATTTCCCATGGATTGCATTAGAATGGAAGGTTAGACAATCCACAAGGTCATTCTTACACAAGTTGACCTTCCTAAAACCTCATTTCCCTTCCCAACTTTCGGCTCCTAGCCACCCTACACAAACAAAACACATAACACCATCCAACAATCACTAAAATCCACGAGGTTCATCAATTTGAAGCTTTGACATCTTACCCCATTGATCTAGACCATTTTGACTTCCAAAATCATCCATGACACTATACAAAAATCGGCCAATTATAGTTCCAAGGAAGGGCATGCTCACAATTGTCAACACATTGCCAAAATTGCCAAAACACCTTTTATATTATCAATTCTAGAAAATTTCACTTACCATATAAACTCAACACCATCCACATCCACTTTTCCTCTCTCTTTCTCTCTCGTATATATATGTATGTATGTACATCCCAATTGATCACCACAACAAACTAAACACTTGAAAACACACTTAACACCTTCACCTCACTTCCTTTTTCCTTGTTATCCTTCCGGCCGCACAAGCAGACCCGAGAGGGTCGTGTTCGATCAATCATCACCATCATACACTAGTTACCACCCATAATCGAGCACTTGGAAGTCACAATGTGGATGATCAATAGCATACATCTCATTTTTCCTTCGGCTATAACTAAGGTTAGTTTGAATCGAACCAAACTCTCTTTTCTCTTGTTATTTCGATCGCATTTGAGGATCACCCGAACCCATACCATTGAGCACACTTGCACACATAAGTAGAACACCTAAACATTGATTAAACACTCAAATTTTACTTTAATATTTCGGATATATACATACACACATACATTCATACATACGATGCATATACATACACTAGAGGGCACCTTTGAACATTATATATACACACACACACACATACGAGTATGTGCGTGTATGTATAGGGCGGAAAACAAGCTACAAGACCATGGTTTTTATAAATAATCATAACTTGTTTAATAGAGACAACTTGGGAAACATGTGTTAACGTAACCGAAAACATACGTTAATGAGCTTTAACACTAGAGTTTTCTTTTAAACATACGTTAATGACCAAATGGTATGTGTTAACAAAGGGAAAATGCTTTTATGTGTTAATTTGATACAAAATGGCCTTATATGTTAACATGTCACTTTTGGATACAAATAACCAACACACAGGGTAACACATAGGAATCCAGGACAATTGTTTTGCCACTAATGGCTAACCATGATTTTAATAACGATAAAAATGACCTTTTCAACACATATAGTGTGTGACATATATGGACAATGATACAAA
The DNA here is from genome assembly GCA_032199755.1 of Ambrosia artemisiifolia. NCBI lineage: Eukaryota > Viridiplantae > Streptophyta > Magnoliopsida > Asterales > Asteraceae > Ambrosia > Ambrosia artemisiifolia. Next base: position 3,021,626 of record CM063529.1, on the reverse strand, counting down.
AACACATAGTCCATTGATATTCAAGTCGGGTAAACAAATGCATGGTAAATAGTAAAATCATAGACTTAAGTTGCCTTTAATGAATTTAGGGCATCCCAGTCCTGAAATTTCCACGTCAGACACAGTCAAGTTTAGCAGTCAGACATCAGGTGAGTTCCCACAGTCCCATTTTCACTGTTTTACATTTTTCCAGGGGAAAAACATGTGTACAATTTTTAGTTACAATTCTGACAATTATGTGAACATGAGACAACAAGGTTCAGGATCCATAAATGTCACACCCTCAAATTTCCACTACGAGGTTTTACCGCGAGGCGCATGACATACCAGGATCCCATAGCCATAAGTCATATGAACGAACTCTAAATGCCCAAACCATTTAGTTCGTTTTCCAAAAACCAAGTTTAGTTAAGCTGCGGAAGCGTAACCAAATTAAACCTTTTAAAAACCATGCGCAAAACAACGCGCCCACATCAAATCATATGAAAGAAAACGTATAAGCATGATATATAATTTAGGTGTATGCCCAAGACCCAAATGCAGTGAACTTGCAGTGCTTCCTAATCGTGACACCGAAAGCTAACTACCTACAAAAGCATGTAAATGGTGGGTCAACAAACAATGTTGGTGAGTTCACTTAGTAAAGTAGGTGAGTAAGTAAAAGCGTAGGTTTCCCAAACCATGTAACCAAGTAAAAGCGTCGGTCTCCCAGACCACATAACAACAAGTAAGGGTGTCGGCCTCCCCGGCCACAATTAAACAGCTAATTCACATGCCAGGGGTAGCTAACCCACTCATGATAACTAATACCGGCGAATACCAAACTACTAATGAACGAGTTCCCACAACAGGGAGTATAGTGCCTTGCGTCATTGCCCATCAACAATAACATATGTTTTAAGTTATCAGTTCACACCCATGCTCCCAGCACGATGTGAGGTTTGTTAAACCTAATAGCGCTATCAACTAGTAACCCGCTTGCCCACCCGGCAATTGATTCGGTATTTTGAAGGACTTAAATGATAGGGTTGGTTTAGTTCATCAAGGACATATAGCATGAATTAGTAACAGTAGATTCACCCCGTGAACCATGCACCCCAAAACCCGGGATGTGTAAAAGTAGTCCCAAACCGGACTAGAAACATTAAGTAAGTTGTCTCAACCCGAGACGCATGGTTTCGAGAAAAGAGTAGTGGAACTCACCTTAGGTTGCAAGTGAATTATCCAAATTCCACAAATAGTAAAGTGCTACCGACACCCTATTACAAATGTCACTAGGTGAGTATATGTGCATAACCAAGACACCATATAACTCGTTTATCCGAGACTTTTAAAAGTTCAAAACCGTGTAGTGACACCTAATGACTCTACATGAACAAGTATGTCCTACGTATCCCCTTGGTGATCACAGTGATTATTATGAGTTTAAATACATCAAATACATCTCATACAAGTTTCCATACAAGTTCATGTCAAATACATACCATATAAGACTCCAAACAGTCACATAAAGATCCCATACACAATCTGCGTTTTTAGGGCAGATTGTGCGCTGTGAAAAACAATTTATTTAAAATACTTAACCAATGAATTAAAGTTCCAAATTTTTACTGAGTATTCATGGGGATTCGGTTGCAAATGTGTATTTTTGTTTTGTTTTAAAACCAAACAAAAAAATTATTAAAATTCATACAACACAGCTATGTCCAGAAAATTTCCACAACATGTCAGTTTAGTACAAAAATTCCCAAAAATTGTGTATTCATCCAAACGGGATGAATCCACTTGAAAAGCCTAGTTTTTCCAATTTCAACCTACTGTACAAATTTCAAAGCTTAAATCTTTGTAAATCTCAAGTTATGACCATTTAAAGTTGACCCAATTTACAAATCCGAAAATCTGATATGACCTCTAATCAAATAAAATTCCAAAAATGACTCAAACGATGTCCAAATCTGATGATTTTGCCCATTATGAAAAGCGAAGACCATGTGCATTACAATCATGCAAAGAAATCATCAAAAAAATAAATTTAACATCGCAACACAGACCCTACAAAACGTCATAACGAATCTGCCAGAATCTGAAACTTGCATCCCAAGTTATTCACAAACCCTAATTATGCATAAAAAATCTCTAATACATGCATAACCCATATTATCATGATCAAAAACATATATTATCATACAAAAACCCTAATTATGATTACTAAAAACAATCATCATCATCAAATCATCATGAACATTCAAGAACTCCTACTAACACATATTATGCGATAATGTATATATGTATGCTCCATGATTTTTAAACTTTTCAAGCATTATTAATCATCATAAAACATGTAAAGATTATACCTTTCAATGCAAGAGTCCTCAAAGCCTAGAGATTACACCCAAACTAGCTTGAAGAGGTGATTAAGATTGATGTTTGTTGAAAAGTGAGAGTGTGAGGGTGGGGGTTGTTTTACGGCGCAAAGGGTTAGGGGGGTTAGGGTTTATATATATTTTTTTGTTTCCTAATTATAAGGGAACTTGGCTTGTTGCCCAAGCAATTAGGTTTTAGGGCCCTTTTAGTCCACTAATTTGACCCGTTAACCATGTTTTAGCCCAATACCGGACCCAATAATATTAACCACCCTATCGTGCATAAAAACCATTGTTTTTATCATCTCATAACATATTAATCATAGAGTGCACGTAATTTGCATGGTTTACGTACTAACTTTCAGTTAAGCGGTAATTCACATAAACATGTAATCCACATAAACATGTTACTTCACGTTCATCATAATTCAATTGTACACATTATCATGTATGCGTGACAATTCACCAACGTTCGGGATACATGACTCGTGTGTGCATTGTGATGATAACTTTCTTATTATAATGTAACGTATGTTATTATCACATATGTTATTACCCTATAACATATAGGAAGACCTTCCTAACTAACCCTAGTCAAGTGTTTAGTCACGTATGCACATGCAAGTTAACTAGAGTTCAGTTAAAGTAGGAACCTGAAAATGCGGGGTGTCACATCATCCCCAAGTTGAAAAGAATTTCGTCCCGAAATTCAGCAAGTAAACAATAAAGCCAGCTAGAAAAGTGTGTGCTTGGTTCCCGGATGTCACATCATCCCCAAGTTGAAAGGAATTTTGCCCCGAAATTCGCTTTGAAAGAGCTGCTTTATGTTTAGCGTTCGATCTATGTTCAGGTTTAGGTTCAGAAAAGAGGTGTGGGTATTTAAGCCGCATTTGATCCCTGTGTTCCCACATGTATTTCGGTCCTAGACGGGAATTCCATCGCACCTTAACAATCGGTATGGTGCTCTGTCTGAGTTTCTTGACGACCCGCTCAAGAATCTCCACTGGTTCTTCCATGAACCGTAGTTGCTCGTCCACCTAGATCTCTTCCAGTGGCACCGCAAATGTTGTATCCGTTAAGCATTTCTTTATATTCGATACGTGGAATACATCGTGTACCTCATTAAGTTCATTAGGCAGGTTTAACCTGTAAGTTACTGGACCAATCCTTTAGACAATCTAGAATGGTCCAACGTATCGTGGGTTCATCTTCCCCGTTTTCCGAAGCGTATCACACCCTTCCAAGGTGACACCTTCAATAGTACCTTGTCCCCAACCTGGAACCCCAAGGGTTTCCTACGATTATCAGCGTAGCTTTTCTGTTGATCACGAGTAGCAGCCATCCGGTTTCTGATTTGCACTATCTTCTCAGAAGTCTCGTGCGTAAGTTCGGGACCTGTCAGTTGACTATCCCTAACTTCAGTCCAGCAGAGGGGAGATCTACACTTGCGTCCATAAAGTGCCTCAAAAGGCGCACACTGAATCGAAGTGTGATAACTATTGTTATAGGAGAATTCAATCAGAGGCAAGTGCTTGTCCCAATTAATTCCGAAGTCCACCACGCATGCTCGTAGTAGATCTTCCAGTGTTTGGATGGTACGTTCACTTTGTCCATCCGTCTGGGGTGATAGGCTGTGCTCAAGTCTAAACGAGTCCCCAAAGCATCTTGGAGAGTTTCCCTAAAATGGGATGTAAATTGCGCGTCGCAATCCGATATAATAGAAGTAGGCACCCCATGCCTAGAGACAACCTCTTTGATATAGATGTTAGCCAGCTTCTCCAGCTTGTCTATGTCCTTTATTGCAAGAAAATGTGCTGATTTGGTCAAACGATCGACGATGACCCAAATCATGTTGTGCCCACTGGGCGTTCTTGGGAGCTTTGTGATAAAGTCCATAGAAATTCCATCCCATTTCCACATCGGGATTTCTGGTTGCTGGAGCAAGCCTGAAGGTTTCTGGTATTCGATCTTGACCTTGGCACAGGTCAGACATTTTCCAACATAAGTAGCTATTTCTGCCTTCATGTTCGGCCACCAGTAAAGAGTTTTGAGGTCCTGGTACATTTTATCCGAACCTGAATGTACTGAATAATGAGATGTGTGAGCCTCATCGAGCACTAGTTGTCTAAGATCCCCAAAACGTGGGATCCAGACTCGTTCCATGAAGAACTGAAGGCCGTCTATCTTCAGTTCCAGGTGCTTATCAGCACCGTGCAAGGTTTCAAGCCCGATGTTTTCTTCTTTCAAAGCCTCGCCCTGGGCTTCACGTACCTTATCAGGAAGATTAGAATGTATGGTAAGTCATAAAGCTCGCACCCGTTTAGGTTTCGTTTCCTTACGACTGAGGGCATCAGCTACTACGTTAGCTTTTCCTGGATGATACTTGATGGCACAGTCATAATCATTCAAAAGCTCGACCCATCGACGACGTCACATGTTCAGCTCTTTTTGATTGAATATGTGTAGGAGGCTCTTGTGGTCAGTGAAGCTCGTACACTTCGTCCCATAGAGATAATGCCTCCAGATTTTTAGAGCAAAAACCACTGCTCCCAGTTCCAAGTCATGGGTGGTGTAATTCTTCTCATGACCCTTTAATTGCCGTGAGGCATACGCGATCACCGTATCACGCTGCATCAGCACACACCCTAACCCTTGGATAGACACAGTACACCACGAAGTCCTCTGTACCCTCAGGTAATGATTGTATAGGTGCACTGCAAAGTTTCGACTTAATAATTGAAAAGCAGATTCTTGGGCATCTCCCCACTTGTAAGTAATACCCTTCTGTGTTAGAGCAGTGAGGGGTTGAGCGATCTTTGAGAATCCCTCAATGAATCTGCGATAATATCCTACAAGACCAAGGAACTGTCGCACTCTGTAGGAGTCTTAGGGGCCTCCCACTTTTTAATCGCGTCAATCTTGGCGGGATCGACATTATTCCTGCCTCATTCACCACATGACCCATGAATTGGACCTCAGGAATCCAGAAGTCACACTTAGAGAATTTTGCATATAACTGCTCATTCCTCAGGAGTTCCAAGATCAGTTGTAGGTGTTGCTCTTGCTCTTCCCTGCTCTTAGAATAGATCAAGATGTCATTTATGAACACTATGAAAAATTTGTCCAAGTAAGGCTTGCACACACGGTTCATAAGGTCCATGAACACAGCTGGTGCGTTGGTTAGCCCAAACGGCATTACCAAAAATTCATAGTGCCCATAACGAGTTCGAAAAGCTGTCTTTGCCACATCCTCCTCTCGGACTCTTAGCTGGTGATACCTTGACCTCAAGTCAATTTTGGAATAAAAACTCGATCCTTGAAGCTGGTCTAACAGGTCGTCAATACGAGGCAAAGGGTAGCGGTTCTTAATTGTCACCTTATTCAATTCCCGGTAATCGATACGCATACGAAAACTCCCGTCGTTCTTCCTAACAAATAAGACGGGGGCTCCCCAAGGTGAAGAACTAGGTCTAATGAAACCTCTATCCAGTAGCTCTTGGAGTTGGGTAGATAGTTCTTGGAGTTCGCCTGGTGCTAGGCGGTACGGTGCACGCGCAACTGGGGCCGCTCCTGGTGCAAGATCAATTTGAAACTCCACTTGACGAACATGTGGAAGTCCAGATAGTTCCTCTGGGAAGACATCTGGGAGATCCCGAACTACAGGGATGTCCTCAAGTTTTGTTTCAACTTCAGCTCTAGTATCAGAAATGTTAGCCAATATGGCTGGGTAGCCCTTCCGAATACACTTCTGGGCTTTCAAGAAAGAGATGATGCCCACCATGGCACCACCACGATCACCCTGGACAGATAAGAGTTCTCCACTAGGGAGAGGGATACGAACAATCTTCTCCTGACAAAGAATTTCAGCTTGTTGCTTGGACAACCAGTCCATGCCAACCACGAGATCAAAGCTTCCTCGGGTGATAGGTAAGAGGTCAATGGCAAACAATTGTCCATCTAGTTCGAGCTTACAGTCAATGAATATGGGTTACCTTAACAGGCTTCCCATCAGCTAACTCTATAGTGTACGAGGTATCAAGAAGAGTAGGAACCATCCCTAGTTGTTTGCTAAGTTTCGATGACACAAAACTATAGTCCGCACCAGTATCGTATAGAACAGAAGCGAGAGTGTCGTTTAAAGAACACGTACCCGTCACGACATTGTTAACAGACCTAGCTTCCCTAGAGCCAATCACAAATGCTCTTCCACGAGCCCCATTGTTGTTGTTGTTGAAGGACTTTATACCTCACACTATCCCACGTTCTCTTACTATCACCAAAAGTAGAAGATGAAGCACCATGCTTTGAGAAAGTACCATGCTCAACAGCCTCGTCAGTGAGGTTGCGAGCCAGGGGAAATTTTGTTAGATTTCGGGGTAGGTGAATCTGAGAGACCCACCCTTTTGTTATGAAGTTCGATCCGTTTGTAAGGTAGGCTAAATGTGTTTGAGTATATAGTAGCTAACTCCTGTAGCTTGGTAGTGTAGGCGTTGATCTCAGACCCAACCTTCTTTAGATAAAAAATTTCTAAATTTCGTCACGGGGTTACATTCTCCACCCAAGTATCTGTAACTCATCGAGTGTGCATGTAGCATACATTACCCCATCCTGCCTGGGGCAAATGCACAGAGCAAAGACTTATACTATCGAAGCAATCAGATGGTCTCCTTCAGTTTGTTGGAGTAATCGTGGTTTACAACCAACAAAAGCCTTGAAAATACGATGGCAGGTTGTTGTTGCGGCATGCGCGTTCAAGGAATAAGGAAGTTCAAATGCGAAAGTAAAGGGAAAAGAATGATTTAGCAACTTAGATCTTTACTAGCTTGAAAAAGATGTGAGGGCCTCAACCACCCTGTTGTTGATCATAAAAATTCACTCTTATCTAGATTTACAAAAGAAAAGGAAAGAAAATACTAGCAAGGAAGGGTAGGAGCAAGTCTCCGTCATGTTCTGACAGGATAGTGGAGCATTCATCCTTACTTTCCCATGTGTTCGTTCTACTCGAGTTTTCCTTCCATCCCTTCTTCTTCCTCTTTCGCGGGTATCGATGTTATGTGGATCTCGCCGCATATAGTCTCCAACTTTGGTCCTATGCAAGTCAGTTCAGTGGTCAGCTGCACCACTCGTTCCGCCAATCGTGCTTGTCAGTCATTAGTAGGTTTCGTCTTTCCTTGAGATGTTGCATTATGTCGTAGGCCTTTACATAACTCCTCAAGAGTGTGAGTAACAAGTTCTGACCTGATGTGTTCCCGTGAATTTACTATAAACTCACAATGAATAGGGATATGCAAGTCGTACAATCGCTCGCTCATACTGGGCGTAAGGGTACTAGAGTAAGAATAAAATTCTATATGAGTAACCCAGTCTCGTCTGAGTTTCAAATGAGGGTAAGAAAGGTCAAATAACAAGGAACAAAAACTAATTGTCTCCTTGCTCATAGAAAAAGGATAAGTCTCAGTATTTGACTTTCTTCGAATATGATTCGTTTTAATGGTACCACGTCATGCGCATCGTGCAGCTTTCCTGTGTACGTGCGCCACAACGCTCGCAAGGGCTTCCTACCCTGTACAATTGTTGTTTCCACATTCACGAGGTTTGTTAGGATACTACTCCCAGTAATGCGCCACCTGGTGTAACCCTGGGTTCCCACCATTGACGTGTTCAGAATTAGGTCTAGAACTAGAAGATAACATATCTCCCGAAATCATATGTTGTAGATATATGTAGCTAAAAGCTAGTTGTGCACTTAAGTTGTGAGTGTACTTATGTTATGATGATTATAGACTAGACTCAACATGCAGTCCTAGTTCACTATAACCAATGGCTCTGATACCAATCTGTCACACCCTCAAATTTCCACTACGGGGTTTTACCACGAGGCGCATGACATACCAGGATCCCATAGCCATAAGTCATATGAACGAACTCTAAATGCCCAAACCATTTAGTTCGTTTTCCAAAAACCAAGTTTAGTTAAGCTGCGGAAGCGTAACCAAATTAAACCTTTTAAAAACCATGCGCAAAACAACGCGCCCAAATCAAATCATATGAAAGAAAACGTATAAGCATGATATATAATTTAGGTTTATGCCAAAGACCCAAATGCAGTGAACGTGCAGTGCTTCCTAATCGTGACACCGGAAACTAACTACCTGCAAAAGCATGTAAATGGTGGGTCAACAAACAATGTTGGTGAGTTCACTTAGTAAAGTAGGTGAGTAAGTAAAAGCGTAGGTTTCCCAAACCACGTAACCAAGTAAAAGCGTCGGTCTCCCAGACCACATAACAACAAGTAAGGGCGTCGGCCTCCCCGGCCACAATTAAACAGCTAATTCACATGCCAGGGGTAGCTAACCCACTCATGATAACTAATACCGGCGAATACCGAACTACTAATGAACGAGTTCCCACAACAGGGAGTATAGTGCCTTGCGTCATTGCCCATCAACAATGACATATGTTTTAAGTTATTAGTTCACACCCATGCTCCCAGCACGATGTGAGGTTTGTTAAACCTAATAGCGCTATCAACTAGTAACCCGCTTGCCCACCCGACAATTGATTCAGTATTTTTAAGGACTTAAATGATAGGGTTGGTTTAGTTCATCAAGGACATATAGCATGAATTAGTAACAGTAGATTCACCCCGTGAACCATGCACCCCAAAACCGGGGATGTGTAAAAGTAGTCCCAAACCGGACTAGAAACATTAAGTAAGTTGTCTCAACCCGAGACGCATGGTTTCGAGAAAAGAGTAGTGGAACTCACCTTAGGTTGCAAGTGAATAATCCAAATTCAACAAATAGTAAAGTGCTACCGACACCCTATTACAAATGTCACTAGGTGAGTATATGTGCATAACCAACACACCATATAACTCGTTTATCCGAGACTTTTAAAAGTTCAAAACCGTGTAGTGACACCTAATGACTCTACATGAACAAGTATGTCCTACGTATCCCGTTGGTGATCACAGTGATTATTATTAGTTTAAATACATCAAATACATCTCATACAAGTTTCCATACAAGTTCATGTCAAATACATACCATATAAGACTCTAAACAGTCACATAAAGATCCCGTACACAATCTGCGTTTTTAGGGCAGATTGTGCGCTATGAAAAACAATTTATTTAAAATACTTAACCAATGAATTAAAGTCCCGAATTTTTACCGAGTATTCATGGGGATTCGGTTGCAAATGCATACTTGTTTTTTGTCTTAAAACCAAACACAAAAATTATTAAAATTCAAACAACACAGCTATGTCCAGAAAATTTCCACAGCAGGTCAGTTTAGTAAACAAATTCCCAAAAATTGTGTATTCATCCAAACGGGATGAATCCACTTGGAAAAGCCTAGTTTTTCCAATTTCAACCTACTGTACAAATTTCAAAGCTTAAATCTTTGTAAATCTCAAGTTATGACCATTTAAAGTTGACCCAATTTACAAATCCGAAAATCTGATATGACCTCTAATCAAATAAAATTCCAAAAACGACTCAAACGATGTCCAAATCTGATGGTTTTGCCCATTATGAAAAGCGAAGACCATGTGCATTACAATCATGCAAAGAAATCATCAAAACAATAAATTTAACATCGCAACACAGACCCTACAAAACGTCATAACGAATCTGCCAGAAACTGAAACTTGCATCCCAAGTTATTCACAAACCCTAATTATGCATAAAAAATCTCTAATACATGCATAACCCATATTATCATGATCAAACACATATATTATCATACAAAAACCCTAATTATGATTACTAAAAACAATCATCATCATCAAATCATCATGAACATTCAAGAACTCCTACTAACACATATTATGCGATAATGTATATATGCATGCTCCATGATTTTTAAACTTTTCAAGCATTATTAATCATCATAAAACATGTAAAGATTATACCTTTCAATGCAAGAGTCATCAAAGCCTAGAGATTACACCCAAACTAGCTTGAAGAGGTGATTAAGATTGATGTTTGTTGAAAAGTGAGAGTGTGAGGGTGGGGGTTGTTTTACGGCGCAAAGGGTTAGGGGGGTTAGGGTTTATATATTTTTTTTTGTTTCCTAATTATAAGGGAACTTGGCTTGTTGCCCAAGCAATTAGGTTTTAGGGCCCTTTTAGTCCACTAATTGGACCCGTTAACCATGTTTTAGCCCAATACCGGACCCAATAATATTAACCACCCTATCTTGCATAAAAACCATTGTTTTTATCATCTCATAACATATTAATCATAGAGTGCACGTAATTCGCATGGTTTACGTACTAACTTTCAGTTAAGCGGTAATTCACATAAACATGTAATCCACATAAACATGTTACTTCACGTTCATCATAATTCAATTGTACACATTATCATGTATGCCAGACAATTCACTAACGTTCGGGATACAGGACTCGTGTGTGCATTGTGATGATAACTTTCTTATTATAATGTAACGTATGTTATTATCACATATGTTATTACCCTATAACATATAGGAAGACCTTCCTAACTAACCCTAGTCAAGTGTTAAGTCACGTATGCACATGCAAGTTAACTAGAGTTCAGTTAAAGTAGGAACCTGAAAATGCGGGGTGTCACAATAAACTCCTTGTGTCATACATCACACCGTAACCATTAGCTATGGACTTAGCCATGAAACACCGGAATAGATCTATTGGGTTGACACCCCACTCTTGGCCAGTCGCTCTGACCGGATGACAGATATCAAGATAGGGCTTGTATTTCACATTTATTCATTGTCTTTATTGCACAATGGGTGAGGCATAACACGTCAAGGTTTGGTTATGGGCTCATTTCAGATCACATATTGATTATTGCCCTAGCTAGGCAGTGGTTTAGTCGGTTTTGGATTACAAGTCCATTTATTTAAAAACCGTGAACTCACCAACTTTATGTTGACCCATATGTTTTTTACATGCATGTTTTTCAAGTAATTAGCATGGGACGTGGAACTTAGGGGTCGCATGTGAGCATCTTGGGATACCATTTCATGTGTCGTTGTTGTATTGATTTTGGTTAATGACAATTACAAACAATGGTTCTACTTATGACAATATAATGCTATGTTTTGTAAAACAATGTTGTCAAATGGACGTCCCTAATTTTAATTTATTTGATGCTTTGTGTGACCTTTGTGCATGGAAATCATTCGAGGTCGCATCCCGTGTTTCCGTCTAGGCGGGGTGTGACATGAAACAACTCCAAAGACTTCACCTACAATATAATAAATTTCATTTTAGAGAAAGGAAAAGAAATCCAAAGAATCTGAAGCTGCAATAAAATCAGCATCAGCACCAGCAAAACATCAACAACCTTCAAGCATATCTAGATCTTTGAAAGAGTTGTTACCAAGTTTTGAAAGACCAACATCATCAACACCTCCAAAATAAAACTCACAACCATCTACTACAGTTTCCCAGTTGGCATTAGATCTATTGCAACAAAAAATTTCTGGAATGATGAAGGCGTTTGAAGTTCAACATGCTGTTACTATGAAAAATCAGAATGAAATAAAAGAACTTTGAGAAAATGAAAAGGATATGCTGGCAATAATTGCAAAATCAAAAGAGAAACAAGATGTGTTGAATAAAGATGTTATTGAATTGAAGCTTGAAAACATGAAGCTACAACTTTATAAATGTAAACAATGAAAAGAGAATTGTAGCTGTCGAGAAAGAGAATAAGAAATTGAAAAAAAAAAGTATTAACAAGTTGTATGAAAAGGTTCCTTGATGCGTGCTGGTTTTCAATAAAAACTTAACTTCTTTTCAAAAAGGGCAAAATTCCCGAGAGAAATGCCAAGAGTGGTGATGAAAAGGTGATTAAGTTGGAAAACAGTTAGACACTTGCAAGTTTTAAATTTATAATTTAAAACGATAGTTGCACAACGTTCTAGACTCAGCACAATAGGCATGCGCACCTATTGTGTATAGTATAGAAATGTGCAAGTACCGAGTATCGAATCCGTGGACATGATGTTTCCTACTCAGCTTCTTAAAATTACGTTAAAAGAATTTTTTTAATGACGTGGAGAAAAAGTAAAGTAAAAAGAGAGATGTAAACTTTTAAGAGGAATCAATGACAAAACAATGGTGTTGCTTTGGGATCAGATGGAACCTGGTATGAAAAATAGCTATCTTTATTTTAAGTGGTGTGTTCGAGCTGCACACTTATGCTTAAATTAGAATTGCTACAACATTTTCTAGAGGTGACTGTTATCGCAAAAGTTGTACAAACAACTGTGTTCTTAAGGTTATTTGGAGGGTCTCCCGACCTGGTAAGCTCACCTCTCAACACTGAAAATAAAGTGACCCGAAATTGTGTCGACTCAACCCCGAATTACCCGCCTTCCAATGTTGCGATATAGACATCTAACTATTTAAACTTTTATGAATAATTTAACGGTGGCCAGAGCATGACCGAACAAATTACCACTTAATATCATAAAAGGGTCGTGACCAACCGGCACACGTGCACCTTTTACTTGATTTAATTAATTTATCAAAAAGTGAGTGTTCTATTATTAACTGTGTGGCAGTATAATAATGAATGAAAATAAAGACCGTTTTCTCTCAACATGGGTTCTTCAAACCTTAACCTGCGCCAAGGCTAGCACATAGACCATGTAGCCAAGTCGTAAGATTAAAATTTGACTTATCACTATGACCAAGTAAAAAGACCGTACCGACCCTAAGTGAGATCTTGATAGTAGAGGATTAAGCCACAAAGTGTGTGTATTTCTACCCACAAATGGGCTAATCGCTACTCGCGGGATTAGGTTAGCTCACAAGTGCATGAGTTGTTACACACCATGGGTACACTCATGAGTCCTCCCACTTCCTATCAAGACACCCACAAAAACAAACACTAGATGGTTTATTAATTAGATCATTAAACAAACTTTAGAATAGTTAGAATTATTAAGAACACAAAACACCACTTGAAAATAAAAAGATAAACTATATTAATTCATACCAAGTTTCCATCATCACCCTAGAAACACCAATAGAAATCTAGCCTAGCATGGTTGATACAACAAGCTCACAATGTTGGGTTTGTGTACAAGACATCATGAAGGTATTATCAAGATTTCTAAAGGATTTGGGTGGTTTTGGTGTTTTCTCTCTCTCTCTTTCTCTAGGTGTTTATGGAGTGATCCCAGGCTCCAATGGACAGCAAAGATCCTCAAAGAAGGCAGAAACACTCTGGAGAAGTGTGGGGTTTCGAGTGAGAAGGGATGCTTCAAAATGTGGGGTGGAGGCCTCTATTTATAGGCATTTCAGCATAAGCACGCCCTCGACAACGTTCTGGCACGCTCATGCCAGACAACAGGTACTGTTGCAGAGTCCTTGCATGCAGTCTTGTCTGTACCAGGGGCAAGCACGCCCATGCCACTTGTCCTGGCACGCCCGTGCTTCTTCAGAAGCTCAACCGTTTTGTCAGTCTTGGTCGGTTTTTGCCTTGGAGAACACACTGGAGTAAAGCAAGGCCGTGCCATACACCTGAGCACGCCCGTGCACATCCTGAAACACTAAAATTGACCTCTTTTGACTTGTAAATGTTGACTTGTTGACCCGGGAGGGTGGTACGACCTTGGGCACGGCCGTGCCATGTCTAGCAGGTCTTCAAAGTCTTCAAATCTTCGTCCGTTTTGTGCCGTTGTGTGCGGTTTTTCACTTCTTTTCATCACCAGACCTCCGAACCTGCAATTATCAACAGAGAAACATAAATTCTGACAAAACAGAGATAAAAGCATGATTTTAGGTGTAAAATGGGTGATAATCATGAGTGAAAACATATAAATTTCTCGGCACATCATAACATCTCACACTTGAGCTTTTGCTTGTCTTCAAGCAAACCGAACATTAGGAAATTCTTTTTGGGATAAAAATTGTAAGTTTAACTCGATGTGCCAAGCTCAACTTACCTCCTAAGAGTCTAACTTAATAAACTTTCGGGATTTCGGGCATGGTTTAGGGTGAGACTTATTGAAACAATTCCTAATTCCTTTTTCCTCACGGCTCTCGTTCACTCGGGTTTTATTTGGGGGTGAACTCTCAAATTCTACCCGATGACTAACGCGAATCATAGGCTTGGGTGCAAATCGCAACTCCACTACTTGTATTTAGGTAAAGCGAGTTAATCAAAAGGACTTTTCATGGGTTATTTTTGGTGGGATAGTGGAAAATAGGGTAGGAATGGAGTCTACCACCATGACTAACTTTGGGTTTAGTGCTTGAGCTATTGGCTAGACTTTTCTGGCGATCTTCTAAGTTAACTTTGCTGATCTTCCTTTGGACTTTGTAGCTCGACTGTGGCCTAATCTTGAGAATCGTTCGGCGCGAGGGCCGCCTAATGGCCTCCACTAGGCTGTGTCAGTCACTTCGGTCTTTCTGGAAAGTGTTGCAAAGCTTCTCTTTTTAAGTTCTCTCTATCCCTTTATTGATTTAGAATCTTTATTCACACAATTTTTTTTTTCAAACTAAACACAGATTTCACATGATGCTTGCTGGATGATTTCTTGATACTTGATATGCTCTTTTTGATGGCTTTGTTTTGTAGCCTCTTCACGATCTCAGTTTTGATCTCTTGATGTGCGGCCTATGCTTCAAAGTCCCAAAATTTCCATAGAGCTTCTTCAATACCTCAACATTTCCCTAGTTTCTTCATGGTAGGGGCTAAATGGATGTAAGGAAATGAAAAAGGCTAAGGCTCAAAAATGGGTGACCAGGTGTGTGGGAAATATCTGGAAGGCTAATGATAACAGAATGGATAAGTCCTAGGTGCCTAGATCATTTTCACACATTCCCCTCTGATGTGGTCTTGCCACGCATAAGTCACACAAGTTCTAATCGGGTCATGCAAATCGGGGAATATCTCTCAAGTCAAATGAACGAGCATGTATAGTATATAAGTGATGGTGTGCTCGATAAGGCTCAATACTCACAGTAAGGGTAGGGGTTATTTAAGGAATTTGGAACACCTCAGGCTGTCCTGTTGTCTACCAAAAACCTCCCTAATCTCCTACAAAGTCGTTGAGTTGACTCAAAGGGTTTGAAAATGTTTCTGTTTCCGAAAATTCTTTTAAAAACATTGCCTTTTTGTTACGGTTTACTGACTGCTTTGAGGTGTTTTAAATTTCACAAAAATTTTAAACACCTCACATTTAATTCTTTTACACAGCTTTAAATTTATGATAATAGTATATGTGTGTGCAAAGAAATAGCGGGTAAGTTAAAAGGAACAAGTATCTCCCCTTTTTGTCTTCCAACACCCCACGTGCGGTCGATCCCTGCAGCTTCTCTACTTGGATACATGCTCGAGAGAAATCACTTGACATGAACTTCAATAGTTTATTAGTACTAAAATAAAAACAAGCTACTAGTCCTAATGCTGAGAGGGCATACCTGGGTGATAGAAAGTATCAAGAGTGAGCGACCATACCTTATGGTTCTTGACTGACTCGTCTACCGTATGCACCAACCTTTAAACTTATTCGTTCTAATCTACTGAATCAGGGCTGCCTCAATGGTAGCGCTACGTTTCATGTCTTTGGCTGGACAAAACGCGTGATGCTCATATTGCTTCCTTTCCTGCCCCTGGGGCACTGACGGTGTTCTTTTTTCGTCTGCTCCTTCTCCTGTGACGGTTGTCCCAGTACTCATCTATCCAATTGGTATTGTCAAGCCCTACTGCCGATTCTTCTGGTGGTACCATTGGTGCACCTTTGGCTTTCTTCAGTTGATAGTTAAGTTGTCTATCAATGAAGTGGGCCACATCAAACGGATCTTCAGGCGCATATTCTCTTCCACCAGCCGAGTAGTGCAATTTATTACTCCTAACCCGAAGTGTCAGAATCCCCTCACTCATATATATGGTAGCTCAGGCAGTGGCTAAAAATGGTCGGCCGAGAATGACTCTCGCCCATGTTGAGGTTGACGAAATCCACGGGAAAGACAAATTTTACTATCTTGATGAGTAGATTTTCAACGACTCCCTCAGGTTTCTTTATGGAACCATCTGCCAACTCGATGGTAGCTGTCAACGATCGCGGTTCTCCCAGATCGAGTTGCTTGTAGATATAAGTGGGCATAACATTCACACTCGCACCCAGATCTGCTATGGCATAATTCGTAGGCAAGTTGCCTATGGAGCACAGCAAAGAAAACTTCCCAGGATCAGTCAGCTTTGGAGGTAGATGTTGCTTGAGTAGCGCAGCGCACTCTAGTGCATTTCCCTTTACTGCTTCCTCGAGATTCCTTTTGTTGCTCAAGAAGTTCTTCAGAAATTTGGAGTACTTGGGCATCTGCTAAATGACTTCTATGAAAGGCAAGTTGACATGGATCTGACTTAGGAGTTTGGTGAATTTCTGATACTGCTCGTACGTCTTTTTCCTCATCAATCGCCCTGGGTAAGGTATGTTGGGCCGATATTCCCTCCGTACTGTCTTCTATGGTGGTTCAGGTGGCAGAGCAACTGGAGGGTTCTGGTTGACTGGGGGTGCTTCATTGATCGACATTGGTGAACTGGCGGTCGAGTTTTCTGGTGCGGTGACATTAGGAACGGTTATGGTTGGAGTGGGATCAACTGGTGGTGGGGTGGGTGGTGTAACTCCTTCGTTGGCAGGTACCGCTGGTTCAGGATAAACGCGGCTGCTTCGAAGAGTTACGGCACTAACATTGGCTTTTGGGTTGGTTTCAGTGTTGCTTGGAAGGCTTCCGATGGGTCTTTCTGCTAGAGACTTGGCCATTACTCCGAGCTGGACCTCCAGGTTTCTGATGGTGGACTCGAGCCCTTGAAGTCTCTTGTTGGTGTTGTTGAACTTCTCGTCCATGCGTGTTGCTGATTGGGCTTCAAGCTTTGCAAGTCTTTCATCTATGAATGGGTAACCGTTGTTTGGAGGGCGTTGCCGGTTGTTCTGTTGACTGCATCCGGGTGGTTCCATGGTGTTGTTGTTTTTCCACCCAAACTTTGAGACCATGGTGTGGGCATTTTCTCAGCATACTTTGAATCTCACATAGGCTTCATAGAGTGACTCTCCCTCTTCTTGACAAAAGGTGGTGATGTCATTTCTTAACTTTGCGGTTTTGGCTGGGGGAAAATATTTTGAGAGAAACTTTTGGGCAAGGTCATTCCAGGTGGTAACGGAACCTGCGGGTTGTGAGTTTAACCATGCTTTGGCACGATCCTTTAGTGAGAAAGGAAACATGCGAAGTCAAATAGCGTCAGGAGTGACGTTATGCAACTTAAAAGTGTCACAAATTTCGAGGAAATTTGCGATGTGAGCATAGGGATCTTCATCGGGAAGACCATGAAAAGTGCAGTTTTGTTGTATCATGTGGATGACATGGGACTTAATTTCAAAATGGTCAGCGTCAACGTTGGGTCTAGCGATGCTAGGGCCCAAGGCATTGATGGAAGGTCTAGCAAAATCTATGATGGTTTTATCAACTTGTGCCATTTTTAATCTTTGTTCTTTTCTTCGTGCTCTAAAATATCTTTCGGGTTCTTCAAGAGGAGGTGTAAGAATTGGTGAGGGACGCAAGTTCATACACTAGTGAAGAACTTTTTTTTAAGATTTTTGTAAAAAATCTTAAGAAATTTGAAAAGGTAATTTTAAGAAAACCTCTCTTTAAAACAGTCGTGTCCCTGGCAACGGCGCCAAAAACTTGGTGCATGCTGGTTTTCAATAAAACTTTAACTTCTTTTCAAAAAGGGCAATTCCCAAGAGAAATGCCAAGAGTGGTGATGAAAAGGTGAGTAAGTTGGAAAACAGTTAGACACTTGCAAGTTTTAAATTTATAATTTAAAATGATAGGTGCTCAACGTTCTAGACCCAACACAATAGGCAAGCGCACCTATCGTGTAAAGTAAAAAGAGAGATGTAAACTTTTAAGAGGAATCAATGATAAAACAATGGTGTTGCTTCGGGATAAGATGGAACCTGGTATGAAAAATAGTTATCATTATTTTAAGTGGTGTGTTCGAGCTACGCACTTATGCTTAACTTAAAATTGCTACAGCATTTTCTAGAGGTGATTGTTATCGCAAAAGTTGTACAAACAAATGTGTTCTGAAGGTTATTTTGAGGGTCTCCCGACCTAGTAAGCTCACCTCTCAACACTAAAAGTAAAGTGACCCGAGACTGTGTCGACTCAACCCCAAATTACCCGCCTCCCAATGTTGCGATATAGACATCTAACTATTTAAACTTTTATGAATAATTTAACGGTGGCCAGCACGCTCGTGCCACTTGTCCTGGCACGCCCATGCTTCTTCAGAAGCTCAACCGTTTTGTCAGACTTGGTCGGTTTTTGCCTTGGAGAACACGCTGGAGTAAAGCACGGTCGTGCCATACACCTGAGCATGCCCGTGCACATCCTGAAACACTAAAATTGAACTCTTTTGACTTGGAAATGTTGACTTGTTGACCCGGGAGGGTGGCACGACCTTAGGCACGGCCGTGCCATGTCTGGCAGGTCTTCAAAGTCTTCAAATCATTTTCCGTTTTGTGCCGTTTTGTGCGGTTTTTCACTTCTTTTCATCACCGGACCTCCGAACCTGCAATTATCAACAAAGAAACATAAATCCTGACAAAACAGAGATAAAAGCATGATTTTAGGTGTAAAACGGGTGATAATCTTGAGTGAAAACATATCAATTTCTCGGCACATCATTCCTCAAAATAAAGAAGGTGAACAATCAAAGAAAGACCATGATGAGGAATCTGAAGAAGGAGAAGATGATGATGATAATGAATCAGGTGATGATGATGATGGTGGTGATAAAGATTGAGAAGGCTAGATGGAAAGTGATGATGTGGATGATGAAAATGAAAACTTCTCATCTGAAAGACGTGCAAACGGTTAAGAGGATACATCCAAGAAAACGACTGATCAGAGTGGTTCTTCTAAGATGACTAATAAACAGAGATTAAGAAGAATGATAAAGAAAGGAATTGTCCCGTTGAAGTTCACATCCAAGTTTAGGGAAATATTATTACTGATGATATTAAGATGTTCCTTGAATATCAAGGTCCTGACTTGGAAGAAGGTGAACTAAATGCAGAAATGATAATAGAAATATTTGAAGGCTAGGCCTGCATTTGAAGAGCTGACACCAACACAAGAAATCCCAGATTTTCCTTTGATTCAACCTGGATTTCACAATGCTGACAAGTCCGAAGACTTTGATGAGACTAAGTGAAGGATCGTTTTCGGACAACCCGACTATCACGAGCTGGTTCACCTAGTGTGCGGAATCCACTAAATGATGTTCAGATAACAAAAACGCCAAAAAACACAATAACGAGATATAAAAAACACACATAAAATGGTTTAAAGGTTGTAATTGTATCAGAAACAGAGCAAGAGTGTACAATACAACTTACAGACATGAAAACCTATGACCTGAGGTGTTGGAATGTGTGAAATGACAGCTGAAATGATTAGGACAATCATTGCAAGTATTTATACCTGCTGCTAGTCGCTCAGGGCCCTTGGGGTGACTAGGCTTTTGACAAGCGACTAGGTGGAGCGACTAGCTTGCTAGTCATCTTGATTCCCACACATCTAGTTGTGCCCAAAAGACCTAGTCGCATGCACATATACAAACAGCCCAAAATCATATCAAACACATCCAAACACGTACAATAATGATAAACTAATATCTATACTTGGCTAGGAACATATAACATACATGTACTAACATTAAGATACATTGAAGATATATCACATGAAGAATATCCTGAATATTACAATATTCATGATAATTCGAGTATGCCAACAATTGACAAATGGCATTGAAAGAAGCTAAACAGGTTGCCAAGCAAAAAGAGAAAAACATTTTGGACAAAGTGTTTGATGATTCTGACAAAGAAGGTGTTTATAAGCAATCTGAAGAACTGAAGCTTATCTTAAAAGATTGAAAGAAGAAGTCGATAATCGTCCATTGCCTCCGTTTGAAGCCAAATTCCATAAGAATCATGGACAAACTTTAAAAGGAAGGGCAATCAGTTGAAAGTTCTTTCCACAACTCAGATGCATTGGAGTTAAATAGGAGCGAGGAATTTAGTACTATAGCAGATTCCATGATTTGAAAACACTTCCATATTGGGCTGTTAGAGACATATGCAAACATCTTTTGATTTGGGCGAGTGGTTTGATAGAGTATATGGCATACATAATGACAAGAGAAAACCAAACTAAATGGGACATTTTCAGACCTCAAAATCCGAAATGAATTGTGAAGAAACCCTCTGAATAATCGACCTTTTGTGACATTAAAGTACAAGCCGCCAATTACTATAAAGAAGATACCATTGATGCTAATAGAACAGATTAACTTCAATGACAAATTTGCTTTCTAGTATTATGATTGGCGAACTGGCGAAACAGTTATTATGTTGAACGATGATTATAAGAGCAACACATGTAGAAAGATCAGAATCTTTGACCCAATGTGGTTAATGAATTTCTCAAGAGATGATATTGAAAATTTGTTTTCAATACCATTCATTTTGATGTTCCGGATCTTAAGCAAGCATGGAAATTTCAAGATACTGTCAAATGCTGTTTTGCTTATGATATGTGTGTTGGGTGTAACGATAAAGAATTGCATGGAAAACCTCAAGTCAGTGTTCAAAAGTATATTCAAAAAGGGAAGACAAAGGTTTGAAGTTGTCGTTTGCTGAAAAATTTGCTGTTGTTAAAGAATTTTTTAAGACCATCCAAGCTACAACCAAGGGGGAGTCTGTAGATGAATTTTATGTGTGTTTGTAGCTTGTATAGGATATTATAGTTGTCGTTTATATGTTTCGTTTTTGTTATCGAGTTGTAATTATGAGTTGTGTGTGGCTAATTAAGCATATGTATTAGAATTCAGGGGAATGGATTCATTTGCCTGGTCATTGGGGCAAATGGCTCTCCCCTAGAGCCATTCGTGTGAAAACTTGACTCATTCGCCTGGGCGTCCAGGCGAATGGCTCATGTCTGAAAATAGTCTGAGTATACCTAGTTAGTTAGAGTTTTTCTGCCAGTTGGTTATTATCATCACACACACTCTTTGTTTTATGCTTGCTTTGTGTTAGGTTTTTTTAGTCTGTAATGGTTTAAATCTTTTGATCTAATACAAAGCGTGGTTAAAGTGATTGATAATGTGTCAGTTTTACATCTATTTGTGATCTATATGTATTGATTTGTTAGACTCAAGGGGATTCCGCACCCGAGGGTTAAAGGATTGTGAAATACCGTTGATTCAAACCAAATTCGATCCAACATTTCACTTTACACATACAGCCAAGCCAAACAACCCTATCTCTCCCCGTCAATTTAGGTTATAGCTCTCTCCCTCTCTCCTATTTTGTCTCCCTTTTGTTCTTTATGACATCGCTGACGATGATTTAAGCCAGTTATTTTGGTTTCTATTGAACCTGGTCATTTACTTAGCATCGGCAGATTTCAAATCTACGATTGTCGCTTTTCCTAGAGAGAAACACATTTTAGGGGCACCTAAGGGGTTTCTAGAGAGAGGACCAAATAAAGAGGCATTTTAATGAGACATTGCTGGCGGCTATAACCGTCTATGGCGGCGGTGTTCTAGAGAGAAAAGCTGACAGATAGGGTTTTCCTTGCCGCTGCTGGCGGTTCCAGCTGTCTGATAAGTAATTTCACAAAAAGTTACATTCTTTAATGTTTATTTTATGTGATTACACGAAAAGTTACATCCTTTCATGTTTATTTTATGTAATGGTGTAGTGGGTATGATTAAATTGTTCTAATTTGCGTTTTCGCTTATGTGGTTTAGAGTCTGAGTGATATATTTGGTGGGTATTGATTAGGGCAAGAAAAAAGATTTTGTTTTTCGTGTTGAAATTGTATATATTTTCATCAATCAATCAAGGGGTGATAGAAACAAGCCCCCTCACTATAGAAGATACAGTCGATCTGGTAACCCTGGCTGGCCGAGAAACTTTTCAGGTGACGGGAGGGGCGGTAGTGGTTCCGCCGGCCCGCAGTCTTTTGATTATCTAGGTAAAAGGTTAAAGGAATTTAGGATTTGTGTGAATCAGGAATTGTTTTAATTTGTTTTAATGGTTTTAGTATTATGTTTGTAATTGTTTTATAGCTTTAAGAAAGTGGTTAGTAATGCACAAGGTGTGTAGGCTCATGGTAACGGGTCCCGAACTGAATGCTAACGTGGGTTTGGGTGGATCTTCAAATCCTTCGACTAGCGAGAGAGGTTTGCAGAATGACGCTCACATTCAACCGCCAGTAAGAGGTATGTTTGTGGTTTGCAGTTGCATTTAACATCTATTACTTTCCGGTTCTTATTGAACTTCGTGCTTTTTGTTTAACTATTACAGGAATGCTTGATGCGTCATCTATTGGTGTTACTGTAAAGCCGACTTATGCACCAGTTAAAAAAAGCACGCAGTGACTACCAAAAGCTCCAACGAGTAACGTGGTTCCTGCTAGGTTTTGTTATTATTTTTTGTATTCCAAATTTATATAATTATAATAGACCTTAGTAATTGAACAGTGATTTTTATTCTGTTCTGATTTTGTATGTTAATAAATATGTTGTGTTTCAATAAGATTAACATTTTCTGTTGGTGGTGTAGTGGTTATATGGCTTGTCTTGTACAATAGTGACCCGGGATCGAAACCCGGTTCTCCCTTTATTTTTCCCACATTTTTTTTCCTTTCTACCTTTGCTGAAGTATTTGAACAGTAATATTGAACACGCGTCCTTCATTTGCATATGCTAACATACGTGTCTTCTTCATCTCCTCTCTTCTCACTTCTTCATCTGCTCTCTTCTCTCTCACACACACACAAAACCCTCTTTTCCTCAACAATCTCACAAAATCCAAATCATCGGACCCCATAACAAACAGAACTCGATCCAGAACCCGAGACCCAAACCAACTCATCGGACCACCACAGCCGTCTTCGGCTCCCACCAACAACCACCAGCCGTTGTAACCCGGATAATGGTGTTCCGGGAGTCGGTTTTAGTGTAGATCTATAGAGGCGACGGTGGTGATGTTGTTTGCCTCTTCTGTGTTTGTAGATGGCGGCGTACGTATTTTGGGGTTTTCACATCTGGTTGGTTTGGGCTTTTCCGGGTATTTTACACTTGAATGTTTATGAGTTGGGGTTTCCTTACATCTTCTTTGCTCGCAGGATCTGTATTGTGTCGATTTGTTAACCGAGTTTCTGGGTTGCGGTGGTCGTTGTTGTGGTGCATGGTGGCTGTGACCACCGATTCGTGTACCGTTTCTCCTGTAAGGCTTTGTTATGTTTTCATTTGTCTTTGTGCCGTTTTGGTTTAATAAATTTAGGGTTTTTGTTTAAAGCAAATTTAAGCTTAAGGTTATTTGAAATGGTGTTTGTAATTTCAGTGGACTAGAACTGATCATAGCAGCAACACATGAGTTGGATGACAACTTAGAGCTGGTTTTTGAAACAGTGGTGAGGGACAAAAGCTTTCTTCAAACCTAGAGATCATGTTCATGAGGTGATATTTTTATTTTATGAATTATGTGTGCTATCTCATATTACTACTAAAATGAAGATACATTCTGGTTAGGGTTTCGGAGTTGTCATGAGCTGAATAAGCTGAGTAAAATACCGGACGAGGATTTCGCTACGGTTTGGCAAGGTTGGAGGATGGCAGGTGTTTACCTGCAACCCCCTTGCAGCCATCATCAGGTAAACGAGAGCAGCCTGCAACGTGGTGTGATGTTTGCAATGAGAAGTATGAGCAAGAAGTTTCGGCTGTTTTGAAAGGAGGGAAAGCGAGGTCGGTTGTTGATCAACAGTCAGCAGGTTTGGCTTCTAGGCTGCACGTTCCTGAATCTGATTCAACTATGGGTAAAGATCATGGTGGTGTGTTTAACGCCATTGCTGGTAACTTTCTATAGAACATGATCGGATCGATCTCACTAGCATACATTCCTAATCAAAGTGTTCAGGTATTTTCGTATTCTGGATTCCTTTATGTATCAATTGTGTATATACGTCTTTGTATGACATTAATCATAAATATCAATGTCACAGGAGAGTGATGTGTGCAGCTATGGCGTCTTGCTATTGGTCTTGGTTTCGGGTCGTAGGCCACTGCAAGTTACAGTTATTTTAATAGTGTGAATTTTGAATGTTTATTGGCTTTGATTCGTTGTTTACATTTTGCGCGGATATGTACAGGGTTTAATGACAGATATGATCATCAAAGCTTATTATCACTTCTTATGTTATTAATGAGGAAAACTGAAAAAGCAAACATGTACAGTTTTGACATCTCTTCTTTGATCAAGATTCTTATTCGGAGATTTGCCGAGTTGGGTGTTGGATGCTTAAAAAATTGCAAACATTAGCACCCGAGTTTGATCCTCTGCTATCTAATTCGAAGCCTAGCAGCGATACAAGTAACGGTGCTTCCATATTGGATATTGATAAATGGAAGGCAAAATCTCGTAAGAGACAAGGTGCAATAATGGTCACTTGGTCAGTTTTCATTCATTTACCTTCTCTATAAAAAAACAAATTATTGATTCTATAATGGTTGTGTTAGGCTGAAAATGAAGCTTGATAGAAGTTAGAAAACGTGAATGTAGTTCCAAGCTCTAATAGTTGTTAAATGATTATAAAAATTATTTTCATTCCGAGTAGTTATTAATGACATTTTGCTGCTTGTCTTGGCTCAGGTTATTAGAGAATTTCAGCCAAAATAATGTTGTATGCTCATGAAGTTTGTGACAAGTATATAAGAGGTATGTACATGTCCTCCTTAGCATCTGATATGTTTAACAAAAATAAGTGTGCAGTTAGATATTCAATATCTTCAATTATTGCTTCATCAAACAACACACTTTCAAACACACATTGACCAGCAAGAGATACCGAAAGATAGTAGAGTGACGGTCAGACAGCAGTCGCTGATGGTGCTGCTATGGCTGCAGGTGGCTACAGGGATGGAGAAAGGCGGTTCATGACGGCGTCTGGTTTTCGGTAGTGGATTCGATGATGGTGGTGGTTAAGTCGCATTCTCCGCCAAGTGAATCACTCCAGTTCAAGTACTTTTCAGGTACTCTTTCTTTGTTTTCTTTTTAATTGAGGTTGTTCGCTTTCGTTAAGCCCCGGGTTCGTTCAGGACTATAACAAAAAATAGCTTCCATACTTTCTTCTGCAAGTGAATCAAATCAGTTGGCTTCATCAATGTGTGGACGTCACGCGGGTCTTCAAGAGGTTCAGGTTGTGCTCTTAGTTAGAGGTTATAATTGTTGATACTTCTTATGCTAAATGATGTTTGAATTCGCCTCTTTCACATACTAAATCATTTAGTTTGTTTATTTTTTTTATGATGATCATTAATTTTGAATTTTTTTAATCTTATAATTTCCAACGTCGAAGATTTTAATTTTGATTACGGCCTTCTTTTTTATACAGCTTAATACATTGAATTTGTTTTTTTCTATGCTACAATCATAAACTTAAAAATTAAAAAAACGTGATACGTATGTTTTATTTGATATAAATTATATTGAATACAAAGTTGTATTCAGATTTGATATTGTTGCTGCCATCGATCAGGTTTGGTTAACTTCAAAGCAGGTAAAAGATATGAACCTGCAGAACAGTTGCCGACAAAGCTCCTGTTCCTGTTACTGAACAAAAGGCCACCGATGACACCGCGGTTGAAAGTAAGTTGTGCTGTTTGAATATTTGATCAAGATGTTATCAAAAACTATCAACTATAGCTTCTAACTGTTTATTAATTATGTTAGAATCAGAAAAGTTATCTGAGGAGAAACCTGCAGAGGGTTCTAGGCACAGAGGTAGTGTTGTATGATTCATAAACATGTTTCGAACTTGATTTGGAACTAAAATTGACTGATTGTTTGTTTAGATGAAGTTCTTGCTCGCGTAGCGACGGAGAAGAAAAATGCACTCATCAAAGCCTGGGAAGAAAGTGAGATATCTAAAATTGAGAACAGAGCCCAGAAGAAGCTAGATGCCATTGGAGCATGGGAGAACAGCAAGAAAGCAGAGATAGAAGCTGAACTGAAAAAGATTGAGGTCACAATCTCACATTTTTATTGTTTTCGAACATTTATAATAGCGGAATTTATTCGTTTAGTTACTGAATAGCAAACATATGAACAGGAGAAACTGGAGAAAAAGAAGGCTAAGTACATAGAGAAGATGAAGAACAAAGTAGCTCTCTTACACAAAACAGCAGAAGAAAAGAGAGCAATTACCGAAGCTAAACGCGGAGAAAATGTTTTAAAAGCAGAGGAATTAGCCGCCAAGTTTGATATCTCTACATGTCTTTGCTCATTTCAATCTATTTTATAGCAAATTTATATATTTCACTTTCTATATAAAGTTGAATAACATATTCTCAGTTACACATGTGCAACTTGTAATGTTGATGGTAAAGTTGATTCGGTCTCCAACCCAAATGGTCCTATAGATTATAAATTTTTCTTGATACAACCATGAGCGCAAAAATAGAATTCACTCCAGATCAAGTTAAGGGTAAGGTTAGAAATATTGGCCCATATAATACGAAACCAACCTGATGAAATGTAGCCACTTTTTAGTTGTTGGACTTATGTTTGACAATTATGAAGAAAAGGTCGTTATAGAATAGGAAGTTAAATCTTTGAATAAAAAGTCAGGAAGACAGGTTAAACCACTATTGATGAAAAAAAAAGATGGAAACAAAAATTATGAGGAAAGTTTGGATGGTGGAAACTTATGAATAATAGTATGATTGGTGTATTAAACAAACAGAATGGGTAAGCTTTATTACACAAGTTTAATGAGTGTTCTTTTTAACAGGCCGAATTGGTCAACTTTATTTGGCTGGTAGTTTCCAGTTTGCAGCTAGATTATGTTATCAACATCCGCGTATTACGTTACTCTCCCCGGGAGGAGCATCAGGTGAGGTCGTTCTAAACCCAGTATTGTGTTATGCAAGTTGACCTTCTACACAAAATACAATTATTTTATCTGATTAGTTCTGAAAATTCAGATTTGAGCAAAGCGTGATCTTCAGATGTTGAAAAGAAGTTTATCCTGATCAAGAGGCCAATTACACCCTATGAACTGCAGTGTGACTAGGTCTGGTTGCTAGCATGAGTTTTATGGTAGTTTCTATACGTACCGTGCACAGTTGTCCTTAGTCAAAGCAATAAGGTTGGCTTTGTTTGGCTTGTGTCAACTTTAACCACCTTACTTAAAGCTTTGAATAATTATAAGGTCAATACATATGTTTTCATTTTTATAGTCTCCGCTGAATGTAGATTTGGAAGAAAAATCAACTCAAGGAGATCCAACTAGAAAAAGAGACGCCTACAAAGATGCTTTCAAGTCAGTGGTAATTGTTTTCTAACACCGTCTTCTTTAATTTATTCATAAGGTGGCAAATTGGGTTGTTGGGTCAAATGGGTCAGGCAAACCTGTAATCATTTTTTGTCTTTGTTTCATATTTATGTTTTATAAATAACTTAAACTTTAAGTATAATATTAGATTTTACAAAGGCCCGTTGATATGTGTAAAAAAGTTTCAGCATCAGTTAAACCTTTACTTGCTTTATAATTTATATTTTATTTTTTCTTATTGAAATTTCGTGATATGGAAGATGAAATTTTAGCAGTTGTGTAGGTGGCGGATTTTGGACTGAGTTTGTTGAATGCTTAAATGAAGATGATTTGAACAACACAAAAGTTGTGGTTACACTTGCCTCTCTAGCTCTAGAGTATGTGATGTTTACTTGCTAATTTCACACATGAAACCAATGCACAAACCTATTGTTACATTTGCGGAACGGGCTACTTCAAAAAGTACATTGTTACATGTAATGAATGAACTTGATCATAAAATTTCAAATTTTAAAAACAAAGTGGATATAGTTTAATTGTGCCAACTAAACCTAACAAGATTCCATAATCCTGGACTATAAATGTCCACATTTTGATTAAATAATAGCACCACTAGATTGTTGGTTTAAATGGATCCAAACTACTTGGTTAATATTACCTAAAATTTTTACCGACTTTAAACAACAACTTCTACCCTCTTTTTTTTTTTTTTTACAACTTCCTTATTCAATAGCTTCTAATTTCTACCAAAACCACGATTTCACAACACCACATCCAACAATCGCGCAACGCGCGAATATAAATACTACTAGTTGTTATAAAATATCTCCTTGGAATTCATGTATATATGCGGCCTAGTGTGAACGGAATGAGATAGAGGCTTATGACTTATAAAATGTTGTCTAACAATACAAGTAAAAAAAAAAGCAATACAAGTAAAAAAGAGTTAATAAATAATTTACGAAAATAATATCTAACAATAAAAGCAAAAAGTTTGAAATCTTAGAAGTAAATGCTAAACTTGAGCCTGGACCTCAAGTGGTTGTCATTTTAATGGTAGATTTTGAGTTACCAACTACCATTTTTAAGGCTATTCAGAAATGATGTACGATTACACCTGTTCCTGAAGTGGTTTTGGTGCTTTGTAGTAAAACCACGAGTTATAAGTAATGATTAAATTTCCGTTAGAACCAGGGTCTTCAAACAAGCATATTTATACGGTTTTCATTGATGTGAAACTTCTAGAGATGTGTAAACCATAAAATAGCTATAACATATTAACCGATATGTATTAGGATTATACAGTTTTCAAACCAATTTGTGAATCGAACCGTTCAGTGGTTTGAACTGAACCATAGACATTCCTACAACTACCAAGTATGCTTTTAAAATGGAAAAAATACATTTTTGTATGTTTAATATTTACATAACAGAAATAAACCCATGACCTATTGATCTAGTGGTATGGTCTCCCCCCTTACAAAGTGTGAGGATGTGGGTTCAAATCCTTGCAAGTGCAAGGTAAAGATGGAATAAAAGGGTGTTAAAAAAAGTTTGCCGTTAAAAAAAAAACTATATACTTAAATAAGAATATCAATTATGATTTCTAATCAAATTAATAATTTTATATTAAGCTACTTGAACAAATGTGCCTTGGTATGGGACCAAATAACATGTGTGACCTTTGGATTATTGGTCTTGGTTCTAGTCCCGGTAACATGCCACTACTTGGAGTTGCTCTCTTGTACTTGAACCTTCCCTTTTTTATCATCCTTTTTTTTGTTTTTTGAACGGCTAGTGCAACTGGCTCTGAGCGAGCAGTGGCTCTTAAACCATGTCCAAGTTTGAATCCTTTCAGTGGTGCTTACTCTCATTATAATGCAAGTTTTTTCACATAGCAAGGATCGAACTTGGGACCTCCCCAGGAGAAAACCCTTATGGGAAAACTCTCGGACCACCTCACCAAAGTGGTTATGGCTCCTTTTTGATCATCTAGCTGATTTAACTTTCTTGTCTTTTATTATAATTAAATAACAAATAATTCGATAAAGAATTGTAAAAAAAAAACAAAATGAGTATGAGTTAGTTTAGTTTTGAGCTAAATCTCATATAAGTTTATTTGGTTATTGAAAAGACTAGATTATATCCCGAAAGTTTTCTGAGATAGATAAATTTAATATGATGTGAAAAAATATGTATTAAGATGTAACATACAAATTAATGTACTATAAGGTTGTGGGGAGTGAAGAGGGGGGTGGGGGGGGGGGGGGAGAGGGGTGTGAAGCGCCATGTGGAAGTGTGGGGACCATATTTGAAGGGTGAAAATTGTGGAGCGTGGAGGGGGGAGGGGGTGAAAGGAATATTATTGTTATTATTATTTGTGTGTTAAAATTAAAAAAAAAAGAGCCAATCAAATCGCCCCACAGCCTCTTCCCCCCTCCCCCGGGCCAGTGAAAAATGGTGTGTAGCAAAGGAGTTCACTCAATCAAAGGAAGCTACAATATCAGAACCATTAGCAAGGGACCCACAGAAAATATCAAAGGGGGGTATACAACCAAAGGCTACCAACATGGTTCACATTGTAATTGTCAAGAAAATTGGCTAGGTCAAGGTAACCATGAGGAAGGATTAGATGATTCGGATGCTTTGCTAAAGGATACACTTATGCAGTTCATGAAGGAAATACGAAAGGATAACGAGATCGAGGACAAGATTCGTATGGAATTGGCAGAGCAAGTTAACCAATTAGCGGAGGAAATTGCAAATTTAAAGGCTAAGGAAACCAAGACCACACAAAATCCTCCTATTACCGAGGACTTCACAATAGACCCAGGTATGGTTAATGATGAGGTGGTAGATGAGCTTATGGATTTTCCGAACCAAGAAGTTAGAGGAGAGGTCATGGAGATCAATACCATGCCAATTCTCTCAGACATTGAAGAGCCACATATGGACAAGGTTGTGATTAAGGATGATCTTAAAGACATGATATAAATGCCCGCAGTTATGGTAGATGAAGCCATAATGAGGAAGTTACAAACCTTAAAGAGTATGTGACATCTTGCGTACAACCACTTGCAGACATACCTCCTGAAGAACCTGTGAACGGTATATCCCAATCATCCTCTGTTATTTGTTACACTATTCAACAAAGTTGGGTATGATGGTTTGAGCGGGAAGAAGAGGAAGGTGAGCTAGGAGGACCTTGGGCAAATCATTGTGAGGTGGCTCCTTAATGATCCTACAGATGTGTCAATGGAAGAAAAGAAGATGAAAACTCGACGTGTCAACTATCAAACGTACATTAGGAAATCCGTAGGCAAATGTGGATTTAAGTTGTCAAGTATTGATTTAATGGACAAGCTGAACAAGAAAAAGAAAATAGGAGCTAGGAATGGCAATTACCGAACTTATATTGGAAACTTGGTAGGAAAATGTCCACTTTAACCCCATGAGAAATGTATCAGGTATGAATTCCGGTTGAATACTCATAAACTTAGTGCTCTCGGGAGGTAGCCCGAGGTATGTATTCTTTATTTTCTTTGTGTTTTGTGTGTGTTTGTTGTTTAATAACCATTGCATGAGCCAAGTGTGGTGAAGTTGTACGGAGATGATAGCTTTAGAGTATTTAATCGATACGCATTAGGGACGATGCATGTTTGATGGGGGAGTGAAAGTTCGCAAAAAGGGACTTAGGAATCGTAAAGAATCATAAATCATTTCCATATGCTCTTTCCTTTTCTTTTGTTGTTGCATGTTTATGAAATTTGGTGGTGTGAACATTTATTTGTGAAGGGAATGGATTATTTTGTTATTTAGTATGTGAGTCTTTGTTGGTTTGGAAGGTTAGTCATTCAAAAATATTTGGGATTAGATTGTTATGTTGATCTCATCCCTATGATTATAAGTTAGAAACCATACAGTGGGGACAACGTATCCCAAGTGTGGAAATGGGGGAAGCCAGAGGGGAAGGTTTGGGAAGTGTAAACAAACACTGAAAAAGTTGAAAAATTTTGATAAAAAAATTCTAGCAAAGCTTAATTGCGTTTAAAAACCAGATTTTTCAGTGCAAATCATCAACTTTTCAAAGCTAACATATTTGTAGAGGTCCTCAGTCATGGTCTAATTCTTGGAAAGATAGTATGAACCGTTTTCAACAGGTGTTTTTAACAAAGAAAATGCGTAGAATTGCCTTCCTAATGTTAACAAGTTATTTGTAATAAATGCATGCACACATCGGTAACCCATTTACCCACTTTTGTGAGATCTTGAGCCTACTAGACGATAGATTGATTCATATATATGTTTTCATTTGTTGAGAGTAGGCCAAATGTTTCTTTGTTGCAGTAGTTGTGTAATTTGATGCATGCTGAGATTGTAGAGTAGATATATAGATACATGATAAAGGCAACTTAGGATTCCCTCTTTCTTTAAATACCTTGTTATATGTTTATGTGTTTACCCATTTACCTGAAATATTACCCTTAGTAGCCAATGTTGAGCCTTATACCCATTTGTTTGTTAAACCTATATATATATATATATGTGTGTGTGTGTGTGTGTGTGTGTGTGTGTGTGTGTTAAGTGAATGTGTTATTTATTAGTAATTATATATATGTGTGTGTGTTGAAAAAAAATACAAAAAGAAAGAAATAATAAGAGAAAAATCAAAGAAAAATACAAAAAGATAAGTTTTTTATGTTATCGGTCGAATATGACCAAAGTTGTGATTATTAGTAGTTATTGTGAATAAGGATTGTCCATTAACATTGTTTCACCATTTCAAATTAGGAACTTTTAGTCAAATATTTCCTACCTTTACCCTAAGTCCAAAACCCGTAAGTCCTTTAGATATGTGAATTGTCTATAGTTAAGGTGTGATTGTTATAAAAGCATATGATAACATAGTTGCATACTTATTTTTTGAGTGATTAATACTAGCGCATTACATGCTAGTCCAAATATTAAATCGAGTAGAGTGAAAAATTGTGAGGGGTGTGTTACATAAGAATAAAAGCCGGAAGCATGTTAGGTTTAGTTAGGCAAATTCTGTTTTTAAAATTGGAATCACTTAGACTTATTGAATTAACACATGCAATGCTGATCTAGAATAGGGTATGGCTTTAAACATTAACTAAGAATTGGTGGAGATTA
The DNA here is from genome assembly GCA_032199755.1 of Ambrosia artemisiifolia. NCBI lineage: Eukaryota > Viridiplantae > Streptophyta > Magnoliopsida > Asterales > Asteraceae > Ambrosia > Ambrosia artemisiifolia. The sequence continues at coordinate 2,988,693 of CM063529.1, read as the reverse complement.
GTTAAGTATTACTGTTAATGATGGTTGGATAGTTGCAGAGAAGCTTTGCTTGGGGGCAAGCAAAGGTAAAGTATGGGGATGTGAAAAGAGGGTGTTTTACCATTTTAAGATGTAGTTAATTATGTGTTTCTAAGTGATTTATATCCTAAAACATGAAGATTGCATGTGTTTTAAAGAAACCAAATAAATTTGAATTGAAGTTATCAAATGATGATGTGAAGGACTGAAATACAAAGACATGGCCGCAAGAATCTAAGAAAATGGGCTTAGAACGAAAATTTTATGAAGAAAACAAGGTTTGGCATCCCATTTGGCATTTTTAGCGCAGCCTAGAGCCAAAAATGCCACCCATGAGAAACTGTACAGAGGTGGTGCCACCTGGATCTGATTTGAGGTGAAAATGGTGCCACATGGCCTCATTATCTAATCTTGTACAGAAATTTTGGGTTTTCACCCTATTTAAAGATAAACCCACTCATAAACGCATATCTCTTCAACCCTATCCGTTTTGGAGCTCCCAAAGGCGAATTTTATCATACAAAACCTTAATCCAATCGATCCTTTCATGAAATTACAACTACATCAACCATTGAAGATCTCATGATGAAGATGAGCGGCTAATTTTCTTTGTAATCACTTCCGGGTGGACGGTTCATATATGTGAAATTCAAACTTGATTCTTTTTAGTACTTTTGGATTGTTTTTCATGTTTTTAAGCATACTTGTGACTTATTTAAGTTAAACAAGTTGTTTATATTGCAATTACTTGTCTTCTATTATTCGCATCCGGTTTTCTTGCATCGTGTGCAGTTTGATCATTGGGTGGGTCTTTGGCACATATAGTTTGGTAAGTTGATTGCATTGGTTATTATTAAAAACTTGTCTTTACTTATCACTTCATTAAATCTTAAACAAGGCCATGTCTATTTGGTATCTAGCTAATTGAAACAAGTTTGAGTGAATCATTGAACCTAAGGTCCGGATGGGATTACTTCTTTTCCATAATTGTCTACAAATTACATTTAAAATAAACAAAGCAATTAATTAGACATTAGTTAACTTAGATAAGAATTATAGCTTTCTACCAATTCCCAGTGGAGAAGACCTTACTTTCCACTTGCTATGTATTTGCATTCTTTTGATCGATGAAACAACATCGAGAACCTGTTCGTGGGGTTAATTTTCCTAAGATTTGATTGTTTGATTGCTAGAAGGTGAGGGGTTAATTTTTGCTTAAACAGATTATATTAAAGGGTCTGAATTGTTTTGAGATGGAATGACAAAATACCCTCACGTGCACAACATGTGAGGCAACATAACAAGATTTTTTTAACAAGGATACCTGTAAAGGACACTGCCTGTATCAAAATACTAACTTATAGGACGTCTGTTGTAATTTCTTTTTTTAAAGTACAACGCCCGAAACTTGCTTCAAACATAAAGGACGTAAAAAGCAATTTTGTCTATAAATAAGCACGTGAGAAAATTGTTTCAAAAGTAGACCAACTTAAAGCGTACATAAAATAAGCATAAAAATGTATTATATCTGATCTGACTTATTTCCAGAAACTTTAGGTTTAGTACATAAAAATAAGCACACATGGAAATAGCTTTCTTTATTCATTTAGATAAATATGTAGACCAACTTAAATCATATATATTTGACCTAAATCATATCCAAAAACTTTATGTCGAATGCGAATTTATGATGAAACATACACAAAAAAACACCTGAGAAAATAATTCTTTTAAGTAAAAGAATGGAAATACATGGGTGAACCTGAAACATTTGAAATTAAAGGCACATATTATATTTGATCAACTCATTTTCAAAAAATTTAGATCGAAAGATGAATTATACCAATTAGTATATAAAAATAAGCACGTTATAAAATCATTTTTTATCAAGTAAAAGAATGAGGGATAAACATCAAACGTTAGAAACTGAATGTAGTGAAAATGACATTTCATAAAATTTTTAGAAATGTAGGGGGTGAAAATGTGTAATGTCAAAGTATGGGAGCTTATTTTGGTTGGTGGTAAAGATATATGAGGTAAATTTGTGAAAACTCAAAGTAGAGGGTTGTTGTTTTTTTTAAACTTGGGGTGTCTGTGGCATAAAAGCCACCGACTTTTGTAATTAAGATATAGAATCTATATAAAGTACATTCTAATATAACATGTTGGACTGATATTTTGTATATTATGTGAACTTTTATATGTTTTATTATAAACTATCGCGTTATCACTCATGTTCCACATGGGGTTCGAAACATAGATATAAAAAGCAAATCATGAACATGCGGATAAAAACCCCAACATGAAGGCATATTTGAAAGAAAGCCAAGTTATCCGAACAAAATTTACGCAAAAAAATATATAAAGATATACAAAAAAAGGGACACACTATAGCGGGTCGATTTAAACATAGGTAAAAAACATTTCGCAAATGGGGTTGTTAGAGCTAGATAAGCATCACCGGTTTTGAAAAACAAATGCTTTAAAATAGATTTACCGCAACCGGTTGGTTTAAAAATAATGTAACAAAATCTCACGTCAAAACGTAGGTAATATTACTCAAGTGGATCATTTATATAAAATTGAAACCCAAAAAATCACGTACAAAACTTCATTAAAAACACAAACTGATAACTTCATTAAAGTCTAGTAGTTGTAGTGTAAATTGTTTAAGGAAAACAAATCACGAACTAAATTGCAAGGGGTGTAAATAAAACTTAAACTTAAGTATAACAAAATAATATAGCAATTAAATATCAAGGAGTGTAAACAAAAATTAAACTAAATAAAAGGGTTTTAAAAAGAAAAATATAACTTTATTAAACTTGAGAAGCCAAATGTTAAACTTATTAAAGATTATGGGTGTAAATATAAATTTAGACACTGAAACAAATAAACCACTACTCATAAGGTACCTTAAATGTTACATATAATATTATCACTAAAAGACCAAAAAATCACTATTCATAGGACACCTTATTAAAAATTAGGGGTATAAATAATGTCTTTTCTAAAAAATAGTATGCCAAATTTTTAACAAGATGTGGTTGTGTTTGGCAGGCTGGTGGGTATGATTGTCGACCATGCCCATTCACCCATCCTCTACATCATCTCCACCCCACCACCTTAGCCTCTATCCCTATCAAGGGGGATGGTGCTCACCTAAACCGACTAAAAATCTACCAATAAGTAAGAGAGGGAGAGAGAGAAATCTATAGAGCTTGATGAGTTGTGTGGAATTCCATCGAGTTCGCGACAACGAAAGGATGTGGTGGTGTACCTTGTTGGCACAGATACAACTAGTGCATTGCCAATGCCCATGCCAACTCTACACCCATAGCCTTAGGGAAAAATCATAAGGAACCACCTACTTACATGATACTTTGACCAGTAACGTACTTTTTAGTGTCACGATTATATTAATGACAATTACCAACTTCTTTTGTAAGAGTCCCAAAATTATGACTATTTGTACAAATTCTTCAAGTTTGGTTCTTTAGGGTGTAACACCCTGCTTTGCGTGTGCATGGATGACAGTTTCATCCAGTTGCCTGTGGGTTGACGTCTTTTGTGAGAGTCCCATAACTGTGGTTGTTTGTAAAAATTCTTCAAGCTTGGTCCTTTAGAGTAGAACTGTGTTTTTTTTGTACAAATTCTTCAATCTTGGTGCTTTATGGTGGAATTGTGTTTTTTTGTACAAATTCATCAAGCTTAGTGCTTTAGGGTAACCACCCTACTCTGCGTGCGGATGACTGTTTCATTCGGGTGCCTATGGGTTGTACCACATAAAACCCTATTAATCTCAATTGCCTTCTTTCTCTATCTAAAAGGTAGCACCGTCCTCCGTCGGTCAATCCCCAGGGTGGTGGTGGTGAGTCTGGTTACGGTCTCTTAAATAACAAGTGTTGGTGTTAGAGTCCCCAAACAGTGGCTATTTGTACAAATTCTTCAAGCTTGGTGCTTTAGGGTGTACCGCCCTGCTATGGGTGTGGATGATTGTTATATACAGCATGTGAGTTGCACCTCATAAAACTCCTTCTGTCTCTATTGTATTCTTTTTCTGTCTAAACCACTACTTCTTTCTCTCTCTAAAGGCAGCACCGCCGTTCAGGGGTGAATCCCTTGGGTGGTGCTGGTGAGTCCGGTGAACCGTCGAGTCCTTTTGTTTTGGTCATCTATTGCAGCTGGCACCCGAAAAAAGAGAGAGAGAAGAAGAAAAAGGGTCTTCAGTTGGAGCTCTGTTTTGTTGTTGTTTCTTCATTGGGGTTCGTAAGGTAATATGATTGTATTGTTGTTTTGTTAACTTGGGTCTTTAATTATGTTTATTCTCTACTGCTTACCAACAATGTGTTCAAGTCATGTTTTTCTAAAGAAAACTCATTTTAAAAAAGCAAACAAATTGATTGGCGAGTCAATAAACCCTCTTGACCCTTCCTTGATTTTATGCGTGCATTCTTCCGTATATTTTTTCCTCATCCATAAATAATATTCATCCACATTAATACATTTTACATGCCGTTCAAAAATATCAACACATTATAAATATTATCTAAGTTATCCCCCGACATATTCTAACTAATTATTTATAATATACATGGTTTTGGCCAGCAACTCGTGCATTTGGTAGAGGTTTTGGTTGAGGTCCTTGAGGATGACCATTGTTACCAACTCTTCAAATACTATTATATGCATTCAACTAATAAATCAACTAAAGTCGTTGTAGTGCATATATAATATTGTTAGAACTCCCACAGAGTTGCGTACTTGAATGAAACAAAGGATGCTTCACAACAAATGATAGCATCCGGTCGAACTAAAAGATTCTTAGTTTGCATGGTTATCAACCAATAATACTTAAATAGATAGATTAGAGTATGTTAGTTCTACCTACTTATCATTTACATACAAATAAATAAGTGTTCACTATTGTGTAGCAAAACCAAGGGGTCAAGAGAGTCCACTAAAAATTGAACCTTATGGTGATTGATATGTTCACAAATATACATCATATTATGCATATTAAACCCTCATTTTAGGAATTTTATTAGCAAATTCATGTGAATTAATAATTTAGCTTATATTTAAATTTGGAGGTATTAATCAATAACAAGCTAAAAAGACGCAACTATGTATTTTAAAGACATAGGATATCTATACTACATAATAAAGAAAGAGATATGGGCAAATACATCTAAATTATTCAAAGTTAAGATGGTATATCAAGAGTTTCTTTACAATTTCTTAAATTTTACCACTTTTCTTTTTTAAATGCCCCTAAAAGATAATCAACATTTATATGAAAATGAAACTCACTCAAATAAAATAAACACACGAGATAACAATATTTTTGAACAAATTTCATATAATGGTGATGAAAGATAATAATTTATGTTATCACAATAAATAATCTTATCTCAGCTAAACTTGTTTGAGTTTTAAAACTTCAAAATATAGTGACTGAAGTCTTCCAAAAGTTAAAGTCAAGTTAACCAGAGCACCTTCTTTATATCATTTAACGCAATCATTTTTGTTTTCAAGTTTAATCATGATAATACGTGAAATTAGGCTCTATAGTTTTTATTAGTTGATTAATTTTTAGGCATTTTATGATAGATTGATGATATGATATACGTGTCGTTCATTAGGTATTGGTTAAAGGATTGCCTGTTTGTTTAGACATTTTAAGGTTGGTGTAGTGTTTTATTGATCTGCTTTGATAAGAGAAATTCCATTATCTGAACATTACTATTTCAAATATATCCAAGAATAGTCTTTGTTCTAGATGATTCAGTCTACGTGAATAACTCATCTTCACCAGTGAAACGTACTCCAATTACCAAAACATGCCTAATCAATCATTGTCTTGGATTACAAACTTGTAGATGATAATTAGTTTGGAAATAGTAAAAAAAAAAAACTCAAAAGTGTATTTTTAATGAACAAACGTACAAAACCATATATGCTACACTAATTATTAACAAAACTGTTTCTAATCTACTTGACCGACCAATTTCAACATGTACGCTAACAATTTTTGGCCTGGTAACATCTCTTAAAGATGTTATAAGGATGCCAAATCCCCCCTCCCTCTCTCCCTCTCTATATATATATACAATATATACACACACACATACATATTAGTTCTTTTTTGCTTCAGTTTCATTCCAAATTAGAGAAACAATAAGCGTTGGCCGTAGAGAATTCGATGAGAGAACCAAGGTAAAATTTCTATGACCTTTATCACTTAATTCTTTTCATCTATTTTCAGTTTGAAGTTCATATTTTGTGTTAAAAATGAAGAAAATAAAGCAAACCTGAAGCAACTCAGAAAGAGTTTGTTATTTAAGGCAAACCCAATGCCCAGCTTCTACCATAAGGGTCCTTGCGCGAAGAAGGTAATTAATAAATCATTTAACTTCTAATGGTTTGTTAACACATATATTGTTGTCACTACAAAGGATTGATTATATTCATACAAGATCAATGTGTTCTATTTAACTAAACAATTCTAACGAGCATAAAGTCTCCCAAAGTCTTATCTCCGGTTCATACAATCTCGCTGAGAAAAAAATCCACTATTAGCTTTATGAGGGTGTTTGGATTATTTAATTTTGGGTATTTAATATAACAATATCACTTTTGCAAATATGTATCCGAACGGTCCTTAAATGTTCAAATTTTTAGGTGGAATTGTGGAAACATCCTAACTGGAGCTTTAGCTGGAGGAGTGGCGGCTGGGGATATGTAGCTATAAAGGTTGACCCTATAATTGAAGGATTATCTACCAGCATGTAACTTTTGAGCTGTAAGTAATTACCATTCATTTGAAAGGTACTGGGATATGTAGCCAGGGGCGAAGCTTGGTTTGCCAATCCGGGGGGGGGGGGGGACTCAATTTTTTTCGATCGGTAGTGGCAAATCAGCGGGGGCCGGACTCAACCCGAAATAAATTTACCTATAAAAATCGTAATTTTTCACTACTGCGCCAAAAATCAGGGGGGCAGGGCCACCCGTGGCCCTAAAAATGCTTCGTCATTGTATGTAGCTAGAGGTTGACCCTATAACTTCTTTTATTGTAATTGACACATTAATTAATAGTACTTGGTGTGCACCCTATGCGCAATGGCTTCATTTGTTTCCAAGATGCAAGGGGCAAAGGCGTCGTTTAACCCGTAATAAAACATAAATACGACTTGGCTATTTGCTCCTCTATGTATATTTATTTCTATTCAAATTGAGGTTATTCTTTTCTTTTCTTTATAATGTTTGTCTTCATGTTCAAGATTGCCATGGTCTCAACATTGAAGCACAAAAATCTTGTTGAGCTGTGTGGAAGGAAATACACGTGTCTTGGCTTATGAATTTGCAACAACGGGATTTCTATATGACATATTGCATTACATGAACACTTGTTTGGACTTTTGTTTTCGTGTTTAAATTAACGGATATATAAGTTGAAATATACTTGGTGTTGGGTTTAAAAATCTATATAATATGCATATATACGTACAGGTAAGAAGACTCTTTAAGGATCATAACTGGGGCACGTGCTTGATTGGGTGCACGGGTGAAGATTTTTGTTAATGCAACAAAGGGACTAGATTATTTGCATGACAATGTCCATCCTTAAATAATTCAGAGATACTAAGTCTCCCGATGTGTTGATATTTGAGGATTAAGAGCCTAGATTGCCGATTTTCAACCATTCAAAACAATCACCTCGATATGGCTGTACACTTGCATTCTACTCGTGTTTTGGAAATTTTTGGCTATCGTGTGCCATAATAATACTTATATTATAAACCATTTTCATATACATGGATCTACCTAGTAGCAAAGTGGATGGGATGGTTTAGCTCACTAGCTGCATTATGCATTTTTTTAGCTCATGGGTTAGGTTGGGCAAATCCATTACAAACTTACAATCACAACTTTTAATTTTTAATTGGATAATGATCTTCATATGATAGTGTATACAATATCATATTATTACTACATGCTTTTGTCATGTAAATGAACTTTATCATTTAGCAAGGTGTCTTCAATGGCACAGTTATCTAGATATGCAATGACCGAACAACTTATACAAGAGTCACTGGCGGATACAGAAAATTTTTATACGGGGGGCACAATATGGGTCGGTTTAAAAATGGGTAAAAAAACGACGATAAATAACTTAGTTCATTTAATATTTTAATGTAATAACGACATACGTCGATTACAATTATCCTCAACGTATTTTTATCTTTTGGAAATGTTATGTTACATTTTTCATCTTTGGAGAGGCACAACAACACCACCGGTGGACTTTGATTGGAGAGCCAGAGAGGCATAGGGAGGACCGTCGCCACTGGTGGATTTTGATCAGTTAGGCACAACACAATTCTCTCTCATTCCTCTGCTTTTTCACCGGATTCTTTCTCATTCCTCTACAAACTGCAACTATCGCTTCAATTCTCTAGTTGAGTTTCAACACCACCAATAGCTTTAGCAACAAGTCTTTCTTTGCCCCTTTTCTCTTCAATCCGTGATTTCTTTGGGTTTCATTACCATATTTGTGATAATAGTGAGCAATGTTTTTAAAACCGGACCGGACGTCGAACCAATCACTGGTTGGACCGGTCGAACCAGATTTAAGAATCGGATAACATGATAATAAACTTGTAAATATAAACAATATTGAAAGCATTAATAATCAGAATTATTATATATTTTAAAGATATAGAGAGCAAATCTATAACTTATAATAAAAGAATTGAAATTTAATGATGTGGTATTCAATGGAGGCCTCAACCCCTCCTTGAATGTGCCACATGGCATCATATAGGATTTTTTAATTTTTGAGTTTTTTAATAAATCTACATATATTATAATTATTTTAGGAAAAGATAAGAATTTAAAAACAAAATTAAATTTTCTCTCTAATGTTTCCCCTCATAACTTTTAAACCTTAATATCTTTTATATACGAGATTTTTTAAAGAAAAAAATTACACCAAATTAACGAGCGTTTTATTATCTTTCCAACGAGTACCATAGTGCTATATAAAAAACGAAGAAAAAAAAACTATTTTTGAGGGGTTTTGTTTTCAAATATATTTTACTCTACTAATAAATCGCAAACGATAAACATAACTTCATAGGCAGAGATTCCTTTTTTTTATATTTGAATATGATAACTTATGGCAGAAATTTGTTTAAAATAAATAATAACAATATTATTATTCATTAATCATATATTGGCAAATCATTAATTATGTTGTCATATTAGATATTTTATTATGTTATATTAGATATTTCAACCCCGGGGCACTCCCGGGATAAAAGCTAGTAAAATATAAAGTATAAATGTAGTACACCAAACAACCGTGCGGTACAACTTCAAAACTATTAGTACAATTATTTTTAAAATTTAACCATTTTGTAAAATAGAAAACAACTTCTAAATTTAGAAGACAAGGTTCTCTGTGCATCTCAACCCAAGAAACGACGTTCAGCGAGACTCGATGCAACTCCGGCGAGATTGTCTTTCTTCATCTCCTTTCATATTCTCAGCTTCAGACAGTTATTTGGTTGTATTACCGAGCTCCACCCGGGTGGTCTGATGCAAAAGAGGTAATGTCCATCAAACCGGGCAACAAGCTTTCATCAGGGTCGGCACCGAGCTTTTATCACGGTGGGCACTAGGCTTCTCAAATGGGTGGCAGTGTGTTTTTCAGGTAGAAAATATGAAGGCGACCTGGATCGTACGGTGGGGGCACCGGCCCACCATGGATTGTGGGTGGCTCCGCCACTGACAAGAGTGATGCTTATGTTCATATTGGTCTGTTACATTAACATACCTTTGATTTATTAACATTTGTTCAATAATGGGTACATGGTTTTTATGGTGAACTGCAATCAGTTGTAAGTGGCGGTGCACATTTCTTTTCTTTTCTTTCTACGAATACTTGTTAAAACATAGTGTGCACATTTCTATTCTTTTTGCGTAACCTTGAGGCAAAACACCTAAGTATCATAATGTTGTATTGCAACCCATTTGTGGATCCCGTTGTTGAGACAAAAAATCTACGTATCATAATGTTGTATTGCAACCCATTTGTGAATCCCGCTGCAACGCGCGAATAAACCCACTAGTATGAAATAAAGTGTGATCAGCTATGGAGAAAACGAGCGTAAACAATGCGATTATGTTGAACATGAGAGAGAAGTGCTAACAATAGATGATTCAAAATCCAGTTCAAAATGAATTAAAAAAGGAAATAAGAAATAGAGATGACGGGTCTCTAGTAAAACAGAAGAAAAAAAAAGAGAAAATAAAGGTTTTTGGTGACTTTATAATAGAAATCAAATCGAATTGGCCATTACACGTTCTGGGCTGGGCCCAACAACAACCAGGTTGGGTTCCTAATTTAGTTATGAAGTTAAGCAGTCTAGTAGTTAACTAATTTTTTATGAGCTGACTTCCCTAGCCACCATATGGGCTGGCTTTATCCAATTCCAAACCCTTAACATGGGCTGGACTCAAAGGGCTATAGTCAAGGCACCACCAAACCTTGTGAATACCATTCCTTTTTCGTTCAAAAAAGAAAAAAAAAAGTCAACTAATTTTTCTGTTCTCTTTCGACGTCATGCAATTGATTTAACATATTAAGTTTGTTACTATGTTTTTTTGTGTTCTTTTATTTATTAGTTGTTTTTTTTTAACTAGTTTCGACTTTTTATGTTGACTATGATTATGAACTAGTTTTGATTTTTTGAACTTTTTATTTGATTGCTTTTGATGATCATGTGTATCTTTTTGTATTGAATATATGCGCATCATGTGTGAGTTTATCGAACTTAGAATGTAGGAATACCCCATAGGTTTATTAATATTATCTTTGGTGTGGTTTTTTTAAAGGCGACATTAAGATATAAATATAGAGCCTAAAAAGAAGCCCAAAAAAACAAAATGAAGTTTAAAACTACATCATATCCGCATCGTCAAAACCTACAATTTTTTCCCAAACAAGGGTTTTAAAATTAGACCTATTCTTAATCCAAATAAAAGTCTTCTTTTATGAACTCCATCCTAATAAACAAAAAGTGACTTCCCATTATGGTCATTGCCGTTTCTGGTAATCCAAATTCTCCAAGAAATAGCAAAAGCTCTACGTTTTTACCATCTTCTTCCAGATCTTCACGCCTGTTTGATTATCAAAATACATAAGGATCTCTTCCACCTATCTGATGTAAGCCGGCAAAGCAACCTTTAGTGTGCTGTTAACTCTTGATTGTTAATACTAGAGCTTGAGACTAGGAATGCTGATTATATGGTCAGATTGATGTGCACCCCCCCCCCCCCCCCCCCATGGCATTTGAGATACCATCCAAAATCCAATAGCAGAACCAGCAATCCCATCAAACAGAAAACCATCCCTTCAAAAAAACAAAACCATCTCTCAAGTTCAAATGTTTTTCCCATCATATTCGCATTCACCTACCGCAGGTGCTATTTTGATGATACTTTAAAATATAGTCGTAAAGCTTGAAAATTATATTTTGGTGAGCATTTTATAAATAACAAAAATATTAAAGAAAGTAAATCTGTAAAAAAAATTTTGTATGAAAAAAGAAAAACACAAATCCCCTAAAGAAGGTTTTGATATATTCTTTTATTTGGCTAAGTTGGAGACTTCAAAATCATTTACCTTCAAAAAGGAGTCTAAAAAATAGCGGATAACATCAGTTCATATGAAATTGGTAAGTAACCAAATCATAAACATACAACCAAGAGTTCATACACAGAGCATGTAAAAGATGGAATTACACAGGTTTGATAAACATACAAAGACTTGAAGAATAATGGACAAGTAAGATTAGTTATAATACACCCAAACCAAACTTCATCATTTCACCTCTTGTTTACACCAGATTGCTTTTAGTGAACACCTTTTGAGTCCCATGCATATTATTTACTTCATTGAAACTTCAAATTCATTGCCAAACAAGCCAGATAACTCTAAGTCGAAATTCACTCGTAGCATAATCCTGTAGATTGTTGATTGTTGAACTCACCAAAGTCATTTAAATATTCACTCATCTTTTTTTCTGGACACTTTGTTGTTCATTCCACCAATCAATTCCATCGCCACATCGATATAGAAGCAAACGGGCAACAAGTCGCGCCCTAACCTTTTTCAGATAGCAAACTAAGTCTTCTAAACACTACATTCATAGATCTTGGGTCATAAGTCATAACATTACTATGAACGCCCCCTGGACTCGGCAGAGTAACTACATAGTCTCTGACGTAAGGAAACCAAAAGTACCAAAAGCAAATCGTATAAACACGTGCTGGTTGTCAACGCACATTCTCATCAAAGTCTTTCTTTAACTTGATTGAGTAGAAATGATACAAGCCAAAGAACTCCAACTCAATATTGACTTCAACCATAACACCATCGAGTCATCAAACCTCCCTCTTTAGCTTAATTGAGTAGAAGCGATAGTTGCATCATCATCAAATTCCTTCTTTAACTTAATTGAGTAAAACTGACACATACAAGCCTCATGATCATAACTCAATAAATCCCTTCTTTAACTTAATTGAGTAGAAGTGAGACATACAAGCCTTGTAACCCTAACTCAATATACACCCAAACAATAACACCCCAATCAACGTTTACAACAAATCCCCTTTTTCTACATTAATTGAGTAGAAATGATGCAGCTTAACCAAATCATTTCCGAATCCAACATAAAAGTTTTCATAAAAAACTAAACAAAAACCCCATGCTAGTTTTACCTATCCCACCCATCCCAACTTCTTAAAATAATATCACCCCCAAATTTCTTCATAAAAACTAAGTGACTTATACTAACTGAAGGGGATTTGCAGACACAAGCAAATCCCTCCACTACTCACATGGTATAAATCAGAACACAAAGTGTATAAACTCCAAGGTTACCTGCAACTTTAGCTGGAGAAAAAGTAATTCACAGATGAACTTTATTCTTATTGGGATTGTTTTGAAGTGGGTAAATCGAAGGTATGATGAGTGGGTTTTGAACAGGAACAGGATCTTGTGAAGATGGTGAAGATTTAGGATGAAGAGTTATTATGTCAGAGGAAAGATGGTTTGATTGGTGTGACGGCGGAAGAAGAATTTTATATGTCGTTTAGATGGTGTAGTCCTTTAGATCGGATCTCAAAGTAACCTAAGTCTTATGGTAATATCTCATTTGTATTTTAGTACCAAAAGTATTTGGATTTTAGACTTGGGAGTTGTGGTGAGGACATAAAATCGTCTTATTAACTAAAATCAATATTGAAAAAGCTGGTAAAACATAACAGGTAGAAACTAAAAACATGAAATGAAACCAAATTAAAAGTTGACATAAAAATTATGAACCACGCATGCAAAACGTAAAACATTAAAAACAATAACTAAGTCGATTAGTACCCCCGCAAGACCACAAAACAGGAAAAAAATAGACGTAAAAAACGTTGAACCACACACGCACGTTGCGGCCTGTAACCTCGCAAAATTTAAACCGAAACGTAAAACAAAAAAGTAGTAAAAGATGAAAAGTATGGACGACCAATGTTGAAGTGAAAAAGTGTTAGGGATTATAAATAAAAAGATGCAAAAATATTGGGGTCAAAAGTAAATGTAAAAAAGAAAAATATGTACAACTAGGGGTGTAAATGACATGTAGCGGATCGAGAGCTACCCGGGATCGAGAGCTACCCGGGATCGGCTCGGTAAAAAGCTCGAACGAGCCGAGCCTTAACGAGCCCGAGCCTGAAATATGGCTCGTTTAGCTATCGAGCCCGAGCTCGAGCCCTATATACAAAGCTCGATTGGGCTCGCGAGCCTTAACGAGCTCAAACATAATTATGAGTTATTTATATATCTCTTATAATTTATAGCCCACATCTCCAAAGCCCAAGTCCTTATTTCATAGGCCCATTTAATAACACTCGCGAGCCAAGCTTTTGCGATCTCAAGCCGAGCTCGAGTTTTTGATTTTGCTAGCGAGCCGAGCTCGAGCTCATGATTGTAGGCTCGAACCGAGCCGAGCTCGAGCTTCATAAAAACATGACGAGCCGAGCTCGAGCCCAGTCAGGCTCAGGCTCGACTCGTTTACACCCCTATGTACAACCCTTTAAAGCTAAAATTACAAAGCATGATGCACAACAAAGTTGCAAATTAGTATATATATAGTATTATACCCCCTGCATCGGGGGACGTAAAAGTGTAAAACCATGCTAAGTAGCACAAAACAGTGTAAAAGCTCGTAAAACAAAAGAATAAAAAAAAAAGAATCAAAAGAAAAGTAAATGTAAGAAGGTAACCACATATATAAAACTTAAAACATAAAAATAATAAACAATAACTACCCCTTGTGCGACGGAACCGTTAAATGGAAAATTTTGGCATAAAAACGTTGAACTACACGTCCACATTGTGGCGTATAAAGTCACAAAATTACGACCGAAACGTAAAAAGAAAAAGTTTGTAAAAGTTGAAAAGTATACGGGGCAAAGTTGAAACTGAAAAAGTATTGATGTTAAAAAAGATGTAAAAATATTAAGGTTAAAAGTAAGAAAAATTTAAAGATAAAAAAGGGTATGTGATGCGTGCTAGTTTTCAAATAAAACTTAACTTCTTTTAAAAAAGAGCAAATCCCGAGAGAGATGCTAAGAGTGGTGATGAAAAGGTGAGTAAGTTGGGAAAACAGTTAGGCACTTCAAAAGTTTTAAATTTATAGTTTAAAACGATAGTTGCTCAACGTTCTAGACCCAGCACAACAGGCAAGCGTACCTATCGTGTATAGTATAGAAATGTGCAAGTACCGAGTATCGAATCCGTGGGCACGATTTTTCCTACTCAGCTTCCTAAAATGACTTTAAAAAGACTTTTTAATAACATGGAGAAAAAGTAAAATAAAAAGAGAGATGTAAACTTTTAAGAGAAATCAATGACAAAACAATGATGTTGCTTCGGGATCAGATGGAACCTGGTATGAGAAGTAGTTATCTTTATTTTAAGTGGTGTGTTCGAGCTGCGCACTTATGCTTAACTTAGAATTGCTACAGCATTTTCTAGAGGTGACTGTTATCGCAAAAGCTGTACAAACAACTGTGTTCTTAAGGTTATTTTGAGGGTCTCCCGCCCTGTTAAGCTCACCTCTCAACACTGAAAATAAAGTGACTCGAGACTGTGTCGACTCAACCCCGAATTACCCGCCTCCCATTGTGGCGATATTGACATCTAACCATTTTAAACTTTTATGAGTAATTTACCGGTGGCCGGAGCATTACCGAATAAATTATCACTTAATATCATAAAAGGGTCGTGACCAACCGGCACACGTGCACGTTTTACTTGATTTAATTAATTTATCAAAAAGTGAGTGTTCTATTATTAACTGTGTGACAGTATAATAATGAAAGAAAATAAAGACCGTTTTCTCTCAACACGGGGTCATCAAACCTTAACCTGCGCCTGGGCTAACACATAGACCATGTAGCCAAGTCGCAAGATTAAACTTTGACTTATCACTAGGACCAAGTATAAAGACCGTACCGACCCTAAGTGAGATCTTAATAATAGAGGATTAAGCCACAAAGTGTGTGTATTTCTGCCCACAAATGGGCTAATCACTACTCGTGGGATTAGGTTAGCTCACAAGTGCATGGGTTGTTACACACCATGGGTACACTCATGAGTCCTCCCACTTCATATCAAGACACCCACAAGAACAAAGACTAGATGATTTATAAATTAGATCATTAAACAAAGTTTAGAATAGTTAGAATTATTAAGAACACAAAACACCACTTTAAAATAAAAAGATAAACTATATTAATTCATACCACGTTTCCATCATCACCCTAGCAACACCAACATAAATCTATCCTAGCATGGTTGATACAACAAGCTCACAAGGTTGGGTTTGTGTACAAGACATCATGAAGGTATTATGAAGATTTCTAAAGGATTTGGGTGGTTTTGGTGATCTCTCTCTCTCTCTCTCTCTCTCTCTCTCAAGGTGTTTATGGAGTGATCCCAGGCTCTAAAGGACACCAAAGATCCTCAAAGAAGGCAGAAACACTCTGGAGAAGTGAGGGGTTTCGAGTGAGAAGGGATGCTTCAAAATATGGGGTGGAGGCCTATATTTATAGGCATTTCAGCTCAAGCACGCCCTCGACAACGTTATCGCACGCCCATGCCAGACAACAGGTACTGTTGCAGAGTCCTTTCATGCAGTCTTGTCTGTACCAGGGGCAAGCACGCCCGTGCCATACACAATGGCACGCCCGTGCACCTTCTGAAATGCAACCGTCTTGTCAGTCTTGGTCGGTTTTTGCCTTGGAGAACACGCTGGAGTAAAGCACGGTCGTGCCATACACCTGAGCACGCCCGTGGACATCCTGAAACACTGAAATTGACCTCTTTTGACTTGGAAATGTTGACTTGTTGACCCGGGAGGGTGGCACGACCCTGGGCACGGCCGTGCCATGTCTGGCAGGTCTTCGAAGTCTTCAAATCTTCGTCCGTTTTGTGGGGGGGGGGGGGGTGTTTTTTACTTCTTTTCATCACCAGACCTCCGAACCTGCAATTATCAACAAAGAAACATAAATCCTGATAAAACAGAGATAAAAGCTTGATTTCAGGTGTAAAACGGGTGATAATCATAAGTGAAAACATATCAATTTCTCGGCACATTAGTATGTACACCCATTAAAGCTAAAATTACAAATCATGATGCACAACAAAGTTTAAATTTTGAAGACAAAATTACAGAAGACGTCCTTTATGTTTACCCAAAGTTGCAGGTTTAGTCTTTTATCTTTAAAAGTTGCAGGATACCTCCTTTATCGAAGTTTTTGTTGCAGGTTTCATCCTTTACACTAACTTTGTTAGTGTTTGTCGTTGACTCCCCCTCACATGCAATGCATGTGAGGGTATTTTCGTCAATTTGTATATTAAAGGACGTTTTCTGTAATAAAAACAAATAACAAAAATATAAATAAAATATTATATATTCCGAAAACATTTAAAACAAATAACAAAAATATAAATAACAAAAATATTATATATTCCGTTCTATAGTATATATAAATAAAAACAAATAACAAAAATATTATATATTCCGTTCTATAGTATATATAAATAAAAACAAATAACAAAAATATAAACAAATAACAATATAAAATATTATAACTTTCCACAATCCAAAGTATTTCCTTTTTAGCTATTTTTTTATATACCCATTCGACCCATTACTAATAAAACATTACACGAATCAATTAAGTAATATATGTTGAACTCCAACATGTTAAATGGATCGGGCCAGCCAATTTAAGCACATGAAACAAGTGTTCCTGGATAGCACATTATTGAAAAAATAGTTTCTCATATATGCAGTTTGTATATGTTTTGTTGAATTTTTGTTTTATGCTAAAGGTAGACAATTTAGTCATGTAACGGACAAATTAGTAGTTTACTAAAAAAATACTATGTTTATTGAAAAAGTAGTTTATGATATTGTGACACCCGGCAAATTCAAGTTAGCAACGTCGTCTAAATTAAAGTCTACCTTAGCGAGTCACGCGTATTCTGTACTTAACTGGGTTAGTTGAGTCGGGTTATGGTTCGGGAACTGTTATATGAGTCTAGGGAATCATTAGATGTTGGCCTGGAGGATCGTTAGATGTCAGTCCTTAACCAAGTGTACAAACGGTGACGATTTGTAGGATCGTCAGGGCATACGGAACGTACGAATCTCGAGTCCCGGGAATTGGTGAACGAGTGTAAATATGTGTGTTTACTAGTGTTATGTGTTTACAATCATTATGTGACTTGTCGGTATGTGAAAATGTGTTAACATATGTTAAAACGGGGTTTAACGCGCAAAATACTTGGAACGGGACCCTGCAGGCGATTAGGGGGAGCTAATCACCTGCAGGGTGGCGATTAGCTCACCCCAGGTGGCGAGTAGCTGCCTCTGGGTGGCGAGTAGGGGGCTAATCGCCTAAGGGGGTGGCGATTAGCAGCCCTAATCGCCTGCAACTGAAAGCTAATCGCCTGCAACGTAAGTGACGACTAAAAACGACTATAAATACCATACTTAACCTCCTAAACTTCATTATACAAACCCTAATCGTCCCATAAACCGCCCCAACACATAAACAACCTCTGGAAGGCGATTTTTGATCAAAACTCAAGGTTTCAAGCTTGAATCATCATACTTTCATAATTCTAAGGTTTGATTTTCATCCATAAACCTTTATAAACATTTTTAATCAATCCCTAAGGGTCCAGACCTGTTGTTAAACGAAAAAGCTTTCTGAAAATCGTCAATAAGGGTTGTTATTCGGATTATAACTAATATGCATGTGTTATGAGTGTGTATGATTAAAAAGCTAGGGTTTTTGTGATTCATGATGATGATTTGCTATGTTATTATGATAGATCAGTGTTGATAATGATATTATGATGATATAATCTGAGAATTGATCATTAGGGTTATAGTTACGCATGTTAGTGTGATGTTGCATGCTATGTGAATGGTGTTTGGATTACATGATTGCATGCAGGGCTGATAATACGAGGCAAAACGAAGGGTTTTAGTTGAAACATGTTTAGGATAGTGTTTGGGATGATATTGGGTGGTTACACACGTTCTGGATCTGATTTGGAGCGTTAAACGCGCGAAAAACTGGAACAGCAAGGTTACAGGCGATTAGCAGGCTAATTGCTAGCTGTTACAGGCGATTAGCCCTAATTGCTAGCTGTTACAGGCGATTAGCCCTAATTGCTAGCTGTTACAGGCGATTAGCCCTAATTGCTAGGTGTTACATGCGATTAGCCCTAATTGCTAGGTGTTACATGCGATTAGCCCTAATTGCTAGGTGTTACATGCGATTAGCCCTAATTGCTAGGTGTTACATGCGATTAGCCCTAATTGCTAGGTGTTACATGTGATTAGCCCTAATTGCTAGGTGTTACATGCGATTAGCCCTAAATGCTAGTAGTTACATGCGATTAGCCTTCCTAAATGCCAGTTGACCAACCTAAATGCTAGTTGACTTTTCCTAATCGCGTGTACTACTACTGTATGTATATTTTAGCATTCCGAGACCCGTTTTGACACCTAAGAACATGCTAGGAACCCCGTAACATGTCTAATAACTTGGTAACATATACTTGGATGTATTTCGGTGATACGTGAACTATGTGCTATAGCTTGTTGTGTGTTAACGTATGTTAAGTGCACTTGCGTGATTGTATGTTTTGGAGCGTAAACATAACACGGGGAGTCTCGGGTCACCAATGGGATGTCGAGTCTTGTACTTTGGGTCGATTAAACAGTCACGGTGTTTCAAACGAACTTGGTTATGGTCTGGACATCTAGGGACTAACTAACCTAAGGGTTATTAGTCTAAGTACTTGTAACTATCATATGTTAGGTCGCTGTTTTACGGGACTAGCATAGCTTGTTGAACTATTCTATTAGCTGAAGTTAACGCAACCTAAGGTGAGTTTACGGCCCCACTTTACTTGGTTTTCGTTTTCGGGGGAGAAAACATGTGTTAAACAACTATTTGGTAACAACTGTCATACTATGGGTTTTCAAACGGTTTACTATACGATCTTTGGAAGTCCCGGGGGGAACCATGAATGTGCTGGTTTGCACAACGGGGAAATGTGAATAGCGCTATTGGGAGTGACCAACCCCACCCGTCGGCATGGA
Organism: Ambrosia artemisiifolia; assembly: GCA_032199755.1. Taxonomy (NCBI): domain Eukaryota; kingdom Viridiplantae; phylum Streptophyta; class Magnoliopsida; order Asterales; family Asteraceae; genus Ambrosia; species Ambrosia artemisiifolia. The sequence goes on along the minus strand of CM063529.1, from coordinate 2,968,924 downwards.
GCGCCGGGCGGGTGCATATTGTCTCAAACAGGAACAGGTTTACTATTCGGGCACAACAACTGGTTTGCGAGTTAGTAATGGTTTTCCAATCGTAGTAGTAATGGTACATGCGCCTAGCTAGCGTACTTGGTTTACAATTGTTATAGTATGGACAGGTTATACTTGGAACTTTGATTACAAACCTGTAAACTCACCAGCATTTTTGTGCTGACGTAAACTCTTACATGTTTTCTCAGGTCGCTAAGGTAGCAAAGTGGAACTAGGGCGCACGCGTCTGCACGGCGTCTAGTTAGAGTTGCATGGTTTTGAACATTAAACATTTGGTTTTATTTTGTTTATGTAACGACATTTAGCTTCCGCTGATGTTTGGGATTTTAAACTATGTCTTTGAAATTCATTTAGTATTGTTTATTGTGATCATTGACTTGGATCCTGGTTTGTCATGCGCCTCGCGGTAAAACTCCGCAAGTGGATTTTGAGGGTGTGACAGATTGGTATCAGAGCCAATGGTTATAGTGAACTAGGACTGCATGTAGAGTCTAGTCTATAACTGAGTCGCACACACTAGATGATCACATGGTACTAAACGTTATACTGGGTTACTCATAGACTTGTCGGGGTGTCTCTAAATCATCTTGTCCTTCTGTGTTACATCATCCAGACTCTTTTACTGGGTTACTTGCTTACTAGACAGTGAGGTACATTGGGGTTAACTGTGTACTCTTGAGATTGGTCCAAGACTCGGACATCTCCCTTCCTACCCCAATAGAAACCCTTGTCATGAACTACCGTAGTATTACGGTGTATAGCTAAGAGTCTATGTCCGGTGATTTGAACTTTGAACTAGGAGAACACTTGGAGGACCATGTAGAGCGGTTTATCATTTTGGGTGCACACAAAATCATAAACCGAAATGCATGAAAGCCCTAGTGAGCTCTGGGTTCGAATGGATAGTCCTGGGTTGGATCTAGCTTTGATCTTGTAAACGCTAGTGTTTATCATTGGCTGTGAAACTAAATTTTCTCGTCCTTTTTGCCAGAATCATGTCTGGAGCACGAGGAGGACGTGGAGGTGGTCGCAATGGTGGGCGTGGAAATGGTGGTCGTGGGGGTGTGAACCTCACGCAGGATGACTTGAACAACTTGCTGCAGGCTGCCTTCCAGCTAGGGCACAATGGCGGTAAGTTGACCTAACCACTTCTATCTCATCGGTGAACTTGTTTACATTTCCCGTGGTTTTCTTACGTGTTTCTTTACAGGTGGTCATGTTAATCCACCACCACCACCCATGTGCACCTACAAAATGTTTCGGGACTGCAAGCCCCATGAGTTCGCGGGTACTGAGGGTGCAGTAGGTTTGCTCAGGTGGTTGGAGAAGGTGGAGTCTGTTTTCCTGATGTGTAATTGTCTTCCTGAGGATCGAGTCAAGTATTCTGCTGGGTTGCTCCAGGATGTTGCGTTGACCTGGTGGAACGATATCACCCAGACTATGGGTATAGGGGAGGCTTATGCTATGCCCTGGGAAAACTTTGTGCAACTGCTGAAGAGGGAGTACTGTCCCAGGGAGGAGATTCAAAAGCTGGAACACGAGGTGTGGAACCTCAAAATGTCTGGGTCGGAAATTGAGAAGTATACTGTGAGGCGGAATGAGTTGGCTGTGCTTTGTCCTGATCTACATGTGCCGGAATACAGGAGGATTGAGCATTATATCTCGGGTCTTGTGCCAGAAATCGCAGGGTTGGTGGCTGCGGGGAATCTTCCTACCTACTCGGAGGTGGTCCGGTCTGCTCATAGGATGACTAACTTGAAGGTGAGTGAGGGTATCTTGCCTGCCAAGGGTTCAACTGCTAAGGCTCCAGAGAGCAACAAACGAAAGTGGGATAATGATGTGAAGAGTTCTACACCAGCACCAGCTCAACAGGGGAAAAGGTTTGATAGTGGGGGTTCATCTTCATCGGGTTCTAAGCCAAGTGGTGGGTATGTAGGGAAGTTACCGAAATGCAATAAGTGTGGACGCCATCATCATGGGAATTGTGACAACAATCGTTGCCATCGCTGCCAGAGGTTGGGGCATTTTGCCAAAGACTGTAGGGCGACTCTTCCATCGACTCAGGCCCCAGCTACTACTCCGACTTCTACTACTCAGGGGACTGCGGGTAAACAGGGATGCTTTCACTGTGGGGAAACGGGGCATTATAAGAAGGAGTGTCCAAAACTGAAGCAGGGAGGGAATGGGAATGGTAATGGGAATGGAAATGGTAACAACGGGGGCGGAAACAGGAACGCACGTGCCTTCGTTATTGGGACTGCAGAGGCAAGACAGGACCCTGACACAGTCACTGGTACGTTTCTTCTCAACGATCGCTCTGTTAGTGTTTTATTTGACTCTGGCGCCGACAAAAGTTTCATATCTGTGGAAATTAGTCGTTTGTTAGATGTAGTACCTGTTCCTTTAGAGGCTAAATATATTATAGAATTGGCTGACGGTAAGAAGATAGAAGCTACTTGCGTTCTTCGGGAATGTCGCATAGAGTTGTCGGGTTTGTCTTTTCCTATCGACCTTATGCCGGTACCTTTGGGTAGTTTTGACGTGGTTATAGGCATGGATTGGTTGTCGCTGTATCGCGCTGAGATCGTTTGTTACGACAAGGTCATCCGGATTCCTCTCCCTGATGGAGAATTTCTTTCTGTGTACGGGGACAAGAGCGGTGCTCCGCTAAGTCTCATCTCTAGCATGAAAGCCCTTAAGTATCTTCGGAAGGGTTATTCGGCTGTTCTAGCACTTTTATCTGTTTCCACTACCAGCGAGAAGAAGATCGACGATATCCCGGTTGTACGCGAGTTTTCTGATGTCTTTCCTGATGATTTATCTGGTCTTCCTCCCCATCGTCAGGTTGAGTTCGGTATTGATCTTGTACCTGGCGCTGCTCCTATTGCTCGGGCCCCCTACCGTCTTGCACCTCCTGAGATGCAAGAATTGTCTAACCAGTTACAGGAACTCTTGGATAAGGGTTTCATCAGACCTAGTTCTTCCCCTTGGGGAGCCCCGATTTTATTTGTTAAGAAGAAGGATGGAAGTTTCCGATTGTGTGTGGACTACAGAGAACTGAACAAATTGACCATTAAGAACCGTTATCCCCTTCCTCGTATTGATGATCTATTCGACCAGCTTCAGGGTTCTAGTTATTATTCCAAGATCGATTTGAGGTCCGGTTATCACCAGCTGCGCGTCAGGGAGGCTGACGTTGCAAAGACTGCTTTTCGAACACGTTATGGCCATTTCGAATTCTTGGTCATGCCTTTTGGTCTCACTAACGCACCGGCGGTTTTCATGGACTTGATGAACCGCGTTTGTAAACCGTATCTTGACAAGTTCGTCATCGTGTTTATTGATGATATTCTGATCTATTCCAAGAACGAGACCGAACATGGGGAACATCTACGGTTAGTTTTGGAACTCTTACGACGAGAACAACTGTACGCAAAGTTCTCGAAGTGCGATTTTTGGTTACGCGAAGTCCAATTCCTAGGGCATGTAGTCAATGAACTGGGAATCCATGTCGATCCAGCTAAGATCGAAGCGATCAAGGACTGGGAAGCACCGAAGACGCCAACTGAGGTGCGGCAATTCCTAGGCCTTGCGGGTTATTATCGGCGTTTCATTAAGGGGTTCTCGAAGGTCGCTCAACCCCTCACCACTCTTACTCAGAAGGATAGAAAGTTCGACTGGGGTGAACCACAGGAGTCCGCATTCCAAAAACTGAAGACTAAGCTTTGCACTGCTCCTATCTTGTCTTTGCCTGAGGGCACTGAAGATTTCGTTGTTTACTGTGATGCTTCTATTCATGGTCTCGGTTGCGTGTTGATGCAACGCGAGAAGGTGATTGCGTACGCTTCCCGTCAACTCAAAGTGCATGAGAGGAACTACACTACCCATGATTTGGAATTGGGTGCGGTGGTGTTCGCGTTGAAAATCTGGAGGCATTACTTGTACGGTACCAAATGCACCATCTACACCGATCACAAGAGTCTCCAGCACATTTTTGACCAACAGCACCTGAACATACGACAGCGCCGTTGGGTTGAACTCCTGAACGACTATGACTGTGCCATTAAGTATCATCCTGGCAAGGCAAATGTTGTGGCAGACGCCTTGAGCAGGAAGGAATCGACAAACCCTCGTCGCGTTCGGGCGTTGCAACTCACAATCCACTCCTCTCTGCCTGATCAACTCCGTTCTGCGCAGTCAGAAGCCTTGAAGGAGGAAAACCTTAAGGCTGAAACTATGCACGGTGCCGACAAACATCTCGAGCAAAGGCCTGATGGCCTGCGCTACTTCGCAGAACGCGTCTGGGTTCCCTTATTCGGGGGACTTCGGGAGCTGGTTCTTGATGAAGCTCACAAGTCTCGGTATTCCATTCATCCTGGTTCAGACAAGATGTACCAGGATCTAAAAATACTGTACTGGTGGCCAAACATGAGGGCGGATATAGCCTCATACGTGAGTAAGTGCTTGACCTGTGCTAAGGTCAAGGTAGAATACCAGAAACCGTCGGGTCTATTGCAACAACCCGAAATTCCAGAGTGGAAATGGGAACGGATTACAATGGACTTTGTCACACAGCTACCTAAGTCACCGAGCGGGAATGATAAGATATGGGTGATTGTCGACCGTTTGACGAAATCAGCCCATTTCCTTGCCATTAAGGAGACCGACACCATGGATCGGTTGGCTCGTTTATATCTGAAAGAAGTTGTCTCTAAGCACGGGGTGCCAGTTTCTATTATCTCGGATCGTGACTCCCATTTTACTTCTCACTTCTGGAAGTCTTTGCACAAGGCTTTGGGTACCCAACTAGACATGAGTACGGCTTATCATCCACAAACTGACGGTCAGAGTGAGCGTACAATTCAAACTCTAGAAGACATGCTGCGGGCATGTGTGATCGATTTTGGCAAAGGTTGGGAAGCTCACTTACCGTTAGTAGAATTCTCTTACAACAACAGTTATCATACGAGCATCAAAGCAGCTCCGTTCGAGGCATTGTACGGACGGAAATGCAGGTCTCCTCTCTGTTGGGCCGAAGTGGGTGAGAGTCAGCTCACTGGGCCAGAACTGGTGTACGAGACTTCTGAGAAGATCGTACAGATTCGTAATCGATTGGCAGCGGCACGGGACCGACAAAAGAGTTATGCTGATCATCGCCGTAAGCCATTGGAGTTTCAAGTTGGTGACAAGGTGCTTCTAAAGGTTTCACCGTGGAAGGGCGTCATACGCTTTGGGAAGCGTGGCAAACTTAACCCGCGGTATGTCGGTCCATTTACGATCCTGGAACGGATCGGACCGGTGGCATATCGACTTGATTTACCGACGGAGCTCGGTAACGTACATAACGTCTTCCACGTATCTAACCTGAAGAAGTGTCTGACTGACGAGTCTCTCATTGTTCCACTAGAAGAGATCAAGGTTGATGATCGTCTTCGGATAGTGGAGGAACCTGTCGAAATCCTTGATTACAAGATTCGCAGTCTGCGTCACAGTAAGATTCGTATTGTTAAGGTTCGATGGAACTCGAACCGGGGACCGGAATACACTTGGGAACGCGAGGATCAGATGAAGTCTAAGTATCCTCATCTCTTTCCTAAAGAGGCATTCGAGTCGAGACACGTTACCACTGCAACGGAATGAATCTCGGGGCGAGATTCCTTTTAACGTGGGGATGATGTGACAACTCGGGTAATTCTCTCTCTTGGTTTCTATTTTTGTCTGTTTCTTTTGTTCATACTCTTGGTACTTGCATAATTTTCGGGACGAAAATTCTTTTAACGTGGGGATGATGTGACACCCGGCAAATTCAAGTTAGCAACGTCGTCTAAATTAAAGTCTACCTTAGCGAGTCACGCGTATTCTGTACTTAACTGGGTTAGTTGAGTCGGGTTATGGTTCGGGAACTGTTATATGAGTCTAGGGAATCATTAGATGTTGGCCTGGAGGATCGTTAGATGTCAGTCCTTAACCAAGTGTACAAACGGTGACGATTTGTAGGATCGTCAGGGCATACGGAACGTACGAATCTCGAGTCCCGGGAATTGGTGAACGAGTGTAAATATGTGTGTTTACTAGTGTTATGTGTTTACAATCATTATGTGACTTGTCGGTATGTGAAAATGTGTTAACATATGTTAAAACGGGGTTTAACGCGCAAAATACTTGGAACGGGACCCTGCAGGCGATTAGGGGGAGCTAATCACCTGCAGGGTGGCGATTAGCTCACCCCAGGTGGCGAGTAGCTGCCTCTGGGTGGCGAGTAGGGGGCTAATCGCCTAAGGGGGTGGCGATTAGCAGCCCTAATCGCCTGCAACTGAAAGCTAATCGCCTGCAACGTAAGTGACGACTAAAAACGACTATAAATACCATACTTAACCTCCTAAACTTCATTATACAAACCCTAATCGTCCCATAAACCGCCCCAACACATAAACAACCTCTGGAAGGCGATTTTTGATCAAAACTCAAGGTTTCAAGCTTGAATCATCATACTTTCATAATTCTAAGGTTTGATTTTCATCCATAAACCTTTATAAACATTTTTAATCAATCCCTAAGGGTCCAGACCTGTTGTTAAACGAAAAAGCTTTCTGAAAATCGTCAATAAGGGTTGTTATTCGGATTATAACTAATATGCATGTGTTATGAGTGTGTATGATTAAAAAGCTAGGGTTTTTGTGATTCATGATGATGATTTGCTATGTTATTATGATAGATCAGTGTTGATAATGATATTATGATGATATAATCTGAGAATTGATCATTAGGGTTATAGTTACGCATGTTAGTGTGATGTTGCATGCTATGTGAATGGTGTTTGGATTACATGATTGCATGCAGGGCTGATAATACGAGGCAAAACGAAGGGTTTTAGTTGAAACATGTTTAGGATAGTGTTTGGGATGATATTGGGTGGTTACACACGTTCTGGATCTGATTTGGAGCGTTAAACGCGCGAAAAACTGGAACAGCAAGGTTACAGGCGATTAGCAGGCTAATTGCTAGCTGTTACAGGCGATTAGCCCTAATTGCTAGCTGTTACAGGCGATTAGCCCTAATTGCTAGCTGTTACAGGCGATTAGCCCTAATTGCTAGGTGTTACATGCGATTAGCCCTAATTGCTAGGTGTTACATGCGATTAGCCCTAATTGCTAGGTGTTACATGCGATTAGCCCTAATTGCTAGGTGTTACATGCGATTAGCCCTAATTGCTAGGTGTTACATGTGATTAGCCCTAATTGCTAGGTGTTACATGCGATTAGCCCTAAATGCTAGTAGTTACATGCGATTAGCCTTCCTAAATGCCAGTTGACCAACCTAAATGCTAGTTGACTTTTCCTAATCGCGTGTACTACTACTGTATGTATATTTTAGCATTCCGAGACCCGTTTTGACACCTAAGAACATGCTAGGAACCCCGTAACATGTCTAATAACTTGGTAACATATACTTGGATGTATTTCGGTGATACGTGAACTATGTGCTATAGCTTGTTGTGTGTTAACGTATGTTAAGTGCACTTGCGTGATTGTATGTTTTGGAGCGTAAACATAACACGGGGAGTCTCGGGTCACCAATGGGATGTCGAGTCTTGTACTTTGGGTCGATTAAACAGTCACGGTGTTTCAAACGAACTTGGTTATGGTCTGGACATCTAGGGACTAACTAACCTAAGGGTTATTAGTCTAAGTACTTGTAACTATCATATGTTAGGTCGCTGTTTTACGGGACTAGCATAGCTTGTTGAACTATTCTATTAGCTGAAGTTAACGCAACCTAAGGTGAGTTTACGGCCCCACTTTACTTGGTTTTCGTTTTCGGGGGAGAAAACATGTGTTAAACAACTATTTGGTAACAACTGTCATACTATGGGTTTTCAAACGGTTTACTATACGATCTTTGGAAGTCCCGGGGGGAACCATGAATGTGCTGGTTTGCACAACGGGGAAATGTGAATAGCGCTATTGGGAGTGACCAACCCCACCCGTCGGCATGGAGCGCCGGGCGGGTGCATATTGTCTCAAACAGGAACAGGTTTACTATTCGGGCACAACAACTGGTTTGCGAGTTAGTAATGGTTTTCCAATCGTAGTAGTAATGGTACATGCGCCTAGCTAGCGTACTTGGTTTACAATTGTTATAGTATGGACAGGTTATACTTGGAACTTTGATTACAAACCTGTAAACTCACCAGCATTTTTGTGCTGACGTAAACTCTTACATGTTTTCTCAGGTCGCTAAGGTAGCAAAGTGGAACTAGGGCGCACGCGTCTGCACGGCGTCTAGTTAGAGTTGCATGGTTTTGAACATTAAACATTTGGTTTTATTTTGTTTATGTAACGACATTTAGCTTCCGCTGATGTTTGGGATTTTAAACTATGTCTTTGAAATTCATTTAGTATTGTTTATTGTGATCATTGACTTGGATCCTGGTTTGTCATGCGCCTCGCGGTAAAACTCCGCAAGTGGATTTTGAGGGTGTGACAGATATATTCAGTTTGTATATGTTTTGTTGAATTTTTGTTTTATGCTAAAGGTAGACAATTTAGTCATGTAACGGACAATTTAGTCGTTTACTAAAAAATACTATGATTAGAATGTGTCCGCTTTTAGATAAAAAATACTATGTTTTGTTTTATAGAAAGTTTGATGTTTTATTTGACTTCTTTGAGATAAAAAAAAATACAAAGCCCACCCATATGAATAACTGAATATGAAAACATATGAATCGTCTCAGCTCATAATTTTATTGTCATGGGATGTAACAACTGATTTTTTTATTTATATATACTATAGAACGAAATATATAATATTTTTAATGTTTTCGAAAGAGAAGATATTTTTGTTATTTATATTTTTGTGATTTGTTTTTATTTATATATACTATAGAACGGAATATATAATATTTTTGTTAATTATATTTTTGTTATTTGTTTTTAATGTTTTCGGAATATATAATATTTTATTTATATTTTTGTTATTTATTTTTATTACATAAAACGTCATTTAATATACAAATTGACTTTTATTACAGAAAAGGTCCTTTAATATACAAATTGACTTTTATTACAGAAAAGGTCCTTTAAATACAAATTGACGAAAATACCCTCACATGCTTGGCATGTGAGGGTAACTTAACGAGATAATTTAACACCGTTAGTGGTAAAGGTCGTTTTATGCAACCAAAAGTTCATTAAAGGATGAAACCTGCAACAAAAACTTCGATAAAGGAGGTATCCTGCAACTTTTAAAGATAAAGGACTAAACCTGCAACTTTGGGTAAACATTAAGGACGTTTTTTGTAATTTTGTCAATTTTGTATTATACTTGTAATAAGTTGGTTGAAGGAAGACCTCATTGTCCATCCTTTTCGTGCCCAAATCTAAAGGAGTTGAACGCAACAGAAGCCTCAAGTCTTGTGGCTCATTTCTCCCTACAAGAAGTTAAAGAAGGTATTTGTGATTGTGGTAGTGATTGAGCATCCGGGCCAAAAATATTCAATTTTGGCTTTATCAAGCACTTTTAGGCTCTGCTAAATGATGACATACAAAAGGTGAGAAAAGTTTTTATGCAAATGGGGATTGTGGTTGTGGATCCTCCTTCCTTACTCTTATCCGAAAAGGTATAGACCCGATAACATTCAATGACTTCCGATGACAAGTTTAATCGGTTGTATTTCAATAATTGTCTCAAAAGTGTAGGGAATAGAATAAAAAAAGGTTGCGGGCTTGCTTATATCCTAGCATTAATCGGGTTTCCATTCAGAGAGAAATATTCTAGATGGACCTCTGATGCTAAATGAGGAAATCTCATGGGAATTTCATTGACTCTGTTATATCTCAAATGGGATTTCCGGCTATTTGGAGGATGTGGGTAAGGGGTGTACTAGAGTTTTCAATAGCTTCAATGTTAATAAATGGAGCACCAACTTTAGAATTTAACTGCTATAGGGGAGTGCGTCAAGGGGACTCTCTATCGCCTTTTATTTTTATAATTGCAATGGAAATCAAAAAGGCAAAAGAGATGGGTATTATGAGGGGTATTCGTCTTCCAAACAATGGGCTAACTATGACCCTCTTGATGTATGCGGACGATGTCATCTTTACGGGCGAGTAGGGAGAAACCTATAAATGTATTGTCATCCACCATATGAGATGTTTCTATTTCCTTTTGGGCCTAAAAATAATGTATAAGAAGTCAAACTTATTGGGGATTGGGGTGGAGTCAACGGTGGAAGTAGTGGCAAATGCAATAAATTGCAATGTTGGAAAATTTCTTGTATATACTTGGGTCTTTTGGTCGAGGAAACATGAATCAAAAGAGGCATTGGACCAGGATAGTGGAATGCTTTAAAGGTAGATTGTCAAAATGAAATCGAAAACGCTAACTATCGGTTGAAGAGTGGTCATGCTAAAAGCGGTGTTAGGAAGTCTACCGTGATACTACTTCTCAGTATACGACGCCCCAAATGTCGTTTTAGATTCTTTGGAAGCAATTAGATAGCACTTCATTAGCGGGGTGATGAAGATAAGACAAAACCTAGTTGGGTTTCTTGGGAAAAAGTAATCGAACCGGTTGAAAAAGATGGACTTGGGTAGGGGTACTTTAAAAGTGATGAACATAAGTCTCCTTTTGAAATGGTGGTGGCAAACAAAAAAAAAAGATAATAATGCCTTGTGGTTTAAGGTAATATAAGTGATACATGCTTAAGAACATTCGTAGTTGTATCTCCCTATTAAGGAGGAAATCTCACCTTCTTGGAATGGAATTCAAAAAATAAGCAGGGATTTGGAGGAGTTAAAAGTAAATGCTAATAGTTTGATAATAAGTGAGGTGGGGGATGAGGCTTATATTCATTTCTGGGTGGACCGATGGCATGGAAATAGTCCTTTGATAACTTCAAAAAAGGTAGGTAGAAGTGGGAAATTTGCTCGGACGGGACCTTCTCAGGTTCATCTTGTAGTGAACTTTTTTTCCAAACATTTTGTTCCGTATTACCCATTTGAATGGGACAAATGGATACCGAAAAAAGTTAGCATCTTTGTGTGGAGGGCAGAACAAAATAGGTTGCCAACCTTGATAGGGCTACAGAAAAGAAACATTCATCGTGGGTTAACAAGCTGCAGGTTATGTGGGGAAAGTGATGAAGATTCCCACCATTTGTTCACATCGTGCTACGTGGTTGTGGTGTTACGGAAAATTCTAAGTGCGTAGCGTAATATCCCTCAAATTTACGCTTTCAATGTGAGAGATCTATTCCAAATCCATAAGTTTTTGAATGTGTCCGAAGGTAAAAGGAGGATGATTAAATTTGTGATTTTGGCAATGAGTTGGATGATTGGAAAGGAGGATGATTAAACTTGTGACTTTGGCAATGTGTTGGATGATTTGGAGGGCAAGGAATGAACTCATCTTTGTCGGGAATAGACTCTATGTAGATGGGATTATTGGTGAAGTTCAAGCAACCACTTTCCTATGGATCAAACATAAGGCTAGGAGAAAGGACATTACTTGGGAAAAGTTGGTATCTTTTGATGTGTCGGTAAAATATATGTAATAATTCTTACAGTAAAGGAAATGATTGGGTGATGTAAAATGGTTTGCACTAGTGACTTGCTAGACACAAAATTGTACGTATTTTTGGGTGAAATGGATGTTAGTGCAGTTCGTGATTATCCTTAGCTAGTTATAGGTCTATATTTAGCCGTAGGCTAAGTTTATATGATGTTTATAGTATTTGAGATAGTTTTTGGTAGCATTCCATGTAAATTATAAAACATTTTGGAGGTTTTAGGTTATCAAGCATTTGAAGGGTTTCACACGCCTGGCCCATCAGACATAAGACTATATATATAGCCCTTAGCCTCATTCATTTGTAAATTTTTCATTTATTCTCAAATTACGTCGAATTATTGCCCGTGTGTCATGTAAACTTTATGTTTGTTTATTTTCATTTCATTCTAAGTTTCTCACGTCTAACAACATCAGATTCATTGATCCCGCCTTTGAATTGGCTCACGCGTAGTCTCTAATATCTTGTTCATCGAGATCGACGATCCTACAAGTGGTACCAGAGCTATAAGTCAATTCTACATATGTTGTTAGTGGTGGTGCAATTGTATATGTTTTTTTTTTTGAAGAAAACCAATATTTGACTTGTTTGAATTATTTTCATGAATCTGATTGTTTTGTGTGTTTGATGATTGTGTTTATTGAGGAAATGGTTTTCTAGATTAGTTAGATAAAATTCAAGTGAAAATTCGTGTTAAAATTCATCAAATCTGAGTTTTTACTCATCAACAATCAACGTTTTTAAAACTTGGTTTTTCATTGATTTTGATTAAAATTGTTGTTGTTGAATTGATGAGCTTGAAATCGTGTTCTAGATCAAAATCCTCACTTGTCGAATTGTTCAGATCCTACAAACACCCACAAATCAAGTTTCGTTGAAGCCAAGCCATGATGAACAAGAACATGGCTCATAGACCTGAATCTGTTCATACACCTGATGCCCTTCAGGCGTATGAACCTCTTACGTGTGACCATTCCCTCATACGTCTCAACCTTCATACGGCTAATTTTCATACATGTCAACTTTCATAAGCCTTGACTTTGATACGCCTGATCTCAACCTTGTGAAACCGATACATGTGACTTATCCCATCCGTGTGAAAGGAAGCTTATACCTCTAAATGGATTATTCAAGCTGGTTTAACTATTTGACACATATATATACTCGGATGCAACCACAACTGATTATAAATACAACTGCTTCTTGGTGCCCGTACAGTCAAATCAGTCAACCTCCTCAGCAACCGGTGTGACAATTTCTTCAGTTTTAGCAAATCAAGATGCTCTGTCTAATACTATTGTAGTCTAAGCCTTAGTTGAACTTGCTGATGAATGGCGTTGTAGGGACATTGTTTAGAGGTTTGCGTCTGTCTTGGCCCATTAGACGTTTTTGGGTAGTTTAGTCTTTTGGGATTAGTGGGTTACGTCCATTGGGCCAGATGTACTCGAGTTCCCCTATGAGCTTATAAATGGGGGGCTCCAAAACATTTTGGGTTTGCTAATTCTTTTGTTTTATTTGCACTCTTGTTCTCTTATACCTACGAGGTGTACCAGACGACTCTTGTAGTCGTGTGCACTCTTTTGGCAATACAATCATTCAACTTTGTGTTCTTCTTTTGTTGGTCTTACATTCAATCTTGGTTCCGCACTCGATTAAGTGTATTTGATACCTAGTGAAGGATTCTGGACTTACATTTGGTATCAGAGCCACGTAGTCTTACGAAGGCTCGGTTCGGTATCAATACGAAGATCAAGCAAGGGAAGACTGTTTGCTGCGAAAAAGGTTGTTTCTGTTGTATTTCATGCTTTTCAGATTCATTATATTATTAATCATATCACAAACTAGCAAGCTTTTTGCAGGATTCTACACAAAGTACTGTTTTATGTCTTTAAATTTCTAAAGATTTCAATAATCATTTGTTCCAAAAACTTGATTAAATTCACCGATTGGATCTTTGTCAAATCTAAAAATTGTTTGCTGATTTCGGGATAGTGGTTAAAAAGGAAACCAGATTTTCGGTAAATCAAATTTTGAAAAAAAATCTCAAAACGGTTTCCATATTTTTCGAAGGTTTTGTTTTCTATTCTTGGTAGGTTGTTAAGGATTTGCTTTTGGAAGGAGTTCCCGAGCCACCAACTGATCTCGAACAAACGGACTGTTTCCGAGTCTCAGCCAGTTCTCAAAATCACATATTGTTTTCGAGTAGGAGCCTGTTCTCGAGCCTGCACACAGTTCTCGGATCACATCTTATTCTCGAGTCTTCACACTGTTCTCGAATAAGGCATGTGTTCTCAAGTCTGTGAATTGTTCTCGAATCAAGCAACGGTTCTCAAGTCTCAGTTCTGTTCTCAGATTCTTCTTAGTTCTTGAGCTGCATCACTGTTCTCGAATTCTACTCAGTACTCGAGCTACTTGACTGTTCTCGGATTACTAACCTACTCCTGGACCTTGGACTGTTAATCATTGGACTGTGGACTTAGTTATTGGACCTAAAAACATAATTAATTAAATTATTGTCTAATAATTTTAAGTTTGATTTTCAGAAATGGAACAAGTTAATCAGATTAATCTAAGTGGACTGAGTGCTGATCAGCTGTTGGTTGCTGCTAAACTTGACAAGGCAATGGAGTTTGTTGTTGGGACTCATCAGAAACTGCCTATACTTCAACTTCTCCGAGTGTAAGTTTAGGTTTATCCAATTCATGAAATCAAAGATCCAAAAGCATTGAGATCAATCCTGAATGGACCATGTGTGATCACCTACATGGTGAATGATGAGACTGGGGAAACCGCCATCAAGCCTAAGAGCATGTACATTGATGAAGATCATTCTAATACGGATGTTGATCAAAGGGCATTAACTTATATCCATCAGGGACTGTCTCCTGAAGTCTCTATTGGATTTCGTGATCATGTCTCAGCTAAGGAACTGTGGACTGCCCTCGAGAACTTGTATGAGGGGAACGAGGAGATGAAGGAGAGTCGAAGAGAGATGTTGAGCGAGAAATTCAATGCCTTTAATCACATTCCTAGTGAAACTTTGGAAAGCCACATTCAGCGTTTTGTGGCACTTGTTAGTGAGATGAAGGTTAATGATATGGTGTTGGATAATTCGGTGATGAACAAGAAGTTTCTGAACACGTTGTCTAGAAGCTGGGACACTAATGTGACATTGATAAAAAGAACAAAGGACCTGGGAAGATTGACTCTATCGGAAACTATTTCTTTGATCAAGTCTTATGATCTAGATGACAAGCAATGTTTTCAAGCACACACTGCTAGTTACAACAATGCTATTGTGGTCTCACCAAGCAATGCTCTTATGTCACAGCAGGAGAAGCAACGCCCATCACTTTACTTCTATCCTGCCAGTGGATCATCTTATCCACCAATCTTTGGGGTTGCTCAGTCATCGAATCAAGCTAATCCTATGACTTCTGGAACTACTACTACTCTTTCGATCAACTCCTCCTCACAGTCATCGTCCAAGGTAACATCTCAGACACCTGAGACTATACCGAAGGAGTTTGCTGAGCATTTGGGGATGTTTGTTGGGTTTATGAATTGCGACAATGCCTTTCTTGCCGGACAACTGACCTCCAAGGATATCAGATCATGTGACTTAGAGGATGTGAATCAGGATGATCCGGAAGAAATGGACCTGACCTGGCAGATAGCTATGGTAGTACATAGAGCTTCCAAGTTTATAAAGAAGACAGGGAAGAACGTGTGGGAGAATCCTACGAAGAACATGGGTTGGGAAAAGAAGAAGATGAGGTGCTACAACTATAATGAACCAGGTCGGGAATGCACCAAGCCGAAGGAGACAACCACCACTGCTCCCACGATCACTGCCACTGCCTCCACACCAGGAACTCATGCTTCGGTCACTCGCACTGAGTCGTCTGCTTCAGCTCCAAGCAATGCTATGGTGGTTCAAGAAGGAGCTGGTTGGGACTAGTCAACATAGGTTCAAGAGTTGAAGATAACGGAAGATGATATGTACAAGGCTCTCATGGCTCAGATGGATGACAATTATGTTCCTTCGAAAACCGAGGTATATTCTGATTTATTGTCTGCATTTTGTTGCACTGAACAATGTAAATATAAAGTTAAAGGGTTTAGGGAGGAAACTTTATCTGCATACAAGCAGCTTGAGTATGAAAAAAATGGCCACGTGGGACATGAAACAAAAATTCATGTCGTACAAAGAAATGGTCGAAGCTCAAGAGAAAGATATCAAGCACTTGCAAAAAGAAGTGAGTGAACATAAATGTCGCTATTTACACTTCAAACGGTTGTCTGACACTTTAACTGCAGAGTTGATTGATTTAAAATCAAAATTTGAAAACGCCGACTTTCATTTTAGAAAATTTGACTGTTCAAGTGAGAAAGTCGAGAAAATCATCAATACGCAGTTAAAGTTTCGACCAAAGAAGGAATTGAGGAATAAAGGACTTGGATTTGTGGAAATTCCTCCGCCGTTCAATGAAAATTATACCTCAATTCCAATGTCAGATGAAGAGCTGTTGGCTTTACCCATCAAGGGATACAGTCCCCCGGTGGAAGAGCCAAAGATTAGACCTTCAAGGGATCAGGTTAAGATCACCAGACCTGAATCTGTTCCCTTCAAAATCTCTAAACCCAAATCGGAAAAACATCAACAATAACCACTCCCATAAAAAGTTTTTGTTAAACCTTAATGTGTTAATAAGCAAACTGAAATTTTGAGTTTTGAGAAAAACAAAGAGGTTGATAGAGTTTTTGATGTCATGAATGATAATGTACCTGATGAAAATAAATCTAGAACTGAATCTGAAAATGAACATGAATCGGTACAAGATGATAAGAATGAGTGTGAAGAAACTGTTTCAACTAGCTCGCGTGCCAACTGATTTTGATTTTTTTTAAAGATTTTAGAGAATTACTTTCAAAGAAAATGGCACAAACAGATGGAAATTCAGTTGTTTCGGAGACATGTATAAGTGATTCCGAAGTGAATGAAGCCCCATCTGTTTCAGAAACAGATTCGGCAGACACAAATGAGTCCGAATATCAAACCTGCGAAACAACTGAATCATTCGAGAACACATCTGAATCATCCGACTTAGCATTAAATGTTGTTTCTAATTCATCTCAGTTTAAAATGGAGAGTTGTAGTTCTACTGACTCTCCCGTGATTGATGAGCATGTTGAAACTGATTGTTCTATTTTATCTGATGTTTCAAGTACTAACTCCATTGACTCTTATGCAGACAATGTGTTTATTGAGGATTGGGTAGACGATGGGGATGAAGTTTGGGATTCTGAATCAAATGAACTGAATAATAAGATTCAGAAAGACAAATTTTCAATTTCTGCTATAGATAATAATTTTTGTGTGGGCTCGTTTGTTTTGAGCATTAGACATTGTGATTTGGCTACTTTGTCTGATTATGTTATTTTATCTAATGCTAATGACGTGTCTAAGAATTTACTGGTTAAACAAACAAGCATAGGTGGGGTTGGTAAATATATTCCACTCAAACAAGTTTTGCCAAAATATGAAAAGAAGAATTCGTCAAGGACGACATCACAAGGCCATCGGGGTCCATACAGATCTTATAGATCTGAAAAGGCGGCAAAACTTCAGGGGGATCCACATGACACATTGCCAGAAATTGTAAAAATCATTTGACAGTGTCGGAGAACAGGGAGCATCAGAAGGCTCCAAAAGGGAATGTACATCACTCGGAGCTAATGAAAGCAAATAAGCCTAAAGCTATGAGGAGTGACAAATTCAAAGTGAAGCCTTCTGATGGAGATTGGAGTAGAAATAAGAGGCTAAACATGACAGGTAAGATGCCTCATAAAACAGTAGAAACCCATAAGGTATCTACTAAGGACAAAAAGAAAAAGGTTTTAAAAAGGAGATCATACTGGAAACCTAAGAGTTCTATTCCAAGTCCTCCCCCATCTGTAGGATCATCTTGCTCAGTAAATCAAAATGTTTGTAACAAAAGTTGTAAATCTGTTTCTACTGAAAACATGCACTGGGTGGAAGTCCAGTATGTGGACAAAAATGGGAAATCCAAAAGAGTCATGGCTTGGGTACCAAACTTTAACTAATTCCGCATCATGTGCAGGAACGGCTATGGAGGGCTATCATTCGCCTCTGGTACATTGATAGTGGCTGTTCTCGACACATGACTGGAGACTTATCCCAACTGACTGATTTAGAACGGTTTGATGGTGGATTTGTCTCATTTGCGGGAGGTGAGAGAGGTCAGATCATATCATGAGGAACAGTAATAAATGGTGGACTCTGCTTCACCAAAGTAAATTATGTTCCAGAACTGAAACACAGCCTTTTGAGCGTATCAAAGATATGCGATAATGGCTACTCAACCTTTTTCACCGATAAGGGATGCATGATACTAAAGCCTGGAGTAGTGATTCCAGATGAATGGGTTTTGGTAAAATCTGAACATAGAGGAAATGCTTATGTCATTGACATGATCAAACCTCCGTCTGAAAATGTCACATGTCTGTTTTCAAAAGTTTCTCAAGATAATGCCATACTATGGCATCGTCGTCTCGGGCATGCAAATGCTAAGAACTTAAACCGTCTTGCTAAACTGGGGTTGGTAAGAGATTTACCCGTTAAAGATTTTATAACCATTGAAAAATGTGTTGCATGTGCAAGGGGTAAACATCATAGAAAGCCTCATTATCCTAAGTTGGTGAATACTATTGATTCTCTGCTTCAGTTACTTCACATGGACCTGTTTTGCCCAGTGAACGTTCTGAGCATTTTTCGCAAAGCTTACTGTTTAGTGATAACTGATGATTACTCACGTTTTACTTGGGTTTTCTTTCTAGCTAACAAAAGTGAGACTGCAGAAATAACTAAGCAATTTATTGTTTTAATGGAGAATCAAACTAACGTCAAGGTGAAAGGGATTCGTTGTGACAACGGAACTGAATTCAAGAATGCAGAATCAAACTACTATTGTGCTCAGAAAGGGATCGCTTGCCAATTCAGCTCTACTAGGACACCTCAACAAAATGGAGTAGCTGAAAGACGAAATCACATGTTGATTGAAGCTGCACGAACAATGCTGTGCGATTCAAAACTTCCGACTTTCTTCTGGGCTAAGGCTGTTGGCATGAAGGGGATGTTGCACCTGGGTCTCCACCAAAGAATTCTACAGACCCATCGGTGCAACAAACTCCTCCTGCTCTTCAATTTCTAACAAGTGGGCTAAGTACTGCAACACATTTCGAAAATTCTCCCACTGGAGCTGAAGAGACCTCACCAAATGTACAAGATGAAGATTTGTCTGTTGATAATATCACTTCTAAGTTTGATGATCCTATTCCTCCTGAATGCATTGTGGAGGAAGGTGAAAATGAAGAAGTTGAAGAAACAGATAGTTCATTCGTTCCAGATACTGCTGTTCCCGCTAGTGTTTAACGGGACCATCCACTTGAAGCTGTTATTGGTCCTGTGTATGTTGGTGTGCTAACAAGAAGTCAGACTGGCAACATCAACAAGTGCTTGTATTCATGTTTTATCTCACAGATTGAGCCAAAGACTACTGTTGCGGTACTACAGGAACCAAGCTGGGTTGATGCTATGTAGGATGAACTCAATCAGTTTGACAAGTTAAAAGTCTGGAGATTTATGAAGTTGCCTCAAGGAAAATGTCCTCTTGGTACTCGTTGGGTTTACAGAAACAAAAGAGACGACAGTGGGGTAATTGTTCGAAATAAAGCAAGATTGGTAGTTCAAGGTTTCAGACAGATTGAGGGGTTGGATTATGATGAAGTATATGCTCTTGTTGCTCGTCTTAGCATATGCCTCATTCAAGAATTTTACAGTTTATCAGATGGATGTGAAGACAGCTTTTCTCTATGGGAAGGTTAAAGAAGAGATCTATGTCTCTCAGCCACCAGGTTTCACAAATCCTAAATATCCAGGGCATGTCTACAAGCTTGATAAAGCATTGTATGGTCTGCACCAACCACCTCGTGCATGGTATGCAACATTGACAGACCACCTACTTGCCAATGGATACACTCGTGGCATAATTGATCAAACATTGTTTGTGAAGAGAGTTGATGAGGATAAGATCCTTGTGCAGATCTATGTGGACATCATTTTTGGACCCACTAGTGATGCACTGTGCAAGAATTTTGAAGAAGTGATGAAGAGACAGTTTGAAATTAGTGCACTGGGTGAAATGACATTCTTTTTGGGATTGCAAGTCCATCAAAGTGGTGAGGGTATTTTGATTCACCAAGGCAAGTACGTGGATGATATCCTTGCCAAGTTTGGATTTTCTGAAGCAAAGATCAATCACACTTTGATGTCTGAAAGACCAGGTCTAACACAAGATCTGGAGGGAGAACCTGTAGATCCGACCTTGTAAAGGTCAATGATTGGCTCACTGATGTACCTGACCGCTAGCAGACCAGACATCATGTTTGCTGTGTGCCAGTGTGCATGATATCAGGCTACTCCTAAAATCTCTCATCTTAAAGCTATTGAGAGAGTCTTTAGATACCTTAAGGGGAAACCCAGATTCGGTTTTTGGTATCCTAGGGACTCTCCTTTTGATTTATTTGCTTTCTCTGACAGCGATTATGGAGGTTGTGACATTGACAGGAAATCCACCTCAGTAGGGTATCAATTTCTAGGTGACAGGCTTATCTCATGGCAATGTAAGAAGCAACAGACAGTTTCTGTCTCCACTGTAGAGGCTGAGTACGTTGCAGCATCGGCTTGTTGTTCACAGGTCATTTGGATGTAGCACCAACTGGTGGATTACGGTTTGGATTTCTATCATACTCCTATTTATTGTGATAATGATGCAACAATCCAAATTGTGAAAAATCCAGTTTATTTTTCAAAGATAAAAGACATTGCCATCAAAGAACATTTCATCCGAGACTCGTTTAATCAAGGTTTAATTGTTCCCAAACAAATTCATACCGACGACAATGTCGCCGATCTTTTTACAAAACCGGTTAATCGAGCTCGTTTTGTCGCTCTTTTGGAACTGTTAAGAATGGTCTAGTTTGAGGACTGAGACTGGTTAGGCAAATTTTTATTTTTCTTTGTTTTTCCTTTTATTTCTTAGTTTGTAAATTTGTTCTTTAAAATTTTCTTTTAAGCACAAATTTAGGGGGATGTACCCTTAGAAAAAGACAAAAACAATAAAAAAATAAAAAATTACAAAAATAGAGTTTTTCGTGCTGTCATGCGGGAAATGAAATGATTTTTCACAACTGGATTAAGGCTGGCTCATGTAAAATGAGTGTCGAAATGGTTTGGCTCTGGTGTGATATATTGGTAGGCTTGGTCCTCACGGCTGGAAAGATGACTGATCTTGTGAAGCACTTAAAGATAAGGTATGACCTCGGTAAGGAACATCACTTGGAATCGAGTACAATCTCTATTTGAAGGCTTGTGTGATGTCCTTTAGAATAACACCGTGGTATAGGTCTGAAACACTCGTGTATCTCCTCTGTTTTGCGTAAGCAAAGACCTAGAGATGCTAGGCAATGAAGAGGCTTCTGCTACATTCAGAAACATGCTGACCTAGTCTCTTTGTTCTCGTGCTGTAGATCAAAATTACACCAAAAAGAGACCTTTGTGTCCAAAGATGTCTTGGTTGTCCCTCTGCTGCATCCAGAAATATGCTGACCTGGACACAGTTAGGACGTCATAAAAGAGACCCTCAAGAGTCCAAAACCCTTAGCCTATATCATTTGAGAAATCATTTGATTTGTATATTACACCATATCTCTTACTGATCTATTCTCTTCTCTTCTCAATCTAGTCCCAGTCATGGTTTCAGAATTCTAGAACAGATACTGTGCAAAATATGCGATAGGGAAACTACTAGCATGATAGAGTGTACTGCTTATGATTCTATGATTTGATTGTGACTTATTTGAATGCTCATTTTTAATTGAACCAAAACATGATAAAATGACATCACGGACTGTCATTCTAGAAGGCCTAGGGAAGTAAGTTTAAGTGGACAAATATACCAGTAATTGCTAAGACCGACCTAAGTAGATCAGTATTGATAAGTGTAGCCTGGCCTGAAACATAGTGATTTGATCCCGCAAGCAATCTTTTAAAATAAGACTTGTGCAAATGTAAATAATTTTTCTTTGTTTTTATTCTATGTGTTTTAGCCTAGTTATTTTTATTTTTAATTTATCTTGACCAGCTCATAATTTGACTTGCACCCACTTTTGTTAACTTTCACTTCAAAAAGTTCTTGACAGTTTTGGGATTGAAGCCGGACCCACCGCACACTTGGTGGGACCCACAAAATCTTGCCTTTTGTCTTTGTTTGGCTATAAAAGGAAATGATCTAGGTTAAGTGACTTAAGTCACTTGGTTTCTTACTCATTCAAACCGGCTCTCTGTCTCAAACACACACACACGAATCACACTTTAATCTCAAGAGAATCAGTGATCGGAGCCTAGGTAGATCAGGAATCATGTGCTCCTCAAAGTCTAATGGTATGTGTTTCTTGTTTCTTGTGCTCGGAGATGATCCGGTACGTTACCGGATGATTATGAAGGTTATTTTCTTTGTTTTCTTCCTTTTGAACATGATCCGAGTAATTGTGATGTGTTTTTATGAGAAATCGATGAACAATATGGTTTTTTTGTTTGGATTAATCTTTGTTGAAATGCTTGTTTTGGTTGAAAATGATTTTGTTTAAAGATTTAGGATCATCGGAGAAGTTGATCAGCGCTGGAAATGATGAAGATGGGGCGGCGCATGAGGGACACACACCTTGGGATCTGGGTTGGTTTAAATGTTTTAAATGTCTTGTCCATTCGAGAACTGTTGGTGTTCTCAAGACCCATCAAATCACCCGAGAATTTTTCGGGTACTTGAGAACTTTTTGGTAACCCGAGAACCCACTAGTAACCCGAGAACCAAATGACAACCCGAGAACCTGATGTTCACTCGAGAACTCATCAGTCACTCGAGAGCCAGTTGGTTTCTCGAAAACATGAGTTTTTTATTAAACATTTATTACTTGATAATTGTTAAATCATTTAAAAAAAGTGCTATTCAAAACTAATTTTTCCTTATTAGAATATTTTATTAACAACCCTAGGATTTGCTCCTTGTGTAAATTTGTTTTGGCTTGGAAATGGTGTTGGTATTGTCTGTGGGATGTTGTATTAGGTGGGGTTGTAATTGACAAATAATGTTCTTATGAGAGTTATGTTTTGACTGCATGTGTGGATGATGATGGTGATGATGATGAACCACCCGATGCTGCAAAGGAAGACCACTTTCCATATTTCGCCGAAAACGAGATGCAGCTGAGAGTATATGGTGAGAAGATGCAGGGTTGGAATACAATCCAGATGCAGGGAAGAGGCATATTATGGGAAATGACTTAAACCGCCATGTGTCTCTAGGGTGCTTCACTGGTATCTAATGTTGGACGAGGCTTACTCGTCTAATTTATGTAAATAATAATAGATGACCCACGGGTCAAAAGGTCGTCACAGAGGACTCGGGGTTAAAACTAAGTTAGAAGAATGTCCCCGAGGACTCAGGATCACGTTGGGGTCAAAGGTCGTCACCGAGAACTCAGGATCAAGTTGGGGTCAAAAAGACGTTGAACCATCTGGATCATGGAGTCTCTCGTGCCTAGAATGATAAACCTGGATGAAGACAAGTGACGTTGATTGACTGAAGATCCACACCATAATGATCAAGTTTTGGATGTTTTCCTTAGTGGAACTAGAAATGATTATCAAGTAATTGTACCAAGACGAAACAAACCTAGGGGGATATTGTAGGGACATGGTTTAGAGGTTTGCGTTTGTCTTGGCCCATTAGACGTTTTTGGGTAGTTTAGTCTTTTGGGATTAGTGGGTTACGGCCATTGGGCCGGATGTACTCGAGTTCCCCTATGAGCTTATAAATAGGGGGCTCCAAAACATTTTGGGTTTGCTAGCTCTTTTGTTTTATTTGCACTATTGTTATCTTGTACCTACGAGGTGTACCAGACGACTCTAGTAGTCGTGTGCAATCGTTTGGCAATACAATCATTCAACTTTGTGTTCTTCTTTTGTTGGTCTTACATTCAATCTTGGTTCAGCAGTCGATTGAGTGTATTTGATACCTAGTGAAGGATTCTGGACTTACAGGCGTGATTGGTATATGATGTGCCATCATTTACACATGTTTTATACATGTATAACCACCATTTTTGCACATATTTGTGCCTTTATCTTTGAAAATAGAGCTAAATTGTTCTTATAAGTCAATTGCAGGTATTTGGAGGAAAACACGCACAAAGGAGCGGGAACTGGCATAATGGGAGGGAATTTGAAGACTTTGAAGACTGTAGAAAAGTGTGCACGGCCATGCTCCTACCCAAAGTCAACAACTCAACATTTTCAGCTATCCAGATGAAGAAAGTCAAGGTGCATGGGCGTGCTTATCATAGTGTACCACCGTGCTTGCTTATACGTGCTCCCTAAGGCTCCAACCAACAAAGACTGACATGCAATCGTGCCATAAAGACGAGCACAGGCGTGCTCACCTTGGAGCACGGGCGTGCAGGAGACTAGGACTACTCAGAAAGACTTCTAGTACCACTGGACAGTACCTGACTGTTGAGCACGGGCGTGCACGCCCTGGCAGCTCTATAAAAGGAGACCTTCACCCATCATTTTGGCATTCCATTCCACCCAATTCTCTCCCACATTTCTACTATCTTCGGGTCTTATGAGTGACCTTTGGAGCTTGGGATCACTCCATAAACACTTAGGAAGTGTGAGCTTTGAGAGAAACCACATAAAATCATCCAAAAACCTCTAAATCCTCTAGCAAACCTCACCATGTTTTCATATCAAAACGTATCTAGTGAGCTTTTTGTAATGCCATCTCTTGGCTAGGATTGTAGTGTGTTCTAGGGTGAAAACTATCATGGTATGGATTATATACTTTATGTTTATTATTGAGTGATGTTTTGTGTTCTCATTTAATTCTTTCTACTCTATCTTTGTTTGATGAATTAACTAGTATTTGGTCTTGTGGGTGTTTTAATAGGAAGTGGATGGACTTATGAGTGTACCCATGGTGTGTAACAACCTACGCACTTGTAAGCTAACCTAATTCCAGGTGTAGATATTAGCCCATTTGTGATTGGAAACATTCACACTTTGTGGCTTAATCCTCGACTATCAAAATCTCACTTAGGGTCGATACGATTTTTATACTTGGTCCTAGTGATAAGCCAGGACTTTGTTGTGCGACTTAGCTTCATGGTCTATGTGATAGCTTTAGCGCAAACCAGGAATTGGTGAACCCGTGTTGGGAGTGAACGGTCTATATTTTCTTCCATTACTATATTGCCACACAATTAGTAATAGGCCAATCACTTTTTGAAAAGTTAATTAATTCAAGTAGGGGATGAGCGTGAGCGAGACAGCCACGACTCCTCTATGATGTCAAGTGGTAGCTTCTTCGGCCATGCTCCGGTTGCTGTATTCATAGAAGTTTAGGGTCGTTTAATGTCAATATCGCAACACTGGGAGGTGGGTTCTTCGGGGTTGGGTATACACAGTTTCGGGTGATCCTCCCCTCACTATTGAGAGGTGAACTTACCACGGTAAGGAGATCCTCACAAAAACAAATGAGAACACAAATCGTTTTTATAGTTATGCGGTAATGCGCATCTTGGACACATCACTCAATTGAACGTTTCCATTTAATAAGTACCAAGACAAGTTGGATCCCCATGCAACACTTTTATTTGGTTATTGGTTTTCTTCTCGGTCAGTTTCGTTACCTATCACTTTTACTTATCTTTAGTTCTACTTTAGCAATTTAAAATTGAGTAGGGATAGTCGTGTCTTATGGTTCGATACTCGGTACTTGCTTGTGTCTATAGTATACTCCATAGGTACACTTGCGTATTATGGGGGTTAGAACGTTTAGCATTTATCTTTTTATTTTATAAATTTAAAACTTGAAAAGTTTTGGACTTAGTTACCTTTTTCATCAAGTTTTTGGCACTCCTACTGGAACTTGCCATTTTTAAGAAAAGAAGTTTAAGTATTTAAAAGCACATGCTATCAGTATACAAGAGCCCTGGAAGATAGCCAAAATGGGATAGGGTGTTTCGCTCAAGCATTGAAAAAAGGGAGATGAATAAGATTCCTCAGACCCTGTTTTGGAGTTCAGAAGAACAAAGTAGTGGAGTAGAAGAGAGTTCAAATGAGGAAAGTCAGAGTTCTGGTTCAAGTTCAATGACTGATGAAGTGAGTTTAGGTGAAGAAAACGAATCATCTGCTGATGAATGGTGTTCGGAATTAACCAACAGCACAGATGTATAACGTTCAACATTTGGAAAGGATGATTCAAAAGAAGCTAAGCAAGAGGAGAGAGATGCTGACATTCCAATTCAGTCAAGTGAAGATCAAACTGAGCAGCATACTCAACTAAGTTCAAACTCTTCTAAACCTGTTTGTGCTAGATGTGTAGTATTAGAAGGTAAAGTAGAAACTTTGAAGGATCACAACATTAACTTAGTGTGTGATCATAGAATGTGCAATGATGCCAATGCAGTTTTAAAAAAGAATGAAAAGAATTTAAAAACACAGTTCAACTCTTGAAGAAGGATATGCATTACTTAAGAAAACTATTTTGAACAAACAAGATGCTATAAATATCTACATTTCGGATTTGGAACAAACAAAAACGTTGTTAGGCTCAACTCAGTTTGAGCATGAGACTACCAAAAAGAAAATAGAAAGTTATTCAAATTCGAGATATGTGTTAGATCAGATCATTGGTAGTCAAATTACTAATAAATTAGGGAACGGGGTTGGTTATAAACCAGTTCCTCCTTCATTGCGTGACAATTATTCCAAGTCACCAGAAGAGACGGAACTCACTCAGTTCAAGGTATGGTGCACCTAGATCTCATGACCATGAAATATCCCCAAGTACTGCAAGAGTTAGAAGCTCTAGCTAGAGATCTTCTCGGTATAGCTCGGGGTATTCACAGTATGAGCCTCAATACTATGAAGAGTTGAGGTCATGCTTTGAATGCAACGAGGTAGGACACATTGGATCTCATTATTCCTATCTAAGAAAAACGAAGGATAACACTCATGAACCACCCAGCACACTAACAAAAACCATTTTGGCTCTCCTAACAAATTTTTTTTATGATAATTATTATGAAATGAGAGACCAAACACCTTAAAAAGAAAACAAAGGATTGTTGTTGAAAATGTAAAGCCAAAAACTAAGCAGGTTACAAAAGTTAAGGTCTCAAGGCCTAAGGCAAACCCTAAGGCTAGTCCAAAGGGAAACCTAAAGGCAAATCCTAAGGCGAAACCTAAATCTGAAAAAGGCGAAGATTTGCAAAGATAAAATTCAGTAGGTTTAGAGGCTTAAATCAGTAAACTCTTATGAGGGTTTGACATCAAGCGATCCTAGTCCCACTCCTCATGATAGGTGGATTGAATTAACCATTATTGATGACCTAGGCCAACCAAAGTTCATCAAGTCATGGGTCCCCCTCCATAACTAATCTTTGAACGAGTGTGCAGGGTGTTCCAGGAGGAACTATCAACAATCTTTAGAATGTTGACAGTGGAGAATCTTAGAACAAAACAGATGACATATCTCTCTGGTAAATTGATTAGAATATCCTTGGAGAATATGTAACCTTAGCTAATTAAATGAGGGAGTTTGTTGTGAAAGAATAAGAAGAAGAAAAGAAAGAGAAAATGTCCGATGAGATTAGATTCATGACCCTGTGTTTCGAATAACAACGGGTGTCAGTAGTGAAAAGAGTGGATTGTGTGGTTGTTGTAGCACGGTTCCTTCATTATCTAAATGGTTGCGGACCAAAGGTCTATGGTACCCTAATAGCGATAAGCCGGATCGTGTTGACCTTAAGTGATTATGTCAATGGTGGTTACAAAGTTGAAACAGAACATATAACGGGTAGATGTCAGTTCATGGGAATCATATACGCTTCCTGCAACCTGCGAGGCCAAATCAGGTAGTTGCATCGAGCTGCTATTTCCAGGTTCTTTGGATACGCCAAAACACATGTGTGACTACGGTTTGCATTTTCTTATCACCTCCAATTTTTTGTTGATAATCAGGCTACCACATGAATCACTAAGGATCTAGTGATTACTAATGTCCACACTGACTACCAAATTGCCAAAAATTTTACCAGATCATTAACTAATCTAAAGTTGACTATCTTTGAAAGGTAAATGACAATTTGAGAAAATATGATCATACCACATTAGAAAATCAGTTTTTGTTTAAACATTTTCTATCAGAAAATCCAAAATTTTTTTACTTTGTTTTAAACTATTTAAAAATTCCAGAAAAACACAAAAACAATTGAAATAAAAAATGAGTTTTCATTGTGAGAAAAAGAGAAAATGATAATACATGATCGGATGTCGCGGTCCGGTCAAAGATAGTATTTATAAGTCCTATATTACCTCAACTAATGTAGTAGTGGCAACAAAGGGTGTCGAACCACGAAGAGTTTGTGGTCGGTGAAATAGGTTTTAGTTGATTGAAAAATGTCACTTATGAAGAAATAGTTAATTATGAAGTTTAGTACTTTTTGTTCATTTAAGAAATTTGGTTGAAAAAGGTGTTTTGATTATTAAACTTGGAATTGGAAAAATAATAGAAATGATGATAAACAAATTAAGTTGCAATCAATTAATTAAAAAAGATCACACTAAGGTTTCAACAAATGAAGTCTAAGGTTTTCACAAACGGGTCAAACAATTATGGTGCAAATGGTGTTAACGGATTGACTATTCAATAGGTTTAGGTGTCAAGTTTCATCAACATTCAACAATGGACTAAACTACACTTCATTACCTAGAACATACAACCCTATGTTTGTATTAGAGCAAGAAAACATGTTCATGACATTTAGAAATTGGCACAAGATCAATTAACTAGAATGGCTTCAACATAAGATTAATCACAATCTAATACGATAGTTCAAACACACAAACACACATCAATAGTTTAAGAAAATACCCAAATGTTAAACCCTAGGTCATCAATTGTTTACTCCCAAAGTGTGATACAAAAGATTTAGCCAAGCATGGCCATGGAGTTCTTCAAGTCTTGTGTTCTTGATTCTTCAATCTTCATGGAAAATGGTGAGATAATGATTGTGGAATGGAATCGGATGATTGCCTTTGATTAGGAGTGATTAGTAATGATTAAGATGATCATTAAAATCCCAAAAATCCCTCCTTTTCAAGTCTCCATCGAAATTCCTGGTCAAATCTCCCATAAAATCCCTTAAATTTTGCATTAAAATTGATTTTGACCAAATCTTGTCAGATGGCGCCGTCGGGACTGCCGTCAGAGACGGAGACGGCGACGGCGTCAGAGACAGCAGGCTTGCTGTCAGAGACGGCCAGAACCTTCATTTTATGTTTTTCTTGGTCTTCTTTCTCCCAAAGCTTCTCAATTCCAATCTTCCACTCTAACACTATGTAAAATCCATTCCATAAATGCTTTTAACCTGAAACATCAAATCAAATCAAAGTGCGATATTTCGTCTCAAATAATCATGTAAAAGCACATTTTAGATTCAATAGAGGCGGGGTTTTCAACCGCGCATCACATCCCCACACTTATCTTTTGCTTGTCCTCAAGCAAATTAATGATTTTCACCCGATCAGTAGATCAACAATTTCCAACCTTTTTATCAATTCTCGAAAAACGGTCTTTAGTCATACCCCAACTCACAAGACTTACGCCTCTCAGTAGATTTACATTCCAAGGTTTTAGATGTTACTCCATAAATCAAGAAAATTGCCTAGTCAAATCCAACAAAGATCCAAGTTCACATTTTTACACACCCCTCACAATGGATCACTCTACTCGGTTAAATCAAGACTAGTGATGATGCACTAGTATAGTCACTCAAAACCGATTATAATGCATGTTAGTATAGGATTGCAACTCAATCGCACTTCACCCAATTTCACAAAAGTAAGCATAAGTCAAAAGGTCTTTAAGACTAGTATAGTCACTCAAAACATCAATTTCGCATAGTTATCCACTTTCTTACATATCAACACATCCAAACACATAAGATTTAGCATTTAAATACTAAAAGCACTGTACTTTCAACCACGTATCACATCCCCACACTTATCTTTTGCTTGTCCTCAAGCAAACTCAATTCACATTTTCACATCTATCAAACACAAGATAGCTCAGCATCCTTGTGCAATGCAAGCTAAGGTCCTAAGTCATACCCAACTCATTTTAACCACACAATTTAGAATGCCATGACATATTATGATCTTCATTTTCAAAACAAATGTTTACCCAAACTAGATCACCTTCAATAGTCAATGCTTCAACACACACATCCCTCACAATTTTTTTCTCCACTCGGCATAAAATGACTAGTATTAATGTACTAGTATATGTATATATATGAACACTCTTAGCCGAATGTGACCCATGTTAGCATAAGTTTGCATCTCAATCACCCTCCACCAAATTGCACAAAGTTATTACACAAGTCAAAAGGTCTTTCAAAGGGTTGTAAGGGGCTTGGTGAAAGGGTATGGAATGGGAATTTTGAAAGTGACTAAGGTAACGAAAGTCGATTTTTATTACATTAAACTCAAACTATGTACAATCTAAACAATCTAATAACTACAAGGCGAAATTGTCCTTTTATTTTCTCAAGGACACTACATGCTTTTCATGTTTCTCTTCTTTTTTACAACTTTTTCAGTTTTCTTTTCTTTTCTTTTTTTTCTTTTTTTTGAGAATAAGATTAACTAACCAAAATAGTTCACAATAAATAAATACTCCTAAAATCGAACTTTCATTACTCGGGTTTTAAAAACAAAACGGTTCAATGGGTTAAATGGGTTAATTCGGTTGTTTCAAAAGAAAGGTTTAGGCTCAAGAATGTTTAACTAAGGGAGGTTGTTTTTTGGTCAAGGATATAAAAGTGGTGTAAATATAAAAAGGCCAAACCTAATGCCTTAATCATTCTTGTGCTTAAAATTGGCCCATGGTCTCAAGCGTATCAAAAGATGCAAATTCTACCACATATGATCACATAGGCGCACTCAAATTCAAATGAACATAACATGCAAAGATAGTATGTGAAATGTAGCATGTTATGGTGGCTCAAAAACTCACATGGGAATTGGGTATGGTATGTGACATGTGTGGATAATCGACTTATCAAGTGACATACTTCCAAGTAAACACCCATAATTTTGAAAAAACTATAATCAAGCATCTATCATGTGGGTTTCTTTGAGTTTAACCATGACAAAGGACCAAAATGGTTCACACATCCCATGTTAGCTTTTGTTAATCGTGTCTTTTTTAATGCAAAATTGAGGACATTTTGGAAAAAAAATTGAAATTTTTTATGTATTTTCCCCCCATCCCCACACTTTGAGGCCAACATTGTCCTCAATGTGTAGAATTTAAATGGTAGATTTCAAAACTTAAATTTTTCTCCTCTCCCCACAGTTAAAGTCCACATTGTCCTCAATGTGTAGGGAGAGTTTCAAAGTGTTTACGGGAATGTGATAAAGCCAAACCAAAGAATTCACCCCAATCAACAATATACAGTTTACAATCCACTTATTAAATCTAAGTAAACGATCAAATTAAAGAGATGGAAATAGATCCACCTGGTTTTTCTTCATTCTTCAATTCCATGTGTTCTTCAACAAAATAGTTCCACTTCCATCATAAATAAACCTGTAACTCGCAAGTGTGTAGAAGCAAGCTTCTCACAAAAACATTAAGAGTTATCGGTTTTACTTTTTGTTGAAAAGCATTACCAAGTAATCTTTTAGTTAATTTTGATCAGTGGACAAAATATACATTAACTAAGATAGATCCTTTAAATCTCCCGGTAGCCCGGTTATGAGGACGAGTGAGGTCTCGTGAGGGTTATATAGGAAACACACCCACAACGTTTATTTACCTACCACACAAAACAAAATAAAATAAAAACGAACAAAAAGAAACAAAAAAAAATTAATATATATATACAAAAATATACAAACAAGTACCTCTTACTCACGGTGGTCGAAGTGAACATTTTCCTACCGAGTTACCAAGATAAGCCCGGTAGTTTACCTTCCATGCCCCATTCTGTTCATTCTCCTTCAACTTGTCCATCGAGTC
Source organism: Ambrosia artemisiifolia (assembly GCA_032199755.1). NCBI lineage: Eukaryota > Viridiplantae > Streptophyta > Magnoliopsida > Asterales > Asteraceae > Ambrosia > Ambrosia artemisiifolia. The sequence continues at coordinate 2,937,070 of CM063529.1, read as the reverse complement.
CAAGCATGAAGGTTTTATCCCACATTTTCCTACCAAGTTTCCAACATATACTCGGTAGTTCACATGCCAAATCCACAATTGCTTCCAAGTTATTGGCATGAGAATTGAATCATTCTTGTTGCGGGGCCATTTTACAATAAATTGCCCAATGTCCTCCCAACTCACCTTCCTGCTCTTCATCTTTAAACCTTCATCCTCCACTTTGTTGGGTGCCATAATCAACACGGGATGAGATTCGTGAGGAACTTTCACCTCAGCCACCAAATCTTCATGAGATGCTAAGTCTTCAGTTGGGTTTAACCATTCAGAAAGACTTGCAGTATCTTCATCTATATCAGCATCTACCATAATACCATAGGCCAACTCGTTTTGCTCACACTTAAGTTGGGCAAATTCCTCGGCTAGTTGATGAACCTGCATGACCAAAGCTTCATGAGCTTTGTCTCTCACTTCATTTCGCTGCTTCGTCTCTTTTATCATATTTATGATAGCATCAAACTTTGAATCTCGTGAGTTTTGAGGTTCTTCATATGCCGGTTGAGGGCTATAAGGATAATAGTCATTATATTCCTCATGGTTTGGATATGGTTGCGTCCTTTGGCTAAATGAACTCCCTTGATACCTGTTATTTAACTGATAATAGCCTTGGGAGTTTGAATAGCGTGACTGACGATGTGAAGAAGATAAATGTGAACCTCCAGGTTTTTCGAGCCCAAAAATAACACGATCTTGTAGTTCTTTAAACGCTTCCATTCTTTTACAGGCCACTGGACAATCTCGCCACAAATGATATGGGCTCCCACAACAAGGACAAGTATTATCATCATCTTCCCAATACATTGTGATGATGACGAAGTCTTGCTAATTTCCCAATCTTCAGATTTTACACAAGTGGCATGCATGCATTATTTGTTACCTGCACACTTAACAAACCACGCGTAACAACGAAAAAAAAGAAATAACAAAGACAAAAATTAAACAGTTAATCACAATAATCAACTAAAAACTAAACACTAAGCGCACTAGCTCCCCGGCAACGGCGCCATTTGATCGGATGTCGCGGTCCGGTCAAAGATAGTATTTATAAGTCCTATATTACCTCAACTAATGTAGTAGTGGCAACAAAGGGTGTCGAACCACGAAGAGTTTGTGGTCGGTGAAATAGGTTTTAGTTGATTGAAAAATGTCACTTATGAAGAAATAGTTAATTATGAAGTTTAGTACTTTTTGTTCATTTAAGAAATTTGGTTGAAAAAGGTGTTTTGATTATTAAACTTGGAATTGGAAAAATAATAGAAATGATGATAAACAAATTAAGTTGCAATCAATTAATTAAAAAAGATCACACTAAGGTTTCAACAAATGAAGTCTAAGGTTTTCACAAACGGGTCAAACAATTATGGTGCAAATGGTGTTAACGGATTGACTATTCAATAGGTTTAGGTGTCAAGTTTCATCAACATTCAACAATGGACTAAACTACACTTCATTACCTAGAACATACAACCCTATGTTTGTATTAGAGCAAGAAAACATGTTCATGACATTTAGAAATTGGCACAAGATCAATTAACTAGAATGGCTTCAACATAAGATTAATCACAATCTAATACGATAGTTCAAACACACAAACACACATCAATAGTTTAAGAAAATACCCAAATGTTAAACCCTAGGTCATCAATTGTTTACTCCCAAAGTGTGATACAAAAGATTTAGCCAAGCATGGCCATGGAGTTCTTCAAGTCTTGTGTTCTTGATTCTTCAATCTTCATGGAAAATGGTGAGATAATGATTGTGGAATGGAATCGGATGATTGCCTTTGATTAGGAGTGATTAGTAATGATTAAGATGATCATTAAAATCCCAAAAATCCCTCCTTTTCAAGTCTCCATCGAAATTCCTGGTCAAATCTCCCATAAAATCCCTTAAATTTTGCATTAAAATTGATTTTGACCAAATCTTGTCAGATGGCGCCGTCGGGACTGCCGTCAGAGACGGAGACGGCGACGGCGTCAGAGACAGCAGGCTTGCTGTCAGAGACGGCCAGAACCTTCATTTTATGTTTTTCTTGGTCTTCTTTCTCCCAAAGCTTCTCAATTCCAATCTTCCACTCTAACACTATGTAAAATCCATTCCATAAATGCTTTTAACCTGAAACATCAAATCAAATCAAAGTGCGATATTTCGTCTCAAATAATCATGTAAAAGCACATTTTAGATTCAATAGAGGCGGGGTTTTCAACCGCGCATCAATACATCAGTGGACTGTCAGATTTCTTAAAACCTAAACTTTGAAACGATAAACAGCTTTACAAATGATGTACCGGTAGGCTCCTAAATCTTCTCAGATTTGGCATGGTGATATAAACATAACTATTTGAAATAATGTGGATTAACACCTCATTGAAATATGGTCTTAGTACCAAAATTTCGTTTGATAGATTGCCAAAATATGAGGTCTCGGTTCTTTATGTTGTTAGGCTATCAGGTGATGGACTGGTCGGATCTCAAATATGAATAATGGCAAATGTGTCGAAAATTGGTTCGCAGTTGAGTCAAGGAACCTCTAAGTCATCGTACAATGATTGACCAGATCAGTGCGGCAATTAAATACACGTATAAATTTTCTTTTTTCTAGTGCAAAAATATTTGGGAAGATATCTTTAAGCGGTTGGTTGAAAATCCACGCATGTATCCAAAACCAATTATTCTCCCCATTCCCAATCACTCCTATAATTAGATTCCCCAATTATATGTTTGTTCTTGATAAATAGTTTCCATCTTGGTAATTGTGTTCCATGTGCTTGTGAGACCTTTTGAGGGCGGTAAAATTGGTCGAGTTCGCGACGTCTCGTGAACTCCACCAATGACTCTTCTCCATAATGCTTCAGGTTCAACTTTAAATCTCCACCATCATCTGGTTAATAAGGCCACATTAGCCTCTAGTAAAGGAGTCAAACCAAGGCCTCCAGCTTGTTTTGGCGTTGTGATTTTGTTCCAGCTTACCCAACATGTTTTCTTGTTTTCTGAATCTCCTCCCAAAAAGGCTCTTCTTTTTGCTTCCAAAATATCAAGGATTTTAATAGTTGCTTTGAATATGGAGACGTAGTAAGTTGGGAGTGTATCGAGCATCGCTTTGAGTAATGTTAGACGACCCCTACTAGATAAAGTATGGACCTTCCAACCCGATAGCCATTTTTCAAAAATATCTAAAACAGGGTCCCAGATAGCAATATGATTCATGTTAGCTCCAACGGGTTGACCAAGATAAAGAAAGGGAAGTGTACCATATTTGCAACCAATTTGAGAAGCTCAATTGTTAACTTCGTCTAACCCGTACATGAGATCTACTACCATGACCTTTACTACCACATGACCTTTACCTTCACATGACTAAAATCATTCCAATTCTAACCCAAACAGTTCAGACAGTACAACAAATTTTCGTTTTTCTTATTCACCTTAGAAAGCAACAACTTACATTCATCCCCGATGAACTTGAATTTACATGTATAACACAAATTTTCGTTTTTCTTATAACTTGAGTTTACATGTATAACCATCAGTTCCTAATTTAATGAACTTCTTATGGAAATAGTTGCTAATTTTCCCTCATTTGATTAACTTCTCTTATTTAATAAATTATTGAATGTACAAGAAATTATTTAATTCAATACATAAATAATATTACTAGTAGTACCCAAATATAACAAAGTATTATCTTATTTAAATACTTGAGTATATAATTACTAAATATTAAAAATAACAATAATAGTAATAATAACATATATAAACAGTGTTTAAGGTATGACAAGTGAGATTGAGCTCTCCAAAAGAGCCTCAGTGACACCCACCACATCGCATAGATTATTTAAATACATAAGTATATAAGGTAGGGATCATGCGAGAACTAGTTTTAGGGAGAGAACTTAACAACTTGAGTGAACATAAATGAAAACCCATAAAAACCCCACCTCCACCCCCTAAAACCCTAAACCCACCCACCCTCACTCCCAAAAAAAAACCTAAACCACCCCTCCCCCCTCCTCATGAGATGCATATGTACATCTAAACCCTCACCCCATCCTTCTAAAAACTTAAACCTAACCCCCCATCTCCCACCACACCTAAAAACTAAACCGTAAAGCTAAATCCCACAAAACAAAACAAAACCTAAATATAATAGTGAAATATGCAGTACACGTTTGTACATGTAATAAAAAGGGTTCGAAGTCCTAAACCACATCACCATTTCAAGTAAGTTTATTTATGTTTGTTGTTATACACGTGTTTTATTTTCAATTTATGTTATAATATGCATGACTAAACTGTTGATGACTTCGAGTATTTTGTATCTCATTTTGCATTCATTTAATGATCACTTCGTTATATCTCACCTCGCGTCCATTTATTGATCAATTAATTATGGTAATTGACAATTTATTCAAAACTGTACTCTAATAGTGAAATGTACATGTATGTATATATCAAACAGTGAAATGCATATGTACATCAAACATGATGTAATACAAGCCATATTTTTATTTTATTATTTTTTTTATGAAAGATTAACACTAGATAAACATTTTGGTGTTTTTACTTTTTTTTAGGTTATATAAATTTTTTATTTTTTTGGTTGAGGGATTTTTGTGTTCACACTTGGTTCTCGAGTTCTCTCCCTAAATGGTGGTTCTCAAATGATCCAAATCACAAGTATATAATTACTAAATATTTACGTAATAATAAGGATAATAATAATAACACCCAAATATAACTAGTATTTAAGGCATTTTGAGTTAGACTACTCTTTAAAAAAGACTCTTGATAACAGTTAGCGCATCACGCGGGCCAACCAACAAGTTGTGTATATAGATCAATTCAAAAGGTAGTTTAATGATATTCGTCGCAATCAAACAAAGTTTAATATCTCAAGACAACATGGTATTTTCAAGAAAAATAAAATAAAATGCCTAATACAACTTTTAAAATATACTTGTACAAGTGTATTTTATGCAATAGTTTCTAATTTGCTATCATTTAATAAACTTCTCTTATTTAATACATTTGTAATGTACATTAAATTATTTATTTTACTACATTAATAATAATAATATTAATAATAATAATACCCAAACATAATCAAATATTTTTTTATGAAAAAATTAATTATACAATTACAAAATATTAATTATAACACTAATAATAATAACAACAACAACAATAGTAGTACTAATAACCAAATATCAACAGGGTATAAGGCATGACGGGCTAGATTACATTCTCTCCAAAGAGCTTCAGTCACACCTACCACACCGCGTAGATTAATTAAATACATAAGTTATATATTAATAATAATACACAAATAAAATTAGCGTTCAAGGTATGTTGGGTTAGATTGCGTTCACAAAAAGAGTGTCGACACGCCAACTCACTAGTTATATACACACACACACATTTACTAAATACTTTGCAATAGAAACTTTAACGGTTCTGTTAAAGTTGACGGACTACATAACACATGCTTGGAAAAGGTGGCTACCTCTGGCTTCACATATTATTCATACTATATTTTTCAAGTTCAATACGTGAGTGTAGGGCAACTATTGCAATAAGTACAAGTTAAAGAAGAATCACGTACATGTGGAGTTTGTTGTTTGACACGTCCTTGGACGCGTGGCTCCTTTTCTCTCTTTCTCCTCGATACACGCAAACCCACTCTCATCTTATCTCATTTCATTAAAGAGAAACCATCTAGAGAGATAGAGAGGGGGCACAAATTCAAGTAATAGAGAATCGGTGGATTCGTTGTTCTCACCATGTCTTCATCCGTCAAGCAATCGGAGATTTTGAGAACAATAGAGAGGAACTTCATCTTTAATCGGTGAAGAGGAACTTCGTCGCCATTTCCTACATATTTTTATCTTTAATCGCATCTCCTTTAACCACTTTGAGTTTGGGGTTTTTCAATCACATTTTGATTTTGATAGGATTTTCACTTCTACTATGTTTTTTCCCAGTTACTCCGGTATTCTCAGTGTTTTCACTGCATGACAATAAATCGACCGAAGAACAACAAGAACTAACTCACCGAGGTTGTCGCCAGGCAAGGTAATCAAGACCAATCTTACATTGTAGGTCTGTATCCGTTCACTTTACCAATAGTTTCGGATATTATGTTTTTTTTTTCTCAAAAATTTTGGGAAAAAGTGTTTCTATATAGAACTGCCAAGAGGGTTGCCGTTGGTGCCGGTGGTGGTGTCAGGGACAGTTACAGTGGATGCTTATCACTTTATCTTGCTTATAACATCTTGCTTTTGTGTTTGTTTGATTACACCTATGTTGTAGCTATTATGCAAGCATCTTTTACTGAATCGACTATCTATGATGCTTCTATATATGTTTCTTTGCAGCCATTATACTGATTAATGGCTTGAACTTACTGAAAGTGCACGATCATTTAGAAGCCTAATGTTTAATCTTTAAGAAACTATTTGAAATGTTTTAGTTAATGGGATTGATTTTTTTTCCAACGGCCTTTTATTAGTCTATACTTGAATAGTTAAATAACATTATTTTACAGATATATTATGGTTTATGTATCATATACGCCAAATCCTATAGGACTTGATAACATGGATGCTATAAAATTTATACGTTCTTACAATATACTGTATTCTTTGTTTGTTAATGGAGGTAGCATTAACTGATTTATGGTTAAATGGTAAACAATGTAATTTGGTTGATTTAATGATAATTAAATAAATATAACCTTAGATTAGAAATTTTGTTGTGAATTTAGACAAAGTTGCTCAAATCTGGCTAGGTGTTACAACAAGGAAATAACTGATTTTGCTTTGACTTCCCTACAATGTACAACTGTACAAGTACGACATTGCTCACGGTCAATGGAAGCATCAAGAATGAAGGCCAAGGATGAGAAAAACCTGCTCTTCGGTAAGAAATCCGTCATTGTTTTTGGCTTCAAGGTAAAATCCACTCGAGTACACTAGCATCATATGTTGAGAGCTTTCTTTTTCCTTTTTGTTTCTTTCAAGTTCTCTAATGTTAATTTCCTGTTGTACATTTAGGAACCCATAAGAGATCTCATGGGGCGCAGCTGGACCCGACTTTGTGGCTGAGTCCACTAGAGTCTTCACAGACAAGAACAAGGCTACTGCCCACTTAAAGGTCTGAATGGATTTTTGCGTTTTGTATTGTTGTTTGAAGTTTATATTTAGGATGACACGATAATTAAGGTGCATTGCTTGAATTTGTGGTTGTGGTGTCACTAACCTGCAACTTTCCCGACAAGAATTTTTAAAATTCACCTCATCTCAAAGCAACCCAATCCATCAAAATCATATGGACCCGAATCAAAATGACCCATTCATATTTGAATCAATTTCTATGATCTTGATCGCTCTTTTGGGAACACGTGAAGTGGAGGTTGAACATCCCATGAATCAAGTTGTACAATAAGAAAAAAGTGGCAGTAAAAGTAGCACAATAATAATTTATTGTTATCAATTTTTTTATTAATTACTTTGCTTGTTAAACTAATGTCGCTGTTTGTATTGTTTTTTCACTAGCACTTTGATATTTAGCACTTTGTGTTATGACCTGCATTACTACACAGATTTATTAGTCTAATTTTACCATCAAATATAAATTCTATTTTATGTGCAACTAGCATCAAAATCTATACATATAGAGTTTTAAACTTTTGGATAAGTACGGGGAGCATGCGGTTCACTACAAGGAGTTGCCCTGGTTTAAGTACTGATATGACTGGGTTCGGGACATTCTTTGGGACATGTTAAGAAGAGCGGGGATATCAGCTAAGAAAGAGGCTCTTTTGAACTTTCTGACAGACCTCGCGGAAGGGAGATCTACCTTGCAACCAACATATTTGCTTGTCTTTGGGTGGGCGAGGGCAAAACACGCTTGTGTTGACTTAACATGCGTACCCCCTCTAGCTGGTTTGAGAGACAATGGGTTTGTAGCAGGGCATGTGGTTCGAAAGGCAGAGACGAAGAAAGTGAAAAAGTATGCTAAAGCCTGTGAAGATAACCAACACGCCTTCATCCCCCTGACTTTTGATACCTTTGGGTCTTTGGCACCGGAAGCTATCCGTTTTTACCAGGGTCCAACGGGTTATACATAGTAATGTCTCGGCTTCATGGGTAAGAGTTTGTTTTCAGTAGACTATGGTTAGCCATACAAAAGGGGGGTGGCGGCGCAATTTGTTGCCCGTCTGCCCGCTATCTTGATGTAATTTTTGTTTTTATGGAATGAAATTGCATGTTTATATTTAAAAAAATCTTTATTGAATAGACGCATCAAATGGGTTAACAACATTGTTCTAATGTTTTTATAAATGGGTCAAACGGGTAGCCTAATGATGCGGGTCAGACGATTCCTTCTGAATAAGGACGATTGGCCCCTTATTTTTTACCAAGTTGACTAAACATATAACATCCCCTCTGCGTACCGTATGTACGATTACTAGTTCTTATCAACGCATAGAAAGACGTGTATCGAGTCTTTGCACCACCACATTTGATAGCGCTGCAACAATCCGCATCGTAAGAAAGAGAGAGAGAGAGAGTAGAGTAGAGTAAACTAGAGTAGACTAGAGTGACTAGTGAACCAAGTATGGCCTCCTCATTGTTCCGCTAACGAGAAACAGAGGTTGATGATGGTGGTGTCGGTTGTGGGTGTTACGGCCACAACTGAGGTAACGACAGTGGTGGTAAGGTTATGGCGATGGTTAAGAATAACAATGATGCAAACGATGACTTAAGGTTATAAAGTTGACGGTGGCCGTGTTGGCAAAGAATAAGGGTGATGATGGTGGCTCCGAAAAAGGGATGTAGTAGCTTCTGATGATGTTATGGGGGTGATTTATTGTGGTTGTCGGTGTCTTCGGGTGTTGGAATGACATGAGAAAGTACATACTCCGCCATACTAACTTGTAATTGCAATACAACCTCCATCCATATAGCTTCCATCCATGCAACCCCAACCTCAACCACCGTTGACCACCACCGTATGCCCTCCATTATGTCACCGTGGGCCAGTGACCGGAGGGTTACCACCATCACACAACCGTCACGTTCACCATTTTATGCAGGTATTGTTGGCTACCGTCGTAAGCGGAGGTGAGAGAGGATGGTTTGTGGTGGTGGTGGCTGGATTTCTAGAAAGAGAGGAGTTGTGGTGCAATGATGTTGTCAGATAACGCGATGGTGATTGTGATTAAAGAGCTAGATTTCTTATGAGTGAAAAATGTAACATTTTATAATATTTTCCCGTGCATTTATCACTCAACTATCTTTTTGTTTCACTTTATCATTTAATATTAATTTATCCCCTTTAATTTGGTGTGAACGTTATCTCATATATAAAAACGACATATATGATGGCTTCTTTTAATGTTTGTCGTGTATATGTTAAAAGATTTAAACTTTAAGCCTATGCATATGGTAACTGTTCGTTTTTTGTTGTTATTGTCGTGGCAGTTAACCGATCACTGAAACCATAAACGCCGCGGCGCGTATCTAGATTTGTTAATTTCTTTTCTTCCTTTTTTTAATCAAAATATTTGTGCCATCTTTTTAAGAATAGGCGGTTGTTGTGTTGCGATTTGTTGTTATTTTTGTGAGGGTTAACTAATCACCGACAAATATCGACGTCCCGGCGCGTAGCGCGGGTTAAGAATCTAGTTATGTATATATATCAATGCAAAAGGTAATTTAATCACAATCAAACAAACTTTTAAGATCTCAAACGAGGAAAATAAAATCAAACACTATTCCAATTATTTTCTTTGGAACAAAATATGAAAAACTTATATCCATATTTAATTCATATAAGTTTTTATTACCTGCTTAATGGCCATTTATACTTGAACACCCAATTGCCCGGGGTGTCTTTTGCAAAATAAAAACCTGTATCGGTCACTAACCAAAAGCATTTGTGATCTGTTAAAATGCTTTGGCCACATTCAGCTGCAACGTCATTATTAAATATATTAAAATCAACTTCTTGTAACGGGGTACCGTCAGCATTCATCCAGAAAAACTCCCCTCGAAATACAGTTGTTTCGCGAAAATTTCTGCGAAACTTCCAACGGAATGTGCCATTTATTGTCATGGTTTTGTTCCCAAAATCAGTATCTTTAGAGGCAATATGAAAAACGAGGTGCTCGATCTTGCCGTCGATGACCTCCATTGTATATGATTCCAATGAGTCAACTTCTTGTAGATTTGAAGATGTTACAAAGTAAACATAATATGTTGTTAGCACTAAAAGAAATAAAAAGTTTTTATAATCCATGTTATGCTTTGATTGTTATTCCACTAGTTTCTATCCTTTATATAGACGTTGTCTTAATACTTTATTTTGATTATTTAATATATTAGAGTAATCTTGTAACAGCATAAGTAATGACATTTATGTTACGTTGCCTTTTAAAAAAACAACATTTATGTTATGTTGCCTTTTAAAAAAACAACATTTATGTTATAACAATTAGTTATTTAATTACCCAATTTATTACATATAAAAATTAATCTAATATAATAACGTAATAATACAAATATAGTTAATTGCACCATTAGTCCCTATGGTTTCCATGAAATTCCAATGTTAGCTTCTAAGAGTTTAAAGTAACGGGTTGAGGTATTAGCTTTCTAATTTTTACAATCTGAGGTATTAACCGTTAAAAACTAACAGTAATGACTCTCATGTGCCCCAAACGTGTGGGTATTTTCATCCCTTCACATATTAAAATTTTTAACCCTTAAATAAAACCCCCAAAAATCATTTTCTCCCCCTCCGCCAAGGTCGGTCGGTTCCGTCAACCGAGAAAAATGAAGAGGCGATGGTGATGTTAGCAACGATGGTGAGTTTCACGGTGATAGTGGATGTCGGTGGTTGATGTGACGAAAGCAAGCACTGGCGGTGGTGTCATTGTGAACTTAACAACGTACGGGTGTTGAGGGAACATAGACAAATGATAGTTGCCATTAGTGAGTGTTCAAGAATGACATGGACGATGGTGAAGGTGGTTTTGGGAGAAATGCAGATAATGACGGTGGTTCAATGATGGGGTTGTGGTAAGGAATGGTGATGAGTGCTAGTAGCTGACGGAGACGACAGTGGTCATCTCAACTGTTGGTTGTTTACGGAGGAGATAGTGGTGACGGTAACGGTGGAGAAGGAAGACAGAGTCCATGACAATTTAGCCCGTGAAGTGGTAACTTATGTCGAATGTAGATGATTACAGTGATTACAATGGATTGTGATGGTAGCAGTAAGGTTACCTGTGGTTTTCGACGAGTTGGTGGGTTTTATTAAAGAGTTTAATGTTTTAATATATGAACGGTGGGTTTTATTTAAGAGTTTAAAGTGTAAATATGTAAATGGACGAAAATACCCTCACGCTTGGGGCATGTGAGGGTCATGACCGTTAGTTTTTAACGATGTTAGTGCTTAATACATGAGATTGTAAAAAATTTAAAAGTTAATACCACAACTTGTTACTTTAAACTCTTAGCAGAAGACATTGAAATTTCATGGAAACCGCAGGAACTAACGGTCTAGTTAAGTCATACAAATAAAGGCATGGATCACCCTTAATAAAACTTAAGATTCTTATCATATCTTATTTTTTTTTTCTTTTATCAGTTGGTTGAACAAATACATTACTTTGAAGCTTTCATTATTCAATTGAACATAAATTTAAAACTTCATATAATCTGTACATTACATTGACTAAAATATTTTGAAATTAACGGAATGTAAAAGCTCAATTACAATCAAGCAATGATCTCATCAATTTCATTGTTTATGAACAACCTAGTTATAGTTTACACATTGGAAATGTATGAAAATGAAGAAATTGATTTATCAAAACATAACAAATGTTGTATAAATACAGAAACCAACGAGCAACTATGTATCGATCTACAAATAATGTGTTATTAATAAAATATTAGGATGTAATATACCATGAAAAAACCTATACTTTGCAAACTCAACACTTTCACAACATTTTTTTACCCTTGTCATAAAATTTCTATGATACTCTAAGATCGTGTTAGTATAGTCATCCTGTAATGTAATATAAACTTAGTTGTTATGTGATTAATTATATTTAAACTACGTTAAAAATGTACAAATATTATTAGAATGTCAAAACTAGAATTTCAACGATAATTGCTTATTGTGTTATGTCCTTTAAATTTAGGAAGAAATTAGTGGCTAGCCAAGCAGTACATAAACTCAAAAAATACCAATGAATCCAAGTTAGCGATTCAAACGGGGATCTATTTTGAATCCCTAAGAAACTTAGTGAGTTTATTTGCTCAATTGTTTTGACCACCGTAGCCGTATCGTTGGAAAAGATCACTCCATTTCTAGCATTTCAAATACACCAGCATGCTAGCATGCTGTCAAAATGATTCCTTGAAAAACTTTACCATTTTACTATCCCATATCATATGTTTTATGAAGACCCAATAACTCTTCCAATGTAAAAGTATAAATAGGCGACACTCGACACCAAGAAAAAATCGCTTGCCGAATTTGAGATGCAAACTAACATGAGATAAGAAGATGGAAGATGATTCAGGAACATCCTCATATAGACAACATAAGTTTGATTCCAACTAAACATTCCTTTCCTCAAGGCCCACACGCGTTGGAAGGCGATCAACTGCCGCTTTCCAGGCATAAATATTAACTTTTTTTTGACACTCAATTATTCCACATCTTAGAGAACATATATTTGAATACATGGGGCGGGTTTTATATAAAACTTTTTTCATCGAAGCAACCGTAAACTCTCCATTTTTTTCCTCTGACCAAACCCAAGCATCACCCTCATTTAAAACCATGACTAAGTTAACAATAGATAAGATTAGATGAAAATTCCGAACTATGATCATGACCAAAAGAGTTGGATTTCCAACGCCATCTCCAAGAATTATCAGTTTGGTTAAAACAGTCAACCACCACTACCTTTTTATTTGCAGCGATATGAAACAAATTCCGGAACAAGTCTTTAAAAGGCTCAGAAGAGACCTAGGCATCCAACAAAAAATGTATGCTCTCGCCATTGCTGACTTTACTTCTGATTATAGAATCAAGATGTATGTTTGAAGAAATAAGCTGATTACCCAGCTTTGCAATACAATTCCATATACCTGGGAGACTATTCGAGAAGGCAAACTCGGACATGAGCAATTAGTATTATGAAGACTGACTATAACCTTGTTCCATAAGGCCTTTTTCTCAGTTTTAAATCTCCAACACCAAAAACTTTCTTTGCTTGGCTTCCAATTGCTCAATTATATTAACTGGTGCTTTTAAAAGGGAGAAAAAGTAAGTGGGGAGAGTTTCCATTATCGACTTTAAAAGCGTAAGAGGACCTCCAGCTAATAATGAAGATACTTTCCATAACGACAATCCTGCCTCAAGTTTTTGTAGCACATAAGTCCAATAATCCGGTTTATCTTCACTCCTACATGAAGACCAAGGTAAGAAAAAGGCAAACTACCTGCCACACACCCAATAAGAACGGAATAGTTGTGCACCACATGTTGCTCGACACCAATACCAAACAATCGAGTTTTATTATAATTAATCTAAAGTCCTGATACTAAGAAAAAACATCTCAGTAACCGAGAAATATTAAGCACATTTTGCTTATACCATTCACCTATAATGAGAGCATCATCCGCGTACAATATGTGAGAAACAGTGGGACCACCATTCGGAATGTGAATACCTTTAAATATGCCTTCGCCACAAGCGCACTTTATCATACAGGAAAGAGCTTCCATATCCATAATGAAAACAAAAGGAGACAAAGGATCACCCTGCCTTACCCCTCTTTGAAACTGAAATTCAAAACTAGGAGAATCATTTATGAGAACAGAGGACCTAGCCGAGGAAAGAATAACTCGAATCTAGTGTCGCCATTTATCCGAAAAATTCATTTGTTGATGAACGGAGTCCAACAAGTCCCAGTCCACAATATTCTGCTCCTAAATAGCCGATTGGGTTTCCAAGATCATTGTGCCCAAGACCCTTTTGAGATGATCAATTTCCATTGAAGCAATTTTAACAACGGCTTTAGGGATGTTTGGCGCTGATGAAGGAGTAGAGATGGAACGGTGGTGGTGGTTTGGAGAGATGGTAGAGAAAGGGTGTTGCAGAGAGAGGGTGGTGGTTTGGGGAGGTGTTGTTGGTGGTGATGGGTGGGGATGTTGAGGTGGGTGGGACCCACATAAATCCTTAATTACCCTTTTTTTAATTACTAGCATATTTTTTTATAACAAAGGTAGTTTAGTCATTTCACACCTACTTAACTGGATCAACAAACAATCATCCATATCGATGAATCTCGAACAGAGGATTGAGGGTTGGAACAAATGTATAACAAGAATTCTTGGAAATCCTTGGGCATTCTATATTGGTGCTAAGCTAACTATAGTGCAAAGTCGTATCTCTTTGGTTAATAAGGTCTCTTTAGGGACTATTCGGAGTTAAACAATGTCTAAAGGTGGGGACCATACTTGTAATTTTTAAAAAGAGGGGATTATAGGTGAAATTGGGGTAAACCATAGGGACTATTCGAGCCATTTTCTATTACTTCTAATTCAGATAAATGTTGTTGGTTATCAAATTTTGGGATAGTTATGAACTCAAAACAGTTAAAAGTGAGTTAAATTTAGTCGGTAACAATTCTACTTCGAACAATGTTCTGAAATGGTGTGCCTTGTGCATTGTACACTAAAGACAATGTATGTATAGTATAATACTAACACTCTTTCGTATGTAACCGGTTAGAGTGACTAACCAAGAGTGGGGGTGTCATTCCAATAGATCAATTAAAGTGTTCCATGGCTTTCGATAGCTAATGGTTACAGTGTAATGTAAGGACGAGGACTATTTAGATCTCATGAACCGATTGTCTCATGTTCCACATGGTAGTCACGATAGAATTTACACACAAAACGATATTGTACTAGTTGTAGCATGATTGTTCCCCCAAAAATGTAAAAATAGTAAAATGGGGCCGTGAAAACTCACCTAATATATGAGGATAAGGTCTAGTAAAGCAGGAAATGAATATCTACTATCCCGACAAATGATATCCTATGATCATTATGGACATAGTAAGTTGTACAGTCTTGTTGTTTATCATACAAGTTGCTCACCTGACTTTGTGGACCCTTGTGTTTAATTTATGTGGGCCGTGTTTTTGTGTAAGTGAGGATTTATAGTTGGTTTAATTGTACTTTGTAGAACATACGATTCCATAAATCCGGACTTTCCCGTAAGGTGTCGTTTATGGTGAACAGAATGGCCCCCACATGTCATCACGGGTTATAATTGCTCCCAATCTAACACTTGTGACCGGTTTATAGAAAACAGGTATATTAACACACGTTTAGGCTTTTATAATGTACAAGCTAGTACTAACATGTGTTATATTCTCCTTAACATGTCTTATAAAATTAACCGATTTCTTTATATAAAATGTCATCCAAGATCCGATTTCTTTCGAGGGTGGTGAGTTCATGTGCAAGTCGTATGTATACAAGTGTTAGTGTGTGCTAGAAGTTGATATATATCCTTAACAACAAGGTAATGCTTCAAAAATTATCATCTATAGGTTGTTGTGTGATCGAAAACAAGGAGTTCAAGGGTCGAGAGCCGGGTTAATTAACAAAGAAGCCGAGTAAGGTTTGATGAATAAAGAGACTTGTAGTCGAGTATCTGACCTATTAGGATGGAATGGTGATGATAGCTGAATGGTGCCACTTCCAAAGCTCCTATTGAATACTTTCAAATGCCTTGATGCTTGAATGGGTTTGGCTTGGTTGTGTGAGGTGATCGGCCGAAGGAAATCAAGGATAAGTGAGTGTGTGTGGTGCATTTTGGATGATCAATGAGGCTCTATTTATGTAGGCCGATTGATGTGGAGACAAAAACAATTGTAGTAAGCCTCATCTCCTAGATCTAAGCATTGTTTAGGAAAGTTTATCACCAACTTATGCAAGACATTGAGTTGGGAGGTGTTACCCAAAAAGAGGAGTGTTGACTTAGCTTGGAAGTTGGGTCCTTTTTGGTTTCATGCCTTGTTTGGTGTAACTCCTTGCATCACTCTACTACTTGGCCGATTACATCATGGTTGTGGAGGTCACCTCTTGTCTTGTGTTGGTAGCCGATTGGTTGTAGCTTGGTAAAGATGATAGAGACCTTTCCTAGGATCATGGGTTTTGTTTGTTACTTAGATGCTGATAGCTCTTGTTCCTCTTATGTTTGATTGGTGCTCCTTATCCAATAAGAGTTCTTGATCTTGGTGGCTAGTGAAAAGGACATGGAGTGTGTTGGCACATGATCTTTCGGCCGTGAACAAACATAAAGAGAATCCATCTATTTTAAGGTTGAAATCATGAGGGAATGAAGTGTGATCATAGTGTCTCTATGCTAAGTTTGTGTATATTTTGGACATTCCCTTGATAGAGACCAGTAAGGAGTTTTGCATGTATAAATCGGCCAAAAGGAAAGGGACAAGAACTTCACTAAGTAGCTAGCAATCTAGGACAATGGCATATCAAGAACTAAGATTTCGTAAGGATGGCATGTGTCTTTGTTTCCATTTTGGTGTAATTTATATGTAGATGATAATATGGTGTTGATGGTGATGTTTGATTGAACAAGGAAAGGAAGGCAAGGTAGTATGATGGATAATATTTATCCTTGTGTCATGTGCATGTATGCGCACATATGTGTATATACATATACATAGTTATGTTTCGGCTAGTTATATTCCACACTATGTAGGATAGACCCAATGGTATGGAGGTTAATTTGTGTAGGTATAGAGTATGTGCAATGGAATGTTTGTTTGTGTAAATTATAAGTCGATCATTTAAACGAAATCACAGCTCGGTTTGATTCGCTTGTGTGGTACTTGATGATGATATCAACATGTATTGATTCCACAAGTTGTGATCCTATGTCTTTAATTGCTAACACATAGTAATATTTGTGATTGAGCCAAAATGGATACATATGTTTAGTAAAGGCCTATCATGTGTTAGGAAACATTTTCACTTATGATAACGTAAGTTTGCCCTTTGGAAGTGTTTTGAGGATGGTGACTTTGTTAAAACACATAGAAATTGTTTTGTCTCAAGTGGATTGTGTAATTCTCCAATTTAGTATTGTCAAGTGTTCTGTTGTTTTGGTTTGTGTGACAAACAGGTCTCTGGTTGCTCTCTGTTGAGCATGTGATTGGCTTGACTATTCATGGCCAATTCTTTTCGTATAGTTTGGGTGTTGTATGTATAAACGGGTGATTTATCGAGTTTTCTCAATAACTTATGCTTTACCGGGGGGGGGGGGGGTATTGTGTGTGCAAAATGTCTAATTATGCACATGAAATGAAATTAATAAGTAAAATGCGTGCGGATGTTGACCTGGATCATTGACTAGTGTCACAAAAAGAAAGATAAAATGACCGATGAGATTAAATTCATGACCCTGTGTTTCGAGTTAACAACGGCTGTCGGTAGTGAAAAGAGTGGATTGTGTTGTTGCTGTAGCACAGTTCATTATTTAAATGGTTGTGGACCGAAGGTCTATGGTACCCTTATGGCAATAAGCTGGATCGTGTTGACCTTAAGTGATTATGTCAATGGTAGTCACAAAATCAAAACTGAACATGCGAGGTCATCATATATGCTTCCCGCAACATGCGAGGCTGAATCAGGTAGCTGCATCGAGCTGCTATTTCCAGGTTCTTTGGATACGCCAAAACATATGCGTTACTACGATTTGCATTTTTTTTATATCACCTCCAATTTTTTGTTAATAATGAGGCTGCCACATGAATCAATCACTAAGGATCTAGTGATTACTAATGTCCACACTAACTACAAAATTGCCAAAAATTTTACCATATCATTTGACAAATCTAAAGTTGACTATCTTTGAGAGGTAAATGTCATTTTGAGAAAATATGATCAAACCACATCTGAAAATCAGTTTTTGTTGAAACGTTTTCTATCAGAAAATCCAAAAAAAAAAACTACTTTGTTTTAAACTTTTTTGAAAATTCCATAAAAACACAAAAACAATTTAAATAAAAAAAATGAGTTTTCATTGTGAGAAAAAGAGAAAATAATAGTACATCAGTGGACTGTCGGATTTCCTAAAACCTAAACTTTGACACAATAAACAGCTTTACAAATGACATACCGGTAGGCTCCAAAATCTTCTCATATTTGGCATGGTGATATAAACATAACGATTTGAAATTGTGTGGATTAACACCTCATTTGCATATGGTCTTAGTACCAAAATTTCGTTTGATAGATTGCCAAAATCTGAGGTCTCAGGTCTTTATGTTGCTAGGTTATCCGGTGATGGACTGGTCGGATCTCAAAAATGAGCAAAAGGCTAATGTGTCGAAAATTGGTTCGCAGCTGAGTCAAGGAACCTCTAAGTCATCGTACGATGATTGAGCAGATGAGTGTGGCAATCGGATACACGTATAACATTTCTTTTTTCTAGTGCAAAAATATTTGGGAAGATATCTTTAAACGGTTGGTTGAAAATCCACGCATCTATCATAAACCGATTATTCTCCCTATTCCCAATAACTCCTTTAATTAGATTCCCCAACTGTTTGTTTGTTCTTGATAAATGGTTTCCATCTTGGAAATTGTGTTCCATGCGCCTGTGAGCCCTTTTGAGTGCGGTAAAATTGGTCGAGTTCGTGGCGTCTCGTGAAGTGCACCAATGAATCTTCTCCATGGTGCTTTAGGTTCAACTTTGAATCTCAACCACCATCTGGTTAATAAGGCCACATTAGCATCTCGTGAAGGAGTCAAACCGAGGCCCCCAACTTGTTTTGGCGTTGTGATTTTGTTCCAGCTTACCCAACATGTTTTCTTGATTTCCGAATCTCCTCCTCAAAAAAGGCTCTTCTTTTTGCTTTCAGAATGTCAAGGGTTTTAATAGGTGCTTTGAATATGGAGATATAGTAAGTTGGGAGTGTCTCGAGCACCGCTTTGAGTAATGTTAGACGACCCCCACTAGATAAAGTACGGAGCTTCCAACCTGAGAGCCGTTTTTCAAATGTATCTAAAACAAGGTCCCAGCTAGCAATACAATTCATGTTAGCCCCAACGGGTAGACCAAGATTTAGAAAGGGAAGTGTACCTTGATTGCAGCCAATTTGGGAAGCTCGATTGTTAACTTCGTCTAACCCCGTACATGAGCTTTACTACCATGACCTTTACTACCACATGACCTTTACCATCACATGACCAAAATCATTCCAATTCTAAAACAAACAGTTTAGACAACACAACAAAATTCGTTTTCCTTATTCACCTTAGAAAGCAACAACTTACCTTCATCCCTGATGAACTTGAATTTACATGTATAACCATCAGTTCCTAATTTAATGAACTTCTTATGGAAATAGTTGCTAATTTCCCTCATTTGATTAACTTCTCTTATCTAATAAATTATTGAATGTAAATGAAATTATTTAATTTAATATGTAAATAATATTACTAGTAATACCCAAATATAACAAAGTATTATCTTATTTTAATACTTGAGTATATAATGACTAAATATTAAGAAGAACAATAATAATAGTAATAATAACATATATAAACAGTGTTTAAGGTTTGACAAGTGAGATTGCGCTCTCCAAAAGAGCCTCAGTGACACCCACCACATCGCATAGATTATTTAAATACATAAGTATATAAGGTATGGATCATGCGAAAACTAACTTTATGGATCATGCGAAAACTAACTTTAGTGAGAGAACTTGAGAACGAGAGTGAACATAAATGAAAAAACCCATAAAAACCCCACCTCCACCCCCTAAAACCGTAAACCCACCCACCCTCACTCGCCAAAAACCTAAACCACCCCCCATGAGATGTACATGTAAATCTAAACCCTCACCCCATCCTCCTAAAAACCTAAACCTAACCCCCCCTCCCACCACACCTAAAAACTAAACCGTAAAGCAAAATCCCTCCAAAAAAAAACCTAATTATAATTGTGAAATGCACATGTGCATGTAGTACATGTTTGTACATGTATTAAAAACGGTTCGAAATCCTAAATCATATCACCATTTCAAGTAAGTTTATTCATGTTTGTTGTTGTACACGTCTTTTATTTTCAATTTATGTTATAATATGCATGACTAAACTGTTGACGAGTTCGAGTATTTTGTATCTCATTTCGCATTTATTTAATGGTCATTGAATATAATTTTTGCTTCGTTATATCTCACATCGCGTCCATTTATTGATCAATTAATTATGGTAATTGACAATTACAATTTATTCAAAATTGTACTCTAATAGTGAAATGTACATGTATGTATATATCAAACAGTGAAATGCATATGTGCATAGACATGATGTAATACAAGCCATATTTTTATTTTATTATTTTTATGAAAGATTAACACTAGATAAACATTTTGGTGTTTTTACTTTTTTTTAGGTTATATAAATTTTTATTTTTTTGGTTGAGGGATTTTTGTGTTCACACTTGGTTCTCGAGTTCTCTCCCTAAATGGTGGTTCTCAAATGATCCAAATCATAAGTATATAATTACTAAATAATTACGTAATAATAAGTATAATAATAATAATAACACTCAAATATAACTAGTATTTAAGGCATGTTGAGTTAGATTAGTTTTTAAAAAAGACTCTTGATAACAGTGAGCACATCACGCGGGCCAACCCACAAGTTGTGTATATACATCAATTAAAAAGATAGTTTAATGATATTCGTTGCAATCAAACAAAGTATAATATCTCAAGACAACATGGTAATTTCAAGAAAAAAATTAAAATGCCTAATACAACTTTTAAAATTTATATGAACAAGTGTATTTTATGTAATAGTTTATAATTTTCTATCATTTAATTTTAGCTCCTACGTACCAAAAACCGTATATATGATGATTATTGATCGTTGTCACCGGAACCCTATTCCGGAGACTATCCAACATCGGATTACAATGCTTTGCGTCACAAATCTTCCAGAGGGATGTAGTGGGACGGATTTGACTGAACAAGTGCATTCGTTCGGTCAGATTTTTGATTTGTACATCGCAAGAAAGAGAGACAAAGGAGGTAATAGATTCGGATTTATTTCTATGCTAGACGTGAAAGACAAAGGTGATTTGCTCAAGAGTTACGTAGTATACGGATGGGAGAATACAAGTTATGGTTTAACATCGCTAGATTCGTCCTAGAAGATGGAGAGATTGATAGTCATCAAAATGAGAATCCAAAATAGCCGTCTTATGTTGCGAGTAGTAACAGGCCAGATGGGATTAGAATGGAGGCCAAGAATAGTTCTTTCGTTGCTGAAGAAAGATCGTTCAAAGACTCACTTGTGGGGAAGACAGTGTTCGTAGATAGTAAGGTTAATGCGTTCTCCTCGTTGCATGGTAGAGCGCTACTGGCAAGAATGGTGGATCTCCAAGCGTTGAAAAACATCAAAGGTATTTTACAGGACTTATGCCCGGGACTCGGTAAAATTCAATACTTGGAAGGGTTGGATGTTCTTATTTCTTTTGAAGATCCGGAAACGGCGAAGGTAGTCAGAGAGGCTTCTAAACTGGTTACGGATAAGTTCGCCATGATTACTACCTGGGTTGGTCAAGCTTTAGGCTTCAAGAGATTGGCTTGGTTGAAAGTTAAGGGGGTCCCTCTTCATTTACTTACTAACCAGCTCTTTGACGTCGTGGGCGGATTGTTTGGCAAGGTGATTGACAAAGCAAAAAAAGGAGATTCAGAACAAGACCTTTCATATGAATACATTGGCGTTTTAGTGGGAGATGGTAAGCGTGTGACAGAAGAGGTGGTACATAATTGGAAGGAACGTAAATTCCGGGTTTGGGTAGCGGAAGAAATAGGTGAGTGGATTCCGGACTTCTTGGATGAGAGTACACAAAAGAATGTCCATACATCGGAGTCAGAAGAAGACGAGACGTCGGATGAACAATCATCGGAAAACGGTTCGGAAGAGGAAGACGAGGTCACCGGAGAAGTCAACATGAACGTTGACCAGTTTAATTTGGAAACGGTTCAAGAAGTTAATGAGGGGGTTGACGACACCCAATCATTGCCAAATAATGAGAAGGCTGAATTTTTGGAAGGTAATGATTGTGTCTTTACTCCTGCTGTTGACTTTGAATTTGAAGAGGTTCTAGAAGAAGGGGATTTGCAAACAACTTCTAAGGTGAATAAGAGGAAAAAGTTTTCAAAAAATGAAATGGGCCGGCCCAGCAATGGTTATGTTAGCAGCTAAGAAAGCTTAAAAAAAATACTAAAAAGTCCAAGAATGAGGATGGGGATTTGTTTGGTTTGGATAAGTTATTGGGCCTTAATAAAAAAGATGGGATTTATGAAGGTGAGGCCCAGAAGATTATTTCACACGAAGGTGGGTTTGATCCACTGGACCTTAACAAACGGCCTGTTACCAATGTGGATGGTGAACAGATAGATTTTGATGCTGGTTCACACGTCGATCACCAATTTTCTAAACAATTACAAGTTGAGGAAGTAGCCGCTACAGTTGCCCTGTGAGAGAAGCTAGGTGCCGGCTTGGGCAAGTGCAAAGCCTTAATGAAAGATTCGATTACACATGAAGGGTTACAAAGGGGTAAGTCATGAATTGTCTTTCAACTAACATCCGTGGTGTTGGGGTTTGTGGGAAATCGGGTTGGATAAAGAGGCTTAAAAACGAATTCGGGATTTCTTTCATTGGGCAACAAGAAACAATGGCTAGTAACATTCAAGCTGGAGTGACTTCAAACTACTGGGGAGGTTTAGGTTTTGAGTATTGTTAGTGCACGATGTCCCTAGGCTAGTATATTAGTTGTTTGGACGTAGTTCGGGGTGTTTGGAGGCGTTTATACGCGTTTTGGAGGTTTAAGGGTGCTGAGGGCGATTAGGAAATTGCTGATAGCGAGTATGGCCCTACTCGCTAGTTAGTATACACGATTAGGCATTTATCATAGGCGATTAGCCATAATCGCCTATGTTAGCATGCCACATGACTGTGCTAATCGCCTATAGTGAGCTGGTCGTACCCGGGTGGTATAAATACCCTCATTCTCAACCCTAGACCTTAGTTCTTGCCTCACACACCTTCCAAACACCCTCCCCTAGTCATAGAACGTCTGATTTGATCTCTGTAAACACTCGTGCTCTGTTTTGGTGATTAATAGATAATCTTTTGACCCGTGTGTGTTGTGATTACTCGTTTCATTGTTTCAATCTTCGTATCTGTTGTTAGAACATTCTAGAGGGATTCCGCACCTCTAGGATAAAACCCGTGATTGTTGGAACACGCGTTCGACGGTCCTAACAAGTGGTATCAGAGCCGAGGCTCTTATCACGGGTGTTTTAATAACAAAAACGAGCAAAAACAGGTTGTTTTTGGTGTAAAAGTCTGGATTTTTAATCAAAAACCTGTTCTAAGTTTGAAACTTTGAGTTTTTATCAAAAACCCATATTTTTCAAAATCTTAGTGTGTGTTTACGGTTAAAAACGTGAGTTTTTGATCAGGTTTTGTTCTAAAACTATTTTGGTAACTTGTCTAATCATTTGGGATCAAAATACAATGTTTTAGATAAGATTTTGAGGCAAAATAGGTGATTTTTGAGCAAAAGTGCGGCTGCAGATCAGATCAGGCGATTAGCAGGGTATAATCGCCTAACCATATCACACGATTAGGGTTTGATAGCAATTAGCAGCTACTCGCCTGTACTGTACTAGCGAGTAGCTCATACTCGCTTGATTATTCTTGTCCCTTTACACGATTAGGTGCTACTCGCATGCTACTGTTCATGCGATTAGCCCTAATCACGTGACATACCCAATCGCCCTGAAAACTCCTAATCGCGTAACTATTCACTAGCAATTAGCCCTAATCACGTGTAAAAGCCCCCAATCGCCTAAGTTAACTAGCAATTAGCCCCATAATCGCCTAAAAGGTTCTGAAACATAAAAATTGACTATGTATTGGACTTTTAACATACGTTAACATACCTTAACATATGGCGAACCCTTGGGGACATCTGAGTCAACCGAGAACTCAGTACAACCAACAAATGAACAACCAAATGAACAATCAAGCAAACGTGTCCACGAACCCTTGGCAGTTTTCAGCTGAACGAAACGCGCAACGGATGCAACAAGCGCAAATGCAAGCGAATGTTGCCAGAATCAATCCGTGGGCGCTAGCTGCTCAACAGCAGGCAATGAATGCGAATCCTTGGGCACTCGCAGCTGCTGCTAACTCTCAGACAAACCATCTGTCGTCCGTTCTTATCAGTGACTTAGAGACGGGCAGTTCTAACCGAGCACCAAAACTGCAATATATGGCAGACTACCATGGTTGGAAAGGCAGATTTCAGTCACATGTTGAGGGTATCGATGGCTAAGTATGGTCAGCTATCGAGAATGGGTACACAAGGCCGTTGGTTGAAAATTCCACTACTCCGGTCTCAATAGAAGACATGTCTGAAGAGCAGAGGAAGAAGTATAACTATGAAAAGAAGGCGATGGCAGCGTTGAAGCAGGCACTTCCCAAAGACATTCTTCATCAGTTTGCGCAGTGTACTACTTCGCAGATGCTTTGGTTAGCGCTTGCTGAGCGTAATGAGGGGAATCAGAAGACACAGAAGGTGAAAGTGGATCAGTTGAAGAAGGAGTTTAAGAACTTCAGTGCGATGGGAAATGAGTCGTTAAGAGATCTGACAGCTAGATATTTTCATCTGATGTCCGAGATGTATCAGTACGGGGTTATCTACACTTCATCAGAACTTGTGGAAAGATTTGCAGAGGCGCTTGTTGGGTCTGCTGACCTGGAGAAGAACAGATGATTGAAAGCCAAAACATTCTAAGTGTTTGATCAAGAATAAAGAACAGTTGTTACATTAAAGCTTCCTCCAAAGAACTGCTGATTCCCAAACTGCTGCTGCCTAACAACTGATACAAGACAACTACTGCTGATGAAAGGTCTGATGGATAAAGTCTGAAGAGCAAAAGTCTGATAAAGAACAAATGCTGATCAAAGGTCTGAAGAACAAAGGTCTGCTGAACCAACAGCACTTTGGTTCAACAGATGATAAGAAGACATCAGAGCTTTAGTTTAACAGAGTTTTACTATCAGTAGTTTCAATGTAACAGTAGTTTATTGTTTAACAGATGTTGTAGTTTGTTAGTCAGTTAGGGGTCGCTTTCTAGGTGACGTCAGCTAAGTGATCATCAGAGGTTTGTACTCGTCTATAAATAGAACAGTACTTGTACTGTTCTATTGGTCACTCGTCATTCTCTTTAGACAAACAAACTCTGAGTGATCAGGCTGAGGGGGAGCTTTAATTGTACTATTGCAATCTTTCAGTTTAATGAAAGCATTCGATTGATAACAATTATTCTCTATGTTTTGATTATTCTTTATTCCGCTGCACTTTCCATTTATACTTCATTCATATTTCATACTTAATCAAAACAGTCCAAAACTCAGATCCTAACAATTGGTATCAGAGCTTGGTCAATTAAATCTGATCTAATCAATCAATTTAATACACAGATCAGCTCATAATCATTGATATCGTTTGTTTGTCGGGTTAAAACAGAGTAATAGTTTATTTTCGTTTCAACAGTTAGTAAACAG
The DNA here is from genome assembly GCA_032199755.1 of Ambrosia artemisiifolia. NCBI lineage: Eukaryota > Viridiplantae > Streptophyta > Magnoliopsida > Asterales > Asteraceae > Ambrosia > Ambrosia artemisiifolia. Next base: position 2,911,304 of record CM063529.1, on the reverse strand, counting down.
ACTTTGTTTTTGAAAAACCAAGAGAATGACTTCACTTAATCAAGATCCACACAACACTGGCACACACAACAAGCCTCCGATGCTTGTCAGGTCAGAATACAACATCTGGCAGCGTCGGGTAGCTCATGTGTTAGCACAACAGAACACAGGGTGCTGGAAATCGGTAGTATTTGGACCACATGTTCCAATGGTACCGAGTGCCGAGGATCCAAAGATCCAAGTACCAAAGAGTGTTGAGAACTACTCAGAGCAAGATTTTCAAAAAATCGAGCTAGATGCCAAGGCTTTCAGCATAGTAGCCATGGCACTGCCGAATGATATCTATGCCGGTCTCTTGCACTGCAATAGTGCTAAAGAACTGTGGGATGCTCTTAAAGAGCAATTCGGGGGAACTGATGATGTGATTGAAAACAACCGTGAAATACTTAACCAACAATATGAAACGTTTAGTCACATAAAAGGGGAGTCATTAACACAGCAGTTTGAAAGGTTTAACTGTCTAATTAGTGAACTTAAACTGGTTGGTCTAACTTTTCCTAATTCAACACTGAATCATAGGTTTCTTAGATCACTTCAGGACAAATGGGACACTATAGCTATAGTTATGAGAAACTCTATCGGATTCAAAGACCTAACCCTGACCCAGCTTCATGGTAAGCTCCTGACTTATGAAAGGGAGCTTAACCAGAAAAAGAAGCTCCAGGACTCTGGCAAAGTGTCAGATGACTATGTATTTGGTAATACTGCACTGTTGGGTCAGGATGATGGTTCTGGAAGTAGTAAGGATCAGAGTTATGATCATTACATTGACATAACAACTGGTTTTAATAATGATTCTTACTCATCACCAAACAATTGTGCTTTCACAGCCAGTGGTGATATCCAGGCTTCTAATAATTCATCTTTTGTGTACAATGACTTGCAATATATTGACCCTTTGGACCTAGAAGAAATGGACATCTTACACCAGGTTGCCCTGCTCAGTATTAGAACCAATAACTTCTATAAGAAAACTGGCAGAAGGTTTCCAGGTTTACATGGTGGGTCAAAGGTTGGGTTGGATAAATCAAAGATAAAGTGTTACAAGTGTCATAGAATGGGTCATTTTGCTAGGGAGTGTAGGAGTCAAAATGGAGTTCCTATGATTACCTATCCAAATCAAAGACCACAGACCAACACTTATCAAACCATCCCTAATGTACCTAATGTGCAAAACACTGCTCACTTTGCACAAACCCAAACCACTGTTCCTGTGCATTATGTCCAAACCACTGTTCCTCGGTATCACTATGTCCAAACACCTGTTGCTCAGGCACATGTGCCAATGACTGTTACTCCACCCTCTGCTCCTGCAGAGACCAGTCAACCAGGCCAATAGAGTTTCTTTACTCAGGGCTTTGTTGATTGGAGCAGTCTACCAGATGAGATAACAGATGACAACATTGCTCTAGTTGCTAACACTGAAAAGGATTTTTGTTTTATGGCACTAGAAACAATTGTTGAAGAGACTGATTCTGAGGAAGTGGTGTCTATGTCTGAAAATGTGACTGATGGTGTTGTTGGTGAGATTGTTTCAGCTGAAGAATCTGAAGTGGAGGTTGTGAATCTCTCAGACCCCTGGGGTAGTGATGACTGTGACTGCCAGTGTAACTGTGCCTTGATGGCTGCTGCTAAGGTATCTCCTCAAATCTTAAATGACTTGTGCTCAGACAAATGTATTGTGGCATTTGCTAAGATAAAAGAGGTGAATGAAAACTTTAGAAAGAAAATTTTGGATTCTGAAATTCAGTTTGAAAAACTTACAAAAGAGTTAAAATAAAAAATGTCTGAAAAAGAATCTGAAATCAGCAGTTTAAAACATGAAGCAAGCCTAACCAAAGACCAGCTTCAGACTATGATAACAAAATATCATAGTTGTAAGAAGGAGCTTGAGTCCACCCAAGTTGAATGTAAGAAATGGGTGGAATCATCAAAGGGTTTTGAGATGATTGTCAACCAACAGTCTAAAAGTCATGTGAAATTTGGGTTTGGTTTTCAAACCACTGATCAAGTTTCACAAACCACTGACAAAAAGGAACCACAGTTGTTTGAGGTCATCCCTACAAACTCAAAAGGTCAAGAAATCAAGGTTACTGAACCCAATGGCAAGAAAATCATTCTTGAAAAGTTGGAAGGTACACCCTCATTTGATGAAATTGAGAAATATCAATTCAAACCAATATGGTCAGATGAGTGTGAAGTCCTTGAAAATTTCAAACCAATGACCTTCAAAACCTCTGATGGTAAAATGGCACCACAGGCCAAAGTGATCCCTCTAGTAAATCTTCCAACAGATGATGAAACATCTGTTGAAAAGAAGAAAGAAAAAGGGAAGGCCAAGAACATCTTGTTTTGTGATTTTTGTGAAAAGAAGAACATGTCACCAAAAACTGTTTTCTTCTAAAAGCATATGACATCAACAAAACAACAAGTTTAAATGATTCTAAATCTAAAGAATGTTCAATCTGCAAGAAAAAGAATCACAAAACAAAAGAGTGCCTATATCTCAAAAATTTTGATGAAAAAATAAAAGAGTATAAGGCTAAAACTCTGGAAAGTCAAGTGGTTAGTACTTCAAAAGGAAAACCCAAACAGACTTTTGAATCAGTTCAAACATCTGTTACCAAAAGTCTGAACAAAAACTTTGCTCCCAGAGAAGTTCAGGTAACAGATGCTCCACCTGTTAACAGATTACCAAGAGGATATGGACAACCCACTTGTCATCGTCTGCCACATGTTTATGAAGAGCCCAAGAGGCCTTCAAAACCAAAAGTGAACAGACACCCTCATGGTTTTCAACAACTGATAGGAAATGATCAAACATCTGCTGGACCAAGTGTTGACATACAAGCACTGGCAAATGGTCAACTGCAGCTGTTGAACCTAGTTCAAAAGCTAGTCCAAACCACTGATCATTCTCCTCAACTTAAGGCTGAGACAGCTAAGGATCCATCCAAAGCCAATTTGGCTTTGGACACTCACCAAAACTAAAATCTTTACTGATGTGCAGGGAGCTTCTGCTTGTTTAGACAGTTTATGGTATGTAGATAGTGGAGGCTCCAGGCACATGACTGGATGTAGAGCCCTTCTTCTGGACTTTCTTGCTCATGGAGGGGGTGATATATCCTTTGGTAATGATTCTAAAGGTAAAGTGTTGGGTTCTGGTACTGTCAAAGCAGGGAGGCTTAAGTTTGAAAATGTTAATCTAATAGACAATCTAAAATTTAATCTACTTAGTGTATCACAAATGAGTGACAAAGGCTTTGGGTCATTCTTCACTAAGCAAACTTGTAAGATTGTTGGCCCTGAGGCTGTAGAAAAGATTAACACCATCATTGCTGAGAGCAAAGCACAACTTGTTGCTCACAGAAGTGGCAATGTGTATGTGGTTGATATGTTGAAGGATAATCCTACTGCAAATGTCTGTCTGCTCTCAGCTGCCTCTACCAAAGAGACAGAATTGTGGCATAGGAGACTTGGTCACACCAACCTTCAAACTATCAACTCACTCTCCAAACAAAACCTTGTCAGAGGTTTACCATCAAAAGAATTCAAATGTGATGAGCATTGTGTTTCCTGTCTAAAAGGTAAACAACATAAAAGCTCTTACAAATCCATTGATGAGTCCAAAACTAGTCAGTGTTTACAAATGTTGCACATGGACTTGTTTGGCCCTGTAAAAATCATGAGTCTAAGAAGAAAAAGATTTTGTCTTGTCATAGTTGATGATTTTTCTAGGTTTACATGGACTTACTTTTTACACTCTAAGGATGAGACTGCAGGTATCTTGAAGGACTTTGTCACTAAAGTTGAAAAACAATATGACTTGCCAGTAAAAGTCCTGAGAAGTGACAATGGAACAGAGTTTAAAAATAAGGAGTTGGATGATTTCTATGTGTCAAAAGGGATTGTAAGGCAGTACAGCATCCCAAGAACACCAGAGCAAAATGGGGTGGTTGAAAGGAAGAACAGGACTCTTATTGAGGCTGCAAGAACAATGCTAGCAGATTCTGGTTTACCTTTGTCCTTTTGGGCAGAAGCTGTAAACACTGCTTGCTATGTTCAAAACAGAGTTTTAATCAACCCTAGACATCAAAAGACTGCTTATGAAATTCTGTTTAAAATCAAACCACTGATATCATTTTTCAAAATCTTTGGCTGCCCATGTTTCATTTTAAATCTTAAAGATTCCATTTCAAAATTTGCAGCCAAAGTGGATTGTGGATATTTTCTGGGGTATTCTTCTACTGCAAAGGCCTATAAAGTGTTTAACACAAGGACTAAAACAATAGAAGAAACTCTGAATGTGAAGTTCAATGAACTTTCTTCTTTAAAAATCCCAGCAAATCCTGCTGAGTTGTTTGATTTAGATAAATTCAAATTTGAAGATATTGCTGTCAAAACTAACCCTGCAGGTACTCCACAATCTTCACAACAAGACTACAGAATAGATGTTGTGGTTCCAGACCACTACAAAGTCTATCCTGTATCAGAGGAAGCAGTGTTTCAAAACAACTGTCAAAACTCTGTCACAGCTGAGTCAGCCACTGTTGGCCAGTCTTACCTTCAAACCACTGATTCACCCAGCCAATCCACTGTTCAATCATCTGTTGACAAGAGTCAATCATCTGTTGACAAAAGTCAGTCCAATCTTACACCACTTGGACCCATTCCTCCACCTCCATTCCAAACATCTGTTGACTCTTCAAAAATGCCAACAGATGTTATGTCAACAGAGTCACCAAACCTCTGTCCTTCACCACAAAATGCCATCATACCATATCAGGGAGATCTAATCTACCTAAGAGCTCATCCACCAGACCAAATCATTGGCAACATCAGAGAAGGTGTGCTCACAAGGAGCCAATCTTCAAACATCTGTCTTTTTGCAGGTTTTCTATCCCTTACACAACCTGTCAAGTACCAAGAGGCACTAAAAGACAACAGTTGGGTAGAAGCCATGCAAGAAGAACTCCTTCAGTTCAAAAGACAACAAGTATGGGAACTTGTACCACTGCCTAAGGATGTTTGTCCAATTGGCACAAAGTGGGTCTTCAAAAATAAAACTGATGAAAGGGGTATAGTTGTCAAGAACAAAGCCAGGTTAGTGGTTCAAGGCTTCAGACAAGAAGAGGGAATTGACTATGATGAAACCTTTGCCCCTGTAGCAAGGTTAGAAGCTATCAGACTTTTCTTAGCCTTTGCTGTTAACCACAACATCAAGGTGTATCAGATGGACATCAAGTGTGCCTTCCTATATGGCAAAATTCAGGAGGAGGTTTATGTATGCCAACCACCTGGTTTTGAAGACACATTCCATCCTGATCATGTCTACAAGCTTAACAAAGCATTGTATGGACTCAAACAAGCACCAAGAGCCTGGTATGAAACTCTCTCTACTTTTCTCTTATCCATTGGTTTCACAAGAGGTAAAATTGATAAAACCTTGTTTTTAAAATGGAAAGGAAAAGATTTAATGATTGTTCAAATATATGTGGATGACATCATTTTTGGATCCACATGTAATAAAATGTGTGAGGAGTTTCGGGAACTCATGACAGCAGAGTTTGAAATGAGTGCTATGGGTGAACTTCAGTGCTTTCTTGGTCTTCAAGTAAAGCAACTGCAAAATGGCACTTTCATTCATCAAAACAAGTATGTGAAAAACTTGCTGACAAAATTTGAGATGAATGATTGTAAGCCATGTAGTACACCCATGAGCACTGTCAAGCCACTCACTGATGATGAAAAGGATGAACTGATTGATCAGACACACTATAGATGCATGATTGGGTCTTTATTGTACTTAACAGCATCCAGGCCAGACATTATGTTTGCAACCTGTGTGTGTGCTAGATCTCAGGCTTCTCCTAGAAAGTCTAACCTTATTGCTGTGAAAAGGATATTCAGATACCTAAAAGGTGCTTCCACACTTGGTATCTGGTATCCTGCTAATGGAAACATTGAGCTTTTAGGTTATTCAGATAGTGATTTTGCTGGCTGCCATACCACAAGGAAGTCCACCTCAGGAGGGTGCCAGTTTCTAGGGAATGCCTTAGTCTCTTGGCAAAGCAAAAAGCAAGCAGCTGTTTCAACATCCACTGCTGAAGCTGAATACATTGCTGCTACAAGCTGTACAGCCCAACTTATGTGGCTTCAAAATCAACTACTGGATTTTGGGATAACTGCACTAAGGACTCCACTCATGTTGGATAGCCAAGCTGCTGAAAATATCATCAAAAATCCAGTATCCCACTCAACCACTAAGCACATAGATATCAGACATCATTTTGTCAGGGATAGCTATGAAAAAGGTTTGATTTCTCTGCACCATGTTCCAACAGAGGATCAGTTGGCAGATGTGCTGACAAAAGCTTTAGACACATCTACCTTCACAAATCTGATTTCTCGTATTGGAATGTTAAACATGGATTAAAAACAACAAAAATGTTTTCAATAAAAACATTAAAATGTTTTCAGAAAATCAAATCTTGCTAAAATGACACTTTGGTTGAAAAATCTGTTTTAAAACCACTGATTCAGATAAAACAACCACTGTTTTATTAAAACCACTGTTAGTTGAAAAATCTGTTTCAAACATCTGATCAGATAAAACAACCACTGTTGGTTGAAAAATCTGTTTCAAGCATCTGATCAGATAAAACAACTGTTTTCATCAGTCTTTTGGTTAAACAACAGAGGTTGGCAACAGAGGTTTAACAAAACAGCTGTATGCCACCAGATGTTTCAACCATCAGATGTTTGCCACGTCTGCTCTCAAAAGCAGAGTTTTGCCACATCAGCGGTTTAACCAGAGCCTATAAAACCCTGTTCCTTCCCCCAACAGCAGTTTTACTGTCTCATTGTATTCAAAATACTAAAAACCGCTCTCGTCTTCCTCATAACCCTCAATCAAAGTTCATCACTTTCACAATCAAAATCCATTAAAATGGAACTCCAAACAAAAGCCACTCACAATTTCCTTCCTTATTTGGTTAAAACCGAAGACAACACACCATTCCATTCCACTATTGACATCATCAATAACTCAAAATATAAAAATGTTCTTATTGCTGATGCCCCCATATACCTGGAAACACTCCAAGAATTCTGGGTGAATGCTGAAGTCTTATACCAAGACAAAAAGCCAACTTCCATAATTTCAAAAATTGGAGCCACCAGTATCGCCATAACCCCTCAAATCATATCCACTACCTTCTCACTGAACGACTTGTCAGGTATGGAAACTTTTCCAAAAACAGAGCTTCACACTGAGTTTCAAGAGAGAGGGTATGATGCTCAAATGACTGGTTCAACATTATATAAAAAGTTTTTCCCACCAGTCATGAAATTTTTCTTCCATACCCTCCTCCTCTGTGCCTCTGCCAAGACTACATCCTTCAATGAAATCCCATTGAGGATACAATACTTGGGATATGCTATGTTGTCAGATTCTGACTTCAATCTATCTCAGGGATTGTTTTTGGACTTGGTATCAAATGTGAAAGCCATAAAATCTGGCTCAAACAATGCTTTTCTGCTCTACCCTAGAATTCTAAGTGTAATTCTACAAAAGATTTTACCTGAAAAGGATTTTTCAGGTATGTTGTCAGATTCTCAGTGTGGGTGGATCCAAACCTCAGACTGCGTTCATGGTTAATCCTGATCCAGTCTTTGCGTTTGACAACTATGGACCCCCATCTGATGTTCCTCCACCTGTCTTTCCTTGGGGTCAAGGAAATTAGTATCCTTCTAATTTTAATAATACTAACCAATTTGGTGTTAATCCGTTTGCTCATCTTGCAGTACCAGCTCAGGCAACTTCCAACTTTGGTGGACCTTCTTCATCAGGGTTTGGTGGTGCTTCATCTGCTAACTTTGGTGGATATGGAGGTGCTTCTACTTCAAATCAGGGTGCTTATCGGACCAATCCTGTTGCAGAACAGCTGAACACTTCGGGCTTTGAGAAGGTGACTGTAGAGTTAGCCCAAGAACATATGGCTCTGCTGTCAACCTTGGTCAATTCCTATAGTGGATTAGTTGCGGGGCAGATCGGAAATCCTTATCTTACTCAAGAAGATTATGCCCAGATCGACAAGGATGACATGGACCTGATAGACATCCAGTGGCACTTCGCTAGTGTGGTGAGACGTGCAAAGGATTATATGGATAGAACTGGAAGGAGAGATGTGCTGATCAACAACAACACTAAGTTTGGGTTTGATAAAACAAAGGTCACATGCTACAACTGTGGCAACAGAGGACACTTTGCCAGAGAATGTGATCGACCTAGACAACAGGGAAATCAGAATCCCTTCAACAACAACAGAGGCAATCAGAATAATCAGAGGCAGCAAGCTCAGACACAACCTAATCAAAATGCTGAACGAGCTCTTGTCCCAGTTAACCATCAGAACCAGAGGCCTCAAGCAAACAACAATCAAGCCCTGGTAGTTCAAGAAGATGAAGTATTCAACTGGAATCACCTCATCACTGGTGAACAAGCTCCTCAGGGTGGTGCAGCATGCTTTGCCCAAATTATGTCTGATACTCATGAAGAAGTTGAAGAGAGCCCAAGTCAATCTGAAGCAGTTATTCCTGAAGTTGAAGCTTTGGATTGTGATTCGGACTGTGATTCTGATGAAGGGGTGGATCTGGAGGATTTGTTAGCTGAAGCAGACGCCTTGATTAGCAAAAGGTCAATACTTGTGGATGCTGACTGTACAAAGAACAACCTTGCTGATTTCTTCGGATCAGTGAAGACGGCTGCTCATTATGCTTTGATGGCCCTTACAGAGTCGTCTAATCAGGTATGTTCTTCCTCCAATTCAAAACCTGAATGTGTTGTTTGTAGCAAGCTTAAGTACAGACTTGATGTCTTAACAGACGAAAATCTGAACTTGAAAGCTGACTTAAGTCAATGCCAAGAGAGCAATGAGGTTTTGAGACCTAATGAGAAAGCCCTCAAAATCACCATTGATACTCTTAAGAAAGACTCCACTGAGTGTGATCAGCTTAAACTCAGAATCAAAGAATTAACTGATGAGAATCTGAATATAAAAGCTGATGTAGGTCCATTGCAAAGGTCAAATGATTCCTTAAAACAGAAAGAGAAGAATTTTCTTAAGACTGTCGATAATTATAAAAAGGATGTTTCTGAATTGTCTAAAACCCTAGCTAACAAGCAAATTGCTATCAATAATTATATAAATGAGGTTGAAGACACTAAGAAACATTTGGCCATTGTCAATTGTGACTATCAGAAGATCAAGAAGAAACTTGAGAGTTACCTGAACTGCAAGTATGTTCTTGATCATATCATCGAACACTCAGATAAGGAGGGCAATTCCACCAGTCCCAAATATGCTCAGTGTCCTCCTCCGGTAAGATTCGAACATCATCACAATGATATCTTACTGAAGGAAGAGTTTATGGACTTGGCAGCAGAAGCAGCTAAAGCTGCAGAAGCGCCTAAAGTGATGGAAGCAGTTAAACCTGCCAAAGTCACTAAGGCTGCTCCTCCTGCGCCTAAAGAGACGGAAGAACCTAAACCTGCTGAAGTTACTAAGGCTACACCCACTACTGTTGCTGCCAAACCTGGTGAGATTGCAGATGATGCAAGCGTCTGCGAGACAGACTGTTCTGAGGATGAGCTTGATGAACCAGAGAGGTATGCACCGGTGAAGGATAAGGATATTCCTGTCCAAAATCACATTCTGTGTGAGCCTGAACCGAAAGTGCAAGCCCCTGCTGGTAAAACAATCAAAGTGTTCTATCAATTGAAAGGGTCTGATAAAATCTATGCTGATGAGGATCTTCCTTATAAGCACCTGGCACCTGGTCTTGTTGGTAAGATCTGGCAAGAGTCCACCATTACAATTGAGAAAGAACAATGGGGACATGGGAAAAAGGGTCAGGGTAATCGGTCCAAAAGAAACAAAAATAAAAATCAAAAGAAGAACACTTTGAACCCCAAAAGTCAAGCTCAGGAGAATTCTCCCAAGAAACATGTTACTCAGTTTGTTGGATCTTCAGGCAATGAGTTTGATAATTATCCTAAGACAGACTGGCAGAAAGAATGTCTTACGGATTTAAAACATAAAAACACTTTTGCCACGAAATCCAACAAAAGGAGTAAGGATGCTAATACTCCACCATTTGAGGAGTATAGATCCTGTCACAAGTGCGGGGTTCATGGGCATTTAGTTGCTGCTTGCCCCGAATTGAGACGCAAGAGGATCGAAACAAATGATGCTCCTAGTTCTAGCAACTCTAAACCGCCTGTTTCTCCTAAGCTTTCTGAGAAGCAACAAGGTAAACAGACAGTTTATGACACTCGTAACAAGATTACTATGAACCAAAAGCCAGTTGATGGCAGGGGTCCGCAGTCAAGGGGGAGCCAAGATCCCAAAAAGGTTCAAGCAGTGCCTAAGCCACAAGCACAGGCTGCAGTTAAACCTGAAGGCAACCCTAACACTGCTCCACGTGCAGTTAAATCTGAAGTGGATCCAAAGACTATCCCACCAAAGGAATCTGAGGCTGGACCTTCTAGCCCCAAGGCAAAGAAGAAGCCCAAGCCAAGGAAACCGGGAAAGACTTGGAGACCCAAGTCACCAACTAAAGAAGGAGGATCATCTGTTAGTGTAGAAACTGCCGGACCATCGGAAGCAACACCAACTCCTAACGGAAGGTGGGTTGACTTTCCGACTTTGGATGTAGATGGTAGACCCAAGACCGTCAAGGCTTGGGTCCCCCTTAACCACTAATCTTTGAATGTCGTGCAGGGAGTTCCACAGGGCCTTATCGGCAGCCTATGGATTGTTGATAGTGGAGCTTCTGGGCACATGACAGGCGACCTATCTCTGCTATTTGACATCAAGAATATCAATGGGGGATATGTTGCTTTTGCCGGCAATAAAGGGGGATACATCACAAAAGAAGGCAGTATGGGAAATGGAATCGTAAGCTTTGAGAAGATAAGCTACGTGAAACAGATAGAACACAACTTGCTGAGTGTCTCACAGATCTGTGACAAGAAATACACAGTATTCTTTGATGACAATGCTTGCTTCATTCTGAAACCTGGCTTTAAGATTCCGAAACAGTGGATTATGATCTCAGCTCCAAGAGTCAACAATTTGTATGTTCTGGATATGAGTCAAGCTGTAACAGCTAAGGGGGAGGTCACTTGTTTTCTGTCCAAGGCTACAGAGAAGGAATCTATTATGTGGCACAGACGAATGGGGCATATTCACTTGAGGAAGATGAATCATCTGGTTCAGAATCAGCTTGTGGAAAGTGTCTCTGTCAAGAATTTTCATTTAAATGACGTCTGTGTATCATGTAAGAAAGGGAAACAGAAAAAGAAATCTCACAAACCTAAGAATATCAACTCAGTCAGTATGCCTCTCGAGCGGTTGCACATGGATCTGTTCGGCCCAGTCAATCGTAAAAGCAAGAATGGAGATTTGTACTGTCTGGTTGTCACTGATGACTATTCAAGGTTCTCTTGGGTTGTATGCATGCAGCATAAAAGTGAGACTTTTGAGTTTTTGAAGAATCTGTTCACCAAACTAGAAAACATATATGGGCTGAAGATCCGCAGGATTCGAAGCGACAATGGTACAGAATTCATGAACAATGCTATGGAGTCACTATGTGCAGAAAAGGGTATTCATCACGAATTCACAGCGCCATACACTCCTCAGCAAACGGGGTTGCAGAAAGAAAGAACAGAACTCTTATTGAGGCAGCCAGAACAATGCTCGCAGATTCTAACTTGCCTGTCATGTTTTGGAACGAGGCAATTTACTGCGCGTGTTATACTCTAAATAGGGTTCATACGGTTAAGAGGTTCGGCAAGACTTCTTACGAACTTCTAATCCGGAGGAAGCCAAACTTAGAGTTTCTGGAACCTTTCGGTGCTCCATGCACTATGTTACATCCTGATGGGAAGTTTGGTGCAAAGGCAGATGAAGGTTTCTTTCTTGGATACAGTACTCCTAACAAGAGGGTATACAACAAAAGAACCAATAACGTTGAGGAGTGGCTTAATGTCGATGTTCAACGTTACACTGTCAATGCGCGTGGTGCTGGACCCGATTGGTTGTTCGACTATAAGAGTTTGTTTGATTCTTTCAACCTGGATAATGTTGTGGATGATGCTGTAGCGCAAATCTATTACGAGTGTGAAAACGCAGCTAGTTCACCGCTAATGCGTCCGATCGTGGTTAATGCACCTGCGCCTGCCGCATCTGATGCTTCTACATCCATGAGTCCCCCTGATAAAGCCGCAACAGTTGAAGTTGAGGAAGTCTTTCAGGAAGCGTCAGAGGTTATGGAATCTTCTTCAGATGAGGAATATACAGAATCTCGGGAAACTCTTACTGAAGAACTGGCTGGAAATGGTGAATCTGCCAATACAGCTCCAGTTCCTCCTACAGGGAATGATCAAGCTGGTCCTTCTTCATCAGCAGCTCCTGGAATCGGTCTACAGATTGATTTCTCCGGTTTTAACTTGCAACCCGCTGCTCCCTCTAGTTCAAGTGCTGCTGAGATGAACATCTCTCAGGGACTTGAAAATCTCAATCTGCAGTCGGATGATCCTGTGCCGGCACATCCGGAATCTCGGATTCACGACACTCATCCACTGCAGAATGTGATTGGTTATCCGACTGGTAGAGTGATGACACGTAGTCAGCTCAGGAATGCCAGTCCAAGTGACAACTCCGCTACCCTAGCTCTTTATTCGGAGATCAGAAAAGCAGGTCATCAGAACGATTGGTCTTTTGCTCTATATGTGTCTTAGGTGGAACCGCGAACCGTTCAAGAGGCTTTGAGAGAAGAACCATGGATTGACGCAATGCAGACAGAGCTTCAGCAGTTCCAAAAGCTGGGAGTGAGGGACTTAGTTGACTTACCTCCAGGCGCAAAGAAAATTGGAACAAAGTGGGTCTACAAGTGCAAACGGGATGACCGCGGGGTAATTATAAGAAACAAGGCTCGATTAGTTATCCTCGGCTTCCGTCAAATCGAAGGAATAGATTACAACGAAGTATACGCTCCAGTTGCGCGCCTTGAAGCTATCCGGATGTTCTTAGCTTACGCTTCGTACAAACGGTTTTAGGTGTATCAAATGGACGTGAAAAGTGCTTTTCTGTATGGTGTCGTGAAGGAAGAGGTGTATGTTTCACAACCTCCGGGGTTTGAAGATCCACTGCATCGTGACAAGGTTTACAAACTGAACAAAGCATTGTATGGGCTTCATCAGGCTCCGAGAGAATGGTATCAAATGCTCAGCAGCTATTTGATCTCCAATGGGTTCAACCGTGGACTCGTGGACTGCGCCTTATTCACCAAGGAAAAAGATGGTGACCGTCTGCTGGTACAGGTTTACGTTGATGATATTATATTTGGGTCAACTAATGAGGTTTTGTGCAGGGAATTTGAAAAGTTAATGCAGGATAAGTTCGAGATGAGCTCGATGGGGGAAATGCAATTTTTTCTTGGCTTGCAAGTAGTTCAACTTGAGTCGGGGATCTTCATCCACCAGACAAAATATGTTGCTGACATCTTGAGCCGGTTCCAGATGGAAGACTCTACTGCAATAGCCACCCCTATCCAAACCAATCACGGGATTGGTCCGGATGAGAAAGGACAAGCCGTTGATTCCTTTCTTTATCGAGCAATGATTGGCTCGTTGATGTACCTCACAGCTTCAAGACCCGATATTATGTTCGCAACCTGCCTGCTGTCAAGATACCAGTCCAGGCCGAAACAGTCCCATCTGGTTGCCGTGAAGAGGATCTTACGTTATCTAAAGGGTTGTCCGACCAAAGGTCTTTGGTACCCTAATGACGATAAGTTTGACCTCGTTGCTTATAGTGATGCTGACTATGGCGGATGCAAGAAAGACGCAAAATCCACATCGGCTGGATGCCAGTTCTTAGGAGGCCGGCTAGTCTCGTGGCAGTGCAAGAAGCAAGCCTCTGTGTCCTTATCAACTTGCGAGTCGGAATACATAGCTGCGTCCAGCTGTTGCTCCCAGGTTTTATGGATACAACAACAAATGAGAGACTACGGTTTGAAATTTCTAAACACTCCTATTTACTGTCATAATGAGTCTGCTATAGCGCTTGCTAAAGACGCGGTAAACCATTCCACGGCGAAGCATATCTATGTTCGGTATCATTTCATACGCGATTGCTATGAAAAGAAACTGATAGATATGATTAAAATCCACACGGACTACCAACGTGCCGATTTATACACCAAAGCTTTTGATAAACCTCGCTTCGAGTACCTTTTGGTTTTAAATGACATTAAAGAAAAGCAGGATTAGATCCTCATGGGCAATCGTTTTTGTAAATATTTTCTTCAAAAACAGAAAAATCCAAAAATATTGTCTTTTTGCAAATTTTTAGATTTTTAGGGGGAGAAAATTCAGAAAAATACAAAAAAAATCAGAAAATGCAAAAATCAAAAAAATGAGAAAAGTCAAAAATTCAAAAAAAAAATGAAAAAAATGAAAAAAAGAGTTTCTTTGGTGGAAATAGGGAAGATGATATTAACCAATCAGTCGGACTGTCTGGACCTTTATCATCTTAAAAATATTGGATCTGATAAGTAGCCTCTACAATGATGTGTTGGTAGGCTCGAAATCATTTCCAAGCTCGGCACGGTGATATAAACCTAAATCAACTGAGAATTGTGTGGATTAACGCCGCGTTGTCATATGGTCTAAAAGCCTTAAATCACACTACAAGAAATTAGGGTCTATACCCACACATAATTTACCTACACATATAAATGTGTGGGTAAATACCTACACATGATTATATATGTGTGGGTAATTTTTGATAATATATTTTCATATTGACTAACATTTAATATGTGTAGGTAATTCGTTTTAGCTACACCTTGATGTTGGTGGGAAAATTTCCCCCCAAAACTGACGATCAATCAAATATCAAACACCTACACATGTGGTAAAATTTTGTTATGTGTAGGTAAATTATCTACACATATGTGAACAACTAATATATGTGTAGGTAAATGATTATGTTTACCAACACACTATAATTTTAAATAAATATGTAGATAAACTAAGTAAATTATTTTATTTATTGATAATGACATGGCAAAATAAAATAAATACGTATATATGTTAAAATAATGTACAATATGTGTAGATATTGCATATTCTAAAGTAAGTAAATAATTTTTTTATGATAATGACGTGGTGATGCTGGATACATATAGACTAACACTACTAGAAAATAGGCCTAGTTTAACATTTTAGATGCAACATTTTTCAACAAGCCTAAACGCCCATCAATGACCGGGGGATGAGTAGTGAATATTGGCACCATACTGAAAGATTGGGTACAATAATCGGTACCTACTTTTCCGAAATTCGGTATCAGTATTTTTTGTATCGGTACTGATATCGTCCTTAGACCATAATGCCCTTAAAAAGTTGTAATTTTAGTTATATTTGACTTTGTAAGATACTACTATTTGGTATAAATAATTTTTGTTCCCCTCGTTATACATTGATTTAGAGATGGCAATGGGTCGGGTTTGGGACGGGTTTAGGTAATCCCAACCTCATACCCGATTAGGTATGTTTGTCCAAAACCCGGCCCAAAACCCGTCGAGTAATTACCCATCGGATATCGGGTATACCCGCGGGTTTGGGTAAACCCGTTAATTATTAAAACTTAATCATTGAGTATATCCGACCAAATATCCGACAGGCATCTATTAGGTAACTATTAATTAACCTATTACATTTAGGATTATTAAATATAGATAACAAATAGTATACACTAATTTTTGGTAATTTTAGCACAAGATGACAATGTAGATGGACAACTAGATATATTATGTATACATATTTAAAAATATATATTAGAAATTATATTGGGTATCTAATTGGGTAGACACACAACTCATGAGACCGAGGAAGAAATCGGTGAAGGTGTGACATTTGGTTGTTTGTCCTTGAAGGAAATTGCAAAAAAGAAAGTTATTGCACGTGCAAAACGAAAAGTAGGATATCTAATGCTGCGACTACAATATATGTAAGTTTACATATTCATTTCTACCACTAAATATTCATTATTTAGTAATTTATAGTATGTCTTCTTTTTAGTTAAAAGGATGAATTGATGAAGCTGAGAAACCAACATACAATGGAATCAATGAACGATAAGAAGAATATTGAGAGTGTACTTGGACGAAGCTCTATTCGTCTGCATGGGTGGGGACGCGATCCAATTATAGCTGATAACACAATGTGTACTAAAAATCTAAGCGTCCTACTTATGACGAGCTAGTGGATCAACTTCAAACAGTAACAACTAAATGTGCAATTATGGAACAAGCACTGATTGATAATAATATTATGCCTCCTCCATTAAGCACATCAGAACAATCTCAAAGTGATACACTAGAGAGTGATGAAAGTACCGATGACTGAAGTTTTTTTAATAATTCTATATAACTCGTTATTAACTTATGGCTAAATTTTCTTTTGTTTGTTTAAGTATTTGGTTTGGTTTCTTGAACGATGATGTTTTTATTAATAATGATAATTTGGTCGCATGTCTTTATATACTTGTTTTTGTATTTATTTATATATATATTTGAATATTATTATATATATATAGTGGTGGGTGTTACCTACACATAATTTTACATTTAACTACATATATTTTGTGACACGTGTCATAATCATAGTGCAATTCAGCTGCTTTGTCATGTGCCACGTCATCAGCCACATCGACACACGCCACGTCATGTGCCACTTCAGATGCCACGTAATGTGCTACGTCAGATGCCACGTCATGCGCCACGTCAGCTTCCATGTCATCTGCCACGTCATATTCCACGTCAGATGCCATGTCATAATCTATCTTAACAAGTTGTTATAGTTTTAACCACACATATAACATACTTTTAGCTACATATGTATGTGTAGGTATAGCTTGATGTTTACCTACACATAATTTATGTGTGGTTAATGGTCTATATCCACAGTCCTGAGTCTACACATCATAACACTTAATTTATATGTAGGTAAATACAAAATCCAACACATTATAGCCTTTTTCCCACACATACTATGTGTGGGTAAAGACCTATATTTCTTGTAGTGAGAATGCCAAAATCCGAGGTTTCTGGTCTTTAAGAGGTTGGTACATCCGGGGTGAACTGGACGTCTCTCAGAATAAAATGGGGTGGCATAAGTGACGTACGTTGCGTTAGCAGCCTACAACTGAGACACCTCTTTGCCATACTCAGTAAAAGAAAAGAAAAACAAAAAAAATAGAATAAATTCTGATAAGGAGACGTGTGGGAATCCTGTAAGAGCAAAAAGATCATGAATGCCAAAACCCTATTCTCAAAGAGAATCGCTCTAAGGTATCAAATCATTATACCTAAAGCATCGTACCGTGAAAAATCAAAAATGTACGGTATTTGACTTGAACCCTGGTCTGGATCTCACTGGTCTCTCTGCTGCAGCGTTCTTGCAGACCTGATCACCACTGAGTCCATTCATTGTAAATACGGATGACAAAAGCTTATTCACCGGTTACGAGGAAGCTTTGTGCATGCCTTGATGCGGGAATATGTCGCGTGTGCGGGGAACACCTTAATAAGCTTTAATATTACCTTAACGTATCTAAAGTGCCTAGCGATAAAAATTGATTTTGAGTTTAGGTGGACAACAATACTGACAGTTGTTGTAGGATGCTTATTGGTAATTTTAATCAAAAACTGAAAGTATAAGGGTTCTAGTATAGTCCGTACACTGATATGATTCCCTAACTATCGAAACTTGCAAAAATATGTTAGTGTACAGTTAGTTGTTTTTCGCGTTCTCGCTTATTTTCTATTTTAACTTTAGTAGATTAGCTATTCTTGATTGCCGATGATGGAAACCTAATCCATTGTAATCTTACTTCTTCAAGAATAAAACGCCGAAAAAAATAAAAAGGATAACTAATTGAAAATTGTGTTTTTTACCGGGTCAAAACCGTATGCTTTACCAAGTACAAGGGTGGAAAATGAAACATTTTCAAGTTTTTGAGTCATCATCTGAGTCGCGTGTTAAATCGGGTTGAAAATCGTATGTTTTGAACCTTAACGGGTCAAAAATGTATGTTTTGGTGCTGCAGGGGCATTTTGGTAATTTGTGGAAGGGATTTAGGCAATTAAGGAGCTAATCGCATGAGTGTTCAGGCGAGTAGGCTCTAATCGTGTGTACTGTACACACGTTTATGACCTAATCGCTTAAAGAGTCTAGCGTTTAGCATTCTAAGTCACCTATCTAATACAAGTCCCAATCGCATGAATAGTTTAGGCGTTTATGGCTACTCGCGTTGTTCTTTTAGACGATTAGACCTACTCGCTACCACTGTCGCATGCGTTTAGTGCTACTCGTGTATTAGGGTCAAATGATTACGGCCAGGTATATAAAGGGATACTTAGCTTTTTCTCTTCATTATCTTTCAAACACCCAAACTGTTTAAGCTTTTCCCTCTATAACCGATCATACCCGAACCCTTGCAAAATTTCTTTTGATCCGTGAAACTTGTTCCTCATCATCAAGGTATCATTACTTCAAATTTTCAGATCCAAACACCGTGTTTTGAGGGGTCAAATCTGTGGTTTTCTAACCAGAACCCTTAAACACATAGTTTTAATCGCTGGGGTCTAAAACAAGTTTGTGGTTGCAATATGGGCATGGGGGTTTGTTAATCGGGACTTGTAGAAGCTGTTGGCGAGAAAACTTTGATCGATATCATCCCTAATCAAAAAGCCCCAAAATTTTTGAACTATGAACCCTAATTTTTTAATCCGGCTAATTAACCTTGTTTAACTGATCTGAACTAGAAATTTTGTTAAGGGGTTTATTATCCGGTGTGTTTAGAGTAAAATGCAACCAAAATTCAACCCAATCCGACCCATTACAAGTTTTGGCTAAAATTGGTGAACACGACTACTGTTCACGCGATTAGGACACCCTAATCGCATGAACAGTGTGCACGAATAGGAACCTTTACTGCTAATCGCCTATAGGAACTAGCGTTTATGCCACATTCGTGTAAGGGGTATGCGATTAGCAATGCTAATCGCATGTAACCCCTTGTTGACCAAAAATTTGTCAAACCTTGTCCGTTTTTTGTCGGTTTATCATATCTTGACCTGTTTTTGATAATCTTGTCGTGTGTTTGCCTTATAGAAATATGCAGTACGGTACGTCGGAGAAGCACAACTGTTTGGCATTTCTCGGACCAGTAACGAAGCCAGAATGCAAGCGGTTCAAAGGCATCATCGAGTTCTTGAAGCGCTCGAAGATCAAGTATGCTATCTCCACTGAATATGCGGCCTACAAAGACATCATTCGGGAATTCTATCGGAACGCAAAGGTCGACAACAACACAGTTCCAGCAACTATTAAAAGTGTTGTGCAGCGAAAGGACGTTGTTATCACAGAAGACTTGATTCGTGAGATTCTGAGATTTGAAGATGACAAAGACGATCCGATCGTGTTCGATACCATTTTGATTCGTGGTGGATTTCTCAGGATTAAGTATGCAGACGACGTACATGCACAGAAGATGTTGCAGAAGGGTTGCTTACCCCCAGAGCTGAAATATTTAACGCACGTTGTGCTAAAGTGCATCGGCCCTCGCAAAGGTACTTTTGATGCTATCCGGGACACTTTAGCATCAGCGATTGTCGCGTTAACGTTGAACAAACCGTTCAACTTTTCTGGTATGATTATGCATCATATCAAGGAAGTGATTGTGCAGAAACCGACAAAGCACTCTTTCATTGTCTTTCCTAGGTTTCTGCAAATGATCCTTGACAACCAGATTCCTAATATGGTGAAAAAGGTTGATGAGTTGCTCGAGATTAAGAAAATTGATGAAATTGAGCTGAAAAGAATGCTGCAATATAAGAAAAAGCCGAAGGCAGAACATCCACCAAGTCGGCGATTGTATGCATTTCTTGCGAAGGAAAACTATGAGGCACCACCTGGGAATAGGTGGAGACACGACGACAGTGATTCTGAGGACGATATTCATGTTCATAGACAGGTATTTAAAGATGATGATATTATTGGCAGACCCACTGCAGAATTGGGAGCCAATGAACCGGGTAATACGGGTGATGCTGAGCATAGACGCGATGATGATGTGTTTGATTCTGCGTCTCTGGATGTTGATGCACCATCCAGCTCAAGCAGGGGAAAGGATAAGTTGGATGAAGGCCCGGTTAATATTGATGACGTTGATGATGAAGATGACGACTCAGAGGCGACAGAAGATGATTCGCCTGATGTGTTTAGTTTGGAAGAGGACAGGGCTCGCACAGCCGAGGCGAGAGATCTAGCGAGGGATCCCACTTTCACACCAGGAGGTGAGGATCTTATTGCTGATATCGATGCTGATCTTAGCACGCCTCCTCCTCATAAGAGACAGAAAACCAAGGCAACGAAGGTTGGTAGAGGTCAAAAGAGGATGTCAGAAAAGGTAGTTGCGCCTGAGAAGACTCCAAAGAGATTGAGGGGAAGACGTGCAGCTTTGAATCTTCCCGATACTTTTGGCTCTCCAATCTCTTCTACCACACCAGCAGCAACAACAACAGCAGCAGAAACAACAACAGCAGCAGAAACAACAACAGCAGCAGAAACAACAACAGCAGCTACTTCTTCAGTTCCATTATCTTCTAGTGCAGCTGTGCCTGCGGGTATTACTATGTCTATTCCTTCTTCGGTAGTCTTCACTAAGCAAGTCTCAGCTACCGTTGAAGCGACAGGTTCGCAGTTGGTCTCTAATCCGGTTGGTGATCATATCCGGAGACTGAAGGAAGCAGCAAGAACCACAGCAGCTAAACCTTCAGGCCAATCTTCTTCCTCAACTCCAGCTTCAAATGAACAACTTCAGCGAAATGTCAGCGAACTCATGGCTTTAGTTGCTGCACAGTCGCGGGAAATAGCTGAGTTAAGAAGCAAGAACGCCCAGATCGAAGAAAATGAAACGGCGATGCTTGAATTGATTGGCGAGACCATCACTGCAAATACAGATCTGAGAGCTACTGTCGACGCACTTACTTTGTCTAATCAACAAATTCTGTAGTCGAACAGGAAGCTTATGGAATCACACCAACAGTTGATACAGTCGAACCAAAGTGCCTTGGCGAGACTAACATGTATTGAAGGAAAGTACAATGACCTCCAGCTCGTGAATGTGAGCAATGAGCGCAGAATCACCAAGTACAGTAAACAAAACACAAGATTGAGGGCTAGGTTGGATGAGTTGTCTGGAACTCAGCCTAGACTCACTGGTGGTTCAGAGGCTGGAGCGAGTACGACTGGTGGTGATGATGAGGATAGTGAAGAAGAGGATGATGATGAAGAGGATGATGATGAGTCTGATGGCGATGATGAGGGTGATGCTAAAGGTGATGGTGGTGATCCAGGAGCCACAGGCGGTGGCGGATCATCGGGTGGGTCGGCAGAAAGACGGACAAAGAAGGGTCATGATCGCCGAGGCGATGATCCCGAAGCAGGTTCTTCTACTCAGGGGGAGCCAGCACCGAAGATGAGCAAGATTCAGGAACTTCGTGATAGATTGAAGAAGAAAGCGATAGTTCAGGTTGAATATGTTGAGCCTTTAAACTGTTATTTTGCATACGATGATGAAGGCAACTTGCTCCCACCACCTGCCATGCCCGAGTATGATCTGGAGGAAGGCGAGATTCTACCTGAGATGACACCAGAGGACATGGCGAAAGTATACGGCTTTACACCTGGAGAATCTTCCAGTGCAAGCCAAAGTGTTCCTCCTGAGTTGCATCCAGAAAACAACGAAGTGGATCTCGGAGATGGAACCAGCGTGCCAACTCCTGAGTATGTGGTAAATGAGTCGGGCGCTGGAATTCCAAATATTGATGAGGAGATGGTACGAGAGGCTGAGGAAAAGTTGAAGACTGACTCTGCTGAAGTTCCTGATGAAGTTAAGATAAGACAGGACAAAATCAGAGAGCGCTATCCCAAATGGTTGAAACCTGAAGAAAAGAAAAAGCCGGTTGAGCGCGCCTCCGTCTTCAAGAAACGTTGACGAAGATGTCTAGAAACGTGAAAAACTGGGCGTATATCAGTCACACAAAGATGCTAGGGGTAAAATGGCAAGAAGGTGTACTGTACTTCAGGGAATACAAAGACATTCTGAGCCTGCCGTTCTGGTATATTCGTGATCTTATTCGTCTTGATTATCCGTTATACAAAGAGAAAGCTCCTCCACTTTCGGGTTTTTACACTAAGCTGAAGAGAGAAAGCATAGAGGGATGGAAAAAACTCGTGCCTCAGTATCCCAGATCATACCCAACAGACAAGATTCATCCTTTTACATTGAAGCCAATCTGGGAGCACAAAGTCAAGCCACCGAAATGCGTTTCAAGGATTCCCATTATCCCAGTTGAACAAGACTTTACCTCGAAGCTGTATTATTGGCACTATGATGCAGCAACTACTGAAGCGGTGATCGTCTTGGGCAACAGTCCGAATCCATGCAGGAAGATAAGGATTTGGGATCCTATGTGGCTGATAAATTGCTCAGAGAAAGATGTGGAGATGTTGTATCAGCACCCTATCATGCATTTACCTGTTGAAGCCGATCAAGCTATGAAGTTTCAGAGAGTGATCCGATTTTGCTATGCTAACAAGGTTCATGCAGGATGCGACTGGTCGAGGATCACACGGGTCAGAACAACATCAAGCTGAAGACAAAGATAGAAGATGCTATTTGTAATTTTGTTTAGTTGTAATTGTTTTTGCTTATCGAGTCTGTAAGTTTGTTTGCTCTGGTATGAACGATGTCTTTTGGTTATTTCTGTACGTATACTAGCCTGGTCCAAGGGGGAGTCTGTTAGTGCACGATGTCCCTAGGCTAGTATATTAGTTGTTTGGACGTAGTTCGGGGTGTTTGGAGGCGTTTATACGCGTTTTGGAGGTTTAAGGGTGCTGAGGGCGATTAGGAAATTGCTGATAGCGAGTATGGCCCTACTCGCTAGTTAGTATACACGATTAGGCATTTATCATAGGCGATTAGCCATAATCGCCTATGTTAGCATGCCACATGACTGTGCTAATCGCCTATTGTGAGCTGGTCGTACCCGGTTGGTATAAATACCCTCATTCTCAACCCTAGACCTTAGTTCTTGCCTCACACACCCTCCAAACACCCTCCCCTGGTCATAGAACGTCTGATTTGATCTCTGTAAACACTCGTGCTCTGTTTTGGTGATTAATGGATAATCTTTTGACCCGTGTGTGTGTTGTGGTGTGTGTGGATTAAAGGCATCCTCGAGTCATCCAGAGCTGCTGTTCTTGTTAATGGTTCTC
The DNA here is from genome assembly GCA_032199755.1 of Ambrosia artemisiifolia. Taxonomy (NCBI): domain Eukaryota; kingdom Viridiplantae; phylum Streptophyta; class Magnoliopsida; order Asterales; family Asteraceae; genus Ambrosia; species Ambrosia artemisiifolia. The sequence goes on along the minus strand of CM063529.1, from coordinate 2,887,843 downwards.
CAACATTTGATTTTAAATGTGAAAAAGGCCTCCGGCAAGGTGATCCTATTTCACCTTTTTTATTCCTTATTGTGATGGAATCGCTTTCTTGGTTATTGGATAAACCTAAGGAGATTAGGGTATTTGATGACGTGGGTAGCTTAAAGCAAAAATAAATAAACAACATTACTGAACGATGCTTAAAGGGTTGGAGCCTACAAGGGTTCAACAACCAGCAGCATCCTAAGTCAAAAAGATGACTTGTCCTGTCATCTTTTTCATCGAGCAAAACAAATAAACTGATGGAGTAACATCAGTCAACAGACCGCAGGTCCATAGCAGCCACTTACCTTTTGTGGGATGTCCTTTAGTTGCAACAAGGCTCAAGGCTAGATGCTTTCTCCTTATAGAATGCTCTTTTCTCTATAAATCAGAGGCTGATTCTCAGCCCTGGACACATCATCACAATCACTCTCACTTCACTCTTATTATTCTTTTGGTCTTGCACGTGGAGAGAACAATTCTCTTCACTCGGATCTCAAGAACTTCTTCTTCTGGTTTCGAGTACATCTCAAACCAGAATCTTAAAGCATCTAAAACAATAAATATAACCTTGAACCTCCTTCTACGTTTGCAACGTAGAAGGACACCACGACCTGCGTTAGGCAAAGTGGAACCCTTGAACCCCTGAACCTCCCTTGTGACTCAGAACCAACGTTAGGCAGTTATTTGTTGTAGCAACAAGTTGGCGCCCACCGTGGGGATGCGCCATTTTCTTTACTCGAAATTAGTTGTGTAGCTCCGACTCTCTCCATGTCTGACCCCGAGTCTCAAGAAGAGGTCAACCAGATCTCTCCTAGCACAGATCAGACCTCTCCGGCTAGATCTGTGTCTTTTTCCACTCCTGGAGGGACTTCAGCTGGGACTCAGTCCCCACCTGCTCACCCTGCGTCAGCAAACCTGCAAACTCCACCTCCCACTCGTTCTGGGGTGATGTCTCCTCTCCCTGATCTTGCACAAACTCCACCTCGCATAGATCTCACCCCTGAAGGAGTGGAGAGAAACTTCTTGCAGCTTAGGTCCCTTTTGAACCAGTATGTTATGAAGGAAAGGGACAAAGGAGTTCGTCTCCGGCTAGATTATGACGAGGAGGAAGAGATATCACTCTCTCCTGTACCTCCTCCCCCTCTCACTGCCACTTATGGACGCAGACCTTCACCCAGAAACAACAATGCTGGTCCCAACAATACCCACATTGCTTCACACTACGAAGCAAGGTCAAGTCCTATTGCTTTCCCTTTGTTTACCACTCAAGCTGCCACCACTGGCATGCCACTAGGACATGAGATGACTCTGGATCAACTCCTACAGTCACCTGTGACCAGTGTCCCACCACCAACAGCCACTTCATGGGAGCAGGCCATGGCTTCACTCCCCATGGCCAGAAACGCTTCTATGAGCCTCCCCATGGCAACCAACACTGTGGCTACTGAGGGCATTCAAGGCTTCAACCTCATGCCCTACATGATATCTCAAATGATGGCTAACTTCCCTTGGCAACAACTCATCAGTCAAGCCATCGCTGCACAACAAGGAAACACTGGAGGAATAACCAAAAACAGGGTGGAACACACCGTTAACCAACCCTACAAGCCAAACAGCCTGTCTTGCTTCACCGGAGATAGCAGATTATGATTTTCCTAACAAGCTAAAGATGCCAGCTCATATAAGAACGTATGATGGCACTGATGATCCAGAAGATCACCTTCAGATCTTTTCAGGGGCTGCTCGGATCGAGAAATGGGGTGATCCCGAGTGTTGCTTGATGTTCATGCAAACCCTTGTTGGATCTGCACGAATCTGGTTCAACGGCTTGACGGCTGGAAGCATCTGTACCTTTGACGAGCTCGGTAAAGGATTTCTGGCCAACTTCTCACAACAGAGACGTTGTGTCAAGGATGCAACTGTCATCTTCCAGATAAAACAAAACGATGATGAAAGCCTGAAGAGCTTCATTGAAAGATACAAGAAAGAAGGCCTCACTTACGTTGGTGCCGATGAAAAGATGAAGGTTGCCGGGTTCATGAATGCCATCAACTCAAAGTACCTTACCAGGGAGTTCAACAAAAGTCTCCCTAGAACCCTTGAAGAGGCCCTAGAAAGAGCTGAAGCTCACATTCGAGGAGAGGAGGCTGTAGACATCAAGGAGCAAAGGAAAAGGGCTTCCAGCTGGAGAAGCAACAGTCCTACTCGAAAGAGAGGCAACTATGGCACCTCTGACAAAAGATCCAGAGGATCTGAGTCACGAAGGTCTGAAAGCAGGAACCCTCCAAGCAGAGATAGAAATGTCAATTTCACAGCCCTCACCAAAACTCCTCAAGAAATCCTGGAAACCGAAGAAGTTAAACACACCTTCAGACCTCCTCGTCCCTTACCAAAAAGTAAAAGAAATGAAAACTCCAACCAATATTGTGAGTTTCATGAAGAGAAGGGACATCACACCAACGACTGCTTCCAACTCAAGAAAAGAATCGAAGAAGCCGTCAAATCTGAGGAACTAGCCCATCTGGTCAATGGTGTTAAAGAAAACATGGCAGATGGCAAAAAGAAAGACGTTGCCATGGTCTTTGTTGAAAATCAAACCCCAAGCAAGCGACAAAGGTTGGAAGATTGGGAACGACAAGGCATCTACTTCCCCTATACCAAGGGAGAAAAACACTGCGATCCACTTGTCCTTGAAGCCTTCGTATGTTCCATCAAAACACAAAAGGCCTACATAGATACCGGAGCTGCTACAGAAATAATGTTTGCCAAATATTTCAACCTTTTAAGCTCTGAAGAACGCTCCATGCTACGGCCTGCTGAAGCTGCCATAAAAGGCATTGCTGACATACCCATCAAGCCCCTGGGCGAAATAACGCTTGATGTAACCTTCTCTGATGCACAAATGTGAAGGACTGAGCCATTAACCTTCGTTGTTTTAGACCTACCGTCTAGCTATGACGTCATCATTGGAAGGCCTGGGGTAGTAATCTTTGATATGACGGTTTCCATTAGCTGAAAAAAGTTCCCCACCAAAGAGGGTGTTGCAACCCTCCAACCTTCCACTTCGGTGTTAACCATTGATGAAGATCAAAACAAGCTTGGTCTCAGCATCAACCCCAAATACCCTGATCAAAGGATACGGGTCAACACAACCCTTCCTAGTGATACTATCACAAGGCTTGAAGCATTGCTGAAAGATAACGTTGACGTTTTTGCTTGGTGCCCAAGTGACATGACCGGGATCCCACGAGAAGTTGCTGAACATGAACTTAGGATTCCTTCCAACGTCAAACCCATAGTTCAGAAGAAACGAAGTCTTGCCCCAGAACGAAGCAAGGCTGCATGTCAGGAGGTCGACAAACTGGTTGAGGCTGGTATCCTTCGGGAGGTAAGATATCAATCATGGGTTGCAAACCCTGTGATGGTTAGAAAACCTGATGATTCATGGAGGATGTGCATCGACTTTAAAGACCTCAATAAAGCCTGCCCCAAGGATTGTTATCCTTTACCTGAGGTTGATCTGAAAATAGACTCGCTTACAGGATTCCCCTTCAAATGTTTTCTGGATGCCTATAAAGGTTGTCACCAAATACAAATGAAGGAGGAAGACGAAGAAAAAACTGCTTTCCATACTGACAAGGGTATTTTCTGTTATAGAAAAATGCCCTTTGGTTTAAAAAATGCAGGTGCTACTTATCAAAGGTTGGTTGACAAAGCCTTTGCCCAGCAAATTGGCAAAAACATGGAGGCTTATGTGGATGACTTGGTCATCAAGAGCAAAACTGAAGATCAAATGCTCGCCGACATACAGGAAACCTTCAACAACCTCAGAGAAATCAACATGAAGCTGAATCCTGTCAAGTGTTCCTTTGGTTTCGAAGAAGGAAAGTTCTTGGGTCATGTTGTAGGAAAGCAAAGCATAAAGGCCAATCCGAACAAGGTTCGAGCCATCCTCAACATGAAGTCACCCCAGACCAAGAAAGAGGTTGAAAGCTTGAATGGCAAACTGGCTGCCTTGAAGCGTTTCGTGTCAAAGTTGGCTGAGAAATCCCTACCTTTCTTCAAGACCCTCAAAGGTTGCACTGACAAGAAAGACTTCAGGTGGACAGAAGAAGCAGAGGAAGCCTTCAACAACATGAAACATTATTTAGCTTCCCTTCCCACAATTGCAACACCTGAAGCAGGGGAAACGATCTCTGTCTATCTTTCAGTTACTGATGAAGCCTTCAGCGCTGTTCTCACCATAGAAAGAGACAAAGCTCAGGTACCCGTTTATTTCTTCAGTAAAACGTTAAAGTTAGCAGAGGTCAAGTACCCTCCTTTGGAAAAATTGGCTTTAGCCTTAGTGCAGACAGCCAGAAGGCTTCGAAGGTACTTTCAAGCACATCCCATACAAGTGATCACTGACCAACCAATCAAAAATGTGCTTGAAAGGCCTGAAACCTCGGGACGGCTAGCCAAATGGGCTGTTGAATTAGGTGAACACAAAATCACCTACGTCCCGAGAAAAGCAATAAAAGCACAAATACTTGCTGATTTCATTGCTGAAATTCCAAGGGTGGAAACGGCCGAAGTTAATATCACCATAGATGAACCCATCGATCCAGAAGCCTGGAAGCTTTACACAGATGGAGCTTCCAGCGTTGAAGGATAAAGGGCTGGTCTTGTACTAATCAACCCTGAAGGGTTAGAATTCACATAAGCCCTTCGTTTGGAATTTCAGACAACTAACAACGAAGCAGAATACGAAGCCCTGATAGCAGGACTCAACCTTGCAAAAAAGATGGTGGTTCATAAGCTTCAAGTGTTCACTGACTCACTACTGGTTTCCAATCAAGTGAACGATAGCTACATCGCCAAGGAACCTAACATGAAGAAGTACAGAGAGAAAGCCAAGGAGATCATGAACACCTTCCAGTGTTGCAAGATTAAACAGGTTCCAAGGTCTCATAACAAGAAGGCTGATGCCCTTAGCAAGCTTGCTTCGTTAAACTTTGCTCACCTTACCAAAAAGGTGTTGGTTGAAGTGATCAAACATCCTGCAATATCCGAAATTGAAGTTCAAGACGTCATCACTGAAAATGAACCAAATTGGATTACTCCATTTGAAAGGTTCCTGCAAAGAGGTGAACTGCCACAAGATCCTGTTGAAGCTGAAAGAATTCGGATCAAATCTAAGCAATACATAATCCAGGACGAGATACTCTATAAAAAAGGGTACTTGGCTCCATTGCTTCGATGTGTTGGTCCTGAACAAAGCAGGTACTTGATCAAGGAGGTTCATGAAGGAATATGTGGAGCTCATTGTGGTCCAAGATCAGTTGTGGCAAAACTCATGAACCTAGGTTACTTCTGGCCTACCATGCATCGTGATGCATCAGAGCAATTGAAGAAATGTGAAGCCTGCCAAATCCATGCACCTGTCCCAAAGACTCCCATGCATGATTTGGTGCCTATTACTTCAGCATGGCCATTCCACAAATGGGGAATGGATATCGTTGGACCCTTCCCACCAGCAAAAGGAGGGGTCAAATTCCTGTTGGTTGCAGTTGATTACTTCACAAAGTGGCCGGAAGTGAAGCCCTTGGGAAAAATATCTGGGAAAAAGATAATTGAATTTGTCTGGGAAAGTATCATCTGTCGATATGGCTTGCCCGGGGTACTAGTTACAGATAATGGCAAACAGTTCGCAGAAAAGCCATTCAGTGCTTGGTGCAAAGAGTATCGAATAACACAAGTCTTTAACTCTGTAGCATACCCTCAATCCAATGGGCAGGTTGAAAGGATGAACAGAAGTGTGGTTGAAGGGATCAAGGCTAGGCTGGGTCGTCAAGGAGGAAATTGGTTGGAAGAACTACCAAGCGTTCTTTGGGCAATCCGAACCACTGAGAAAACAAGTAACAAGAAAACACCTTACAGCCTTACCTTCGGATCTGAAGCAGTCATACCTACTGAAATTGGGGTCACTACACCCAGAACCCTTCATGTTGACATCCAGGCAAACGAACGTGAAACGTCACTCAATCTTGATCTGCTAGAAGAAGCAAGAGACTTGGCAGCAATAAGAGAAGCCAGGTACAAACAAAAGATGTAGTCCTACTACAATGCCAAAGTCAAGCATGAACGCTTCAAGCCAGGTGATCTGGTCCTCAGAAACAATGAAGCAAGCAAGAAGGAAAACCAAGGAAAGCTAGGACCAAAATGGGAAGGTCCATACACCATCCTTGAATCCCACAAAGGAGGGTCTTACAAGCTTGCCAACATAGAAGGCAAGAAGCTCCCTCAACATTGGAATGGCAAGAACCTTAAAAGGTTCTTTGTTTAAGTTGTAAGAAAATGTTGTTCTCTTTGAAAAAGTAATGTAATGTTATCATCAAGTGAATGAAAGGATCACTGAATCCTCTTTTGGAAATATTGTCTTTCTATCCTATGATCAGGTTGAGAACCTTGCAAGAAACTCCATGGCAAGGGCCATGTAAGGGGATGAGCTCCCAGGCCATTTCGCTCAATAGGTTCGAGGGTTGAACGGACCTATATAAGGGGTGAGTTCCTAAATCAATACGACTCCATGAGATAAACAAAACATAACTTTATAAATCTCATTGACAGGCTTGAACAACCTACACCAATCGTTCCTTAAGTTTAAAAAACAAACTTACGAAAATACATTAAAAACACTTGTATAAGTGTATATAGGATAGGTGGTGACATGTTTGCCTAGACTACCTTAAGGATGAATGACTGCAGCATTCAACCTTTGAAGGTGCTACCGGATAAACATTCCCAAACAACAACAATGACAAACAAACACATAAAGCAACAAGAAACGAATAAAGGATGAACAACAATAAAACTTAAACAACAGCCCTAAAGGCTTAACATTAAAAGGCTTTTAACAAAGCCAAGTAGTAGCATAATTGTTCAAAGGGCATCAGCCCACAACCATCAAAGAACCATCACAGGTTCCAACAAAAGATAAAAAGTGTTTTGAGACACAACCACATAGTTAATTGTTTTAACAAACCAAGATGCTAAGAAAGCTACGAATAGGAAGTTCAAGCATCATTACCAGACCCCGAAGGCTTGGAGGCTTCATCCTCATTCCCAGCCTTGACCACCTTTGCCTTCTTCGCCTTCTTCCCTTTCTTTGGGAGCTTCTCTACAAGACCAGCTTCAGAGGCTTCAACGCTGGCATCCTTGGAGAGTGTTTCAGTCACATCCAAAGTCTCTTCACTATCGCCCGAATGTGCCCTCTTTCTTGAAACAGATTGAAGCACCTTAGCAGATATAGCTTCGTTCAGACCAGTAGGCTTCAATTCTCTCAGCTCCTTAAAAGGTTTCCCATAAAGGGAAGAAACTTATGCAACATAAGGATAGCTGGAGTGTTCCATCTTGAGGACAGTTTCCTTGAACACGTCTAAGGAGTTAGGCTGATAGAGGGAAGATTCTTCTAAGACTTGGCCAGACTCATGAGCTTTGAACCCTGCAACAAAACCAGCATGCTTACCATGGGTTAAAAGCTTGGTGTACACTTCTCCAAGGGCAGAATTGAATTCGGCAGAGTGAAGGAGGTAGGTAACGACTTGCTGGAAGCCTTCTTCAATTAACCACTTGTTATCACTTTGAGCAGCAGCAAGAGAAACCTCCAACTCCTTCTTTTCACTCTCAAATGCCTTCTTCTCTGCTTCCAAGGCCAACTGATCTGCTTCCACCTTGAGCCTAGCAGCTTCATGCCTTGCCATCTCAGCCTCATGCCCTCTCTTCAGTTCATCAATCAGGGCAATCAAGGTTATCTCCTTCTGAGCATACTCCTTAGCATCCCTCTTCATATCAGCAATAGACTGTTTCATCTCCTTCTTTTTCTTAGCAAACTCACTGTACTCACCCATAACCTTCCTAAACCTACTAATCCCCTCTGGCAGCATAGCAGCCAAGTTGCAGGTACCCACCATCACCTTTGCTAGAAGAGCATCATCATCCAAACCTTCAAAACAAGCCTTGGCACCAGGAGTGGCAAAGTGTGCCAGAACCTCCTCACAAATAGCCGAAGACTTGAAGTTGTCACTTGACTTCACATTCCACCCAGGAACATACAAACCTTCCTCGTCAAAGCTATCTGACCCATCTGTTTCCTTCCCAACCTTCACCTTCTTACCCTTGCTTTTCTTGACAACCACATCCACAGGAGTATCATCCACAGTCTGATCCTTTTCATCGTCAGATTCTTCAATGTCATCACTGACTGTCACCGCTTCAGAAGGATCAGCAGACTTGGCAGCCTTTAAAAGCCGTCTGCTGGACCTCCTTGTTGAAGCCTTGGACGAACTTGCTTTAGCAAAACCTTTGACATTAGGGACAGCAACGTAATTGGTCCCGTCATATCTCCCTTTCTCATACTTAGTCAGTGCATCCTCCCCATCTGCTGCTTCAGCATCAGAAAAAACAACACCCGAAGCATCATCACCCTTAATGAAGTCTAGAGCCGACATAATTGCAAAAATACAACACATAAGGAAAAAACAAAAAGAAAGAATGAAATCAACAATAAACAAAAACTCATACCCTGATCATCCTTCATCACAACAGGATCTCTACCCGGCTTGTCCCAACGAGTGCTAACACCGGATAACACTAAAAAAGATTCAGCAAATGGACGAAGCCTCGAAGGACAGGCTCTAAGAGCCGTTAGAAAGTTATGATCAAGTTCAGACTCTGAAGGTTCCCCTTCATTAAGAACAGCCTCAGGATGCCTCCACACAGGCTTAAAAGGGAAAATAGAATCAGGCACCCAAAAGAACCTAGTCTTCCACTGCCCAACAGTTGTAACATGGGAGGAAAGAAGGTTTGTCTCTACTGATGATCCCTCGAAGGTAAACCAGTCACCATTCTTAGCAAGGCGAAAGAATCACCTGAACATCAATAAAGTGGGATCATACCCTAAGGCTCTACAAAGACACTCAAAATGTAAAACACAGCCAACACCATGTGGATGGATTTGACCAAGGGAAACCCTATAGTACTCAAGAACATTCAACAGAAATACAGAAAAAGGATGACGAAGGTTTGCAAATTCAAAATGACGACAATATAAAGCAATGGAACCAGAGGGACATTCAGAAACAGCAAGTTGTTTGCCAGGAGCCACGGGATTAAAAGACAAATCTATATCCCACTCTGAACAAAACGATTCAACCTCTTTATGAGAAAGAGTAGAAAAAGTAACGGCCATGTCCTTTTTAGCGCCCATTGTGCTTAAAAGGATGATCAGTAAACAAAACAACAAGAAGAAAGACTAACCTGATGTGTTGAAAATCACGAAACCCTAAGATGGATCAAACGTTTGAAAGGAAGAAGATGAAGAAATGAAAAGAGTAAAGTAAAAAAATTGAAATATGGAAGGGTTAAAAAGGAAAAAGAAAACGGTTATTTTAATTTAAAAACTGTCATTATGACATGCAATAATGAACTCTGAACAGACTGCCACATGTCACATCAGGGTCCAATCAAAATTAAAACACTGAGTAATAACCGCCCAAATCACAGCGAACCCTCGAACCTTTCAAGCAATGGATAAACTAAGAAAACAGTCAGAAGCTTTCAAGATACCTCATCAAACCTTCTGACTTGGGGGGCTGATGACGTGGGTAGCTTAAAGCAAAAATAAATAAACAACATTACTGAACGATGCTTAAAGGGTTGGAGCCTACAAGGGTTCAACAACCAGCAGCATCCTAAGTCAAAAAGATGACTTGTCCCGTCATCTTTTTCATCGAGCAAAACAAATAAACTGATGGAGTAACATCAGTCAACAGACCGCAGGTCCATAGCAGCCACTTACCTTTTGTGGGATGTCCTTTAGTTGCAACAAGGCTAGATGCTTTCTCCTTATAGAATGCTCTTTTCTCTATAAATCAGAGGCTGATTCTCAGCCCTGGACACATCATCACAATCACTCTCACTTCACTCTTATTATTCTTTTGGTCTTGCACGTGGAGAGAACAATTCTCTTCACTCGGATCTCAAGAACTTCTTCTTCTGGTTTCGAGTACATCTCAAACCAGAATCTTAAAGCATCTAAAACAATAAATATAACCTTGAACCTCCTTCTACGTTTGCAACGTAGAAGGACACCACGACCTGCGTTAGGCAGAGTGGAACCCTTGAACCCCCTGAACCTCCCTTGTAGAAGAGGGGGAATTCCTTTTGCTTATTTAGGAATCCAAGTTGGTGCTAGGATGACCCGGATTAACAATTGGAGTCTGGTCATTGATGTTATAAAGACTCGCCTTGCATCTTGGAAAGCAAGAAATTTATCTATTGGTGGCCGGTTAATCCTCATTAAATCGGTTCTAGTCTTCAGATTTACTATCCTTCGCTTTACAAAGCTCCAAAGGGGGTGTTGGATACTATAGAATCTATCATGAGGCGTATCTGGTGGGAGGGTTCTAGTGAAGAGAAGAAGATTCCTTGGGTGGCTTGGGATATTATTTCTAATCAGCAAAATAAAGGTGGTTTGGGGGTGCCAAAACTTCATGATGTTAATGAAGCGCTTCTACTAAAGTGGTCGTGGAAATTCAAAAAAGAAGGTAATAGTTTGTGGAAAAAAGTTATTTTGGGTTGCCACGGATCGAGTCGACCGTGGCAATGTTACCTTGTAGCGCCTCGGCTAGTGGGTGTTGGAAACAAATGGTCAAAGTGGGTGAACAAAAGCTCCCAAATGGTGCGACTTTTAATTATTATTTTATTGGTTCGTTAGGCGACGGCTCTACGTTTAATTTTGGGGGGGACATTTGGCTTGGAGAAGAATCTCTTCGGATTAGATATCCTCATTTATTTAAGCTTGAAAGAAACAAATGGGTCAAGGTTTCTGAGAGAATTCACTGTATAAACAGTGTCAAGACCTTGTCTTGGGATTGGAGGACAGAACCATCGACCTACTTGGAGCTGACCAAATTATTTCAACTTCTTGGGGACATTCATGAGTTGAATTGGCAAGGTGGTCTTGATGTGTGGAGGTGGAAGGCTGACAAAGAAGGTTTGTTCACAGTGGCTTCAGCAAAACGAGTTATTTCCGGACATGTTTTAGATGATAATAGCCTGAAGATTAAATGGAAGTGATGGGTCCCCCTAAAATGCAAGATTATGGTGTGGAGGGCTGCTCGCAACGGGTTGCCAACCACATCCGAGCTTCTCAAACGGGGTGTTAGTCTGCAGCAACCGTCATGTGTGTTCTGTCATTCGGTTCAGGAGACGACCATTCACATTTTCCAAGGTTGTATGTTCGCAAATGAGGTGTGGAGTAGAATGGAAGCATGATGCCACTTATCTCCTTCGTTTGTTTTCGACGTGCAAGATATCCTTCATATGGCGGAAAGTAACTCCCTTTCAAAGAATGCGAGACATATTTTCCGCCGTATTGTTTATACCACTATGTGGGTTTTGTGGAATGAGCGTAATGCTTGTATTTTCACAAACAAGCACCGAAGACCTGTAGAGATAGTTCAGATTGTGAAGTCGACGTCGTATTTTTGGATTCGAAATACGTCTAGATGGAAAGACATAGAGTGGTACAATTGGTGTAATTACCCGTTGGATTTTATGTAATGTTGTTTGTTGGCCCGGGGGTCCTTGCTTTGAGGACTGGCTGTGGTGTTTGAATGAAGTTTTCCTTTAAAAAATATTGCTATCATTTAATGAACTTCTATTATTTAATACATTATTTAATGTACATTAAATTATTTATTTTACTACATTAATAATAACAATAATAATAATAATACCCAAATATAATCAAATATTTTCAATATGAAAAACCTAAGTATACAATTACCAAATATTAATTATAACACTAATAACAATAACAACAACAACAATAGTAGTAATAATAACCAAATATAAACAGGGTATAAGGCATGACGGGCTAGATTACTTTCTCTCCAAAGAGCTTTAGTGATACCTAGCACACCGCGTAGATTAATTAAATACATAAGTTATAATATTAATAATAATACACAAATAAAATTAGTGTTCAAGGTATGTTTGGTTAGATTGCGCTCACAAAAAGAATCTCGACAGGCCAACTCACTAGTTATATATATATATACACACACAAACAATTACTAAATACTTTGCAATAGAATCTTTAATGGTTCTGTTAAAGTTGACGGACTACATAACACATGCTTGGAAAAGGTGGCTACCTCTGGCTTCACATATTATTCATACTATATTTATCAAGTTCAGTACGTGAGTGTAAGGCAACTATTGCAATAAGTACAAGTTAAAGAAGCATCACGTACTTGCGGAGTTTGTTGTTTGATACGTTCTTGGACGCGTGGCTCCTTTTCTCTCTTTCTCCTGGATACACGCAAACCCATTCTCATCGCATCTCATTTCATTAAAGAGAAACCATCTCGAGAGATAGGGGGCACGAATTCAAGTAATAGAGAATCGGTGGATTCATTGTTATCACTATGTCTTCATCCGTCAACCAATCGGAGATTTTGAGAACAATAGAGAGGAACTTCATCCTTAATCGGTGGAGAGGAACTTCGTCGCCATTTCCTACATATTTTTCATCTTTAATCCCATCTCTTTTAAAAAAGGGTAGATGCACGGTACCCCTGACCGCGGAAGGGATCCCCCTTCCCAAGCTAGTGACCCGACAACGCTGCCTGGCGGTGAGTCCCCTGCCACCCCGAGGGGCTGAAACATGTTTCGAACCCGTGACCTCGTGAGTCCTTGGGCCGGTTTAAGGAGGAGGTCGGTGGCCACTGGGCTGACACCCAGTGGTTATCTCTTTTAATCGCTATGAGTTTTGGGTTTTTCAATCACATTTTGAATTTGATAGGATTTTCACTTCTACTGTTTTTTTTTCAGTTACTCTGGGAATCTCAGTTACGTTTTCACTGCATGATGATAAATCGACCGAAGAACAAAAAGAACTAACTCACCGAGGTTGTCGGCAGGCAAGGTAATCGAGGCCAATCTTACATTGTAGGTCTGTATCCGTTCACTTTACCAATAGATTCCGATATTATGTTTTTTTTCTCAAAAAATTTTGGAAAAATGGAATTTATTTTTGTTTCTATATAGAACTACCAAGAGGGTTGCCGTTGGTGCCGGTGGTGGTGTCTGGGAGAGTTACAATGGATGCTTTTCACTTTATCTTGCTTATAACATCTTGGGTTTGTGTTTGTTTGATTGCACCAATGTTGTAGCTATTATGCAAGCATCTTTTTACTGAATCGACTATCTATGACGCTTCTATATATGTTTCTTTGCAGCCATTTAAACTGATTAATGGCTTGAACTTACTGAAAGTGCATGATCATTTTAGAAGCCTAATGTTTAATCTTTAGGAAACTATTTGAAATGTTTTAGTTAATGGGATTGAATTTTTTTTCCAACGGCCTTTTATTAGTCTATACTTTAATAGTTAAATAACATTATTTTACAGATATATTATGGTTTTTGTATCATGTGTATCATATACGCCAAATCCTATAGGACTTGATAACATGGATGCTATAAAATTTATACGTTCTTACAATATACTGTATTCTTTGTTTGTTAATGGAGGTAGCATTAACTGATTTATGGTTAAATGGTAAACAATGTAATTTGGTTGATTTAATGATAATTAAATAAATATAACCTTAGATTAGAAATTTTGTTGTGAATTTAGACAAAGTTGCTCAAATCTGGCTAGGTGTTACAACAAGGAAATAACTGATTTTGCTTTGACTTCCCTACAATGTACAACTGTACAAGTACGACATTTTTTTTTATCAACGAAACAAGTTACATTTAGATGGTGGGTAAGCGGGCAACAAGCTGCGCCGCTATTCCCTTTTGAATCGCAAAGCCTATCCTGCTAAACACAAACCCTTGGTTCTTAGGGCTCTGCGAGTCACTGTGGACCACCTTCTGCACTCGTTTCAGAAACCGTACGGCCTCAGGGGCCAGGGATCCAAACCGTACGACATTGCTCACGGTCAATGGAAGCATCAAGAATGAAGGCCAAGGATGAGAAAAACCTTGGCACCGGAAGCTATCCGTTTTTTACCAGGGTCCAACGGGTTATATATAGTAATTTCTCGGCTTCGTGGGTAAGAGTTTGTTTTCAGTAGACTATGGTTCGCCATACAAAAGGGGGGTGGCGGCGCAACCTGTTGCCCGTCTGCCCGCTATCTTGATGTAATTTTTGTTTTTATGGAATGAAATTGCCTATTTATATTTAAAAAAATCTTTATTGAATAGACGCATCAAATGGGTTAACAACATTGTTCTAATGTTTTTATAAATGGGTCAAACGGGTAGCCTAATGATGCGGGTCAGACGATTCCTTCTGAATAAGGACGATTGGCCCCTTATTTTTTACCAAGTTGACTAAACATATAACATCCCCTCTGCGTACCGTATGTACGATTACTAGTTCTTATCAATGCATAGAAAGATGTGTATCGAGTCTTTGCACCACCACATTTGATAGCGCTGCAACAATCCGCATCGTAAGAGAGAGAGAGAGAGAGTAGAGTAGAGTAAACTAGAGTAGACTAGAGTGACTAGTGAACCAAGTATGGCCTCCTCATTGTTCCGCTAACGAGAAACAGAGGTTGATGATGGTGGTGTCGGTTGTGGGTGTTACGGCCACAACTGAGGTAACGACAGTGGTGGTATGGTTATGGCGATGGTTAAGAATAACAATGATGCAAACGATGACTTAAGGTTATAAAGTTGACGGTGGCCGTCGTAATCGGAGGTGAGAGAGGATGGTTTGTGGTGGTGGTGGCTGGATTTCTAGAAAGAGAGGAGTTGTGGTGCAATGATGTTGTCAGATAACGCGATGGTGATTGTAATTAAAGAGCTAGATTTCTTATGAGTGAAAAATGTAACATTTTATAATATTTTCCCGTGCATTTATCACTCAACTATCTTTTGTTTCACGTGATCATTTAATATTAATTTATCCCCTTTAATTTGGTGTGAACATTATCTCATATATAAAAACGACATACATGATGGCTTCTTTTAGAGTTTGTCGTGTATATGTTAAAAGATTTAAACTTTAAGCCTGTGCATATGGTAACTGTTCGTTTTTTGTTGTTATTGTCGTGGCAGTTAACCGATCACTGAAACCATAAACGCCGCGGCGCGTATCTAGATTTGTTAATTTCTTTTCTTCCCTTTTTTTAATCAAAATATTTGTGCCATCTTTTTAAGAATAGGCGGTTGTTGTGTTGCGATTTGTTGTTATTTTCGTGAGGGTTAACTAATCACCGACAAATATCGACGTCCCGGCGCGTAGCGCGGGTTAAGAATCTAGTTATGTATATATATCAATGCAAAAGGTAATTTAATCACAATCAAACAAACTTTTAAGATCTCAAACGAGGAAAATAAAATGAAACACTATTCCAATTATTTCCTTTGGAACAAAATATGAAAAACTTATATCCATATTTAATTCATATAAGTTTTTATTACCTGCTTAATGGCCATTTATACTTGAACACCCAATTGCCCGGGGTGTCTTTTGCAAAATAAAAACCTGTATCGGTCACTAACCAAAAGCATTTGTGATCTGTTAAAATGCTTTGGCCACATTCAGCTGCAACGTCATTATTAAATATATTAAAATCAACTTCTTGTAACGGGGTACCGTCAGCATTCATCCAGAAAAACTCCCCTCGAAATACAGTTGTTTCGCGAAAATTTCTGCGAAACTTCCAACGGAATGTGCCATTTACTGTCATGGTTTTGTTCCCAAAATCAGTATCTTTAGAGGCAATATGAAAAACGAGGTGCTCGATCTTGCCATCGATGACCTCCATTGTATATGATTCCAATGAGTCAACTTCTTGTAGATTTGAAGATGTTACAAAGTAAACATAATATGTTGTTAGCACTAAAAGAAATAAAAAGTTTTTATAATCCATGTTATGCTTTGATAGTTATTCCACTAGTTTCTATCCTTTATATAGACGTTGTCTTAATACTTTATTTTGATTATTTAATATATTAGAGTAATCTTGTAACAGCATAAGTAATGACATTTATGTTACGTTGCCTTTTAAAAAAACAACATTTATGTTATGTTGCCTTTTAAAAAAACAACATTTATGTTATAACAATTAGTTATTTAATTACCCAATTTATTACATATAAAAATTAATCTAATATAATAACGTAATAATACAAATATAGTTAATTACACCATTAGTCCCTATGGTTTCCATGAAATTCCAATGTTAGGTACTAAGAGTTTAAAGTAACGGGTTGAGGTATTAGCTTTCTAATTTTTACAATATGAGGTATTAACCGTTAAAAACTAACAGTAATGACTCTCATGTGCCCCAAACGTGTGGGTATTTTCATCCCTTCACATATTAAAATTTTTAACCCTTAAATAAAACCCCCAAAAATCATTTTCTCCCCCTCCGCCAAGGTCGGTCGGTTCCGTCAACCGAGAAAAATGAAGAGGCGATGGTGATGTTAGCAACGATGTTGAGTTTCACGGTGATAGTGGATGTCGGTGGTTGATGTGACCGAAAGCAAGCACTGGCGGTGGTGTCATTGTGAACTTAACAACGTACGGGTGTTGAGGGAACATAGACAAATGTTAGTTGCCATTAGTGAGTGTTCAAGAATGACATGGACGATGGTGAAGGTGGTTTTGGGAGAAATGCAGATAATGACGGTGGTTCAATGATGGGGTTGTGGTAAGGAATGGTGATGAGTGCTAGTAGCTGACGGAGACGACAGTGGTCATCTCAACTGTTGTTGGTTGTTTACGGAGGAGATAGTGGTGACGGTAACGGTGGAGAAGGAAGACAGAGTCCATGACAATTTAGCCGGTGAAGTGGTAACTTTGTTTTTGGCCTAACTTCTATTTTATGTCGAATGTAGATGATTACAGTGATTACAATGGATTGTGATGGTAACAGTAAGGTTACCTGTGGTTTTCGACGAGTTGGTGGGTTTTATTAAAGAGTTTAATGTTTTAATATATGAACGGTGGGTTTTATTTAAGAGTTTAAAGTGTAAATATGTAAATGGACGAAAATACCCTCACGCTTGGGGCATGTGAGGGTCATGACCGTTAGTTTTTAACGATGTTAGTGCTTAATACATGAGATTGTAAAAAATTTAAAAGTTAATACCACAACTTGTTACTTTAAACTCTTAGCAAAAGACATTGAAATTTCATGGAAACCGCAGGAACTAACGGTCTAGTTAAGTCATACAAATAAAGGCATGGATCACCCTTAATAAAACTTAAGATTCTTATCTTATCTTATTTTTTTTCTTTTATCAGTTGGTTGAACAAATACATTACTTTGAAGCTTTCATTAGTCAATTGAACATAAATTTAAAACTTCATATAATCTGTACATTACATTGACTAAAATATTTTGAAATTGACGGAATGTAAAAGCTCAATTACAATCAAGCAATGATCTCATCAATTTCATTATTTATGAACAACCTAGTTATAGTTTACACATTGGAAATGTATGAAAATGACGAAATTGATTTATCAATACATAACAAATGTTGTATAAATACAGAAACCAACGAGCAACTTATGTATCGATCTACAAATAATGTGTTATTAATAAAATATTAGGATGTAATATACCATGAAAAAACCTATACTTTGCAAACTCAACAATTTCACAACATTTTTTTACCCTTGTCATAAAATTTCTATGATACTCTAAGATCGTGTTAGTATAGTCATCCTGTAATGTAATGTAATATAAACTTAGTTGTTTATGTGATTAATTATATTTAAACTACGTTAAAAATGTACAAATATTATTAGAATGTCAAAACTAGAATTTCAACGATAATTGCTTATTGTGTTATGTCCTTTAAATTTAGGAAGAAATTAGTGGCTAGCCAAGCAGTAAATAAACTCAAAAAATACCAATGAATCCAAGTTAGCGATTCAAACGGGGATCTATTTTGAATCCCTAAGAAACTTAGTGAGTTTATTTGCTCAATTTTTTTGACCACCGTAGCCGTATCGTTGGAAAAGATCACTCCATTTCTAGCATTTCAAATACACCAGCATGCTAGCATGCTGTCAACATGATTCCTTGAAAAACTTTACCTTTTTACTATCCCATATCATATGTTTTATGAAGCCCCAATAACTCTTCCAATGTAAAAGTATAAATAGGCGACACTCGACACCAAGAAAAAATCGCTTGCCGAATTCGAGATGCAAACTAACATGAGATAAGAAGATGGAAGATGATTCAGGAACATCCTCATATAGACAACATAAGTTTGATTCCAACTAAACATTCCTTTCCTCAAGGCCCACACGCGTTGGAAGGCGATCAATTGCCGCTTTCCAGGCATAAATATTAACTTTTTTTTGACACTCAATTATTCCACATCTTAGAGAACATATATTTGAATACATGGGGCGGGTTTTATATAAAACTTTTTTCATCGAAGCAACCGTAAACTCTCCATTTTTTTTCCTCTGACCAAACCCAAGCATCACCCTCATTTAAAACCATGACTAAGTTAACAATAGATAAGATTAGATGAAAATTCCATCATGACCAAAAGAGTTGGATTTCCAACGCCATCTCCAAGAATTATCAGTTTGGTTAAAACAGTCAACCACCACTACCTTTTTATTTGCAGCGATATGAAACAAATTCGGGAACAAGTCTTTAAAAGGCTCAGAAGAGACCTAGGCATCCAACAAAAAATGTATCCTCTCGCCATTGCTGACTTTACTTCTGATTATAGAATCAAGATGTATGTTTGAAGAAATAAGCTGATTACCCAGCTTTGCAATACAATTCCATATACCTGGGAGACTATTCAAGAAGGCAAACTCGGACATGAGCAATTAGTATTATGAAGACTGACTATAACCTTGTTCCATAAGGCCTTTTTCTCAGTTTTAAATCTCCAACACCAAAAAACTTTCTTTGCTTGGCTTCCAATTGCTCAATTATATTAACTGGTGCTTTAAAAAGGGAGAAAAAGTAAGTGGGGAGAGTTTCCATTATCGACATTAAAAGCGTAAGAGGACTTCCAGCTAATAATGAAGATACTTTCCATAACGACAATCCTGCCTCAAGTTTTTGTAGCACATAAGTCCAATAATCCGGTTCATCTTCACTCCTACATGAAGACCAAGGTAAGAAAAAGGCAAACTATCTGCCACACACCCAATAAGAACCGAATAGTTGTGCACCACATGTTGCTCGACACCAATACCAAACAATCGAGTTTTATTATAATTAATCTAAAGTCCTGATACTAAGAAAAAACATCTCAGTAACCGAGAAATATTAAGCACATTTTGCTTATACCATTCACCTATAATGAGAGCATCATCCGCGTACAATATGTGAGAAACAGTGGGACAACCATTCGGAATGTGAATACCTTTAAATATGCCTTCGCCACAAGCACACTTTATCATACAGGAAAGAGCTTCCATATCCATAATGAAAACAAAAGGAGACAAAGGATCACCCTGCCTTACCCCTCTTTGAAACTGAAATTCAAAAGTAGGAGAATCATTTATGAGAACAGAGGACCTAGCCGAGGAAAGAATAACTCAAAATCTAGTGTCGCCATTTATCCGAAAAATTCATTTGTTGATGAACGGAGTCCAACAAGTCCTAGTCCACAATATTCTGCTCCTAAATAGCCGATTGGGTTTCCAAGATCACTGTGCCCAAGACCCTTTTGAGATGATCAATTTCCATTGAAGCAATTTTAACAACGGCTTTAGGGATGTTTGGCGCTAATGAAGGAGTAGAGATGGAACGGTGGTGGTGGTTTGGAGAGATGGTAGAGAAAGGGTGTTGCAGAGAGAGGGTGGTGGTTTTGGGAGGTGTTGTTGGTGGTGATGGGTGGGGATAATGAGGTGGGTGGGACCCACATAAATCCTTAATTACTTTTTTTTTAATTATTAGCATATTTTTTTATAACAAAGGTAGTTTAGTCATTTCACACCTACTTAACTGGATCAACAAACAATCATCCATATCGATGAATCTCGAACAGAGGATTGAGGGTTGGAACAAATGTATAACAAGAATTCTTGGAATTCCTTGGGCATTCTATATTGGTGCTAAGCTAACTATAGTGCAAAGTCGTATCTCTTTGGTTAATAAGGTCTCTTTAGGGACTATTCGGAGTTAAACAATGTCTAAAGGTGGGGACCATACTTGTAATTTTTAAAAAGAGGGGATTATAGGTGAAATTGGGGTAAACCATAGGGACTATTCGAGCGATTTTCTATTACTTCTAATTCAGATAAATGTTGTTGGTTATCAAATTTTGGGATAGTTATGAACTCAAAATAGTTAAAAGTGAGTTAAATTTAGTCGGTAACAATTCTACTTCGAACAATGTTCTGAAATGGTGTGCCTTGTGCATTGTACACTAAAGACAATGTATGTATAGTATAATACTAACACTCTTTCGTATGTAACCGGTTAGAGTGACTAACCAAGAGTGGGGGTGTCATTCCAATAGATCTATTAAAGTGTTCCATGGCTTTCGATAGCTAATGGTTACAGTGTAATGTAAGGACGAGGACTATTGAGATCTCATGAACCGATTGTCTCATGTTCCACATGGTAGTCACGATAGAATTTACACACAAAACGATATTGTACTAGTTGTAGCATGATTGTTCCCCCAAAAATGTAAAAATAGTAAAACGGGGCTGTGAAAACTCACCTAATATATGAGGATAAGGTCTAGTAAAGCAGGAAATGAATATCTACTATCCCGACAAATGATATCCTATGATCATTATGGACATAGTAAGTTGTACAGTCTTGTTGTTTATCATACAAGTTGCTCACCTGACTTTGTGGACCCTTGTGTTTAATTTATGTGGGCCGTGTTTTTGTGTAAGTGAGGATTTATAGTTGGTTTAATTGTACTTTGTAGAACATACGATTCCATAAATCCGGACGTTTCCCCGTAAGGTGTCGTTTATGGTGAACAGAATGGCCCCCACATGTCATCACGGGTTATAATTGCTCCCAATCTAACACGTGTGACCGGTTTATAGAAAACAGGTATATTAACACACGTTTAGGCTTTTATAATGTACAAGCTAGTACTAACATGTGTTATATTCTCCTTAACATGTCTTATAATATTAACCGATTTCTTTATATAAAATGTCATCCAAGATCCGATTTCTTTCGAGGGTGGTGAGTTCATGTGCAAGTCGTATGTATACAAGTGTTAGTGTGTGCTAGAAGTTGATATATATCCTTAACAACAAGGTAATGCTTCAAAAATTATCATCTATAGGTTGTTGTGTGATCGAAAACAAGGATTTCAAGGGTCGAGAGCCGGGTTAACAAAGAAGCTAAGTAAGGTTTGATGAATAAAGAGACTTGTAGTCGAGTATCTGACCTATTGGGATGGAATGGTGATGATAGCTGAATGGTGCCACTTCCAAAGCTCCTCTTGAATACTTTCAAATGCCTTGATGCTTGAATGGGTTTGGCTTGGTTGTGTGAGGTGATCGGCCGAAGGAAATCAAGGATAAGTGAGTGTGTGTGGTGCATTTTGGATGATCAATGAGGCTCTATTTATGTAGGCCGATTGATGTGGAGACAAAAACAATTGTAGTAAGCGTCATCTCCTAGATCTAAGCATTGTTTAGGAAAGTTTATCACCAACTTATGCAAGACATTGAGTTGGGAGGTGTTACCCAAAAAGAGGAGTGTTGACTTAGCTTGGAAGTTGGGTCCTTTTTGGTTTCATGCCTTGTTTGGTGTAACTCCTTGCATCACTCTACTACTTGGCCGATTACATCATGGTTGTGGAGGTCACCTCTTATCTTGTGTTGGTAGCCGATTGGTTGTAGCTTGGTAAGGATGATAGAGACCTTTCCTAGGATCATGGGTTTTGTTTGTTACTTAGATGTTGATAGCTCTTGTTCCTTTTATGTTTGATTGGTGCTCCTTATCCAATAAGAGTTCTTGATCTTGGTGGCTAGTGAAAAGGACATGGAGTGTGTTGGCACATGATCATTCGGCCGTGAACAAACATAAAGAGAATCCATCTATTTTAAGGTTGAAATCATGAGGGAATGAAGTGTGATCATGGTGTCTCTATGCTAAGTTTGTGTATATTTTGGACATTCCCTTGATAGAGACTAGTAAGGAGTTTTGCATGTGTAAATCGGCCAAAAGGAAAGGGACAAGAACTTCACTAAATAGCTAGCAATCTAGGACAATGGCATATCAAGAACTAAGATTTCGTAAGGATGGCATGTGTCTTTGTTTCCATTTTGGTGTAATTTATATGTAGACGATAATATGGTGTTGATGGTGATGTTTGATTGAACAAGGAAGGGAAGGCAAGGTAGTATGATGGTTAATATTTATCCTTGTGTCATGTGCATGTATGCGCACATATGTGTATATACATATACATAGTTATGTTTCGGCTAGTTATATTCCACACTATGTAGGATAGACCCAATGGTATGGAGGTTAATTTGTGTAGGTATAGAGTATGTGTAATGGAACGTTTGTTTGTGTAAATTATAATTCGATCATTTAAACGAAAACACAGCTCGGTTTGATTCGCTTGTGTGGTACTTGATGATGATATCAACATGTATTGATTCCACAAGTTGTGATCCTATGTCTTTAATTGCTAACACATAGTAATATTTGCGATTGAGCCAAAATGGATACATATGTTTAGTAAAGGCCTATCATGTGTTAGGAAACATTGTCAGTTATGATAACGTAAGTTTGCCCTTTGGAAGTGTTTTTGAGGATGGTGACTTTGTTAAAACACTTAGAAATTGTTTGGTCTCAAGTGGATTGTGTAATTCTCCAATTTAGTATTGTCAAGTGTTCTGTTGTTTTGGTTTGTGTGACAAACAGGTCTCTGGTTGCTCTCTGTTGAGCATGTGATTGGCTTGACTATTCATGGCCAATTCTTTTCGTATAGTTTGGGTGTTGTATGTATAAACGGGTGATTTATCGAGTTTTCTCAATAACTTATGCTTTACCGGGGGGGTGGGGGGTATTGTGTGTGCAAAATGTCTAATTATGCACATGAAATGAAATTAATAAGTAAAATGCGTGCGGATGTTGACCTGGATCATTGACTAGGGTCACAAAAAGAAAGATAAAATGACCGATGAGATTAAATTCATGACCCTGTGTTTCGAGTTAACAACGGGTGTCGGTAGTGAAAAGAGTGGATTGTGTGGTTGCTGTAGCACAGTTCATTATTTAAATGGTTGTGGACCGAAGGTCTATGGTACCCTTATGGCAATAAGCCGGATCGTGTTGACCTTAAGTGATTATGTCAATGGTAGTCACAAAATCAAAACTGTACATGCGAGGTCATCATATATGCTTCCCGCAACATGCAAAGCTGAATCAGGTAGCTGCATCGAGCTGCTATTTCCAGGTTCTTTGGATACGCCAAAACATATGCGTTACTACGATTTGCATTTTTTTATCACCTCCATTTTTTTGTTAATAATGAGGCTGCCACATGAATCACTAAGGATCTACTGATTACTAATGTCCACACTAACTACAAAATTGCCAAAAATTTTACCATATCATTTGACAAATCTAAAGTTGACTATCTTTGAGAGGTAAATGTCATTTTCAGAAAATATGATCAAACCACATCTGAAAATCAGTTTTTGTTGAAACGTTTTCTATCAGAAAATCCAAAAAAAAACTACTTTGTTTTAAACTTTTTTTGAAAATTCCATAAAAACACAAAAACAATTTAAATAAAAAAAATGAGTCTTCATTGTGAGAAAAAAGAGAAAATAATAGTACATCAGTGGACTGTCGGATTTCCTAAAACCTAAACTTTGACACAATAAACAGCTTTACAAATGACGTACCGGTAGGCTCCAAAATCTTCTCATATTTGGCATGGTGATATAAACATAACGATTTGAAATCGTGTGGATTAACACCTCATTCGCATATGGTGTTAGTACCAAAATTTCGTTTGATAGATTGCCAAAATCTGAGGTCTCAGGTCTTTATGTTGCTAGGTTATCCGGTGATGGACTGGTCGGATCTCAAAAATGAGCAAAAGGCTAATGTGTCGAAAATTGGTTCGCAGCTGAGTCAAGGAACCTCTAAGTCATCGTACGATGATTGAGCAGATCAGTGTGGCAATCAGATACACGTATAACATTTCTTTTTTCTGGTGCAAAAATATTTGGGAAGATATCTTTAAGCGGTTGGTTGAAAATCCACGCATCTATCATAAACCGATTATTCTCCCTATTCCCAATAACTCCTTTAATTAGATTCCCCAACTGTTTGTTTGTTCTTGATAAATGGTTTCCATCTTGGAAATTGTGTTCCATGTGCCTGTGAGCCCTTTTGAGTGCG
Organism: Ambrosia artemisiifolia; assembly: GCA_032199755.1. Classification (NCBI taxonomy): domain Eukaryota; kingdom Viridiplantae; phylum Streptophyta; class Magnoliopsida; order Asterales; family Asteraceae; genus Ambrosia; species Ambrosia artemisiifolia. The sequence continues at coordinate 2,863,412 of CM063529.1, read as the reverse complement.
GTAAAATTGGTCGAGTTCGTGGCGTCTCGTGAAGTGCACCAATGAATCTTCTCCATGGTGCTTTAGGTTCAACTTTGAATCTCAACCACCATCTGGTTAATAAGGCCACATTAGCATCTCGTGAAGGAGTCAAACCGAGGCCCCCAACTTGTTTTGGCGTTGTGATTTTGTTCCAGCTTACCCAACATGTTTTCTTGATTTCCGAATCTCCTCCTCAAAAAAGGCTCTTCTTTTTGCTTTCAGAATGTCAAGGGTTTTAATAGGTGCTTTGAATATGGAGATGTAGTAAGTTGGGAGTGTCTCGAGCACCGCTTTGAGTAATGTTAGACGACCCCCACTAGATAAAGTATGGAGCTTCCAACCTGAGAGCCGTTTTTCAAAAGTATCTAAAACAAGGTCCCAGCTAGCAATACAATTCATGTTAGCCACAACGGGTAGACCAAGATTTAGAAAGGGAAGTGTACCATGATTGCAGCCAATTTGGGAAGCTCGATTGTTAACTTCGTCTAACCCCGTACATGAGCTTTACTACCAAGACCTTTACTACCACATGACCTTTACCATCACATGACCAAAATCATTCCAATTCTAAAACAAACAGTTTAGACAACACAACAAATTTTGTTTTCCTTATTCACCTTAGAAAGCAACAACTTACCTTCATCCCTGATGAACTTGAATTTACATGTATGACCATCAGTTCCTAATTTAATGAACTTCTTATGGAAATAGTTTCTAATTTTCCCTCATTTGATTAACTTCTCTTATCTAATAAATTATTGAATGTAAATGAAATTATTTAATTTAATATGTAAATAATATTACTAGTAATACCCAAATATAACAAAGTGTATTATCTTATTTAAATACTTGAGTATATAATGACTAAATATTAAGAAGAACAATAATAGTAGTAATAATAACATATATAAACAGTGTTTAAGGTTTGACAAGTGAGATTGCGCTCTCCAAAAGAGCCTCAGTGACACCCACCACATCGCATAGATTATTTAAATACATAAGTATATAAGGTGTGGATCATGCGAAAACTAACTTTATGGATCATGCGAAAACTAACTTTAGCAAGAGAACTTGAGAACGAGAGTGAACATAAATGAAAAAACCAATAAAAACCCCACCTCCACCCCCTAAAACCGTAAACCCACCCACCCTCACTCGCCAAAAACCTAAACCACACCCCCATGAGATGTATATGTACATCTAAACCCTCACCCCATCCTCCTAAAAACCTAAACCTAACCCCCCCTCCCACCACACCTAAAAACTAAACCGTAAAGCAAAATCCCTCCAAAAAAAAAACCTAATTATAATTGTGAAATGCACATGTGCATGTAGTACATGTTTGTACATGTAATAAAAACGGTTCGAAATCCTAAATCATATCATCATTTCAAGTAAGTTTATTCATGTTTGTTGTTGTACACGTCTTTTATTTTCAATTTATGTTATAATATGCATGACTAAACTGTTGACGAGTTCGAGTATTTTGTATCTCATTTCGCATTTATTTAATGGTCATTGAATATAATTTTTGCTTCGTTATATCTCACATCGCGTCCATTTATTGATCAATTAATTATGGTAATTGACAATTTACAATTTATTCAAAATTGTACTCTAATAGTGAAATGTACATGTATGTATATATCAAACAGTGAAATGCATATGTGCATAGACATGATGTAATACAAGCCATATTTTTATTTTATTATTTTTATGAAAGATTAACACTAGATAAACATTTTGGTGTTTTTACTTTTTTTAGGTTATATAAATTTTTATTTTTTTTGGTTGAGGGATTTTTGTGTTCACACTTGGTTCTCGAGTTCTCTCCCTAAATGGTGGTTCTCAAATGATCCAAATCATAAGTATATAATTACTAAATAATTACGTAATAATAAGTATAATAATATTAATAACACTCAAATATAACTAGTATTTAAGGCATGTTGAGTTAGATTACTTTTTAAAAAAGACTCTTGATAACAGTGAGCACATCACGCGGGCCAACCCACAGGTTGTGTATATACATCAATTAAAAAGATAGTTTAATGATATTCGTTGCAATCAAACAAAGTATAATATCTCAAGACAACATGGTAATTTCAAGAAAAAAATTAAAATGCCTAATACAACTTTTAAAATTTATATGAACAAGTGTATTTTATGTAATAGTTTATAATTTTCTATCATTTAATTTTAGCTCCTACGTACCAAAAACCGTATATATGATGATTATTGATCGTTGTCACCGGAACCCTATTCCGGAGACTATCCAACATCGGATTACAATGCTTTGCGTCACAAATCTTCCAGAGGGATGTAGTGGGACGGATTTGACTGAACAAGTGCATTCGTTCGGTCAGATTTTTGATTTGTACATCGCAAGAAAGAGAGACAAAGGAGGTAATAGATTCGGATTTATTTCTATGCTAGACGTGAAAGACAAAGGTGATTTGCTCAAGAGTTACGTAGTATACGGATGGGAGAATACAAGTTATGGTTTAACATTGCTAGATTCATCCTAGAAGATGGAGAGATTGATAGTCATCAAAATGAGAATCCAAAACAGCCGTCTTATGTTGCGAGTAGTAACAGACCAGATAGTAAGGTTAATGCGTTCTCCTCGTTGCATGGTAGAGCGCTACTGGCAAGAATGGTGGATCTCCAAGCGTTGAAAAACATCAAAGGTATTTTACAGGACTTATGCCCGGGACTCGGTAAAATTCAATACTTGGAAGGGTTGGATGTTCTTATTTCTTTTGAAGATCTGGAAACGGCGAAGGTAGTCAGAGAGGCTTCTAAACTGGTTACGGATAAGTTCGCCATGATTACTACCTGGGTTGGTCAAGCTTTAGGCTTCAAGAGATTGGCTTGGTTGAAAGTTAAGGGGGTCCCTCTACATTTACTTACTAACCAGCTCTTTGACGCCGTGGGCGGATTGTTTGGCAAGGTGATTGACAAAGCAAAAAAAGGAGATTCAGAACAAGACCTTTCATATGAATACATTGGCGTTTTAGTGGGAGATGGTAAGCGTGTGGCAGAAGAGGTGGTACATAATTGGAAGGAACGTAAATTCCGGGTTTGGGTAGCGGAAGAAATAGGCGAGTGGATTCCGGACTTCTTGGATGAGAGTACACAAAAGAATGTCCATACATCGGAGTCAGAAGAAGACGAGACGTCGGATGAACAATCAACGGAAAACGGTTCGGAAGAGGAAGACGAGGTCACCGGAGAAGTCAACATGAACGTTGACCAGTTTAATTTGGAAACGGTTCAAGAAGTTAATGAGGGGGTTGACGACACCCAATCATTGCCAAATAATTAGAAGGCTGAATTTTTGGAAGGCAATGATTGTGTCTTTACTCCTGCTGTTGACTTTGAATTTGAAGAGGTTCTAGAAGAAGGGGATCTGCAAACAGCTTCTAAGGTGAATAAGAGGAAAAAGTTTAAAAAAAATGAAATGGGCCGGCCCAGCAATGGTTATGTTAGCAGCTAAGAAAGCTTAAAAAAATACTAAAAAGTCCAAGAATGAGGATGGGGATTTGTTTGGTTTGGATAAGTTATTGGGCCTTAATGAAAAAGATGGGGTTTATGAAGGTGAGGCCCAGGAGATTATTTCACACGAAGGTGGGTTTCATCCACTGGACCTTAACAAACGGCCTGTTACCAATGTGGATGGTGAACATATAGATTTTGATGCTGGTTCACACGTCGATCACCAATTTTCTAAACAATTACAAGCTGAGGAAGTAGCCGCTACAGTTGCCCTGTGAGAGAAGCTAGGTGCCGACTTGGGCAAGTGCAAAGCCTTAATGAAAGATTCGATTACACATGAAGGGTTACAAAGGGGTAAGTCATGAATTGTCTTTCAACTAGCATCCGTGGTGTTGGGGTTTGTGGGAAATCGGGTTGGATAAAGAGGCTTAAAAACGAATCCGGGATTTCTTTCATTGGGTTACAAGAAACAATGGCTAGTAACATTCAAGCTGGAGTGACTTCAAACTACTGGGGAGGTTTAGGTTTTGAGTATGAGTTTGCTGATGCTATCGGTAACTCAGGCGTTTTGGTGAGCTTTTGGGATCCTAAAGTTTTCTCTAAAGATTCGGTGACTAAAGATATCAATTTCCTTCATGTGTCGGGTGTGGTTTTAGATAGGTCTATTCAGGTTAACATCATCAATGTGTATGTGCCGCAAACAAATGTTGATAAACGAATCCCTTGGGTTAGACTCAATCATGTTATTCAATCGGGTCAAGGATGGTGGATAGTTTCTGGGGATTTCAATTCAGTCCGTGACAGAGATGAAAGGGAAAATTCGGCTTTTGATTCGGCGTGTGCCCGAAAGTTTAATGATTTCATCGATGAAGCCGGGTTGAGAGAATATAACTTCAAATGGATGAGATACACGTACATGGTTAATAGAAGGGGCGTGTGCAAGTGGAGTAGAATCGATAGAATATTTGTTTGTGACAATGTATTCAATAAATGGCCTAATGCGTGTGTTAGAGCGCTTAACAGAGATCTATCGGATCATTCCCCATTGGTTTTATCGTTGATTGACACGAATTTTGGGCCAAAACCTTTTTAGCTGTTTGACTCGTGGCTCGGCCGGCCTGGTTGTGTGGAGGTGATCCAGTTGGTCTTGGAGAGTTGGGCTAGTGATGGGCGGAAGACATTAATCTTCATAACAAATTGAAGCGACTTAGGACTTGTCTAAAGTATTGGTTCAAGGTGTATAGTCTTAAAGAAATGGAAGAGGAGTCCCGATTACGTAAAGAAAAAGACGAATTTGAGATCCAAATGGAGATAGATGAGGTGGATGAATCGGCTCTTTGGGTGTGGTTAGAGTGCAAGAAAGCCTTAGAAGAAATAGAGCTCCACAAAGCTCGGGATATTCGTAAAAAATCCCGGGTGAAGTGGGCCTCACTTGGTGACGAAAATTCCATTTTTTTAATTGCATGGTTAACGGTAGAAAAGCTAGAAACTTTATTCCGGGAATTACGATTGATGGTGTTTAGATTGAAAAACCTTCCTTGATGAAAAGAGAGATTATGAGATTTTTTAGAAACCTTTTAAAGAGCAGATTCATTCTCGGCCACTGTTGGAATGTGTGGGATTAAAAATATTGTTGAACAAGATGGTGAGTCCTTGATTGCTCCTTTTTCTTAACAAGAAATTAAAGAGGCGGTGTTTGGGTGTGGTTCGAATAAAGTGCCAGGGCCCGATGGGTTCAATTTTCGGTTTGTTAAGCGGTTCTGGAATTTTCTTGAGGAGGATTTCTATCAAATGATGAACAACTTTCATGGGTCGGGAGTTATTAATGAAGGTTGCAAGTCGTCTTTTATTAATTTGATTCCCAAAGTCAAAACTCCTTTGGGTCTCAAAGATTATAGGCCTATTACCCTTATTAGGATGATTAGTAAAATAATTTCGAAAATCCTTGCTAATGGTTTTTTATTATTTCCGACTCACAATCGGCTTTTCTTTCGGATCGATTTATTCTTGAGGGTCCTCTTGTGGTTAACGAGGTGGTGGAGTGGCTGAAACGAAGAAATAGGAAAGCTTTTATGTTAAAAATTGACTTCGAGAAGGCCTATGACAATGTCAACTAGAACTTCTTGTTAGCTATTATGTCCCAAATGGGTTTTCCTTCTTTGTGGTGTGTGTGGATTAAAGGCATCCTCGAGTCATCCAGAGCTGCTGTTCTTGTTAATGGTTCTCCAACATTTGATTTTAAATGTGAAAAAGGCCTCCGACAAGGTGATCCTCTTTCACCTTTTTTATTCCTTATTGTGATGGAATCGCTTTCTTGGTTATTGGATAAAGCTAAGGAGATTAGGGTATTTAAAGGTGTTAATGCGTCGGAGCCCAATACGGTTATTTCTCATCTCTTCTATGCGGATGATGCTCTTATTTTGGGAGAATGGTCTCGGGAGAATATTCAAAGTATTGCCAGGATTCTTCGGATTTTCTACCTCTGTTCGGGCCTCCGGATTTATCTTCACAAGTCTAATTTATTCGGGGCTGGCGTTAATGACTTGGAAATTGATGAAATGATGGAGGTTTTGGGTTGTAGAAGAGGGGGCCGGAATTCCTTTTGCTTATATAGGAATCCAAGTTGGTGCTAGGATGACCCGGATTAACAATTGGAGTCTGGTCATTAATGTTATAAAGACTCGCCTTGCATCTTGGAAAGCAAGAAATTTATCTATTGGTGGCCGGTTAATCCTCATTAAATCGGTTCTAGTCTTCAGATTTACTATCCTTCGCTTTACAAAGCTCCAAAGGGGGTGTTGGATACTATAGAATCTATCATGAGGCATATCTGGTGGGAGGGTTCTAGTGAAGAGAAGAAGATTCCTTGGGTGGCTTGGGATATTATTTCTAATCAGAAAAATAAAGGTGGTTTGGCGGTGCCAAAACTTCAAGATGTTAATGAAGTGCTTCTACTAAAGTGGTCGTGGAAATTCAAAAATGAAGGTAATAGTTTGTGGAAAAAAGTTATTTTGGGTTGCCACGGTTCGAGTCGACCGTGGGCAATGTTACCTTTTAGCGCCTCGGCTAGTGGGTGTTGGAAACAAATGGTCAAAGTGGGTGAACAAAAGCTCCCAAATGGTGCGACTTTTAATTATTATTTTATTGGTTCTTTAGGCGACGGCTCTACGTTTAATTTTGGGGGGACATTTGGCTTGGAGAAGAATCTCTTCGGATTAGATATCCTCATTTATTTAAGCTTGAAAGAAACAAATGGGTCAAGGTTTCTGAGAGAATTCACTGTATAAACAGTGTCAAGACCTTGTCTTGGGATTGGAGGACAGAACCATCGACCTACTTGGAGCTGACCAAATTATTTCAACTTCTTGGGGACATTCATGAGTTGAATTGGCAAGGTGGTCTTGATGTGTGGAGGTGGAAGGCTGACAAAAAAGGTTTGTTCACAGTGGCTTCAGCAAAACGAGTTATTTCCGGACATGTTTTAGATGATAATAGCCTGAAGATTAAATGGAAGTGTTGGGTCCCCCTAAAATGCAAGATTATGGTGTGGAGCGCTGCTCGCAACAGGCTGCCAACCACATCCGAGCTTCTGAAACGGGGTGTTAGTCTGCAGCAACCGTCATGTGTGTTCTGTCATTCGGTTCAGGAGACGACCATTCACATTTTCCGAGGTTGTATGTTCGCAAATGAGGTGTGGAGTAGAATGGAAGCGTGATGCCACTTATCTCCTTCGTTTGTTTTCGACGTGCAAGATATCCTTCATATGGCGGAAAGTAACTCCCTTTCGAAGAATGCGAGACATATTTTCCGCCGTATTGTTTATACCACTATGTGGGTCTTGTGGAATGAGCGTAATGCTCGTATTTTCACAAACAAGCACCGAAGACCTGTAGAGATAGTTCAGATTGTGAAGTCGACGTCGTATTTTTGGATTCGAAATACGTCTAGATGGAAAGACATAGAGTGGTATAATTGGTGTAATTACCCGTTGGATTTGATGTAATGTTGTTTGTTGGCCCGGGGGTCCTTGCTTTGAGGACCGCCTGTGGTGTTTGAATGAAGTTTTCCTTTAAAAAAAATTGCTATCATTTAATGAACTTCTATTATTTAATACATTATTTAATGTACATGAAATTATTTATTTTACTACATTAATAATAACAATAATAATAATACCCAAATATAATCAAATATTTTCTTTATGAAAAACCTAAAATACAATTACCAAATATTAATTATAACACTAATAACAATAACAACAACAACAACAACAATAGTAGTAATAATAACCAAATATCAACAGGGTATAAGGCATGACGGGCTAGATTACTTTCTCTCCAAAGAGCTTTAGTGATACCTAGCACACCGCGTAGATTAATTAAATACATAAGTTATAATATTAATAATAATACACAAATAAAATTAGTGTTCAAGGTATGTTTGGTTAGATTTCGCTCACAAAAAGAATCTCGACAGGCCAACTCACTAGTTATATATATATATACACACACACAAACAATTACTAAATACTTTGCAATAGAATCTTTAATGGTTCTGTTAAAGTTGACGGACTACATAACACATGCTTGGAAAAGGTGGCTACCTCTGGCTTCACATATTATTCATACTATATTTATCAAGTTCAGTACGTGAGTGTAAGGCAACTATTGCAATAAGTACAAGTTAAAGAAGCATCACGTACTTGCAGAGTTTGTTGTTTGACACGTTCTTGGACGCGTGGCTCCTTTTCTCTCTTTCTCCTGGATACACGCAAACCCATTCTCATCGCATCTCATTTCATTAAAGAGAAACCATCTCGAGAGATAGGGGGCACAAATTCAAGTAATAGAGAATCGGTGGATTCATTGTTATCACCATGTCTTCATCCGTCAACCAATCGGAGATTTTGAGAACAATAGAGAGGAACTTCATCCTTAATCGGTGGAGAGGAACTTCGTCGCCATTTCCTACATATTTTCATCTTTAATCCCATCTCTTTTAATCGCTATGAGTTTTGGGTTTTTCAATCACATTTTGAATTTGATAGGATTTTCACTTCTACTATTTTTTTTTTAGTTACTCTGGGAATCTCAGTTACGTTTTCACTAATGAAAATGTGACCCAAACTCATCACGTGCATGGTTGATCAAGTCAGTCATAATAGCCGTTAGTCCTCATGCAGAAGTTTAGCATTTTCAGTTAGTTGTTATTTCTTTGAATAAGTTCAGTAGTTTGTTCTATTTTCCTGGAAGTTTACGTTAGTCTTTTTCCTATATAAAGCATTGTAATTGTGATGGTAGATCATCACTTTCAATTTCACAAGTTTAATAAAATCATTGAGAGACTTCGGCTATATTTATTGTTTCTTTCATAAGTATTCTGAAACCATCAGTGGTATCAGAGCTTGTGTTCTACACCTACTACATCTCTCAATTATCTCTCTTGTTAACCTATGGCCGATCAAACTAGTACACTACCTACTGCACCTACACCTATTCCCATATTTAAAGGTGAAGGTTATGATCATTGGAGTATTAGGATGAAGACCATCCTCAAGTCCAGGGACTTGTGGGATCTTGTTGAAGTTGGGGTCAATCATGCTGAAACTGATGCTGGAAAGATAAGAAGTCTGAAGAAACGAGATGCTCATGCAATGGCTTTGATTCAACAGGCTGTTCATGACCATCTCTTCTCTAGAATCGCTTCCGCAGACTCAGCAAAGGAGAGCTGGGAAATTCTGAAAATGGAGTACCAAGGAGATACTCAAGTAAAAGCAATTAAGCTACAAGGTCTGAGAAGAGACTTTGAAAATCTGATCATGAAAGAAGATGAAAATGTGGGAGATTATTTCTCACGTGTAATGGCAATTTTCAGTCAAAAAAGGTCCTATGGTGAAACTGTTTCTGATCAAGCCATTGTTGAGAAGATACTTAGGAGTCTGTCTTCTAAGTTTGATTATGTTGTGCCCTCAATTGAGGTCTCTCTTGATCTCTCAAATCTGACTCTAGTGAAGCTCATGGGATCACTACAATCCCAAGAGGAGAGACTCAACAGCAGATTGGGTATTAAAAAGGAAAAGACTGAAGAGCATGCATTGATGCATGACACACGGACCCCGTTTAGTACAAGCTCAAAAGGAAGAGGAAGGAGCAGTTCAAGGGGACGTGGAAGAGGAAACTTTTTTGACAAATCCAAAGTGCCTCAATGCAATGTGTGCAAGAAGTTTGGTCACATTGCAAAAGACTGCTGGTACAACAATGATGAAGCTCATGTGAACCTGACTGAAGAAATCATTGAGAAAGAAGATACATCTGAAGAACCTCACCTGTTTATGGCCATGATAACACAAGTAAGTGAATCGAACAATTTGTGGTTTATTGACTCTGGATGCTCAAATCATATGACAGGATCACGAGAGAGTTTTACCTATCTGGATGAAAGCTTCAAGCTTGATGTCCAATTAGGTAACAAAAAGACTCTAAAAGTTGAAGGGAGAGGTACAGTTAGGATCTCAACTGGATCCTCTCAACACAAACTCCTTAGTGATGTTTATTATGCTCCTACACTTGAGTATAACCTACTCAGTGTAGGACAGATGATGAAGAAGGGGTACACTCTCGTGTTTGATGATGGAAAATGCACTATCAAGAAGAGAAATGCTGAAGTAATGGAAGTCAAGGTGTCATCAAACAATCTGTTCCTTCTTGATGCCACAAAGTCTCAATCAACCAAGAATACTACATCTGTTACTAACCTGTGGCACCAAAGGTATGGCCATCTAAATTTCAGCAGTCTCAAAGCTATATATGATAAACAAATGGCACTAGGCATACCTAAAATGAAAGGCTCAGAAGTATGTGAAGGCTGCATCATGGGAAAACAAACCAGGCAGTCCTTCACATCTCATTCATGGAGAGCTACCAAGAAATTGGAGCTCATCCATATGGACTTGTGTGGGCCTATGCAGGTTCCCAGTCTGGGCAAAAGCTATTATTATTATCTTCTCATTGATGATTTCACAAGAGTATGTTGGGTCTATTTCTTGACTAATAAATATGAGGCCTTTGATAAGTTTAAAATATTTAAGGCTCTTGTAGAAAAGCAGGGTGAACATGTGATCCAAGTGATCAGATCTGATAGAGGGGGTGAATTCACCTCAAGGGAATTCAACTCCTTTTTGTGATCATGAAGGAATAAGGAGAGAGTTCACACCTCCTCACACACCTCAGCACAATGGTGTGGTGGAGAGAAAAAATAGAACAATAATGGGCATGACTAGAAGTATGTTGAAGGATAAGAGCTTACCCAATTTTCTGTGGGCTGAGGGTGTAGCTACAGCAGTGTACATCCTGAACAGATCTCCTACAACAGCTCTTGAAGACAAAACTTCCTATGAACTGTGGCATAACAAAAAACCAGATGTGTCTTACCTAAGAACATTTGGGTGCATTGGATATGGTCACTCATATGCACAGGGCAGAAGGAAGTTAGATAATAGAGCTAACAAGATGGTGTTCCTTGGGTACACTATTCAGGGCACTGGGTACAGGCTCTACAATCCTGATACAAAGAAGTTTGAGACCAGGCCTAAGGATGAAGTTACAATTATTGAAGATGCAAAATGGGACTGGGAAGCAACATTCAAGTCAAAGTCAGAATCATATGACAGAATGTATGTTGACCCATTTCCAGTTGAAGATGCTGATGACACAACTGAGGCTCTTGTCCCTGAAACTGCTGATGGTACTGATGATGCAGAACCTCACACTCCAGTTTCAAATGCTCAATCAAACAGTGTTGATCCAGGGTCCAGTTCATCCAGCTCTGCAGGGCCTGGTAGAACCAGAACATTGGAAGATTTGTATGCTTCAACTCAGGTTGTAAATGAAGCTCATTGTGATTACATGAATATGCATTTTGCTCTTAGTATTGCAGATCCTACACACTTTAGTGAAGCATCACAAAGGCAGGAATGGTTGGATGCTATGAAGGAGGAACTAAACTCCATAGAAAAGAATGGAACATGGCAACTTGTGCATTTACCTGCCGGAAAGAATACTGTTGGTCTCAAATGGCTGTTCAAGATAAAACTTGGACCTGATGGAAAGGTGTTAAGATACAAGGCACGTTTGGTTGCAAAAGGTTACTCTCAAAAGAAGGGCATTGATTTTGAAGAGACATTTGCCCCAGTTGCTAGATTTGAAACTATTAGACTTGTGCTAGCAGTTGCAGGTTACAATGGTTGGCCTGTGCATCAGCTTGATGTCAAGTCAGCTTTTTTAAATGGTGATCTAGTAGAAGATATCTAAGTTGAGCAGCCAGAGGGGTATCAAGTGAAAGGATCAGAAGGTAAGGTGTACAAGTTGAAGAAGGCTCTTTATGGATTAAAGCAGGCACCAAGAGCATGGTACTCTAAGATTGATGGTTACTTTAGTGATCATGGGTTCAAAAGAAGCCTTAATGAGCCTACACTCTATGTTAAACAAGCTAAGTCAAATGATATTATTTATGTGTGTCTCTATGTAGATGATATCATTTGCACTAGCTCTTGTGAACAGCTCATTAAGGAGTTCAAGGAAGGAATGAAAGAAATGTTTGAAATGACTGATATGGGTCTGCTTCAGTATTTTTTGGGGGCTTGAAGTAAAGCAAACTGCAGCTGGTATTTTTGGTAATCAAGAAAGATATGCTGTCAATTTATTGAAGAAGTTTGGTATGAAAGACTGTAAACCAGAGAGCATTCCAATGTGTCCTCAAGAGAAGTATGTTGTGAATGATGGTGAACTAAAGGTCAATGAAGCTGAGTACAGAAGTTTGATAGGTGGACTAATTTATCTCACTCACACTAGGCCAGACTTGTCATTCTCTGTGGGTATTTTATCAAGATTCATGCAGTCTCCTTCTAAAAGACACTCTGGTGCAGCTAGAAAGGTGCTAAGGTACATCTCTGGAACAATCAGTCTTGGCTTGTGGTATAGAAGGGGTAGTATGGATCAGCTGAATGGGTATACAGATAGTGATTGGGCAGGAAGTGTTGATGACAGAAAGAGTATTTCAGCTATTGTTTTCTTGCTAGCAAATGGTGCAGTCTCTTGGATGTCAAAGAAGCAGTCTACAGTAGCTTTATCTAGCATTGAAGCTGAGTATATATCAGCTACAAGTGCAACATGTCAGGCTATTTGGCTTAGAAGACTGTTAGCTGATCTCAATGTTGCTCAAGTTGGTGCTACTCTCATTCAGTGTGATAGTAAATCAGATATTGATCTCTCAAAGAATCCTGTGTTAAACAACAAGACCAAGCATATTGAACTCAAGCATCATTTTATTCGTGACATGGTGGCACAAGATCAAGTCAAATTGGAGTACTGCAGTACAGATGATCAGTGGGCTGACTTACTTACTAAACCTTTATCAAAAGAGAAGTTCACTTATTTCAGGCACATGATTGGAGTCCAGGAGTTTGGATCAAGAGGGGGTAATGAAAGTGTGACCCAAACTCATCACGTGCGTGGTTGATCAAGTCAGTCATAATAGCCGTTAGTCCTCATGCAGAAGTTTAGCATTTTCAGTTAGTTGTTATTTCTTTGAATAAGTTCAGTAGTTTGTTCTATTTTCCTGGAAGTTTACGTTAGTCTTTTTCCTATATAAAGCATTGTAATTGTGATGGTAGATCATCACTTTCAATTTCACAAGTTTAATAAAATCATTGAGAGACTTCGGCTATATTTATTGTTTCTTTCATAAGTATTCTGAAACCATCATTCACTGCATGATGATAAATCGACCGAAGAACAAAAAGAACTAACTCACCGAGGTTGTCGGCAGGCAAGGTAATCGAGGTCAATCTTACATTGTAGGTCTGTATCCGTTCACTTTACCAATAGATTCCGATATTATGTTTTTTTTCTCAAAAAAAATTGGAAAAATGGAATTTATTTTTGTTTCTATATAGAACTACCAAGAGGGTTGCCGTTGGTGCCGGTGGTGGTGTCAGGGAGAGTTACAATGGATGCTTTTCACTTTATCTTGCTTATAACATCTTGGGTTTGTGTTTGTTTGATTGCACCTATGTTGTAGCTATTATGCAAGCATCTTTTTACTGAATCGACTATCTATGATGCTTCTATATATGTTTCTTTGCAGCCATTTAAACTGATTAATGGCTTGTGTAACGTTCATGATTTTTACAATAATTTAATTACAACTTTAGGGCCTAAAGTGATAATAATCCTAAGTTAAATACCAATATAAATTTTAAATGTAAATATACACGTTGTTTAGATTACTAATTACTAAAAAAAAAAACTATATATAATAATAAAAACACAATTCTATTTGTCTATCAATTAGAAATTAAAATATGTAATTCATTAAAACAAACGTATTTTTGTCAATATAAAATCAAAATCCAAACTATGCATATAGCAATATCTATATCATACTCCTAATAATTACTTTTCTATTTTTATTCTTTTTCGATAAAAGCCGTTAACGGCCACTCCACAATTCATTCGATCAATTAAGTATGATGAGGTTACCTACCAATTCATCATATACATATACAAATCCTCATATGGATAAGTTTATTCAATTATATATTTTTTTAAGATTTGTGGTATCAACTCACGGTTACATGAATTCATTCTTTATATCCTTATCTCGTTTTATATGAAATTCTAAAATCACCAACTAAATTAAATAAAATGGTTTTAGTGATAATTATCAAACAATTGTTTTATTCAAACTTTCTTAACTTATTCCTACTCAAATACAACTCTAATTCCTACCCTATATATACCAAAGCCATCTTAACCATTCCTTGTATCTTCTCCAATTAAAAACATTCTTTTCATCTCTCAAATACTAAAATTTCCAACCATCATTCATCTCCTAGCTAGTTTCAAGTTTTCCAAGTAAGTACTTTAAGTATTGTTATATCGTTTCTTTTTAACGTTTTTTTTTCCATCACTTATTCCCTATTAAAATTAGCTTGATTATGCTTTTAAAACCTGTAACATAATATTTATAAAACTATTTTAACTTATTTTGAACAGAAACAATTTTTAACATATTCAAAGGTGCACATAAGTGCAACCCCTGATTTGGACAGCTTACAAAACCGAACTTAAAACCACCATAACTCAAATTTTACAACACTTTTTAAAGCAAAATTAGATTCCACGATCAAGATCGTCGAATTCTCATTTCAATGGTATATTATATGATGCAAAACTCATCCGTTTTGACCCTCAACGAGCCCAAACAAAACAGGGGTTCAAATCTGGACGAGCTGTTTTGTTTCACGTTTTTGACCTATTTCTAAGGCTCAAACGAAAAACTTTTCTAAACGAAAGTTGTTCAAAATACTTTGATTTAGCATACTGTAAATTTTCAGAATTTTCGGAAGTCGTTTGTCCAAATCGTAATCTTAACAAATCTAATATATCTAACACTCCACCTATTATAATTTCGATTATCCTAATCGTATAAGAACTACAGACCCTTAATATGACCCTAAAACAACACTTATTATTTTTAGGGCATTATTACTAATCGTTTGCACGCTCAAGAACACGCACGAACTCATTAAGCACCTAAGGTGAGTTTACATATCCCCACTCTTTTACAGTTTTTCAATGCTTTTCGGGGTGAAACATGTTAAACTTTATTCTTTAAACTTATGCAATTCAACTATGTGTCTTGTGTGATTCTTTGTGCTATGTGTCTTAAACTTGCTAAGTAAACTCAACTAATACTTGCATAATCATTAACTTTGATCAAGCCAACGGTAACAACGATAGATCTATTGGATTGACAATCCCACCTAGATTCGTTGACCATGTCTATGGGGAGCGCGGGTGATTGGAACTGCAACTTAAACTTAGGTGAACCATGTCTATGGGATGGACCTTTACACTTTGTAAACATAGGGTTGATTATGCCCCAGTTTGCTGTAGTTTTGTTTTCACATGTATGCCCTAGATGTTACATATTGGCACAGAATTGTATGCTTACATTTTTTTTATACTATACTGCGTTTTGACATAAACTTATGTACTCTCACCAACTTTATAGTTGACCCCCCTCCATTTTCCAAACTTAACATGTTTCAGGTGTTCAGTTGCTTGGAAGTTAACATTACTTGTGGATCACATAGGAGCTGAAGCCTTAGATTCAATTAAATTAAACTTGTTATTGTTGTTTGAACCTATTTGATTTGTATGTAAATGTTTGTAATTTAATTTATTAATCTATCGAAACTTTATTTAGTTGCCATGAGCTATTGAACAATCGTCACTGCGTGGCACCCCGATGTTTCCGCCATCGGTTGGGGTGTTACAGCTTGAACTTACTGAAAGTGCATGATCATTTTAGAAGCCTAATGTTTAATCTTTAGGAAACTATTTGAAATGTTTTAGTTAATGGGATTGAATTTTTTTTCCAACGGCCTTTTATTAGTCTATACTTTAATAGTTAAATAACATTATTTTACAGATATATTATGGTTTTTGTATCATGTGTATCATATACGCCAAATCCTATAGGACTTGATAACATGGATGCAATAAAATTCATACGTTCTTACAATATATTGTATTCTTTGTTTGTTAATGGAGGTAGCATCATGCAACTTAAATGGTAAACAATGTAAGTTGGTTGATTTAATGATAATTAAATAAATATAACGTTAGATGTGAAATTTTGTTTTGAATATAGACAAAGTTGCTCAAATCTGGCTAGGTGTTACAACAAGGAAATAACTGATTTTGCTTTGATTTCCCTACAATGTACAACTGTACAACTACAACATTGCTCACGGTCGATGGAAGCATCAAGAATTAAGGCCAAGGATGAGAAAAACCTGCTCTTTGGTAAGAAACCCATCATTATTTTTGGCTTCAAGGTAAAATCCACTCAAGTACACTAGAATCATATGTTGAGAACTATCTTTTTCTTTTTTGTTTCTTTCAAGTTCTCTAATTTTAATTTCCTGTTGTACATTTAGGAACCCATAAGAGATCTCATGGGGCGCAGCTGGACCCGACTTTGTGGCTGAGTCCACTAGAGTCTTCACGGACAAGAACAAGGCTACTGCCCACTTAAAGGTCTGATTGGATTTTTGCGTTTTGTATTGTTGGTTGAAATAAGTTGTGTTTATATGTAGGATAACATGATGATTAAGGTGCATTGCTTGAATTTGTGGTTGTGGTGTCATTAACCTTCAACTTTCCCGACAAGACTTTTTAAGATCTATCAAAATCATATGGACCCGAACAAAAATGACACATTCATATTTGAATCAATTTCTATGATCTTGATCGCTGTTTTGGGAACACGTGAAGTGGAGGTTAAACATCTCATGAATCAAGTTGTACAATAAGCAAAAAGTGGTAGTAAAAGTAGCACAACAATAATTTATTGTTATCAAATTCTTTATGAATTAATTTGCTTGTTAAACTAATGTCACTGTTTATATTGTTTTTTCACTAGCACTTTGATATTTAGCACTTTGTGTTATGACCTGCATTACTACGCAGATTTATTAGTCTAATTTAAACATCAAATGTAAATTCTATTTTATGTACAACTAGCATCAACATCTATACATATAGAGTTTCAAACTTTTGGATAAGTACAGGGAGCAAGCGGTTCACTGCAAGGAGTTGCCCGGGTTTAAGTACCAACATGACTGGGTTCGGGACATTCTTTGGGACATGTTAAGAAGAGCGAGGATATCAGCCAAGAAGGAGGCTCTTGTGAACTTTCTAACAGACCTCGCGGAAGGGAGATCTACCTTGCGACCAGCAGATTTGCATGTCTTTGGGTGGACGGGGGCAAAACACGCTTGTGTTGACTAAACATGTCTATCCCCTCTAACTGGATTGAGAGACAATGGGTTTGTAGCAGGGCATGTGGTTCGAAAGGCAGAGACGAAGAAAGTGAAAAAACATGCTAAAGCCTGTGAAGATAACCAACACGCCTTCACCCCTGGCTTTTGATACCTTTGGGTCTTTGGCACCGGAAGCTATCTGTTTTTTGACCAGGGTCCAACGGGTTGTACATAGTAATGTATTGACTTTGTGGGGTAAGAGTTTGTTTTCAGTAGACTATGGTTCGTCATACAGAAAGGGGTAGCGGCGCAACTTGTTGCCCGTCTGCCTGCTATCTTGATGTAAATTTTGTTTTTATGGAATGAAATTGCCTATTTATATTTAAAAAAAATCTTTATTGAACAGATGCATCAAATGGGTCAACAACATTGTTCTAATGTTTTATTAAATGGGTCAAACGTGTAGCCTTATGACGTGGGTCAGACGATTCCTTTTGAATAAGGACGATTGGCCACTCATTTTTTACCAAGTTGACTAAACGTATAACATCCCCTCCGCGTAGCGCGGGTACGATTACTAGTTCTTATCAAAGCATAGAAAGATGTGTATCGAGTCATTGCACCACCACCGTCTGACAGCGCTACAACAATCCGCATGGTAAGAGAGAGAAAGAGAGAGAGAGAGAGAGTAGAGTAGAGTAAACTAGAGTAGAGTAGAGTAGAGTAGAGTAGAGTGACAAGTGAGCCAAGTATGGCCTCCTCATTACTCCGATGACGAGAAACAGAGGTTGATGATGGTGGTGTCAATTGTGGTTTATACGGCCACAACTGAGGTAACGATGGTGGTGGTAAGGTTACGGCGAGGGTTAAGAGTAACAATGACGCAGACGATGACTTAAGGTTATAAAGGTGACACTGGCTGTGTTGGTAAAGAATAGGGGTGATGATGGGGGTTCCGACAAAGGGATGTAGTAGCTGATGATGATGTTACGGTGGTGATTTATTGTGATTGTCTATCAGTGTCTTCGAGTGTTGGAATGACATGAGAAAGTACATACTCCGCCATACTAACTTGTAACCGCAATACAACCTCCATCCATACAACTTCCATCCATGCAACCCCAACCTCAAACATCGTTGACCACCACCGTATGCCCTCCATTATGTCACTGTGGGCCAGTGACCGGAGGGTTACCACCATCACACAACCATCACGTTCACCATTTTATGCAGGTATTTTTGGCTACTGTCATAATCGGGGGTGAGAGAGGATGGTTTGTGGTGGTGGTGGTGGCTGGATTTCTAGAAAGAGAGGAGTTGTGTGCTGTGATGTTGCCAGATAACGCGGTGGTGGTTGTGATTAAAGAGCTAGATTTCTTATGAGTGAAAAATGTCTAAAATTCCAAAACTGGATTCTGATAATTAGACCAAATGTAATTTTGATATTTTTACAAGATATACTGAAACATAACTAACATTTTATAATATTTTCCAGTGCATTTATCACTCATCTATCTTTTTGTTTCACTTGATCATTTAATCTTAATTTATCCCCTATAATTTGGTGTCAACGTTATCCCATATATAAAAACGACATATATGATGGCTTCTTTTAGTGTTTGCCGTGTATATGTTTCAAGATTTAAACTTTAAGCCAGTGCTTATTGTAGGATCGACGAACGTGTCAACCGACAATCACGAGGGTTATATTCAAGTTGCGGAATCCCTTGAATGTGTTCTAATAACATAAACAAACTTGAAACTAAGATAAACGAGTAATTATCTCACACAAACGGGTCAAAAGATTAACGTTTTCTCATTAAAACAGAGCGTGAGTGTTACAATGATCAAACCAAGCAATCTCAGACCATGGGAGGGTGTTTGGAGAGTGTGTGTGGACAGAACTCATGATTAGGGTTGTGATTGGGCTTATTTATACCTCCCAGACACGTGCAGACCCCTGAAGGCGATTACGTAGCTATGCCCCCTACAGTTATAGGCGATTAGGGCCTAATCGCCTATAACCAATAGTGGATAGCATGTAATCGCATGAACATTGATAGCGATTAGGTGTAATCGCCTAACCCAATCCTGTAATCGCCTTCAGTACTAATCACACCCATAAACTCTTATAAACATCTCCAAACACCCCGAAACACGACAAAACATCCAATATACTAGCCTAGGGACATCATGCACTAACAGACTCCCCCTTGGACCAGGCTAGTATACTTACAGAGACATCAAAAGACAACGTTTATAACATCGCAAAACAACTTTACAGACTCGAAAAACAGAAAACAAACATAACATAACAAGAGCATCTTCAGTCTTCACTTTAGCTTGACATTGTCCTGATCCTTGTAAGTCTTTACCAGTCGCATCCAGCGTGAACTTTGTTGGCATAACAAAAGCGAATCACTCTCTGAAACTTCATTGCTTGATCTGTTTCGTCTGGTAAGTGCTGAATTGGATACAGGTACAACGTCTCCACATCTTTCTCCGAACAGTTGATAAGCCACACCGGGTCCCAAATTCTGATCTTCCTGCATGGTTTTGGTGAGTTGCTCAAGACTATAACTGCCTCAGTAGTAGCTGCATCATAGTGCCAATAGTAGAACTTTGAGGAGAAGTCTTGTTCAACTGGGACGATTGGAATCTTCGATACACACTTTGGTGGCTTGATCTTATGTTCCCAAAGGACTCTTCGTTATCGGATGAATCTTGTCTGTCTTGTAGGACTTTGGATACTGAGGTTCAAGTTTATCCCATCCCGACGCGCTTTCTCGTTTCAACTTGGTGTAGAAACCTTGAACAGTAGAGGTTTTCTCCTTATACAGAGGAAAATCAAGTCGAACCAAGTCACGAATATACCAGAAAAGAACTTTCTGAAAAGGTTCAAAGTACAATAGACCTTCCTGCCATTTAACTCCAAGCATCTTGGTGTGACTGACGTAAGCCCAGCTAATCACATTACCTGACATCTTCGACAGACGCTTCTTGAAGACAGACGCCCGCTCAGGATTTTTCTTCTTCTCTTCAGGTTTGAACCATTGAGGATATTTCTGCCTGATCTTGTTTTGTCTTTCTTTCACTTCATCAGGAACAAGAGCAGAATCAGTCTTTAGCTTTTCTTCAGCCTCATCTATCAACTCCTTAGAAATATTAGGAATTCCAGTGCCCAAATCAGCAATAACATACTCTAGAGTTGGCACACTGGTTCCTTCTTCTAAATCAACCTCATTGTTCTCTGGATGCATATCTGGTGGAGGACTTTGAGTTGCACCGAAAGATTCTCCGCGTGCGAAGCCGTACACCTTTTCCATATCTTCCGATGTCATCTCAGGAGTTATCTTGCCTTCTTCTAGGTCATACTCTGTAATAACAGGAGGAGGGAGTAAGTTGCCTTCATCATCATACGCGAAATAGCAGTTCAGAGGCTCTACAAACTCGACTGGAACTACGGATTTCTTCATTGAGTCCCGCAGTTGCTGAATCTTGTCTTTCACAGGCTCCCCCTTAGCAGAAGAACCTGCTTTGGGATCCTTGCTCTGTCTGTCATGATCTTTCTTCGTACGCCTAGACCCAGATCCAGCTGATGATCTGCCACTACCGTTGGCTCCAGGATCACCACCACCACCTTTACCAGAATCATCATCATCCGATTCATCCTCACTATCGTCCTCGTCATCATCTTCATCATTGTCATCTGACTCATCATCATCATCACCAGCACCAGCACTAGCACTAGCACCAGCTTCAGAACTTGTACCACCAGTGAGTCTAGGTTGAGTTCTAGCTAAGTCGTTCACCCTAGTCCTCAGTTTCGTGTTCTGCTTCTTGTATCGAGTGATTCTTTGCTCATTGTTGACATTAGCGAGCTGAAGTTGGTTGTACATTGATTCAACACCTGTAAGTCCCTCCAAAGTGCTTTGGTTTGACTGTATCAGCTGCTGGTGAGATTCCATGAGCTTCTATTCGATTCAATGATCTGCTGATTTGACAGTGTAAGCGCGTCGACAGTTGCTTGCAGCTCTTTTTTGGATTGAATTGTTTCACCGATCAGTTCTAGCATCGCCGTTTCATTTTCTTCAATAGTTGCATTCATGGTTCTTAACTCAGCCATCTCATGTGCTTGTGCAGCAACTATAGCAGTTAATTCGCTGACATTGCGCTCAAGTTGTTCATGCGATGCAGATGCTGAGGAAGAAGTCGACTAATCAGTAAATTTGGAAGCTGACGGTCTAGCATCATGTCTTAGCTTCCGAATCTTGTCACCTATTGGATTTGAAACAATCTGAGAGCTTGTCGCTGCTTCGGTAACGGAGACTTGCTCAGTGAAGATTACCGAAGTAGGCATTGACATGTTGACACTTGCAGGCATAGCTGCACTAGAAGATGTGGGAACTGAAGTCGTTGTTGCTGCTGTTGCTGTTGTGGTTGTTGTTGCTGCAGCCGGGGAAGACGGAGTTCCAAAAGTTTCTCGAAGATTGAGAGTAAATGAAATGGAGTTTAAAAACTTAAATGAAATTTTAATGAAAGAAAATTCTGAGCTTTCTAAAACTCTTGAGGAAATAAAGAAAGAATTCGCGCAAACAAAATCTGATTATGAAAAAGCCCAACATAAGCTAGATGGTTTTCAGTTTGCAAAGTTTGTGCTATGTAAAAATGATGTTGATCTTAAAAACCAGTCTCGGCAAGAAGAAAATCAAGGACTTGGTTACAATAAACGTTCTGTAAATAGACAGAAAGTGAAATTGAAACCAAAGGCCTTACCAGAGGCAAACACTGAGGATTCTAATAAAGAATCCCAGGAAACTGAGAAGCCTCAATCAGGTTCACATAGCTCTATTAAAAATCACATTTTGTGTGAACCTGAACCGGAAAAGAAGCATTTTCAGTTTCATCAAGGCACGGAAGGGCTGTACATGTTGGTGGGATCTGACAAATTGTTTTTTGATAAAGAGTTTCCTATTAAAAATGTTGATCAATCCTTAATTAAATATATTTTTGAGGAAATACCAGTAACTGAAGCTCAGATCAGAAAACTCGTTGATCAGAAGAAACATGTTGAACATAAACCCACCAAACATGTGAATCAAAAGTATCGGTCTGGTAAAAATCAAAAGGGTCCCATGATCAATGAACTTAAGCCCATCAAATCGAAAGGTACTGATTAGATGAGACATTCTCTTCAAAATCATCAAAGAAATTTTTCACCAAGATCATCTGATTATGATTCATATCCGAGTACCTCTCGATTTAGAAGCTCACAAGGGAGCTGTAGCCCTAGATTTTCTCAGGTTAGCTCGAGACAGTCACGGTATGAACCTCGGTACTATGAAGAGTGGAGGTCATGCTATGAATGTAACGAGGTTGGACACTCTATTGCTAATTGTCCCTATCTGAGAAAATTAAAGAGCAAAGCACTTACGTCCCCTAAATACAACAACCAAAGATACAAGTCACATGAACAACAAGTGCAGGTGACACCAAAGACTGTGAAAAAGAAACAAAAGGTTGTTGTTGTTGGTGGAAAGCCTAAAGCTGACCACGCATCAAGCTCAAAGGCCCAACCCAAGGTTGCAAAACCCAAGGGAGGCCAAAAAGCAGGTCTAAAGACTAACCAAATGTGACATCCGTCACTTTTCGTATTTAACATTTCGTATTAATTCTATGTACGTTTGAGACCTCGAATAATAAAACGTTAAATTTTTATCATTTCCATACCTTAAAAAAAAATATATTATAACACTTTTGGACTCATACAATCATACTATGAACATATATTAATACAAAAACTTTGAATTAATTACAAAAAAAATAATAGCTTAGACCGGGGTTTGAACCCGCGTCCAAGCCGGTTTAATTTCTTACACAAACACACTGACCACTAGACCACCATCACAATTGTGTTAAATCTGGAAACTCTTATTTCTTAACAACTACCCAATGTGACCTTGGTTGGACTTTAGAAGTCAACCCATGACCGACACATTTGAGTCGTACAATTGACGCGTTTTCAATCTAAATCTGGAAACAATCCTTCACGATTCGAGCCTTAAACGTCCCTTCTAGTCATTTACAGCTGTGAAATCGTGTTAGACAAGCCAAATTGAAACCCTAATACGCGTATACTCTAATGTGGGTCAAAAGTTTCTAATTTTACGTATTCGTAGGTTTACTATAAATTGGACACTCCTATACAGTCCTTACTCGCCGAAAAACATTCCCTTACCTTCAATTTCTGTTAAACTTTCGTGTTTTACTTGAATCAAGCTCGTTTTGACTCCACGTTTGACCACTCATTCGAAGCCTATACCGCATTGTAAGTGTTAATTCGTGATTTGGTTTTGTTATTCGGCCCCTAAGATACAATAGCCCCATCGTTTCAGGGGCTATTGATCACTAATTCATTCGATTGTTTAAACTAGGGCTTAACCGGTCTTGAATTGGGGAAGAACACGTGCAGACATGATGTTTTGATTAAAACAGGAACGAAACCAACACAACCACTGATCTAGATCAAGTGGTTCTGTCTGTGTGTTATTAAATCAGAGGACACGGGTTCGAGTCCCCGTTCCCACCCTTTTTCTTTTTATCAAATTACAAATCATGGCAGATAAACATTATATATATTTCCAAGCAAATTATACTCATCCTCAAGGGCAGCCCAGTTGGTGGCTGGTTTGTAAACTAAGTATCGAACCGGCCAGGGACTCGGGTTCGAGCCCTGGCACGGGTCTTTTCTTTTTTTATTTTTATTTGCTGTATTTTTCTTTTTATTATTTATACATTCAATATTAACTTTTAAATACTAAATATGGTTTATAAATCCTATAAAATTTATTTTAAGCTATTCTGATAATGAAGTTCCTTATCCAATTTTTAGTTTTTCAAAAATAATTTATTTAATATATATTATAAATATTACAGGTTTATTCATTTAAAATTATAAAATTCAATAAAAATATCTAAACGATTTTATAAAATTCCACAAAAATTATACTAAACTTGTACATCCTTAAACATTTCAGAAATTATTTTTATTTCAGAAAAGCCATTCGTTTTATATTTTTAATTAATTTTTGTTAGTTTTAATCATAAATAATTCATAATAAATTCATTTTCCAATATTTTTGCACCAAAATTTTACATAAATTATTTCTAACTATCTAGAACTGAAATACAATTTTAATTCAGAAGTTCTCTAATTTTTAATAATTTTAGTTATTAAAGTCATATTTTGACAACTTGAAATAATTAATAAACAAATTGTTTATTAGTCAAATAAACGTTTATCCCCAATTTGAAACCCTAGAAAATACTTATAGACTAGATAGACTTAGACTTATTTGTTACATTATACATAGGGTGATACTTGGCAACATTGGATTACACTTATTCAATTACACAAGACTTACCACCTTGCTAAGGTGAGTATTACTTATCCCCTTTTTCGTTTTTACACTTTTGGGGTGATTCATGCACAAGTATACAAAACTTGCACATTCAGTTACACATACATTTTATTCATTTACAATTCATATACGTGTCTTGTTTATCTTTGTGCTTATGTGTGAACATGAACGTAGCTTACATACAAAATCATACATCTAGACATAACTTATGTTATGGTGCTCTTTACACATAGACGTAACTTATGTTACGGTGCTCATTTAGACATAACTCATGTTATGGTGCTCATTTAGACTCACACGTCTTGAGGTGCTCATTATCAATTTCATTGTACAAACTTTACATTTGATCTTTGTCTTGTTTTGTTACTTGCGTGTTTACATAATGCCTTGGAGATGCTAGACACATGAATTGTACTACTTTTCAAACTTATACTATATGTACAAAACTAAGTAGTACTCACCAACATTATATGTTGACAAAATTATTTTCGTGCATGTTTCAGGATAAGCTGCTTGACGCTTCACATAGGACTTTGGACTTAGATTAAATCAATCAATTATCTTTATTTTGTTATCTTGTATTTAATTTCACATGTTGTAAAACAATATTCAATAATCAAATATTTACATTTTAGTACCATGAGCTTTTGAACAATCGTCACTACGTGGCACCTCGATGATTCCGCCATCGGTTGGGGTGTTACAGATTGGTATCAGAGCCATGGTTATAGGGAACTAGGTTATTAGATAAAATGGCCTAGACTATAACCGAACTTCAACTTTCATGCATAATATTTCCTAAATTACCTTACCCTCATTTCCCTCTACTTTCCTTCCTCTATCTTTCCCTTCTTCTCCATTTCTCCTCATCTTTCATCATGGTGCATAAAGATGGAGTCCTACAGGGAGTGGAAAGTTTACATCAATCATGGGACGGAAGCAGTACCTTTCATGAAGACACTCTTAGGCATAATGCCTACTCTTATTCTGCTCCTTCACAGTTGTTGAACTTTAATGAGTGTGATAAGGACACGTGCAATCTGGAAGGGTGGATGCCTGTACACTGGGTTTTCTGGCATAGGCAAGCATAGCGCATAAATCCATTTACGGACCTGTTATGCTTACCTGGGGATTCCTGGAGTGAGTATCCACTTATAGGCTAAAGCATGTCTTCTTTGATCACCATTGGGTTCAACTCCTTTGAAAAGTCAACGTTCTTGTTGGGCCTTACAGCTAGACAAGGGCACTCCAAGCATCTTATGCAAGTTTTCAATAATACCCTCTCGTTTCATATACAATATTTTGTATTCATGATTTTCATATACTGCTTACAAGTTCATGCTTTCATAATCATCTGTACGGTTATACATTTACATTTTCTAACCTCATGATTATTCATTGACTACCTCATAGATGTCTGCTCGCCGCATGCTCCGTGATGCCCGCCGACGCCCTGTTCATGCTTCTGGACAACGTTCTGACCGTCGCCTCGCATCTTTAGTCGCTGAGTAAATTGCTGCAGTGATCCCAAACCTTGTCAGTGAGTTAACCCAGAATAGTAACAGTGCCAACACAGGGGGTGCGACTCAATTTCGGTGCACTTTCAAACACTTTAACTCCTGCAACCCCACAAAATTCACTGGTGAGGAGGGTGCTACTGGCCTCCTCCAATGGTTTTGAAAGCATGGAGAATACTTTTGTGAACAGTGAATGTCCTGATGAACTCCGTGTTCGCCATGCTACTAGTGTCCTTCAAAAGGGGGCGCTAACCTGGTGGAATGGCGAAAAGCGCAATCGAGGAGCTGATGTTGCCTTATCATTATCTTGGGCTGAAGTTAAGGAACTCATGATCGCCAAATTCTGCCCGAGGAATGAAATCAGGAAACTGGAGGATGAGTTTCGTGAGCTCAAACAAGACAGTGGTGAGAATCTTGCGTATAATACTCGATATCATGAACTTAGCATATTGGTTCCACACATGGTCACCCCGGTCTCTCGAGCAATCGAGAAATATATCGAGGGATTACCTGACCTGATCCAAGATGTAGTCACTGGAAGTAAGCCCGCTACGGTAGAAGAAGCAATTCAACTCGCAGCCACATTAACAGATAAGCACGTAAAGAAAGGAAACTTGGTTAGGAAGGGCACCAAGACGTCTGCTGAGAAAACCACCCATGTTGTTGAATCATCTAAGACCGTTTTAGCAAAGGCCGCCACTACTGCTTCGAACTCTAAGAAACGAATGGGCGATAATCAGAACCATGCTGTTGTGGATCCTGTGACTCAACCCCCTATCAAGAAAGCCTACACGGGAATCCATCCTCAATGCAACACTTGCAAGTATCATCACCCTACAAATCTTCCATGTCGTCAATGCACTAGATGTGGAAGGTTTGGACACTTTGTCACTACTTGTCGTGCAACGGTTAGGACACCAGATAATCATCAAACAGCTGCCCAGGAACCACTGCCGATTACTAACGGCCGGGCATGTTATCATTGTGGAGACCCTAACCACATGCG
Organism: Ambrosia artemisiifolia; assembly: GCA_032199755.1. NCBI lineage: Eukaryota > Viridiplantae > Streptophyta > Magnoliopsida > Asterales > Asteraceae > Ambrosia > Ambrosia artemisiifolia. The sequence goes on along the minus strand of CM063529.1, from coordinate 2,836,118 downwards.
ACCTCGATGCCCTAAATTGAATAATGTAAACCTGGTGGCACATGGACGAGCTTTCAATATCAATATCAACGAAGCAAACGGTCAGGGTGACGCTAATCCCACTGGCTAAGCCATGGATGGAATCTTCTTAAGACTCGAGAATCCAATACTTGTGTTTTCATTTTCTTGATCCTATTATCATTTTGTACCCAATTTTGTCGCACTCATTAGCATATAACATCTAGAGATTTCCTTGCATACTATTGTGTACGAGCACAGATTTGGGGATTTATCATATTGGTTACGTTTATTTTAATCATACAAGACTCTACCTTACATTTATTTGAAACATTTGGACTTGATACTTGATCTTACAGAGTTTTTCTAAGAAAACATCATTGCTTGTTATATGAAACTTGATTTGACTATCCACTGAACATTTAATTATTCATGATACTTGTAAACTATTTTCATAGGTCATTAAGACAACATTTACACTTAATGGTAGTCGTAACTACAAACTTGCTCACATGTGTGTATTATCAATTTGCATGTTGATCTATGAAAGACAACTACTACATTATCCACTCAACTCAGACAAACGTTTCATTTAAAGGGCTCCTCGGACGAGTGGTAGCCCATACTTAGATACTGTTATGCTTACAAGTCGTTGCAAACCAATGCAATTGACCTCGTTATTACATAGCCTCATTTCATTGATAAACGTGTTGTTGTGTCATCTTCTTGTGAAACTTATTTGCTTTAATATGTTGTAGATTAGGATCATAGAAGGACATAAAACCCTAATGTAAGGTAAATTGATGATTCCGGTCCGGAACGTAATCATGAATTTACAGGTACGTTAGGGTAGTGTGAAATTCTATTATAGTTTTTGGTAGGCGTCCAGTACGTTTACAAGGTATCAAAGGTGTGGTGGGTTAGCTGCGGTACACCCTATATATAAACACTAATGATGGATTGAAAGTGAGACTGGGAGTCGAACCAGGAACAAACTCTGTTTACTTGGTAGTTCAATTAGTCTTTCTACAGTCAATCAACTTGTACATTCATTTTAGGATCCCTAAAACTTGAAGTTTACTAGATTCTTATTCTCCTTATTATTTGAGGCGAACCTAATCCAATCACACCTATCAAACCCCTTATCCAGATCATTCGAACTTTCCAAACCAGTGCTACCTTAATTTCTACCCAAACATTCATAACCCTATGTTTCAAATAACTTCGGGACGAAGTTTCTAAAAGTAGGGGATGCTGTGACATCCGTCACTTTTCGTATTTAACATTTCGTATTAATTCTATGTACGTTTGAGACCTCGAATAATAAAACGTTAAATTTTTATCATTTCCGTACCTTCAAAAAAAATATATTATAACACTTTTGGACTCATACAATCATACTATGAACATATATTAATACAAAAACTTTGAATTAATTACAAAAAAAATAATAGCTTAGACCGGGGTTTGAACCCGCGTCCAAGCCGGTTCAATTTCTTACACAAACACACTGACCACTAGACCACCATCACAATTGTGTTAAATCTGGAAACTCTTATTTCTTAACAACTACCCAATGTGACCTTGGTTGGACTTTAGAAGTCAACCCATGACCGACACATTTGACTCGTACAATTGACGCGTTTTCAATCTAAATCTGGAAACAATCCTTCACGATTCGAGCCTTAAACGTCCCTCCTAGTCATTTACAGCTGTGAAATCGTGTTAGACAAGCCAAATTGAAACCCTAATACGCGTATACTCTAATGTGGGTCAAAAGTTTCTAATTTTACGTATTCGTAGGTTTACTATAAATTGGACACTCCTATACAGTCCTTACTCGCCGAAAAACATTCCCTTACCTTCAATTTCTGTTAAACTTTCGTGTTTTACTTGAATCAAGCTCGTTTTGACTCCACGTTTGACCACTCATTCGAAGCCTATACTGCATTGTAAGTGTTAATTCGTGATTTGGTTTTGTTATTCGGCCCCTAAGATACAATAGCCCCATCGTTTCAGGGGCTATTGATCACTAATTCATTCGATTGTTTAAACTAGGGCTTAACCGGTCTTGAATTGGGGAAGAACACGTGCAGACATGATGTTTTGATTAAAACAGGAACGAAACCAACACAACCACTGATCTAGATCAAGTGGTTCTGTCTGTGTGTTATTAAATCAGAGGACACGGGTTCGAGTCCCCGTTCCCACCCTTTTTCTTTTTATCAAATTACAAATCATGGCAGATAAACATTATATATATTTCCAAGCAAATTATACTCATCCTCAAGGGCAGCCCAGTTGGTGGCTGGTTTGTAAACTAAGTATCGAACCGGCCAGGGACTCGGGTTCGAGCCCTGGCATGGGTCTTTTCTTTTTTTTATTTTTATTTGCTGTATTTTTCTTTTTATTATTTATACATTCAATATTAACTTTTAAATACTAAATATGGTTTATAAATCCTATAAAATTTATTTTAAGCTATTCTGATAATGAAGTTCCTTATCCAATTTTTAGTTTTTCAAAAATAATTTATTTAATATATATTATAAATATTACAAGTTTATTCATTTAAAATTATAAAATTCAATAAAAATATCTAAACGATTTTATAAAATTCCACAAAAATTATACTAAACTTGTACATCCTTAAACATTTCAGAAATTATTTTTATTTCAGAAAAGCCGTTCGTTTTATATTTTTAATTAATTTTTGTTAGTTTTAATCATAAATAATTCATAATAAATTCATTTTCCAATATTTTTGCACCAAAATTTTACATAAATTATTTCTAACTATCTAGAACTGAAATACAATTTTAATTCAGAAGTTCTCTAATTTTTAATAATTTTAGTTATTAAAGTCATATTTTGACAACTTGAAATAATTAATAAACAAATTGTTTATTAGTCAAATAAACGTTTATCCCCAATTTGAAACCCTAGAAAATACTTATAGACTAGATAGACTTAGACTTATTTGTTACATTATACATAGGGTGATACTTGGCAACGTTGGATTACACTTATTCAATTACACAAGACTTACCACCTTGCTAAGGTGAGTATTACTTATCCCCTTTTTCGTTTTTACACTTTTGGGGTGATTCATGCACAAGTATACAAAACTTGCACATTCAGTTACACATACATTTTATTCATTTACAATTCATATACGTGTCTTGTTTATCTTTGTGCTTATATGTGAACATGAACGTAGCTTACATACAAAATCATACATCTAGACATAACTTATGTTATGGTGCTCTTTACACATAGACGTAACTTATGTTACGGTGCTCATTTAGACATAACTCATGTTATGGTGCTCATTTAGACTCACACGTGTTGAGGTGCTCATTATCAATTTCATTGTACAAACTTTACATTTGATCTTTGTCTTGTTTTGTTACTTGCGTGTTTACATAATGCCTTGGAGATGCTAGACACATGAATTGTACTACTTTTCAAACTTATACTATATGTACAAAACTAAGTAGTACTCACCAACATTATATGTTGACAAAATTATTTTCGTGCATGTTTCAGGATAAGCTGCTTGACGCTTCACATAGGACTTTGGACTTAGATTAAATCAATCAATTATCTTTATTTTGTTATCTTGTATTTAATTTCACATGTTGTAAAACAATATTCAATAATCAAATATTTACATTTTAGTACCATGAGCTTTTGAACAATCGTCACTACGTGGCACCTCGATGATTCCGCCATCGGTTGGGGTGTTACAGATTGGTATCAGAGCCATGGTTATAGGGAACTAGGTTATTAGATAAAATGGCCTAGACTATAACCGAACTTCAACTTTCATGCATAATATTTCCTAAATTACCTTACCCTCATTTCCCTCTACTTTCCTTCCTCTATCTTTCCCTTCTTCTCCATTTCTCCTCATCTTTCATCATGGTGCATAAAGATGGAGTCCTACAGGGAGTGGAAAGTTTACATCAATCATGGGACGGAAGCAGTACCTTTCATGAAGACACTCTTAGGCATAATGCCTACTCTTATTCTGCTCCTTCACAGTTGTTGAACTTTAATGAGTGTGATAAGGACACGTGCAATCTGGAAGGGTGGATGCCTGTACACTGGGTTTTCTGGCATAGGCAAGCATAGCGCATAAATCCATTTACGGACCTGTTATGCTTACCTGGGGATTCCTGGAGTGAGTATCCACTTATAGGCTAAAGCATGTCTTCTTTGATCACCATTGGGTTCAACTCCTTTGAAAAGTCAACGTTCTTGTTGGGCCTTACAGCTAGACAAGGGCACTCCAAGCATCTTATGCAAGTTTTCAATAATACCCTCTCGTTTCATATACAATATTTTGTATTCATGATTTTCATATACTGCTTACAAGTTCATGCTTTCATAATCATCTGTATGGTTATACATTTACATTTTCTAACCTCATGATTATTCATTGACTACCTCATAGATGTCTGCTCGCCGCATGCTCCGTGATGCCCGCCGACGCCCTGTTCATGCTTCTGGACAACGTTCTGACCGTCGCCTCGCATCTTTAGTCGCTGAGTAAATTGCTGCAGTGATCCCAAACCTTGTCAGTGAGTTAACCCAGAATAGTAACAGTGCCAACACAGGGGGTGCGACTCAATTTCGGTGCACTTTCAAACACTTTAACTCCTGCAACCCCACAAAATTCACTGGTGAGGAGGGTGCTACTGGCCTCCTCCAATGGTTTGAAAAGCATGGAGAATACTTTTGTGAACAGTGAATGTCCTGATGAACTCCGTGTTCGCCATGCTACTAGTGTCCTTCAAAAGGGGGCGCTAACCTGGTGGAATGGCGAAAAGCACAATCGAGGAGCCGATGTTGCCTTATCATTATCTTGGGCTGAAGTTAAGGAACTCATGATCGCCAAATTCTGCCCGAGGAATGAAATCAGGAAACTGGAGGATGAGTTTCGTGAGCTCAAACAAGACAGTGGTGAGAATCTTGCGTATAATACTCGATATCTTGAACTTAGCATATTGGTTCCACACATGGTCACCCCGGTCTCTCGAGCAATCTAGAAATATATCGAGGGATTACCTGACCTGATCCAAGATGTAGTCACTGGAAGTAAGCCCGCTACGGTAGAAGAAGCAATTCAACTCGCAGCCACATTAACAGATAAGCACGTAAAGAAAGGAAACTTGGTTAGGAAGGGCACCAAGACGTCTGCTGAGAAAACCACCCATGTTGTTGAATCATCTAAGACCGTTTTAGCAAAGGCCGCCACTACTGCTTCGAACTCTAAGAAACGAATGGGCGATAATCAGAACCATGCTGTTGTGGATCCTGTGACTCAACCCCCTATCAAGAAAGCCTACACGGGAATCCATCCTCAATGCAACACTTGCAAGTATCATCACCCTACAAATCTTCCATGTCGTCAATGCACTAGATGTGGAAGGTTTGGACACTTTGTCACTACTTGTCGTGCAACGGTTAGGACACCAGATAATCATCAAACAGCTGCCCAGGAACCACTGCCGATTACTAACGGCCGGGCATGTTATCATTGTGGAGACCCTAACCACATGCGACCTCGATGCCCTAAATTGAATAATGTAAACCTGGTGGCACATGGACGAACTTTCAATATCAATATCAACGAAGCAAACGGTCAGGGTGACGCTAATCCCACTGGCTAAGCCATGGATGGAATCTTCTTAAGACTCGAGAATCCAATACTTGTGTTTTCATTTTCTTGATCCTATTATCATTTTGTACCCAATTTTGTCGCACTCATTAGCATATAACATCTAGAGATTTCCTTGCATACTATTGTGTACGAGCACAGATTTGGGGATTTATCATATTGGTTACGTTTATTTTAATCATACAAGACTCTACCTTACATTTATTTGAAACATTTGGACTTGATACTTGATCTTACAGAGTTTTTCTAAGAAAACATCATTGCTTGTTATATGAAACTTGATTTGACTATCCACTGAACATTTAATTATTCATGATACTTGTAAACTATTTTCATAGGTCATTAAGACAACATTTACACTTAATGGTAGTCGTAACTACAAACTTGCTCACATGTGTGTATTATCAATTTGCATGTTGATCTATGAAAGACAACTACAACATTATCCACTCAACTCAGACAAACGTTTCATTTAAAGGGCTCCTCGGACGAGTGGTAGCCCATACTTAGATACTGTTATGCTTACAAGTCGTTGCAAACCAATGCAATTGACCTCGTTATTACATAGCCTCATTTCATTGATAAACGTGTTGTTGTGTCATCTTCTTGTGAAACTTATTTGCTTTAATGTGTTGTAGATTAGGATCATAGAAGGACATAAAACCCTAATGTAAGGTAAATTGATGATTCCGGTCCGGAACGTAATCATGAATTTACAGGTACGTCAGGGTAGTGTGAAATTCTATTATAGTTTTTGGTAGGCGTCCAGTACGTTTACAAGGTATCAAAGGTGTGGTGGGTTAGCTGCGGTACACCCTATATATAAACACTAATGATGCATTGAAAGTGAGACTGGGAGTCGAACCAGGAACAAACTCTGTTTACTTGGTAGTTCAATTAGTCTTTCTACAGTCAATCAACTTGTACATTCATTTTAGGATCCCTAAAACTTGAAGTTTACTAGATTCTTATTCTCCTTATTATTTGAGGCGAACCTAATCCAATCACACCTATCAAACCCCTTATCCAGATCATTCGAACTTTCCAAACCAGTGCTACCTTAATTTCTACCCAAACATTCATAACCCTATGTTTCAAATAACTTCGGGACGAAGTTTCTAAAAGTAGGGGATGCTGTGACATCCGTCACTTTTCGTATTTAACATTTCGTATTAATTCTATGTACGTTTGAGACCTCGAATAATAAAACGTTAAATTTTTATCATTTCCGTACCTTCAAAAAAAATATATTATAACACTTTTGGACTCATACAATCATACTATGAACATATATTAATACAAAAACTTTGAATTAATTACAAAAAAAATAATAGCTTAGACCGGGGTTTGAACCCGCGTCCAAGCCGGTTCAATTTCTTACACAAACACACTGACCACTAGACCACCATCACAATTGTGTTAAATCTGGAAACTCTTATTTCTTAACAACTACCCAATGTGACCTTGGTTGGACTTTAGAAGTCAACCCATGACCGACACATTTGACTCGTACAATTGACGCGTTTTCAATCTAAATCTGGAAACAATCCTTCACGATTCGAGCCTTAAACGTCCCTCCTAGTCATTTACAGCTGTGAAATCGTGTTAGACAAGCCAAATTGAAACCCTAATACGCGTATACTCTAATGTGGGTCAAAAGTTTCTAATTTTACGTATTCGTAGGTTTACTATAAATTGGACACTCCTATACAGTCCTTACTCGCCGAAAAACATTCCCTTACCTTCAATTTCTGTTAAACTTTCGTGTTTTACTTGAATCAAGCTCGTTTTGACTCCACGTTTGACCACTCATTCGAAGCCTATACCGCATTGTAAGTGTTAATTCGTGATTTGGTTTTGTTATTCGGCCCCTAAGATACAATAGCCCCATCGTTTCAGGGGCTATTGATCACTAATTCATTCGATTGTTTAAACTAGGGCTTAACCGGTCTTGAATTGGGGAAGAACACGTGCAGACATGATGTTTTGATTAAAACAGGAACGAAACCAACACAACCACTGATCTAGATCAAGTGGTTCTGTCTGTGTGTTATTAAATCAGAGGACACGGGTTCGAGTCCCCGTTCCCACCCTTTTTCTTTTTATCAAATTACAAATCATGGCAGATAAACATTATATATATTTCCAAGCAAATTATACTCATCCTCAAGGGCAGCCCAGTTGGTGGCTGGTTTGTAAACTAAGTATCGAACCGGCCAGGGACTCGGGTTCGAGCCCTGGCACGGGTCTTTTCTTTTTTTTATTTTTATTTGCTGTATTTTTCTTTTTATTATTTATACATTCAATATTAACTTTTAAATACTAAATATGGTTTATAAATCCTATAAAATTTATTTTAAGCTATTCTGATAATGAAGTTCCTTATCCAATTTTTAGTTTTTCAAAAATAATTTATTTAATATATATTATAAATATTACAAGTTTATTCATTTAAAATTATAAAATTCAATAAAAATATCTAAACGATTTTATAAAATTCCACAAAAATTATACTAAACTTGTACATCCTTAAACATTTCAGAAATTATTTTTATTTCAGAAAAGCCGTTCGTTTTATATTTTTAATTAATTTTTGTTAGTTTTAATCATAAATAATTCATAATAAATTCATTTTCCAATATTTTTGCACCAAAATTTTACATAAATTATTTCTAACTATCTAGAACTGAAATACAATTTTAATTCAGAAGTTCTCTAATTTTTAATAATTTTAGTTATTAAAGTCATATTTTGACAACTTGAAATAATTAATAAACAAATTGTTTATTAGTCAAATAAACGTTTATCCCCAATTTGAAACCCTAGAAAATACTTATAGACTAGATAGACTTAGACTTATTTGTTACATTATACATAGGGTGATACTTGGCAACGTTGGATTACACTTATTCAATTACACAAGACTTACCACCTTGCTAAGGTGAGTATTACTTATCCCCTTTTTCGTTTTTACACTTTTGGGGTGATTCATGCACAAGTATACAAAACTTGCACATTCAGTTACACATACATTTTATTCATTTACAATTCATATACGTGTCTTGTTTATCTTTGTGCTTATGTGTGAACATGAACGTAGCTTACATACAAAATCATACATCTAGACATAACTTATGTTATGGTGCTCTTTACACATAGACGTAACTTATGTTACGGTGCTCATTTAGACATAACTCATGTTATGGTGCTCATTTAGACTCACACGTGTTGAGGTGCTCATTATCAATTTCATTGTACAAACTTTACATTTGATCTTTGTCTTGTTTTGTTACTTGCGTGTTTACATAATGCCTTGGAGATGCTAGACACATGAATTGTACTACTTTTCAAACTTATACTATATGTACAAAACTAAGTAGTACTCACCAACATTATATGTTGACAAAATTATTTTCGTGCATGTTTCAGGATAAGCTGCTTGACGCTTCACATAGGACTTTGGACTTAGATTAAATCAATCATTTATCTTTATTTTGTTATCTTGTATTTAATTTCACATGTTGTAAAACAATATTCAATAATCAAATATTTACATTTTAGTACCATGAGCTTTTGAACAATCGTCACTACGTGGCACCTCGATGATTCCGCCATCGGTTGGGGTGTTACAGATTGGTATCAGAGCCATGGTTATAGGGAACTAGGTTATTAGATAAAATGGCCTAGACTATAACCGAACTTCAACTTTCATGCATAATATTTCCTAAATTACCTTACCCTCATTTCCCTCTACTTTCCTTCCTCTATCTTTCTCTTCTTCTCCATTTCTCCTCATCTTTCATCATGGTGCATAAAGATGGAGTCCTACAGGGAGTGGAAAGTTTACATTAATCATGGGACGGAAGCAGTACCTTTCATGAAGACACTCTTAGGCATAATGCCTACTCTTATTCTGCTCCTTCACAGTTGTTGAACTTTAATGAGTGTGATAAGGACACGTGCAATCTGGAAGGGTGGATGCCTGTACACTGGGTTTTCTGGCATAGGCAAGCATAGCGCATAAATCCATTTATGGACCTGTTATGCTTACCTGGGGATTCCTGGAGTGAGTATCCACTTATAGGCTAAAGCATGTCTTCTTTGATCACCATTGGGTTCAACTCCTTTGAAAAGTCAACGTTCTTGTTGGGCCTTACAGCTAGACAAGGGCACTCCAAGCATCTTATGCAAGTTTTAAATAATACCCTCTCGTTTCATATACAATATTTTGTATTCATGATTTTCATATACTGCTTACAAGTTCATGCTTTCATAATCATCTGTATGGTTATACATTTACATTTTCTAACCTCATGATTATTCATTGACTACCTCATAGATGTCTGCTCGCCGCATGCTCCGTGATGCCCGCCGACGCCCTGTTCATGCTTCTGGACAACGTTCTGACCGTCGCCTTGCATCTTTAGTCGCTGAGTAAATTGCTGCAGTGATCCCAAACCTTGTCAGTGAGTTAACCCAGAATAGTAACAGTGCCAACACAGGGGGTGCGACTCAATTTCGGTGCACTTTCAAACACTTTAACTCCTGCAACCCCACAAAATTCACTGGTGAGGAGGGTGCTACTGGCCTCCTCCAATGGTTTGAAAAGCATGGAGAATACTTTTGTGAACAGTGAATGTCCTGATGAACTCCGTGTTCGCCATGCTACTAGTGTCCTTCAAAAGGGGGCGCTAACCTGGTGAAATGGCGAAAAGCACAATCGAGGAGCTGATGTTGCCTTATCATTATCTTGGGCTGAAGTTAAGGAACTCATGATCGCCAAATTCTGCCCGAGGAATGAAATCAGGAAACTGGAGGATGAGTTTCGTGAGCTCAAACAAGACAGTGGTGAGAATCTTGCGTATAATACTCGATATCATGAACTTAGCATATTGGTTCCACACATGGTCACCCCGGTCTCTCGAGCAATCGAGAAATATATCGAGGGATTACCTGACCTGATCCAAGATGTAGTCACTGGAAGTAAGCCCGCTACGGTAGAAGAAGCAATTCAACTCGCAGCCACATTAACAGATAAGCACGTAAAGAAAGGAAACTTGGTTAGGAAGGGCACCAAGACGTCTGCTGAGAAAACCACCCATGTTGTTGAATCATCTAAGACCGTTTTAGCAAAGGCCGCCACTACTGCTTCGAACTCTAAGAAACGAATGGGCGATAATCAGAACCATGCTGTTGTGGATCCTGTGACTCAACCCCCTATCAAGAAAGCCTACACGGGAATCCATCCTCAATGCAACACTTGCAAGTATCATCACCCTACAAATCTTCCATGTCGTCAATGCACTAGATGTGGAAGGTTTGGACACTTTGTCACTACTTGTCGTGCAACGGTTAGGACACCAGATAATCATCAAACAGCTGCCCAGGAACCACTGCCGATTACTAACGGCCGGGCATGTTATCATTGTGGAGACCCTAACCACATGCGACCTCGATGCCCTAAATTGAATAATGTAAACCTGGTGGCACATGGACGAGCTTTCAATATCAATATCAACGAAGCAAACGGTCAGGGTGACGCTAATCCCACTGGCTAAGCCATGGATGGAATCTTCTTAAGACTCGAGAATCCAATACTTGTGTTTTCATTTTCTTGATCCTATTATCATTTTGTACCCAATTTTGTCGCACTCATTAGCATATAACATCTAGAGATTTCCTTGCATACTATTGTGTACGAGCACAGATTTGGGGATTTATCATATTGGTTACGTTTATTTTAATCATACAAGACTCTACCTTACATTTATTTGAAACATTTGGACTTGATACTTGATCTTACAGAGTTTTTCTAAGAAAACATCATTGCTTGTTATATGAAACTTGATTTGACTATCCACTGAACATTTAATTATTCATGATACTTGTAAACTATTTTCATAGGTCATTAAGACAACATTTACACTTAATGGTAGTCGTAACTACAAACTTGCTCACATGTGTGTATTATCAATTTGCATGTTGATCTATGAAAGACAACCACAACATTATCCACTCAACTCAGACAAACGTTTCATTTAAAGGGCTCCTCGGACGAGTGGTAGCCCATACTTAGATACTGTTATGCTTACAAGTCGTTGCAAACCAATGCAATTGACCTCGTTATTACATAGCCTCATTTCATTGATAAACGTGTTGTTGTGTCATCTTCTTGTGAAACTTATTTGCTTTAATGTGTTGTAGATTAGGATCATAGAAGGACATAAAACCCTAATGTAAGGTAAATTGATGATTCCGGTCCGGAACGTAATCATGAATTTACAGGTACGTCAGGGTAGTGTGAAATTCTATTATAGTTTTTGGTAGGCGTCCAGTACGTTTACAAGGTATCAAAGGTGTGGTGGGTTAGCTGCGGTACACCCTATATATAAACACTAATGATGCATTGAAAGTGTGACTGGGAGTCGAACCAGGAACAAACTCTGTTTACTTGGTAGTTCAATTAGTCTTTCTACAGTCAATCAACTTGTACATTCATTTTAGGATCCCTAAAACTTGAAGTTTACTAGATTCTTATTCTCCTTATTATTTGAGGCGAACCTAATCCAATCACACCTATCAAACCCCTTATCCAGATCATTCGAACTTTCCAAACCAGTGCTACCTTAATTTCTACCCAAACATTCATAACCCTATGTTTCAAATAACTTTGGGACGAAGTTTCTAAAAGTAGGGGATGCTGTGACATCCGTCACTTTTCGTATTTAACATTTCGTATTAATTCTATGTACGTTTGAGACCTCGAATAATAAAACGTTAAATTTTTATCATTTCCGTACCTTCAAAAAAAATATATTATAACACTTTTGGACTCATACAATCATACTATGAACATATATTAATACAAAAACTTTGAATTAATTACAAAAAAAATAATAGCTTAGACCGGGGTTTGAACCCGCGTCCAAGCCGGTTCAATTTCTTACACAAACACACTGACCACTAGACCACCATCACAATTGTGTTAAATCTGGAAACTCTTATTTCTTAACAACTACCCAATGTGACCTTGGTTGGACTTTAGAAGTCAACCCATGACCGACACATTTGACTCGTACAATTGACGCGTTTTCAATCTAAATCTGGAAACAATCCTTCACGATTCGAGCCTTAAACGTCCCTCCTAGTCATTTACAGCTGTGAAATCGTGTTAGACAAGCCAAATTGAAACCCTAATACGCGTATACTCTAATGTGGGTCAAAAGTTTCTAATTTTACGTATTCGTAGGTTTACTATAAATTGGACACTCCTATACAGTCCTTACTCGCCGAAAAACATTCCCTTACCTTCAATTTCTGTTAAACTTTCGTGTTTTACTTGAATCAAGCTCGTTTTGACTCCACGTTTGACCACTCATTCGAAGCCTATACCGCATTGTAAGTGTTAATTCGTGATTTGGTTTTGTTATTCGGCCCCTAAGATACAATAGCCCCATCGTTTCAGGGGCTATTGATCACTAATTCATTCGATTGTTTAAACTAGGGCTTAACCGGTCTTGAATTGGGGAAGAACACGTGCAGACATGATGTTTTGATTAAAACAGGAACGAAACCAACACAACCACTGATCTAGATCAAGTGGTTCTGTCTGTGTGTTATTAAATCAGAGGACACGGGTTCGAGTCCCCGTTCCCACCCTTTTTCTTTTTATCAAATTACAAATCATGGCAGATAAACATTATATATATTTCCAAGCAAATTATACTCATCCTCAAGGGCAGCCCAGTTGGTGGCTGGTTTGTAAACTAAGTATCGAACCGGCCAGGGACTCGGGTTCGAGCCCTGGCACGGGTCTTTTCTTTTTTTTATTTTTATTTGCTGTATTTTTCTTTTTATTATTTATACATTCAATATTAACTTTTAAATACTAAATATGGTTTATAAATCCTATAAAATTTATTTTAAGCTATTCTGATAATGAAGTTCCTTATCCAATTTTTAGTTTTTCAAAAATAATTTATTTAATATATATTATAAATATTACAAGTTTATTCATTTAAAATTATAAAATTCAATAAAAATATCTAGACGATTTTATAAAATTCCACAAAAATTATACTAAACTTGTACATCCATAAACATTTCAGAAATTATTTTTATTTCAGAAAAGCCGTTCGTTTTATATTTTTAATTAATTTTTGTTAGTTTTAATCATAAATAATTCATAATAAATTCATTTTCCAATATTTTTGCACCAAAATTTTACATAAATTATTTCTAACTATCTAGAACTGAAATACAATTTTAATTCAGAAGTTCTCTAATTTTTAATAATTTTAGTTATTAAAGTCATATTTTGACAACTTGAAATAATTAATAAACAAATTGTTTATTAGTCAAATAAACGTTTATCCCCAATTTGAAACCCTAGAAAATACTTATAGACTAGATAGACTAGACTTATTTGTTACATTATACATAGGGTGATACTTGGCAACGTTGGATTACACTTATTCAATTACACAAGACTTACCACCTTGCTAAGGTGAGTATTACTTATCCCCTTTTTCGTTTTTACACTTTTGGGGTGATTCATGCACAAGTATACAAAACTTGCACATTCAGTTACACATACATTTTATTCATTTACAATTCATATACGTGTCTTGTTTATCTTTGTGCTTATGTGTGAACATGAACGTAGCTTACATACAAAATCATACATCTAGACATAACTTATGTTATGGTGCTCTTTACACATAGACGTAACTTATGTTACGGTGCTCATTTAGACATAACTCATGTTATGGTGCTCATTTAGACTCACACGTGTTGAGGTGCTCATTATCAATTTCATTGTACAAACTTTACATTTGATCTTTGTCTTGTTTTGTTACTTGCGTGTTTACATAATGCCTTGGAGATGCTAGACACATGAATTGTACTACTTTTCAAACTTATACTATATGTACAAAACTAAGTAGTACTCACCAACATTATATGTTGACAAAATTATTTTCGTGCATGTTTCAGGATAAGCTGCTTGACGCTTCACATAGGACTTTGGACTTAGATTAAATCAATCAATTATCTTTATTTTGTTATCTTGTATTTAATTTCACATGTTGTAAAACAATAATCAATAATCAAATATTTACATTTTAGTACCATGAGCTTTTGAACAATCGTCACTACGTGGCACCTCGATGATTCCGCCATCGGTTGGGGTGTTACACCAAAGGGCAAAGCCACCGGATGACTCAAAGGTGAAGTCTCAGGTACCACCCAAATCTGTCAAGCAAAGACCTGTAAAGGCTAAGCATGTCCAGATTTGGAAGCCAAAAGCAGCTGAAGCACCATCTGTGAGTTTATCTGCTTCATTAGCACCATCTACATCAACTGTTATTGATGAGAAAACACCTACCCCTCATGGTAGATGGATGGAGCTGCCTATGATTGATGACCTAGGCCGACCAGAGATGGTCAAGGCCTGGGTCCCCTCGAGAACTAATCTTTGAACGAGTGTGCTGAGTGTTCTAGGAGGAACTATCAGCAGTCATTTGATTGTTGACAGTGGGGCATCTCCGCACAAAATAAGTGTCATATCACTCCAGTGAATTGATCAGGATATCTTTGGAGGATTTGTAACCTTAGCCAATCAAGGGGGATTTGTTATCGAAGAAGAAGAAAGAAGAGTAAATGCTCGATGAGAATAATTCTAGACCCAATGTTTTGACTTAACAACGGATGTCAGTAATGAATAAGAGTGGACTGGGTGATTGCTGTAGAACGGTTCCTTCATTATCTAAAGGGTTACCGACCAAAGGTCTAGGGAACCCTAATGGCGATAAGCTGGATCTCGTTAACTTTAGTGAATTTATCAATGGTGGTTACAATATTGAAGCTGGATCCACAACGGGTGGATATCAGTTCTTCGGAGGTCGTCACATGTGTTTCCTGCAACCTGCGAAGCCGAATCAGGTAGCTGCATTGAGCTGTTGTTTCCAGGTTTATCTTTGAATACTTCTACACACATGCTTGACTGCGTTTTGCATTTTCTTATCACCTCCATCTTCTTATTAATAGTGTAACATCCATAACAATCACTAAGGATCCAGTGATTTTTTATGTCCACACTGACTACCGAATTGCCAAAATTTTTACCAAACCATTTGACAAATTTAAAATTAGACTATCTTTGAGAGGTAAAAGGCATTTTGGGAAAATCTGAGCAAACCACATCGGAAAATCAGTTTTTTATTATTTTTCTTCAAATATCAGAGAAATCCAAAAATATTGTCTTTTCGCAAATTTTTAGATTTTTAGGGGGAGAAAATTTAGAAAAATACAAAAACATCAGAAAATGCAAAAATAAAAAAAATGAGAAAATCCAAAAATAAAAAAATTGAAAAATTGCAAAAATGAGTTTCTTTGGTGAAACAGGGAAGATGATATTAACCAATTAGTTGGACTGTCTGGACTCTTATCATCTTAAAAATATTGGATCTGATAAGTAGTCTCTACAATGATGTGTTGGTAGGCTCGAAATCATTTCCAAGCTCGGCGCGGTGATATAAACCTAAATCAACTGAGCATTGTGTGGATTAACGTTGCGTTGGCATATGGTCTAAAAGCCTAAATCTTGTTGATAGAATGCCAAAATTCGAGGTTTCTGGTCTTTAAGAGGTTGGTACATCCGGGGTGAACTGGACGTCTCTCAGAATAAAATGCGCTGGCATAAGTGACGTGCGTTGGGTTCGCAGCCTACAACTGAGACACCTCTTTGCCATTCCCAAAGAAAAACAAAAGAAAAACAAAAATAGAATAAATTTTGATAAGGAGACGTTTGGGAATCCTTTAAGAGCAAAAAGATTATGAATGCCGAAACCCTGTTCTCAAAGAGAATCGCTCTAAGGTATCAAATCATATGCCTAAAGCATGAGAATCCGGTTAAAAACCGAATCCATGGATCGAATAAGCGAAAACAACTCGGTTTCAGACGGGAGATTCGAGACGAGACAGAAACAAATGAAAACAACGTCATCACAGATTCGTATTACTACAGAAACGGTTACAGACACTGTCATCAGTAGGATAAACATGTATCTCGAGGCTGGGGGAGGTCGGGCATGACCTCCCCCTTGAGAGCACTCTAAGCACAAACTCAAATCTTCTAATGAAAACCAACACATGAGATTGCTATTTATAGTCCAACACATAAATCCACATTCGCCCTTTCAAGGAGGTCGAACATGCAGATTCTGCAGGTTCGCCCCTTATAAGGTACGAACCAGAACATTATGTATTGTTCTATATTTACAAATGCATCAGATTCATAAAATGCCCTTATGGATCACCACAATCTCATGTAATACAATACAAGACTCAACCCTAGTCTATTCGACAGTGACGTCCACATAATAGTGCATCAACAATCTCCCCCTTGGACGTTGCTGGTGAATCCACAAATCTCTTGCACATCAACAGTCAAAATCACAGGTCTCCCCCTCAATACATGCACTATTGCATTGAGTTAGAAATACAATATCCTTCGTGAACCGACCAAGTAATGCACTACGGATCCTCAGCATCAATACGCAGGAAGTTAGCTAGACCACGTATATCATTTGCGAAATCAGCGAGCCGCTGAATTACAACCAGATCACCTAGTTACGCCAATGTGAAGTCGACAAAGTAATGCACTGCAGTCTCGTAGCATCAGTACCCAGGGATGTCATCTTGACCAAGTACATCACATGCAATCCAACTAGTCTGATAAGACCCCTGCTAGAAGGATTCCATACTGACCAATAAGATATTCAACGTAACACGTAGGTACTATAACTAATTCACGTCTCATATCTGCACTTAACCTTTGCATCACTCTTCATACCAACTGGAGAAGTCTAACTGTCAGTACCCAATTAAACATCTCAAATGTGACTATGTGCAAAACAATTCACTCAGATACTAGTACTTCTATGAAATTCTTCATCTGTGCTGACTGTGATTGCATTAATACATTCTTCTCTTTGAATGTTCTTGAGTAACTTCATCTGTTCGACATAATACTAGCCGTAGACGAGTGGATCAAGCAATCAGAAGTTTTCAGCATGAACTACCGGTACAATTATGGACTTGAAATGCTTCAGAAACTAAAGTTTTCTACAGGTCCAACAATAACCACCAACAGCTCTTGAAATTCTTGAGGACTGTAACCTTGAAACTTTCGTTGAATCTACGTGCCACATGACTCCTACTAGGATCCCTCATTACTTTCGGAACATTGAGATCTTAGTCTTGATATGCTTGTACATAACAACTTTGTTTGAACAAGTTCCTTCAATCTCACTGGAACTGGGTTGACTGTTCTCATCTTGCAGACTAAGAATATATCTGATTTTTCTTGCCTATAATAGTCATTTGAATATGATTATCATATTGTTGATTCTCATGACTACCCCACAATAAAATGTTTCATCATCATCATTTCTTCAACAATTTGTGTAGACATCATCCAAAATTTTTTACCCCTTAAAATACCAATTTTTCATTTTCAATATCACGAGGGTTCGAACCTAGGAATAATGCTACGTTCGACCCCTAAGTAAGGTCGAATGTACCATGGTTGATAGAAATTCCACATTCGCCCAGTAGCAAGGTTCGAATGTGGAAAATTTCCAGGTTCGACCTGTAGCGAGGTTCGAATATGGGAAATTTCTACGTTCGACCTCTAAATCTTACGTTCGAACGAATACACTCCACTTTCGACCTCTCGTAGTCACAAAACTTCTGCACGTTCGACCACTTGCAGAAAAACGTGTTCTTCTTCAATATTTTCTGCAAATCAGTCCATAATCACTCTAAAACTTCGAATTTGATGATGAAACTTGTACAAGTGGTATGGAAATGAAACCCTAACCCTCGAAATCACAAAAACATGGAGAAATAACATGATTTTGGGTTCAATTAAGAATCTAGGGTTTCTAGGGTTTCAACCTTTCAATCAAAAACTGAATTTTAACGTCTGAAATCATGAAATATAGCTGTGATTGATTCAAACGACTGTTAGATCGTTCAAATCAGTACCATAGCTCTGATACCAGTTGAGAATCCGGTTAAAAACCGAATCCATGGATCGAATAAGCGAAAACAACTCGGTTTCAGATGGGAGATTCGAGACGAGACAAAAACATATGAAAACAACGTCATCACAGATTCGTATTACTACAGAAACGGTTACAGACACTGTCATCAGTAGGATAAACATCTATCTCGAGGCCGGGGGTGGTCGGGCATGACCTCCCCCTTGAGAGCATTCTAAGCACAAACTCAAATCTTCTAATGAAAACCAACACATGAGATTGCTATTTATAGTCCAACACATAAATCCACATTCGCCCTTTCAAGGAGGTCGAACATGCAGATTCTGCAGGTTCGCCCCTTATAAGGTACGAACTGGAACATTATGTATTGTTCTATATTTACAAATGCATCAGATCCATAAAATGCCCTTATGGATCACCACAATCTCATGTAATACAATAAAAGACTCAACCCTAGTCTATTCGACAGTGACATCCACATAATAGTGCATCAACAAAGCATCGTACCATAAAAAATCAAGTATACGGTATTTGACTTGAACCCTTGTCTGGATCTCACCGGTCTCTCTGCTGCAGCATTCTTGCAGACCTGATCACCACTGAGTCCATTCCTTGTAAATACGGATGACAACAACTTATTCACCGGTTACGAGGAAGCTTTGTGCATGCCTTGACGCGTGAATATGTCGCGTGTGCGGGGAACACCTTTAATCAGTCTTAATATTACCTTAACGTATCTAAAGTGCCTAGCGATAAAACTTGATTTTGAGTTTAGGTGGACAACAATACTGACAGTTGTTGTAGGATGCTTATTGGAAATTTAATCTAAAACTGAACACATAAGAGTTCTAGCATAGTCCGTACACTGATATGTTTCCCTAACAGATGAAACTCACAAAAATATGCTTTTGAGTAGTTTTTACATTTCCTGCATTTATTAATTATGTTTGATTCTCTTGAAAAACCCAAAACGATTTTTATTTTGTCTTTATTATCGATTGACCGATGTTGGAATACAAGTATTCTTCAAATGGAATCTCAGATCCGAAGCCGAAACACAAATAAAATCTAAATTTTACAAAATTCGAGGGTCAAATATCACTTTCAGGGTCACAAATTGTCAATCGTGAGATTTCAGGGTGAAATTTGAAAAGATCTAAATGTTCAGGGGGAGAATGAATAGTTTCTCAAATTGGTGGTCACTATGGACAAATTTTGAAAGTTCATCAAATGATAAACTTCAAGAATTTGATTGAGTCCGGATTATTTGTCGTATCTAATACAAGTTGTAGTTTGTGTGCAGTTTTATTAATTTTTCCTGCAGGATCAAACACAACGACTGTGCATATAATGATTCAAACGACTAGGCTTGAAGCTGAACAAGGCCCGAACCTAAACAACAAAATCATCCTGAACAGCAAGAAACCGATATTTCATCTTCAAAGAAACCAGATCGTGGTAGAGCTCCAGCAATCAAAGCTGAAGAAGATGAGAGTCAAGAAATGAAAGTGAAAATAATATTGATCTTCGTCCAAGTCACAGAATAGTCAATCATAAAAGCGGAGATTTCTTGTTTCCTCCCAAGTTATCGAAGCAAATCGACGACGAAGACGAGATCTTATGAAGCCACGACTAAAGCTCAAAACAGTTGATATGTTCAAGTCTTTAGAGGTTATACATTGCGGTGTCACCCTAAGTTGAAGAATGCTGAACATGAAGACTTGAGGACTCGAAGACGATATATCTCCAGCTAGGTCCAATGAAGAGTCCGATACTTAGTCAAGTTTTCAGTTTCAGAACCTTATAGGCGATTAGGTGTGTAATTGCTTATCCTATACGTGGATAGAGGGCCTAATCGCTTATAATATACGTGGTTACGCGTAATTGCTAGTGAACAGTTGAGCGATTATGAGTCTATAGGCGATTAGGATTCACCAAGGCGATTAGGGGCTATGCCACACACAGGTGAAGGCGATTAGCTCCTAATCGCTTACAAGAACTGACGAATGAAGACGATTAGATGGGTAATCGTGTACACTGAAGACGATTGGAGACCTAATCGCTTATATGAGGGCGATTAGGCTATCCACTCAAAAAGTTTGGGCGATTAGGTCTGCGTAATCGCTTGATCTGATCTGCAGCCACACTTTTGCTCAAAAACTACCATTTTTGCCTCAAAATCTTATCCAAAACAATGTGTTTTAATCCCAAATGATTAGAAAATTTTCCAAAACAGTTTTAGAACAAACCCTGATAAAAAAACACACGTTTTTAACTATAAACACACACTAAGATTTTGAAAAATATGGGTTTTTATCAAAAACTCAAAGTTTCAAAGTCCAAACAGGTTTTTGGATAAAAATCACAGCTTTTACACTAAAACCCACCTGTTTTCACTTGTTTTTGTTATCAAAACGCTCGTGATAAGACCCTCGGCTCTGATACCACTTGTAGGATCGACGAACTTGTCAACCGACAATCACGAGGGTTATATTCAAGGTGCGGAACCCCTTGAATATGTTCTAATAACCGAAACAAACTTGAAACTAAGATAAACGAGTAATTATCACACACAAACGGGTCAAAAGATTAACGTTTTCTCATTAAAACAGAGCGCGAGTGTTACAATGATCAAAACAAGCAATCTCAGACCAGGGGAGGGTGTTTGGAGAGTGTGTGTGGCCACAACTCATGATTAGGGTTGTGAGTGGGCCTATTTATATCTCCCAGACACGTGCAGACCCCTGAAGGCGATTACGTAGCTATGCCCCCTACAGCTATAGGCGATTAGGGCCTTATCGCCAATAAACAATAGTGGATAGCATGTAATGCTATGAACAGTGATAGCGATTAGGTGTAATCGCCTAACCCATTCCTGTAATCGCCTTCGGTACTAATCACACCCATAAGCGCTTATAAACGTCTCCAAACACCCCGAAACACGTCCAAACATCCTATATACTAGCCTAGGGACATCATGCACTAACACATATGGTAACAGTTCTTTTTTTGGTTGTTATTTCCATGGCAGTTAACCGATCACCGAAAACTATAAACGCCGCGGCGCGTATCTATATTTGTTAATTTCTTTTGTTCCCTTTTTAATCAAAATTGTGCCATCTTTTTAAGAATAGGCCGTTGTTGTGTTGCGATTTGTTGTTATTGTCGTGAGGGTTAACTAATCACCGACAAATACCAACGTCCCGACGCGTAGCATGGGTAAGAATCTATTTGTGAATATATATATAAATATATATATATATATATATCAATGCAAAAGGTAATTTAATCACAATCAAACAAACTTTTAAGATCTCACACGAGGAAAATAAAATCAAACACTAATTCCAATTATTTCCTTTGGAACAAAATACGAAAAACTTATATCCATATTTATTTCATATAAGTTTTTATTACCCGCTTAATGGCCATTTATACTTGAACACCCAATTGCCTGGGGTGTCTTTTGCAAAATAAAAACCTGTATCGGTCACTAACCAAAAGCATTTGTGATCTTTTAAAATGCTTTGGCCACATTCAGCTGCGACATCATTATTAAATATATTAAAATCAACTTCTTGTAACGGAGTACCATCGGCATTCATCCAGAAAAACTCCCCTCGAAATACAGTTGTTTCACGAAAATTTCTGCGAAACTTCCAACGAAATGTGCCATTTACAGTCATGGTTTTGTTTCCAAAATCAGTATCTTTAGAGGCAATATGAAAAACGAGATGCTCGATCTTGCCGTCGATGACCTCCATTGTATATGATTCCAAAGAGTCAACTTCTTGTAGATTTGAAGATGTTACAAAGTAAACATAATATGTTGTTAGAACCAAAAGAAATAAAAAGTTTTTATAATCCATGTTATGCTTTGATAGTGATCCCACTAGTTTCTATCCTTTATATAGACGTTGTCTTAATACTTTATTTTGATTATTTAATATATTAGAGTAATCTTGTAACATCATAAGTAATGACATTTATGTTGCCTTTTGAAAAAAAAAACAACATTTATGTTATAACAATTAGTTATTTAATTGCCACAATTTATTACATATAAAAATTAATCTAATCTAATAACGTAATAATGCAAATATGTTTAATTACACTGTTAGTCCCTATGGTTTTCATGAAATTTCAATGTCAGATACTAAAAGTTTAAAGTAACATGTTGAGGTATTATAACTTTCTAACTTTTTACAATCTCATGTATTAACCACTAACACCGTTAAAAACTAACGGTCGTGACCCTCATATGCCCCAAACGTGAGGTTATTTTCATCCATTCACATATTAAAAAATTTAACCCTTAAAAAAACCCCAACCATCATTTTCTCCCCTCCCCTAAGGTCGGTCGGTTCCGTCAACGGAGATTAAGGAAGAGGCGATGGTGATGGTAAGAACGATGGTAAGTTTCAAGGTGATAGTAGTTGTCGGTGGTTGACGTGGCAAAATCAAGCACTGGTGGTGGTGTCATTTTGGACTTAACAACGTACGGGTGTTGAGGCAACATAGACAAATGATACTTCTCGTTAGTTAGTGTTCAAGAATGATAGGGACGACAGTGAAGGTGGTTTTGGGCGAAATGCAGATAATGATGGTTGTACAAGCGACACCATTGTTTTTTTACGAGCAACACCATTGCTATTTTTTCTAAACGTTTTAAATAAAAAATTATAGTTTAAAAATGGTTAGCCCAATTACTTTATAACCTAAATACTTGATAACCTGAATTTTGAATGCTTTAATAGAGTTTGTATTAGTTAATAGAATGTGTAATTTATTTATGTGATTGTTATTTGTTACATTGTTAGATATAGACAACTAGACTTGTATACTTGATTATTGAGTAATACTGAAAGTATGATACGTTATTGAGCTGTAGGATTATTAATATGTTGACCCAAAGAATAGAAGGAGAAAGACTAACATCACTAATCGTCATTATTGTGAGGTTAAAAATTTCAACACTGTGTTAGATATGCAAATCCAAGAGCTTAGCCACCGTTTTAGCGAGATAACCACTTAGGTGCTAATGTGTATGAGTGCCTTAAGCCCGGATGATGATTTTAGTGCATTTGTATTCCAAAGATACTAAGGTTGGCGGAGATGTACCCGTATGATTTTTATTGTGAAGAAAGAGATGATCTTATGCATGAGCTAGACATCTACATTAATAATATAAGAGGTGACAAAATGTTTGGTGACGTGAAAGGTATATCTAATCTTGCAAACATGATGGTGGAAACAAAGAAACATATTAAATATCCGTTGGTCTAATATGAAGCACGTAAAGATGGATTTACGTAATTGAATGGGTGATGATTATTTGAATGATGCTTGCATTTGTTATATTGAAAAAGAGTTTTTGGCGAAAGTTACGGTTTAAGACGTTATGAATCGTTCTCAAAACATGAAAATTTGTAGGGAGCAAGTATAAAATGTAATTTTTATATATTTTAAATGACTTTGTATTTCTATTGTGTGTTATCTCAATGATACTATACTTTTATTATGACATCGATTTTTATTGTGTGATTTGACCCGACCTGATTGGAAAATATTGACACCGTTTTATTATAAACCTAGGTATTAAAAAATCCGACATCATAGGAAAACATTCCTGACTCCGCCACTGGTATCTGACATTGAAATTTCATAAAAACCACAAAAACTAACGGTCTAGTTAACTCATACAAATTAAAGGCATGGTTCCCTCTTAATAAAACTTAAGATAAGATTCTTATCTTATTTTTTTCCTTTTATCAATTGGTTCAACAAATACACTACGTTGAAGCTTTCATTATTCAATTGAACATAAACTTAAAACTTCATATAATCTGTACAATCATAAACAAATTGAACATCCTGAGCACAATAACATTACATTGACTAAAAATATTTTGAAATTAACGGAATAATGTTGCATTAAATCCGTAAAAGCTCAATTACAATCAAGTAATGATCTCATCAATTTCATTATTTACGAACAACCTAGTTATAGTTTACACATTGGAAATGTATAGACTTCCTGAAAATGAAGAAATTGATTTATCAATACATAACAAAAGTTGTATAAACACCGAAACCAACGAGCAACTTATGTATTGATCTACAAATAATTTGTTATTAATAAAATATTAGGATGTAATATACCATGAAAAAAACTTATACTTTGCAAACTCAACAATTTCACAACATTTGTTTGACCCTTGTCATACAATTTCTCTGATACTCTAAGATGGTGTTAATATAGTCGTCCGGTCATGTAATATAAACTTAATTGTTTATGTGATTAATTATATTTAAACTAGGGCAAAAATGTACAAATATTATTAGAATGCCAAAACTAGAATTTTAACGATAATTGCTTATTGTGTTATGTCCTTTAAATTTAGGAAGAAATTAGTGGCTTGCCAAGCAGTTCATAAACTCAAAAAGAAAAAAAAATACCAATGAATCCAAGTTAGCGATTCAAACGGGGACCTATTTTGAATCCATAAGAAACTAAGTGACTTTATTTGCTCAAATGTTTTTACCACCGTAGCCGTATCGTTGGAAAAGATCACTCCATTTCTAGCATTCCAAATACACCATCATACGTTTTATGAAGACCCAATAACTCTTCCACAGTAAAAGCATAAATAGGCGACACTCAACACCAAGAAAAAATTGCTTGCCAAATTTGAGATGTAAAGTAACACGAGGTAAGAAGATGGGAAGATGATTCAGGAACATCCTCATATAGACAACATAAGTTTGATTCCAACTAAACATTCCTTTCCTCAAGGCCCACGCGTGTTGGAAGGCGATCAACTGCCACTTTCCAGGCATAAATATTAACTTTTTTTGGCACACAATTATTCCACATCTTAGAGAACATATTATTTGAGTACATCGAGCGGCTTATAAATAAAACTTTTTTCATCGAAGCATCACCATCATTTAAAACCATGACTTAGTTAAGAATTTTGACCCTTTCTACTGTTTCGTTGTTAGTTTATATCATTAATTAACACATAACCGCAAAAGATTACATCAAGATAGCGGGCAGGCGGGCAACAAGCTGCGCCGCCACCCCTTTCTGGACGGCAAACCCTAACCTACTAAACACGAACCCATGCCCCCCCCCCCCAAGTTGAGACACTGCTATGGATAACCCGTTGAACTCTGGTCAGGAAACGGATGGCTTCCGGTGCCAAGGAGCCAAAGGTATCAAATGCCAAGGGTACAAAAACGTGTTGGTTCTCCTCACAAGCTTTAGCATGCTTCTCAACTTTCTTCGCCTCTGCTTTCCGCACCGCTTGCCCTGCTACAAAGCCATTATCCCTCAAACCAACCAGGGGAGATACACCTGTTAGGTCGACACAAGCGTGTTTCCCCCGGCCCACCCAAAGACAAGCAGGTCTGCTGGACATAGGGTGGATCTCCCTTCTGCGGGGTCCAAGAGGAAATTCACAGGAGCCTCCTTCTTGGCTGAGATCCCAGCCCTTCATAAAATGTCCCAAAGAGCGTCCCGGACCCAGTCATGCCTATATTTGAAACCAGGCATCTCCTTACAATGAACCGCGTGTTCCCCGTATTTGTCCAAGCATGCCTTACGGCAAATCGGACAAACTTCATCTTCATGGTACATGGGGATCACAAAACGATATTTAAGAATTGCCCTGTATTCAACCTAGACATGGTTTGGCCCAAACCTTCGATTGGGAGATCATTCAGGAAATCTTGGGCATGGGGGCTTTGCAAGCATTGAATAACTGCCTTTTGGCGGGGGGACAGATCAAAAGCTTCACCCAGGCTCTGTGCGATTTTGCCAAAAAGGGCATTCGCCAAAGTTTTCTGAGGCTTTGGGGGGGCGGTGTCCTTGTTAGAAAAACCGCCAATATCAAAACCTGGGAGATAGTCATTTATCCTTTCGAGGGCTTGCACGTAGTCCAAGTCCATGTCGACAACCCCGCTATTCCTTAAGATGTGGTCTTGGAGGTTCCAATATTGAGCTCGCGATGCGACAAAAGCATACACCCCAACATCCTTTGCTGAGAGGAGCCCTAATCCTCCCAAACGCATCGGCAAGGACGCCAATCGCCACTGTAGGTCACTAAAAAACGGACCCCCACATACCACTATGTCTTCAATGGCTACCCGCAAGCCCTTGTCAAAACATGATACCGCTTCATTCATCATGGCGGGTTGGCAGGTCCGCAAACCAAAAAGCAATTTGGCAACCCCCATACAAGATCTGAGCAAGAGGAGTTCACTCTGAGGATCCCTAAGGCAGGGCAAAAGTTTCATAAGATCAACCGCGCGCGAGGCTCTCCGCCCTGCCAATTCCCGTATAAAGTAGGAGTCCCGACTAACAGCCCCTCCAAGGAGCTTTACCCCCTTTTCTGGCCTGCCAATCCCACTGGGGAACAGTCCGTCCCTAAGTTTCACCCCATTACAAGACGGCCAAAAAAACCTCAGTTTTCTTAACATTTAGCTGAAGCCCCAGGGATCGGCCCCTCCTTCCGAATGATGTCTAAGGCTTTCGCAACCTCGGTGGCCTCACCAATAATCGTCCCATCATCAAGGTACCACGCATGAAATGGGAGGTTACAATTTTCTTGCACCCGGAGAACCATAGGGTGTAATGCCAAGGTGAAAAGGAGGGGACCTAGAGGGTCCCCTTGTTGAACCCCCGTAGTGGCCCCTATACAATCATTGCCAACATATAGCCTAGCTGGCTGGGCATATAAGAACTGGACCCACAGATAGATAGACGGGCAATGGTGAAGAACTTCTTGAAGAAGGGCAGTGCGATCTATCATGTTGAACGCGTTTGAAAAATCCACAGTGAGCATAGCCATAGAACCGTCTTCATGGAAGGAACTAAGGAACCTGTTTGCACTGTGGAGCACCACCTCTGCCCCGTTAGGAGTCCCCACCCCAAATTGGAAGTCCCCCAGATACTTAGCCATTTCCTTGCCAACCTTCCTCATAGCCACTTTAGATACCAGTCTGCGCCAAATGGCCCCTATTGTGATGGGTCGGATCCCGTTATCAGGTTTCAGAAGAGGGGTAAGGGGGGCCGAAGCAATAAATTCAGCAAGTACCTTGGGGCACAACCCCCCTAGCCATAAGTTGACGACTTCAGTAATAGCTGAGAGCAAACCCGTGGAAGCCACGGACCCCTCTCCGCTAAGGGCGTCCAATATACGTTGGGCCCTCAATCCGTCCCTCCCGCAGGAAGTCCCTTTAGGGAAAGATCGGAGGCATCGAAGCACACAATCCTCATCCACAACAAGCGCGGGCATGATGTCGGAGTTAGAGGGCAAAGACGGAGGAGGCAACACCGGATGTTTATCAATGAGGGCTTTCATGGTAGAATCCCCAAAAGGAGCAACTCCACTAGAACACAACACCTTGACAGCAGCTGTGAAATGACCATCCCTTACTTTCCGGAGGCACTGTTTGACATTGGGGCTCTTTTCAGTATCCTCACTCCCCCCTGTTTCCTGCTTGATAAAAGAAACACCCCCCACGCAATCGAAGAGAGAAGGAACCAAATCTGCAAACCCTGAACCGTCATTCCACAAAGAAAGCGATTGCAGGATGCTGTTACACTGCAATGATTTCCGATTCCCAGACCTTCGCTCCTGCCTAGTGGACGGTTTGACCACCCGCAGGGTACATCGCGGCAATAAAAGCAGTTTGACCCAACTTTCTACGGAACCTGGTGAAGCCACCACTTTGCGTAAGGCACCTGTCAAGGCCTGGACAAACGCCAATCGACAGCTTGGGGGGATGCTCTTGACAGTTTGAGTGGGCAGTGAGAAAACCTTTTCTAAGAGGGATATATCCCCGACCACACCTCCTGAATGACCAGGGTCCATGTCCACAGTCACGTGATGAGGTTTTTGGATCCCAACAATGAAATCATCCACATCTCCCGTAACCACAGAGAAGGAGAGGACATCATCAGCACTGTGATTACACCTTTTGCTGAGAGCATGCATCACCATGCACGTCCCACATAACCATTTAGCCCCGTCCCTAAGGGCGCCCCCAACATCCATAAAAAGGTCCAAGTCTTAAGAATTGATAAGATTAGATGAAAATTCCAAACTATGAGCATGATCAAAACAGTTGGATTTCCAACACCATCTCCAAGATTTATCAGTTTGGTTAAAACAGTCAACCACCAATGCCTTTTTATTTATAGCAATACGAAAAAAAATCGGGAACAAGTCTTTAAAAGGCTCAGAATCCAACAAAAAACGTATGCTCTCGCCATTGCTGACTTTACCTCTGATTATAGAATCAATATGTATGTTTGAAGAAATTAATAAGCTGATTACTTAGCTTTGCAATACAATTCCATATACCTGGGAGACTATTTGAGAAAGGCAAACTCGAACAGGAGCGATTAGTACTATGAAGACCGACTATAACCTTGTTCCATAAGGCATTTTTATCAGCTTTAAATCTTCACCAACATTAGTATCTCGTAGGTGTGTAAGACCCAATCCACCTGCTTCAATAGGAGAAGTGATTTTTGACCAGCTTACCTAACAAATTTATTATTCTCTGAATTCCCTACCAAAAAACTTTCTTCGCTTGGTTTCCGTTTGCTCAATTATATTAACTGGTGCTTTAAAAAGAGAGAAAAAGTAAGTAGGGTGAGTTTCCATTACTGACTTTAAAAGTGTAAGATGACCTCCGGTTGACAATGAAGATGCTTTCCATAACGACAATCTTGCATCAAGTTTTGGTAGCACATAAGTCCAATTATTAATCTGGTTCATTTTCACTCCTACATGAAGACCAAGGTAAGAAAACGGCAAACTACGTACCACACACCCAATAAGAACCGAGTAGGTGTGCACCACATTTTGCTTGACACCAATACCAAACAATTGAGTTTTATTAAAATTAATCTAAAGTCCTGATACTAAGAAAAAACATCTCAGTAACCGAGAAATATTAAGCACACTTTGCTTAGACCATTCACATATAATGAGAGCATCATCTGAATACAATAGGTGAGAAACAGTGGGACCACTGTTCGGAATGCCAATACCTTTAAATATGCCTTTGTCACAAGCACACTTTATCATACCGGAAAGAGTTTCCATATCAATAATGAAAAGAAAAGGAGACAAGGGATCACCCTGCCTTACGCCTCTTTGAAACTGAAATTCAAAAGTAGGATAATCATTTAGGAGAACAGAGGACCTAGCCAAGGAAAGAATAACTTGAATCTAATGTCGCCATTTATCCGAAAAATTCATTTGCTAATTAACGAAGTCCAAAAAGTCCGAGTCCACAATATCATGCTCCTTAATAGCCGATTGGGTTTCCAAGATCACTGTGCCCAAGACCCTTTTGAGATGATCAATTTCCATTGAAGTAATTTTAACAATGGCTTCAGGGATGTTTGGCGCTGATGAAGGAGAAGAGATGGAAAGATTATGGTGGTGGTTTGGAGAGATGGTAGAGAGAGGGTGTTGCAGAGAAAGGGTGGTGGTTTGGGGAGGTGTTGTTGGTGGTGATGGGTGTGGAAGATGAAGTGGGTGGGCCCCACATAAATCCTTAACTGCATATTTTTATAACAAGGGTAGTTTAGTCATTTCACACCCACTTAACTGGATTAACAAACAATCATCCATATCGATGAATCTCGAAAAGAGGATTGAGGGTTGGAACAAATGTATAACAAGAATTCTTGGAATTCCTTGGGCATTCTTTATTGGTGCTAAGCTAACTATAGTGCAAAGTTGTATCTCTTTGGTTAATAAGGTTTCTTAAGAGACTATCCGAGTTAAACGATATCAAAAGGTGGGGACTATAGCAGTAATTTTGAAAAAGTAGGGATTATAGGTGAAATTGGTGTAAACCATAGGGACCACTCGAGCCATTTTCTCTTACTTCTAATTTAGATAAAAGGGGTTGATTATCGAATGTTGGGGATTTTTATGAACTCAAATCAGTTAAAAGTGAGTAAAATTTACTCGGTAACAATTCTACTTCGAACAATGTTCTGAAATGGTGTAATTGGGCACTCCCGAAAGCAAATATATATGTTTGCATGGGAAGCTCTGGCAGGGAGAAATACTATAGTGTTGAAACTTGTAAAAAGAGGGGTTTTAATGGGAAACCAAAAATTTGTTAGGTGTGGTTATGTAGAAGAAACATTTTATCATGTGTTAGTTAATTGTGTAGTGGCGATGACAATATCGTGAGCAGTGGGAGTGTAGATGGAGGTTCATGGAATTGGGTTAGTTAAACGGTGGGAGATTTGTTTTTGGTCATTAATGAGATTCACATTCAATCCAAAAGAAAGAAAGCTATGATCCTGATCATCATGATGCGCCTATGGACAATATAGGGAGACAGAAATAAAAGAATTATTGAAAGAAAATCTAGCTCAGTTACAGGTTTGGTAGGGGGTATAAAGGAGATCACCTATTTGTGTTGAAGATTCGGGCCAGGAGAAACAATTTGTCTTTTGATATGTGGCTGAAATTCGATCTAAATTTATTTTGATGTTTTGAAGATGTATTTCTTTTGGTTGTATGTTTATCCCTTTTTCTAGTAACTTACTAGGAAGGGGTTGGCGATGAAATCAATGGCGAAGCTTCGAGATCGAATCGGCGGGGGCCAGACTCATTTTTTTCTGATCAGTAGAAAGTTCAAATCGGTGGGGTCCGAAGTCAATTCATATAAAAATTACACACGAAATCGTAAAATTTCACCACTACACCAAAAAACGACGGGGGCCGAGGTACCCCTGAGCATCCACTATGCTTCGACCCTGGATAAACTAATATCTTACCCCGTAACATTGTTTTAATATATATGTAGTCAAAATTTTGCATATTTACCTATTTACTTATGAGATGTTTGGTTTAGGTTACTTCTTATTTGTTGGGTCAAAGAGGATTGATAAGCATTTCAACCTTAGTCTAATATCCTCTCTGCATTTTTGTTAGTAAACAAAGTACTGAAGACTTGAAGGGTAAGTACTGAAAAAGAAAGATGCTGAAGACTAAGGACCTAAAGATGAACCAGACAAACATCTGAAGAACAACTTTGATGATTTACTCATCAGAAGTTGTTTACTCTTCAGCAGTTTCAACAGAAGCTTCACACCGCCCTTAACTTCAGTAGTTTGTTATTATATTAATTTTATCTAGTTTAATGATATTACAGCCTGTTGTAGTATTATACTTTGTTTTATGCTTCTTATGTACGTTTACTTTTGTGTATAAATAGATGGGTTCACACCATCTATTTATTACAGATTTCCACTTTCTAATATATGAGAACCATTTAGAAAAACACAACTGTTTTATCATTTACTATTTTGTTTCTCATATATACTTGTTCTATTTTAGTTTATTAATTGATGGGGAGCATTTACTGAATCTAAAAGTGAACTTTTAACTTAGAACAATTACTTTTATTCCGCTGCATTTACTTCATGTATTAATTGTGCATAAGAAACTGTGAAACATAGATCCACATTTTTATTGAAAATTCACTTTATGTTGATGATATCATTTTTGGTTCAACAAACACCAAACTGTGTGATGATTTCAAGAAACTCATGCAATCAAAATTTGAGATGAGTACAATGGGAGAATTGCAGTACTTTCTAGGACTGAAAATTAAACAACAATCAAATGGAACTTTTATAAATCAATCAAAATATGTTAAAGAATTATTGAACAAATTTTCTTTACAAGACTGTAAATCATGTTCCACTCCTATGTATCTAACCACACAAGTTGAACCTGATGATCAAGAAAAACATGTTGATCAAACCATGTACAGATGTATGATTGGTTCCCTACTTTACTTAACTGCTTCTAGACCAGATATTATGTTTGCAACATATGTTTGTGCTAGATATCAATCAACTCCAATGGAATCACACCTCATTGCAGTCAAAAGAATTTTCAAATATCTGAAAGGAACTTCTACATTGGGGATTTGGTATCCTGCTACCAGCCATACCAAATTAATAGTTTTTTCAGATAGTGACTATGCAGGGTGCAAGATGTCAAGAAAATCAACATCTGGTGGATGTCAATTCATAGGAAACTGTCTGGTGTCTTGGCAATCAAAGAAGTAAATATCTGTGGCAACATCAACTGCTGAGGAAGAGTATATTACAGCTGCAAGCTGTACATCACAGATTCAATGGCTTCAAAATCAACTTCTTGATTATGGAATCAAAGAGACCAAGACTCTACTGCTGATAGACAGTACCTCAACCATTAGCATCATTCAAAATCCTGTCCAATTTTCAAAGACAAAACATATTGAAATCTGGTATCATTTCATAAGGGATTGCTATGAAAAAGGCAAAATTGAGCTGTAATATGTGTCAACAGCTAATCAAATAGCTGATGTGATCAAAAACCCCTTGACTCATCAACATTTCAGAGGTTAGTATCCATGCTTGGGATGCTAAATTTTGAGTAATTTTTTAAGTGTTTACATTTTCGGTACATATTTTACGTTCACTTACTTATTCTTATCTGTTTTAAACCTCTTATGACCAAAAGAGAGAAATTACTAATGTACAAAACATTAGAAGGGAAAAATTTTCAAAAAAGAGTAATTACTGATGATAAAATCATCAGATGTTACATTGGGTGTTTAAAATTGCATTCTCATCAGTTGTGAACAACTACTTAAGAGAAATGGGAAACTACTGATGAACAAATCTGTTTCATCAGAAATTTGGTGAAAAAGGGCAAACCACTCTTTTCCCATCAGAAGTTTGACCTAGGGCAGTTATAAAACTTTTAAAAAGCCCTCTTTCACACTTATCTTTTAAAAATAAAAATTCCCTCTCTCTTCAAACCCTCTGAAACTTAAAAATTTTTCGATCAAACAACCATCGCTCTCGAATTAGAACAGGGACACAATCAACTAGGATACTTCAAAAAGGAGAAAACCTGGTACCAATACGATGAAGTCATTCGTAAAAGCAAACTATTACACGACGTTTACTGTCGACCCACCAATCCATATTCAAACTCTGAATGAGTTTTTGGCCAACGCTGTTGCTGTCACTGTCGATGACAAGGTCATCTCCTTCAAGACAATAACTAAAGGGAAGACAATGGCAATTACACCAGCTACTTTGGGGATAAGATTAGGTCTGAGGGATGCACAAGCCCCAGAACACATTCCATCCAATACAATTCAATTAACCATGACTGAGTGTGGTTATCAAGGTACTCTCTCACATGCTACAATTTATAAAACGTTTTTTGATGCACCATACAAACTACTTTTTCACTACATAATCATGTGTCTCAGTCCAAAAACTAGCTCATGTGATCAGATGCCTTCTGCTTACAACAAATTTTCCACTCAATTGTAAATGAAACACCTTTCAAGATATCATCATATTTTTTCAATTAACTGGTGTTACATCATCAAAAAGATGAAAAGAAATTTTTACTTTATCCAAGGTTCTTAACGCACTGTATTATCAAAGAAGTTGGTGAAGAGATACTTGTGGGTGGGGCTTTAGTACTTAGACCATTGACCTCACAAGTATACTCAAGTCACAACAAACCAGCCAGTAGGCCAGAAGATGACCTAGGGGAACAAGCACCAGTCCCCAACGAACCCACATCTTACAAACCCATTTCCCCCAAAAGCCAAAAACGCTAACAGAAAATTTTCAAAGACCACCAAAATGAAGAAGACACCTCAGGAGGTTAAGATGCCTGAGGATGTCATAGTGCAATCTACACTTGAAAAGGATGTAATTAAAACTTCCTCTTAGTTACATTCATCATCTCCTTCACCAAAAAGAGCCAGAACCATAAAGATACAATTTTCAAGGAAGAAATCCAAAAGGGATAAAACTTCTTAACCAACATCTAAAACCCAAACCACCAAATCTACTGATGTTCCTGAAACTACTGCAATACACTCCACTGAATCTGAACATTCACCAACACACACAGTAGAACTAGCATAATTTCTCTCTGGATTGAAAAATATCTCATCTACAAGTGGCATTCCCCAATCACCACATCAAACAGGAGAAGAAACTTCTGACATGGCCATGTATGAGAATATTATCAATCATATCTAAGAGATGAGGAGGAACCAAGGTCTCTTAGCCCAATTTTTGAGACTTTAGGTACAAATGATGCTGCTACTACTATTTTACCATCCCTTGGTGGATCAGAGGTTAGTAGTGACATCAATAACACCTTATTTGTGGTAACTGCTGATGAAGGCCTTGAGCCTGAGGCAGGAAATCCCGAGAACCAAAACAATGGGGTATATAAGACTACTAGGTTGGGCCTAGCTCATGATAAAACTGATGTTACAATCAGGGATTCAGGTGATGTAATTGATTTTGATGATGAATCAAATTTCAAAGAATTGACGGTTGACTGTGAAGGTCCTGAATCTAATGTCTCTAAACTCAAAGAGTTAGTCACAGATGATCAGGTTAAAGACCACTTGAACCCTAATTCCACAAAAGTGGCATCCCCAGTCTTAACTAATAGGGATCACCCAAAAAAACCTCCTCCACAAACACAAAAGCCTATCTATTTTCTTCTGGTGCTACAAGCATAGCCTTAAACCAGCTATACAGCCCAGATGGTCCTTTATACTAGATGATTCACCATCTCATTTCTTCACATTTCCAAACCATTACAACTGCAATGGAACTTAAAATGCTACCCAACTGGAGATGATCAACAATGCATTGGAGATGAAAACAAGAGAGTTGTCTAGAAGAATTGAAGATAATAGAAGACAACTAGAACATTTATCTAGTGTTGCTCCTCCTGCTCCTTGGTTTCCTGAAGTTCATGAAGCCAGAAAGGGGGAGAAAAACAAGGAACCTGAGAAGATAGATATTGAGCAGTCAAATTAAGCAAGAGAAGCTCAAAGGCTTAAGGAGGCCAACAAACTTTCACAAAAAACAAAACCAGAAATGACCTTGAAAGAAAGGCATGAATATCAAGAAGAACAAGAAAGGCTCCTTAAGCAAAAAGTTGAACAAACTTCCCAAGTCAGAGATACAACTGCTGAAAAGCAACAAACACCTGAAGACAATCCTTCAGTAGTTGCTACTATATGCAAACTTTCAATAGTTGCAAATCAAACTACCAATCAAACTTCTACTGAACCCATTACTCAAACCATAACTAAACCTTCAGTAGTTCTCAACCCTGAACCCATTGCTTTCAGTTCAGAACAAATGGAGAAGAGACTGATGGAAGTTCAAAGAAAAGCAAAAGAAGATGAGATATGGAATAAGATAGAAGAAAGGGAAGATATGGGCTATGAAGCCAAGCTTAAACTATATGAAAATGAGGTTAGAGAGTTAGATGAACAAGAAAGGCTTGCTGAAGAACAACTCTAAATTGCTGAAGAAGATAAAAGACAATAGGTGATGAACTGGATTGTCAAGAACAACAAGGCTATGAAATACTCCTTAGAGATCTCTCATCTGAAGAACTTGAATACAGGGTGAAACTGATTCAAGGGAGACAAAATGTTGATCAAGAGAAAAAGATGAAGACAACTCAAATCATAGAAGAACTGGAAGCAAATGATTATGGCACAAAGGGTCATTTATCAAAATGGAAAGACGTTGATCTTAATGAAACCTACAAAAGATTCAAGGCTTTGCAGAAGTTAAACCCTAAAAATTTCAAATCATTAGAAGTTTCTAAAACTTCTAAACCTGCAAAGAAGCAAACTTCAAAACCAGCTGTCAAGAAATAAAAACAACCAGAGGAACAAGTTAAGACTGATTTCAAGATGATACTCTTAGAAGGCAACACCATTGTTGACCAAGACTTGACATATGTAGAAAAGCCTCTGATCTTACAAGATAAGGATCCAACCACTTATGCATATCAACTGAAACAGACCATCACTGATCAAAACCAAACCAAGGTAATCACTAAACATCACATTCCTATTCCAAGTGAAAACCCTGGTGTTGCATAAGTTGAACATATTAGAAGATCCAACCTGATAATATCTGAAATGGAAGATCAACCACAATCAGGACTATCTACAAACAAAGAGAATAGTATCATTCCTTACAAGAAATTTTTTGATATTTCTCAAACCAAGATTATCAAATGGTCCTTTACTCATAAATCAAATGTAATATGCCTGGAAAGAGAAGATACTACATACAATGTCCTGAAACACAAAAATGAATTGCACAGACTTTCAACAAAAGATTTACTTGCAGTTCAACATCTTGAACCAGAGTAAGGACCATTTCTTACTGCAACACAAGTCAGTGAGATCAAGAATACAATGGTAAAAGAAATTGAGAAGATCCTTGACTGCAGAAGAAAAAGAAGAGGATCTAAATAAATATTAGATAAGGTTTTGGTTTTATCAATCCAGGGAAGATTGTTCGGTCAAAGAGGATTGATAAGCATTTCAACCTTAGTCTAATATCCTCTCTGCATTTTTGTTAGTAGACAAAGTACTGAAGACTTGAAGGGAAAGTACTGAAGAAAAAAGAAGTTGAATGAAAGTGCTGAACACTAAAGTCCTAAAGATGAACCAGACAAGCATCTAAAGAAAAACATTGATGATTAACTCATCAGAAGTTGTTTACTCTTCAGTAGTTTCAACAGAAGCTTCCCACCGCCCTTAACTTCAGTAGTTTGTTATTATATTAGTTTTCATCTACTTTAATGATATTTTTGTACAAGTTCCAATACTATTGCCTGTTGTAGTATTATACTATTTGTTTTATGCTTCTTATGTACATTTACTTTTGTGTATAAATAAATAGGTTCACACCGTGTATTTATTACAGATTTTCACTTTCTAGTATATGAGAACCATTTAGAAAAAAACAATTGTTTTATCATTTACTATTTTGTTTCTCATATACACTTGTTCTATTTCAGTTTATTAATTGAGGGGGAGCATTTACTGAATCTAAAAGTGAACTATTAACTTAGAACAATTACTCTTATTCCGCTACATTTACTTCATGTATTAATTGTTCATAAGAAACTGTGAAACATAGATCCAACATTATTCCTAATGGCTTTAAAGCATGGTTGCAGAACTCAGTTTGGGCTTGTACCCTCGGCCGACTGGGGAGTTGCGAGTACTCGGCCTAATTGGGTGAGTGCTTGGGGGTCAAATCGGCCTATGCGGAGAGTACTCAGAGTATTCAACGACCTAATGAAGAGCGAGTACTCGGTGATAACATTATTTGAACGCCGACGTAGCAACTTTGACCCATTTACGTTTTAGTAGGTTGTTTCAGTTTAGCTTTAATCTCTAACTAATGGGTTAAATGGGGCAAAAGTGACCCAAAGTGTATGCATAGTGTGTTAAACCTTGTAAATCATTTTATTGTAAATTGCTTTACTATTGAGTATATCTGTGATAAACTATATTTCCGAACAATTGTAATATATTAAAAACGTTCAACTTTTGGAAAAAAAGGTGTTGAGGTCAACATGACTCGACCTAAACGGCACCAATAAGTACCTGTTTTACCTGGACATGTTTTCGCCTGCCACCTAACTAGCCAACTACTCATTATACTATGTCTTTTTCAATCTAATTAAACTAACTAAAAAACATATCGTGACACCTCATTCCCATTCGTGTGAGCCCAAACAATTAATAAACATAATGTTTTGACATGCCACATAACTAAACCGGTTAAAAAACATATTTGAAAGGGAATATGTTAAGGTGGAGGAGGCGTTCCCATCCCAACCCTTGTGAACCCTTATCATTGTAACACCCCGCCTCTAATATAATCTAATGTTCGCTTTGCACACTAAAAGTTCATGGATTTGTTTTTCAGTTGCCTGAGTGAAAACTTTCCATGTGGTCAACCATCATGGAATTGTTGTCACTCAAGCACGCTTAACTATGGTATTTTCATGTGCTCCGCGGCCATATGCGCCCAAAACGCGTTGGTTATTTAAGAGGCAGGATATTACTTATGAACCAAGATGTTTTCTGTCCACGGACGATGTTGGATATGCCTAGGTTGTTACCATCACCATACCCCCAGGGACTCATCGTCCTCGATGAGGTTTACCCCACCATCCCAGATGACACAGGATTGGCTTTGATACCATTCTGTAACACCCCATCTCTAATATCATCCAATATTGTCCGCTTTGCCCACTAGAAGCTCACAAATTTGTTTTCGGTTGTCCAAGTGAAAACTTCCCAGTTGGTCACCTATCATGGAATTGTTGTCACTCAAGCACGCTTAATTATGGAGTTTTCATGTGCTCCACGGCCATATGCGTCCAAAACGCGTTGGTGATTTAAGAGGCATGACATTACTTATGAACCAATATCTCTTTTGTTCATGGACGATGTGGAATATTCCTAGGGTGTTCTAATCGCTAACCAACATTAGCAATTATAATTAATGAATATTTTATTGTATAATTATAGTATGTTCCCTAGTCAATAGGTTAATTGTATCTCTGTATTTAATACCCTCTTTGTTAATGAAAATATCCATCTTTGACAAACTTACATGGTACGACACCGCAGTCACTCTATACCCTAGCCGCCACCTACATCGGCCACGGTTGATTTGCTCCTTCAATGCTACCACGTCGGATCGCTTTCTAGTTTTCGTTTTCTTTTTCCAGGTGGACCGTTCCTTTTTTGCGTCAACCATGGGCGACACAACTCCCTAAACCACACCACCAAACCCTAATTCCATCCGGTTTATTATGTGACTAACATCGAGCATAAAGTTCGAGTTCTTGATGGTGTGAGGCTACGTACACCTCATGGGTACGTTTGTTTCAGTTGCATGCACACGGCTATAGGGTTCTTTCTCTCATCGACGGTATGCTGTCGTTTGCAAAAACCGATCCCACTCATGCTTCCTAGATGGAGATCGATTCAGTTGTTCTCCAATGGATCTACCGATCCCACTCATGCCTTAGTAACATCAAGGGCATACCTTCAGCCAAACTAACTCGTGGCTAAGGGAAGACCCACATGGCTCGGATAAAGTGATAACGACAAAGCTTATCAAGTCTTAAAACGTTAAAAAATTAACTTAAGGACTCGGAAGGACATGAAGAGTATAAATACCTCTCAATGCTCTATAGCACAAATAATAGTCAAATCCTCTCCTAAGGCCATTACATAAAAGTACTGCTTCGGTGGTCAAATACACCGAAGCATAGGACAACAACTCTGAATCTAGGGAAAGTATAACTTCTCAGACTAGTATAAATACCTAATTTCAAGTACAGTTAACTTCTCAAACTAAACCTATTAATCTAGTGTTGGATTGAATTGAATGGGTACTAAACTAGATTAAACAGAAATAACTCAACGAAACAAGATAATAAGCTCACATTGAAAAGCCAATCCTCAATAGGGGTGGCAAAATGGGTTCTTACTCGTCGAGTAAAGGAAAGAGTCTCAGACGGAACCTACCCTTCTAATCGACGTCTCGACTAGAGAATTTTGGATTTGAATGTGAAGATGATATAATAAACTTATTACAACTTCTATTTCTTTAACTCACTTCACCTTAAAAAAATAGAAATCAAGTTGGTAAAAAAATGGTTCGGGTCATAAACCTGTTTAGTAGGGAAAATGTTTAAAACTATCAAATCGATTGTGCTTAGGTTCAAACCGATTTGGGACAAATAAAAACGTTTTTTAACATGTTTACAAAATCGGGTCAAGTCCAAACAGGTTTCAAGGAAAAATAAAAGACTACAAAATGTCAAAATGGTATACCAAGTTACCAACTAGCGAGAGGTGTCGAGTCCAACATATATTTTTTTGGTGAAGTGGACCAGGTTAACACTTAGAGCATTCATAACCATCCACCAAATTATATGAGAGGTTTCCTCAAATTATATGGGGTGGGTGTGAGTGGTTGTGAGTGGAGGAGAGAGAAAATATTTGGTAAAAGCACTATAAACCCCTATATTTGAAAAACTATTGTTCACCCATATACATATTTTAATATTTTTGTAACCGGTTGTGATTGAAGAGAGAAAAAATATAATGATAAAAGTTTGAAAAAGTAATATTATTTTAATTAAGAGAGAGAATATTTAGGGGTGGAGTAGTGATTTTTAGTGTAATTTGATGGCTGAGATTTGGTGGACGGGCTGTGAATGCTCCTATAGAGTCTAGCCTAGGTACAATCTATGGGTATGTTTGGCAAAACTAGCTGATGGCCGGGAGCTGTAGCTTTTTAAAAATATTTTGGTGTTTGGCAGAGTAGCTGGAGCTTTTAATAAATGTATAAAATGACCAAAATGGGCATTAACCAAAAGCTTGTATGCATGTGTTTTTAAAAAAAAATTATGATAGAATGAGTATTTATGTTATTTACTCATTAAATGTTGTGGCTAGAAGAAGTTTTCTTTTTCTTAAACACTAGTAGTAGTAGCGTTTCAATGTAGAGTTTTTTCTCTTAACCTAAAAGCTTTAAGCTCCTTCAACTAAACAAACTTCTTTTTATTGAGTATGGGTTTTTTCTTAAAAGCTTAAGTTAGAAACTCTTAAAAGTTCTTTGCCAAACATACCACATATATATATATATATAATAAAGGAAAGTGGTATGCCACATGACATTAGGTTAAACCTTTACACACCTTGATTCTATCCAAAAGTCTTTTACTCTCTCATGTGCATGTCATATGCACTTTCCACCCACAATTTTTAAACGTTAGTATTTTTGTATATGACATTTAAAAAAATTACATCAAATTAACCAGTGTTTTATTATCTTTCCAACGAGCAACATTCTATGATACAAAAAACGAAAAAAAACGACTTTTTGTGGGTTTTTGTTCTTGCAGAAAAAAATACAATGTGTTCAGGTAATTCATTAATCATGATTAGTCAAGTCACTAGTCATGGTAAGATAGTATATATGCTTTTGAACCTACTATTACATATAGAATCCGCTAACTACATATATGTTTACAGATGTAGTCAGTTTGGTAAGAATTTTTTTTTTTTGTATTTTGATTGGTGTTGCTAGGAACATTGATTAAAAAGCTTCCTAAGCCAGTTAGATGTAGCCTATAATTCTTAGACACTAGATAATTTCAAGTTGATAAGTGATAAATAATCACCCTACCATCCACGTCTCTTAAATCAATCATCATCATGACATATCATTTTATATCAATTTTGTTGTTTTTTTTTTGAGGTTCACATCACATCTTTAGAATGTGTTGAGGAGGTGACAAAGTTGTATAAGAGACTTCACTCGAGCAAGATGAACACACGTAGAATTAAAAGTAGGTATTTCAAGAAAAGACATATTTCTTTTACGATACACACATTGTATCACTTTATATTATATTTGTCTATTTCAAAAAACACCCGAGGAATAAACTAGTGGTACATAAACAAACTTCTATTTGTATTGAGAGTAAAGATAACACTGATAATAGTCTAGAAAGCCTATCTATTACGTTTTAACTTTTAACGTGTAATATTTTTTTACAGAAGCCCAAAATAAAATATTGGCCCAAAATCATTGATTTTGATTCCAAAACACTGATGCCATAAATATATCTTCTTCTTCTTCTGTTCTTGTAAACCCTAGAAATTCATACCATAATCAAAATTTAAAAAAAAAATCAAAATGTCACACAACATACCATTAGAAATTCAGGAGGAAATACTGAAACGTCTTCCTGTGAAATCATTAATTCAGTTCTGATCCGTCTCCAAAGCATGGAAGTCTCTCATCGATAGCACTGATTTTATTAAACATTATATAAGCCAACAGCAACATCTACTTGTAAGGTATAACGTTAGAGATAGAGATTTACGTGACAAATATCTTTTAGTTGCCGACGATGATAGTTTCCCCCATCAGAAAGTTTCTCTGACTATTCCACTATCGTTTAATAATTATTGCATGATCGGTAGCTCTCACGGCTTGTTGTGTTTTTATAGTCATTGGTACTCTAATGGTAAGGGCATGGCTTTTCTTTTCAATCATTCGATTCAGAAATCAGTTTCTGTTGTTGTGCCTCTTGTTGTTCCGAATTGTGCTACTTATATAGGTTTTGGGGTTTGTCGTGAGACTATTGACCCTAAGATCGTCAAGATTACTAATACAGATCCTCATAGAATAGTTGAGGTTTTTACATTAAGCGCAAGGGCTTGGAGACGTCAATATGGCACCAATGTCCCTCGGAAATCAATCATTTTTATTTATTCACAGGTGTTTATAGATGGGATTATTTATTGGCTTGGTATTGATAGGATTACAACGGATGGTGTCTTTAGGTCTCGTAATCTGATTATTTCATTTGATATGACCAGTGAAGAATTTAGAGAAGTAAACCTCCCACGTAGTTTAGAACGTGACTCTATTTTGGATTTGTCAATTGCTAAGCTAAGAGGGTCTCTTGTTGTGCTTGAGAAATATACATTGGATGTATGGAAGATGGAGGTTGGTGTTTCTAAATCGTTTACAAAGCTATTCACGGTTGGTGTTAACGTGCCACGTGCATGCCTGATGGGATTTAGAAAGAATGGTGTAGCTATAATTAATTTGGAAAAGCGTTTTCGGGCTCAAAAACTAATTGCTTTTGAGCCTTACACAAAACGCATGGATGATGTTGGGGTTGGTGGAAATGGAATGTCGTTTCCATTTTGTGTGCATCCCTACATGGAAACACTACTTCTCCTTGATCAGCCAAATCTTTTATGATGAAATGGTGACCCTCCAACTTCCGAGCCCATTTGGTCAATTTTTCATTACGCCGCCTTTGTAAACATTCCCTGATGATGTTGAAATCCTATGTGGCTGACGGAATTTCTTGAACTGGAATCAATGACGCAGTAGATCCGCCTAACATATTGTTGTTTGTTTGCGAGGACAAATGAATAAGATGTCATCAAATCTATGTGATTTTTGTATTTCTTTTGGTTTGGAGAACAGATTAATCACTAGATAACAATCACTAGTATGAATTCCCATCAGTTGTTATAGATTACTAAGTGTTGCCGTGTACGAACCGATTTTGGTCTATTTACTTATGAGATGGTCACTTTAGTTTACCTTTTATTTCTTATTTGTTGGACCTCATATGTTAAAAGTATAGATTAGGACTGAAGTAGTAATGTAGTATACTTTTAGTCATAAATATTTGACAGACTTATAATTATAAGGGAAAATCACGAAAATAGCCGTTGACCACCTCCACTTTACGAAAATAGCCAGTGGAACCGTCTCTGTGAGATGGTCGAGTTACCTTAAACGATTCCCATGA
The DNA here is from genome assembly GCA_032199755.1 of Ambrosia artemisiifolia. Taxonomy (NCBI): domain Eukaryota; kingdom Viridiplantae; phylum Streptophyta; class Magnoliopsida; order Asterales; family Asteraceae; genus Ambrosia; species Ambrosia artemisiifolia. Next base: position 2,792,082 of record CM063529.1, on the reverse strand, counting down.
CCTTTGATAAAAAGAGCCACTAAGACGTCGCCACGTGTCCCAAATCCTCCGAAACGTCTTTGAGACCTATTGACGCCGTCGTGTCCTGTCCGAATATCTTGGAGACGGCTCCAGCACATTTCGGCTCATGGCTTGAGCCGACTACCAAACGGCTCGACTAGTTTTTCGGATACGTCTTTAGCCACTATTTTTTTAATTTTAAAATATATTAAGTCTGACACAGCTGACATAGTAATACCACACAGAGTAGGAACCGAGTCGGAGACGTGTCAACCGAACAGTTTTTTTATATTTTTTTATTTATAAATCTTGGTTTGAATTTTTTTATATTATTATGTCCTCACATCTGTTTTTACATTATTTTTTTACAACTTATCAAAAGGGTTGGATCGTAGTTACATTTGCACGTTGTATAAGACGTGTAAAATGTAATTTCTGTTTTGTATTTTACAATATCCGAACGATCATCCATCCACCTCCCATATCTACGTCATGGCATTAGTTGAGATCGCAACCATAAACCATGTTAGACGCAACCACAAAACGCAATTACAAACCAAGTTAAACGCAACCACAATAGGGATGTATACCTTTGCCATAACTAAGCTATCAGATATAGGGAAATGGGAGTTTCAGGAATAATGAGCGGGAGAAAGAGGAAACCGGATGCCGTAAGTAAGCTATCAGAATTCAGATATATGGAAATTGGAGAACTAACCTTTTGTTATTTTAGATCCACGTCAAAATGTGTTTATTTATTTTTGTCCATTTAATACCGAGTAATTTGTATGTTAATCAGTCACTTGAATATATCATGATAGCAACATATAATTATGTTTTACACTATCTTCTTGTTTTATATTTATTTTTTAAAAATTAAATATTATTTCAAATCCAACATTATTTACGAGTAAAAACATAAGAAACAATAACAAAAAGCATATTTAAGATTAACCTTTCAGTCCATTAAAAAAAACATAAACAAACATTTTACACCACAATCATCACCACCACATACGTCATCATTTGCCAAAGCAAATATCACTACAATGAAAACGAACACCTGCGAAAGCTACCCGTTAAGCCTTTCCCTCATGATTTGCCAAGCAGAGATGTGTTTAAACTCTTTCTTTTGCTTGCACTGATACTCGACTTTGGTTATTGCGATGGCGACGTCTTCTGATGTGTCTGAAAAGTCTCGCAGTGTTTGATTGTGGTACGCGTTGAAGATTTGACACTTGGCATTCAAATCCGTCCATTTATGGTTTATCGAATCGATTGTTCTGTTGGAACCCCCTACCAAGCTATTGAACTCGTTTAGGATACGGTACCACTTCTTAATATCATTACTGCTGTCTTCAACGAGTTGCCATCCGACTACAAGGGCGATTTCTTCCTCTTCAGTCCAACGAGCTGGTGCCATTTATTTTGTGTTGTTTTAAACCGGATTGGGCACTTCGGATCGGATCGGATCGTTACATAAATTTCCGTCGAAATTTTTACGGTGATTGGACTAGGTGGTACATCTATATAATTATATAATTATGGATGGAATTTGAATTCGATAAAAGTCATCTTGGGAAGCTTTTAGGATGGGACACGTGTAAGCATTTAGGATGGGACACGTCGATGTTATAGAGAGTGATGCGTCACTGTGTCGTCACAGAGTGGGATCCGTCTCTGTGTCATCTTACTGAGTGTAAGACATCATAAATGCGACACGTGTAAGCATGCATTTAGCTAGACATAATTTAATTTAATTTGTAAATGTAAATAATTTAATTTGTTAATAGAAAGTATAAATAATTGAAAGTGAAAACTGAAAGTAATTTAATCTCCAAATAATTTTTTTAATAATTTTTTTAATGTCAAACTATTTATATTTTTGTTCTTTTTCTCTTTATTAAATTTTCAATTTTAAAATATAAGAATTTGTAAAGAAAGGACGCAACTCATGAGATAAAACAAAACAAAGACGCAACTACTAGTTTTAACAGAACGCAATTACAAATGATAAGGGTAACTTATTATACGCAAATTCAAAATTTTTACAAAAACAAACTTAGACGCAGCTACAAAAAAAATTATATTAATATTCCTCATAAATTTATTAAACAAATTTTACTTGTATTATGGTATTATCTAGACGCAAGTAAAAATAAATTCAGACGCAATTAACATATCTACAAAATAGATATTCTAAAGAAAAGGTTTAGTAGTCTAAAGGCTAAAGTCGAAAATACATACATCTTCGGACACAAATTGTAAAAAAAACAACTATATATAAAACAGAATGATAGAGATAAATAAATGTGCAACTTCTACTTTGAAATAAAAAAACCCAACAATAAAGTTCGTAATATATTTTTTTAGAAAGGGATATTATATTTCATTTTTTTTAGAATTAAGATTTGATAGTTTTCCAAAATTTGCAACTCCTTTCTATTCTGTATTATACAGTTTTCCAAAATTTGCAACTCCTTTCCATTCTGTATTATATAGAATATAGAATTAAGATTTGATATTTTATTTATTTATAAATAAAAAGTAAAATATCCAACTTATAAAATTCATTAAAATATTAAAAAATTATTATTATTACATGTATTAAAGGTACTGTAATCATCATGAGGTGTATTTGATAAGTCAATAATGTTTTCGAGGAGTAGTCTGACGGTTGAAAATATCGTCTTGTGTCAGAGGCACGTCGGATACTCGGACGGGACATGTCAAAGAGGTCACAGATTCGGTTCCTTCTCTGTGTCCTCTTACTGAGTCTTAATCGTCAGACGTTTGTATATAAAATTGCACCATACGTCCTCTAGATTTTCAACTCGTTTCCAAAATTTGCAACTCCTTTGCATATTGTATTATTATACAGAATTCCAAAATTTGCAACTCCTTTGCATTTTGTATTATATAGAATAAATTTTTTAATACATCTCACCTTTTGCTTTTCAATCCATGGCGTTTTTAAATACTCCACTTTTCCAACCGAAGCCTACCGCCTTATGTAAATGTTGTCCGATTATACTTGGATCGTTGTTACATCTGCGTAAAGATACTTGGATCGTTGCTACATCTGCACGTGGGTTAACCCCCCTTGTAGATGTTATCTTCGATTTTTGTTGCTCTACATTACTGGCAAGTTGATTCTCCTCCCCAATCTACTTCATTCTCCTCAGCAAAGTCCGTTCACATGAATGCACTTCTGCTCATCTATTGGGGAGTGCTTGCCGGTGTGATTTTCACCGATTGTAAACATCTGTCCTTACCTATATTTCTTCATCATCCGTTGATGAAGATGAGATAGGACAATCGGTGTAAATCACGTCCCCTACTGGATTCTTTATCAACGCCTGTGAGGGTGGATCCATTGACGATGTGTAAGTCGGCAATGGTATCGCTATCGTCGAGGACAATATCATTAAATAGCAGCAGGGGACGAAACATCTAACATTAGGAACTAGTCATCAATATTATGTTATACTTGTAGTTATTACTGCTGAAAGATACGTTGAGCAAAAAAGTTGTTTGAAGCCTATTTCTTTTGGCGACAGGTACAGAAATCCCATGAACATTTAAAACCTTTCTGTAACTGTGGCCCAAAGAACTAGGCTTCAAACACTACTTTTTGCTCAACGTAGTTATTTAAAACCTTTCAGTAGTAATACTACATGTCTAACCTACTATTTATGACTAGTTCCTAATGTTAGTTTTTTCATCTCCTAATGCCCTTGATGATAACCGTACCCTTGCCGACTCACACATCGTCAACGGATCTATCCTCACATTCGTGGATAAAAAATCCAGTAGGTGTTCTAAACGATGATTACAAAGCTTTTGTTGAGGGATTAACCATTCGGAATGGGCTGAAGATGTGTGTTGAAACAAGTAGGAAACTGCGAACATCAGGATCTAGTCTTCAATAGTTTTAGACATTTATTACAACAACACGAGAGTTGTTATTGTCTTTAGTTTGTTTGATTAGTATGTCACATATGTAAAAAATTCTATGAATTATTATATAATATATATCATTTGTTTGGCTTATTATATATTTTTCTTACTTAATGTCAAACTCTTTATGCTATTATTCTTTTTCTGTTAATTAAATTTTATATTTTAAAATATAAGTTAAACGCAATTAACTTTATTAATGCACAACAAACTAAACGCAACTTATGATCCTTCGTTGTTACAAAACAAATGCGCAACTACGATTATTTAACAAAACGCAAGTATATAGTATTATGGTAACTTGTTAACACAAATGCAAAAAATAGAACTATATTTTTATAAAAGAGACTTACACGCAGGTGCAAAAAATAAATAACATATTAAAAATTCTTCTTTTAATTTCCTGTTTTCTAGACGGGATTATAAAAACACTACTAGAAAACTGGGCTTTTGTCACCATATTTTCGGTCGCTAAACGATAGCAATTGCTGTGTTGCCACCATTTTACCACCGAAAAGGTGGTGGCAAAAGCCCCCGTGTGGATTGCCCTAATGCCACCAAATAGCGACCATTTTAATATTTTGCTACTAAATTTTTGCCACCAGAAAAAAAGGTCAAAAACTTTGCGACCACTCCTTGTTTTCTACGGTCCACCGAGTTTGCTACCGAGTTGTGACGGGTTTATTGCCACCATTTAGCCACCCATATTCCTCACCATTTAGTCAACTTGTTTGCTACCGAGTTGTGACGGGTTTTTTGCCACCATTTAGCCACCTAAATTGCTCACCATTTCATGTTTTTTTGCCACCGTTTTCATACCATTAAAACCCTTTAGTCACTGAAATTTGTCACCATTTAGCCACCATTTTCATTAAATATAAACATTTACTCACCTATATTTTTCACCATTTAGCCACCATTTTCATTGTAAACAATTTAGTCAACAAGATTTTCCACCTTTTAGTCACAGCATCAATCAAAATTACATTTCAATAAAATTACAAAACTGCATAAACCATTCCAACAAAATTCGAAAATCCCAAATTTATGTAAACACCTTTGTTTCAGTATTTACTGTTTAAAGTAAAAATACCAACTGAAATGTCAAATAACCGAAATCATCCTAACATGATAAATATCGAAACATTCACCACCACCTGTTTGTAGCCTATTTTCGAACTGTAGCTGTTAACATAGCTTCAATTTGTGACATCCTATTATTCATAGCATCCTTTTCCACCTTATCTTTTTCTTTCTCAGCCAACAATTCCGCAATAATTCCATCAAACATTTCTTTTTCTTCATTTTTTTCCTTAATGAGCTCCTTGATAACTAACTTCAACTTTTCAATCTACAAAACAACATAAGAATAGAATCAAGAAGTCAAAATTAAAGAAAATTGATAATGGGTCAAGCTGGTTGTAGAAAAACAAAATCCAATTCTAAGTTACAATTTAAGTGCTATAAGGCCAAATAGCATGCAATATGTTTACATACCAATAATGAAATTCTACCTAATGTCAAGTTACTAGTATATGTGATTTCACTTATATTAGAGATTAGAAACTTTTTAATTTTAAAAAAATTAAGGTCTAAAAAGGAATAAACATACCTCAGGGTCTTCTCTGTCATGTACACACGGGTCACTAACCCTGCCTAACCCGTACACTTTTCCTTTATTCTTGCCCACAGCTCGTGACCACAAGTCTTCATCAAATTTTGGATGTTTGCTACGTTCTTCCCCATACTTCTCCACAAGAAGCCAATCATATTTAACCTATTGGGATGAACATATAACTATATTATTCAAATTTCATTGTAATAAACTTTTTCTTTGGAAATATGTTTTTTAGATTTACTAATCTGTCAACTTACCCAAGTCTCTTCTGCCCTATCGTCAACCCAGACCAGATTTTCTGGTTGAACATCCCCTTCTGAATCAACGTCCAAACGTAGTGAACTGCTACAACTAGGATCTTTATCCAATGGTCTGCTTCCTTTCTTGCAGTGTGACTGCTTCCACATCTCATGAGCTGACAGTTCACGCCCAAGTATCTTAGCCTACAAATGTTGAAGTTATAGTTAATAAAATGATAATATATTGACATGATATATATACTAAAAGAGGGTAATTAAAAGTTTTTACCGCTTTTCTTTTCGCTGTCACATAGGTTTGAGATCCTAATGTATGTTTTCCGCCAGTTGCCTTATTTCTAATATCTTTATTTCTTAAAGACTTTGCTTTCCACTCTGGTGTGTTCCAATGGTTAACCATTTGTTCCCATATCTCAGATTTTATCCATGGTGGTTTAAAGTCAATAAGAACAGACATATCGTCTCCAACCTCTCTATGTTTTTGTTTCGCGATAGCTTTAGCCTCATCTCGTACTGTTCGCAACAAATTGGGGAATTTACCAGCAATGCACTTCTCCCAGTACCTATAAATTTGTGCATTGTGTTTCTTTTCCCACTGAAAATGCATCTATGAAAATAAAAAAAAACTTTAAATACACATACAAAATGATCCAACAAGTTAAATAAAATTTCACTTATATCACACACCTGAAATCGCTCAAATAACCGTTTCCTGTCGTCATTAGAAACATCTTTCCAGCTTTCCCATGGACCGGACCACAAAGCCCTTAAGTTTGATGAAATAACTCGGGTAGCATCCCCTTGATTACTAAATCTATAAAATGAAAAGTAATGAATGCAAAAGTACATTAGTTACATTTTTTAATACATAAAGAAATTTTGTATTTGTACTTACTCTCCTTCTACAATCCAAATCCAATCGCGATTGATTGGTTCAGGTACTTGAACTTGGGATGCGCTTCCCCGCCTCACGGGAGCAATATGAAAAGTAGACTCATCATCACCAGCACTACTTTCAATGGGAGAATTCATCACATGATAAACAGACTCATCATCACCAACACCTCGATCACCATCTTGATCACCGCCACCTCGCCCAACTCCTCGATAACCAGCTTGACCACCACCTCGTACAACAACTCGACTACCACTACGCGAAACCGTTTGATCACCAACTACACCATTACCTTGACTACTACCTCGTCCTTAACTCCTTTGTTATTCAAGACCGTAAATTGAGTTTATTTTTAAAAGGAAGTGTTGGCGATGGGAGGAGCATCAGACTGTGGCTGAACAGTTGGTCTGGAGAACAGATATTGAAAGATAAATGGCCGGAACTGTACCTCATTGCTACAAATAAAACTTGCAGCCTGCAGAGGGCTGTCAGCGAGCACAGGAACAGCTCCTGGAGCTGCAGAAGAATGCCTAACACTGCTGCAGAGAGGCTGCAGTATGATCGAATGATAGAAGAATTTAATAAGGTTCAATTCGCCAACAGGGAAGATGTTTGTAGATGGGAAGGAAGCGACCATGGTAACTTTTCTGTTGCTGAATGTATGAAGCAGATCCGAAAAGCTAGAGATCACTGCCACATACATACAGATTGGCTATTATGGATTCAGAATGGGAATCATCGACTGTGGCGCATGATGGTTTTTTATTTGTTTCTTCAATAGCTCTAAGAATTTGCTTACATCATGTTAAAAGACCACATACATACAGATTGGCTATTATGGATTCAAAATGTTGATGGTTTCAAAATATTAATTCCTAATCCACACTTAAGCAAACGAATAACTCATAGAATTTGCTTACATCATGTTAAAAGACCATTGACTATGAAACAACCTATATACTTCTAAGCCCAACTTAATATCACATATATATAAAAAGCTTGAGATAATGAGAATCTAAACAAATTGAAATTATAGCATAACATAATACAAATCAACCAAATAAAACACTAAATCAGGTCAATTTCTATGACCCATATTAACTTGCAAATAAAGAACTAAAGAACTCATGGTTTTAAGTTCTTTAACCAATTTAGAATGGCGGAACATATGTACCAAAATCTATAAGCATAAAAAAAACTTATCTTATTATTTTTTAATTAGAAAGACATGGGTGTTTAGGACTTTTGAGAAGCAAACAGGCATTGACTGTTATGCTGTTTAGTGGCACCTACAGTAGCTCCGTGTCAAAACTATATTTTAGTGGTGGGTGTGAAATCGGATGCAGCAACCGAGATGGCATCTGGACATTACAAAGGTCGAATGAGTGCGTTAAACGAAATCGCATCTTCCAAGAGGTTACACCCAACTTCGACTATTCTGTTCTATAATATTAAGAATGGTACGATACATACCCTAGTCGATTATTCAGCAATTGGTAAACACATGAATGGAAATAAAACAAGATCATAACTCGTTCTACAAATCACACAAATTCAATTCAAATATAACAAAACACAATGATTCAAGCTTCAATTTCACAAACGGTAATTAAAAAAACTGACTAAAGGTGATTAAAAAGCTTACCAGAAAGATGAAGATTGTTCGATTTCCTTATGTAGGACGGGGAAAGATGATTTTTTAGAGTTGACAAAAGCTGGTGAAGAAACAAGTTATTGTCAAAAGACCTTAATATGAACAAAATAAATACTCAAATAGACATTTACAAACTGATTTCGCCCCTATCACACCGATCGACCCACACGGTTCAACAAAAGTTATTTGTTATTATTTGTAATATTCAAACATGTGTTTTAAAATCCACAAACTGTTGGATGTTTTTCACTCAACATGGCAATGAAAACTTAGTTTCAAACCATATGATAAATATTTCATGGGAAATCAATCATAGCATGAGCATTAGATTCAAATCATACTTAAAAAAATCCATCGTATGAATAAATAGATATCTAAATGTCAAGTTCCAAACCATATGAATAAATACTTCAAGTTCCAAACCATATGAATAAATATCGTATGCTAGTGTCGGATGCAATTTACAACCGAATGTCAAGTTCCAAACCATATGAATAAATATTTCATGGGAAAATTTTATCAAGGAAAATTCATCATATGTCCATATTGCAGTTATTTCAAGGAAAATTTTATGAATAAAAAATAAAAGGAAATCAATCATACCTTCGATTTAGAGTTAGGTTGCGTTCTTGAATTGTGAGTTGTAAGGGGGCTGAATGGGTTTCTAAGTTTATGGAGTAAAATTCTATTAAAACCCTAATTTGTAGAGAGGGAGGTTGAGAATAGTGGATATTTAGGAGTTGCGCTAAAATAAAAATTAGCCCGCTTAAATTTTATGGTTGCTAATATGGTAGCAAATCAACCACACCGTGATGTTATTTTATAAATTTATAATTTTTCTCACCAATTTACAACCGAATATAATAGGTAGCAAAATCTTTGACCAATTAGCTACCATGCCATAACAAATACTCTTAATACCCATTGCGGTGGCAAATTGGTTGCTAGATTTGCTATGGTATTTTTCAGTGGCAAAATTTGGTGACAATTGCCCAGTTTTCTAGTAGTGAAAATTCATTAACAAATTAAAAAATTATTCTTATTACATGTATTAAATCAGGTGTATTTGAAAAGTCTTGTTGTTTTCGAGGATTAGTGTAACTGTTGAAAATCTCGTCTTGTGTCAGTGTGTCACGTCAGATGGCACACGTTAGAGACGTCACACAGTTGGTTCCGTCTCTGCGTCGTCTTACTTAATCTTAGACGTCACACGGGGTTATTATAAATTTGCATAATTATTTCCCCCAGATTTGTAACCCCTTTTAAAAAAATCTAACCCTTTTGCATTATGTTTCTTATAGAATAGAATTTCTTATATTTTTCTTACAATACATCTCACCTTTCAGCTTTCCAATCCATGACGTTTTTAAAAGTTGTCCACTTTTCCAACCGAAGCCTGCTACCTTTTTTAAAAGTTGTCCGGTTATTCTTGGATCGTTGTTACATATGCGTAAAGATAGTTGGATCGTTGTTGCATCTGCGCGTGGGTTAACCCGGAGAAATATCATCTATGATGTGTGTTTTCCTACATTAGTGGCATTTCCATTCCCCTCTTCGAACATCAGGATCTAGTCTTCAATAGTTTGTTAGACATTTAGTATTACAACACAATTGGTGTTATTGTGTTTAGTTTGTTTGATAACTATTTCACTTATGTAACAACTTTAGAAGAATTATGATTATGTTTCATTTATTAGGATAAATTATTTTCTTTTTAAACTTTTAATTCTTTCCTCTTCTGAAGATAAAATTATTATTTTTTGTTAAAAGTTAGTCAATAAAATTATTAAATAACTTTTCAATTTATACGCAAATACAATTAATATTATACGCAAATGGAAAAGTTTAATTAGTTTTGTATTTTCACATTTTGGGAGACGTGTGGGAGAAGTTTAATTATTTTTTTTAAACTTACTCTACATTTTAATGTTTTTTTATTTATTATTATAAATAATTATTTTAAAGTACCTCATTTTGGTAGATTTTTTATTTATTATTATAAATAATTATTTTAAAGTACCTCATTTTGGTAGACGTGTAAGCATTAAGTTAGAGATGGGACATGCCAGAGACGACACAGACTGGTATCCGTCTCTGTTTCGTCTTACTTGGTATAAGACATGATATTGGGACACGTGAACAGAGATGTGACAAGCCAGATACGTCTTAGACTAGGAGGATCCGTTGTGTTGGAGAAGTTCGGAGAGTGAGTTTAAAAAAAGAAAAACAATCCCAACAATTTATGTCCAATATCATAAAATCTTTGATTTATCTCTAATATAATACTTTTTATACTAAAATGCCAAAGGTTTGGCAAAATAGTAATTGGACCAAAACAATAAAAGAGCGGCAAATTACAGACATCACTCAACCCACTTTTAGTTTTTAAAATTACAAAGAAAGTTCAGAACCGTTCGCTAAATTCAAATCAACACTAGATTCTAATCAACACAACTACGGTTTTTGTTTTTATCATATTTTGATTTTATATATTTTTTTAACATATACATTTTTATTGCGTCTTTCAATGTATTATGTTCTTAGTGGTTTTGTAATGACGATCCATGTAAATTTGTATTCAATATTATTTGTACTAGCATTACCTATTGTCATTGTAAATCAGTCGGCTTTTGCAGTAAAAAAAATTATAATAAGTACACACTAATAAAGAACCCTAACCTAATCTCCACAATTAACCTTTATATATAATAAAATTAGAATATGAACAATCATACCATTTTCACTTGCGTCTGCTATATTTAAATTACAATGTCAAAACGTTATATCTCTCTCCAAGAGCACCAAGATGAAGTAGACGCTGCTGATGCCCTACTATTATTGAAAAAAATTGGTGTTGTTGATGATCATATAAAACAAGCAATAGATAATGACGTTTTAGACGCACTTAATAACAAAAACAACCAAGATCAAGTTCAGGGTCGATATGGTTTGGTGTATCATCGTAGGAATAGGAACCATTTAGTTCCTGCTCAAGAAGGAGATGTTGAAGCTGCACCGGATTTACAAAATGAAGTTGTTATTGAAATCAATAATAATGTTCAAGAACAAGAACAAAATGTGAATATGGAAGAACAACAAGAAGGGGACAACAACATAATCTATGATGTGTGGCACACTCCAGAAGAAGTGTTAGAATCCCTTAGTTAGCACATGATCATCCGACGCTGTATTTAACATTTGTTATGTAAATTGGGTGATTTTGTAATACGCAAGTGGTAATGTAGTTAAACGCAAGTGGTAAGATTACAATTAAAATTGATCAAAATCTTGCAAGGCTGATGTTTTTTCAGTATAAAAGTTTGTACAATAAAAAAAACCACACGTTAAGAATCACATTTTTTATAAGTATTAAAGTCTAAATTACATTTTAAAAGCATAAAAGTTTGTACAAAAAAAAAAAGAAAGAATAAATTAATGTATTATAAAAATAACAAAATTAACATACACCCGTCAATACATGTGATTTCACAAAATTAATTTTTTGAAACGTGGATAGTTATCATAACTGCAGACTGTTGAAGTTATTAGCCCTTGTGAATTGTGATCATTGAAACGGCAAAAGTCTTTTGAGGTAGTATAACCTAAACATTATAAAATAACGATCAATTGTACACATTTTAACACACATCTACACCATCAATCTCTCTAGAAAACCCCCAAAAACTAAAGTCACTTCAAACTCTAAACAAAAAATGGCAGCCAACTCAAGCCTAAGCATATGGTGGTATGAGCAGACTACTTTCTATCTGCTCATGAGTGATAATAAAAAACATGTGTACAAATGTAAAGAAAGTGTGCTACGAAATTGTAGCAAGGAGGTACTCAAAACAATGTTGGCTTTAGGTATTCCATATCTAAGCCATTCAATAGAGGTGGACAAACTCTTTCACGTTTTGAAGAAAATGTTTAAGAATTGTGAGCTGAGGGGAGTGAGCAGATGGGAGTTTTTTGAAGACAGATTTGAGGTGGATGTGACGTTTGATGACGGAAGAGTTGAAGAATTCCAGCCTAAGGAGATATCTTTCTCCACTGATATGGGTTTTCTGAAAAACCTGTCGGAGAAGCCACTCATAGACCATAGTGGATCAGCGTTTGGTTCAAAACTTGTTTCCATGGTCAGGGCACAGGTTGAATTGTGGTCTTGTATGGACCCGGAATCAGAATACGAAGAGGAAGAAGGAGACCTTGATGACTACAAGTTGTATGACCCAGAGCTAATGGAGGTTGTTCATGAGGACATGACTAATTTCTCTCCTTAGTTTTTTTTTTTAAGTTTTTTTTTAAATGTTTCGTTTCTTATTAATGTAACTGAACAACTTTTTTGGTAATATTAATATGATATTAATATTAATGTTTTTTTGTATGCTTTATGATTCAATTTCAAGTCACTTATATGAAGTGTGATTAAGGCAAGAAATAAAACTTTAACGCAATTGATAAAAAATTTACACGCAAATGCAAAACAATTAAAACGCAACTTATGACAGACGCAAAACAAAAAAAATAGAAGGACGCAAATACTATTGCTGTGACTTAATTCTCAAGTTCTATTTTACTTTAAGTTGTGATAAATTTAGACAAATGTGTATCATCAGTGTTGGTCTGGTGGATTTACATATAAATGCGAACAATTTATGAGAATTAAAAAACCCTAATTTTTAAGAAATTAGTTATTTAATGGTATACAATTAAGCTCTAAATATTTATGAAATTATGATTACATGTATTAAAAATTTTTAATTCCAGAGGTGCATTTAAATGAAAAGTCATGAAGTTTTCGAGGAGTCGTGTGACGGTTGAAAGGCGGATGAAATCCTTGAAAATTTCTGCAAATTTCGTCTTGTGTCAGGGGCGTGTCCCCCACGATCAGATGTGGACTGTCACTTTCCTGGAGGTGGGACACGTGTCGCCTATGGTCACGTTTTGGGCTCTGAAACGTCAGCCACGTTTCTTCCACCTTTTTCGCTACATTCATTGCAGTACCTATACCTATATATATGCATCTTCCTTGAATTGATTTCTTTTTTATCACTTCACATATCCAACTAATTGCTTTTCTTCTCCGGCCATCTTTGCAATCCTTCGATTTTTTTAACTCCGAAAAATAAATAGTTTTCTTTCTTCTCCTTAGATAAAAATGACTGAAGATAAACCTGCTAAGCCCGAGTTGGCCATGGTAGAGGCCCAGATCAATTGGTCTCCTGACAAATACACAACTCTTCTCGAAAACTATGAGATTCTGAGTGAGTGGGAGCCTGAATTTCCACAAAAGGGGAAAACGCCTATCGATGCCCCTACAGGCAAGATCTGCCTGTATGAGGCTTTCTTCAAGTATGCATGTTTTAGGATTCCGACGAGTCGGTTTCTGATTGATGTCTTACAAAAATATGGCGTGCATATAACCCAATTGAGCCCGTTCGGAATGGCGAGGGTGATGCACTATGAGGGTACCTGTCGTGCGATGAGAAGGGAGCCTGTTTTTGACCATTTTAATTGCTTCTACAAGCTGGAGGTGAAAGATAGTGGGTGGGTCTCCTTTGCTGAGCGGTCGAAGTCGGTGTCTTTTGTGATAAAGGGAAGCTCACCGAAAAGCTTTCGGGACTGGAAGAGGTGTTTCTTTTACGTTAGAAAGGAGGTGATCCCTGTAAATATGGACTGGTTCACTCTCCGGTCTGGGCAGCAGCCTCCTTCTTTTGAGTTTGACAGGCATTTCCAACAGCAGGACTGGTGTAAGATCCTGGTGTCTAATGCTACACGGTTGGACAACTCGGAACATTGTGATGAAGGAATGCTAAGGTTGGTGGGGCTGAGCCGTGTGGGTATGAGGGAGGGCATGGATGTCCTTCCCTATGGCGACGGAGGTATGGATCTAGTGGCAGGTAGGTCGTAGTTTATTTGTGTATCTTTTTTTGCTTATCTTGTAATCATTGGATGATGTATATTGTTGTCTTGTTATGTAGGTGAATGTCTGTTTGACTTTTGGGCGAAGAGGGTGTCGCGAACCATGTTTACGCCCGTCCCACAGGGTGAAGTTGCCGGTGTCGACCTGAAGCGCGCCAATTTTATTTTCCCTGCTCGGATAGAAGGTGCGCCTGAGAATCCTTTAGCTCTTGGTTTGTTACTTGATCCCGAACCCCTTTCTGCTCGAACTGCGGAAGGGGTTGACTGGGTTGTTTTGTCTGATGACGAGTCTAGCGGCTCGTCTTCTAACTTGATTCCCCGTTCACGTCACTCTGTAGGTGGCACGGCGAAGGATTCCAAAGGGAAGGAGAAGGGTAAGTAGTAATCTATACTTGTTAAGTTGTAATTTCGCGTGAGTCCCACTTACCTTGTCTGTTCATTTTTGCAGAGGGGGAGCTTAAGCGTCGTCGTCTGGTGATGACGGGGGAGGTTGACGTTGATCAGCCCGTTCAGAAGAAAACCGCCCCGTCCAAGGGTGTTGAGATTAGGCCATCAGATCCGATGGGTTTAGATCTTACTCCTCCGCCAGTACGTGAGCCGTTTGGCAAGAAGACTCTTCGTAAGCTGAGTGGTAAGTGATTGTCTATTTGAGCAATACTTTTGAATATGATTGATCTTCTCTTATTATTGTTGCTCTTTGTAGGTTCTGTTGCAGCTTCTGTTAAGCAGTCTCAGGAAGAGAAGAGGAGGAAGCTTTTGGAGGTAGAGGCTAAAAAGAAGCTTGAGGAAGATAATCGTGATGCTGCTGCCGCTCTAAAGAAGAAGGATGAGGAGGATGCACGTGTTAGGGATGCTGCCATTAAAAGGCAGCGTGAGGAAAAGCTGAAGGAGGAGGAGGACCAGCGTCAAGCTGAGTTGAAAAGGCTGAAGGAGGAGGAGTACCAGCGTCAAGAGTTGCTCAGTAAGCATGCGGCGGTGGTGGCCATGAAGAGAGAGGAAAGTAGGCTGCCGTCATCTTCAGGTGCTGGTGGGTCGCATGCGGAGCCAGTTGTGGTAGATTTGGACGGGGGTGACGTCCTGGTTGATAGGTTGGTTGTTACCGTGGCTGGTGGCTCTACTGGCCCACAAGTTCAGAATGTAGAACGGGCCAAGGCGTCTACAAGTGAGCCTGGCTTTAAGCTAGACGCTCCAGTGTATACGCCAAGTTGGCGTATAACTGACAGCTGTCGTTTCCATAGCCCATTCGTGGCTGAGGAATTTGTGAACTACTGTCTTCCTCCGGCTGAGCGAAGATATCAACGTTCGCAGGACCGCGCAACACTGTTCTCAGAGCTGTGTATGAACTTGGCGCAATCTCTGGGAAACTTATATGCGTTGCGTCGAGAGGAAGATGATTTTGTGGATCAGTCTTCTGCTGTGAAAGCCGAAACGGATCGCTTGGCGAAGGCGAAGGAGGTTTTTGAAGGTGCCCAGCAGAGGTTGGTTGACCAGGTCAGGCAACTGGAGTCTGGCTTGCGTCAGAAGGATGTAGAGGCGGCTGAAAAGCAGAAGGCCTGGGAGTCATCTTCTCAGAATATCAATAAGGAGCTTGAGCGTCGCCGACTGGCGGTGCAAAAAGCTGAATCTGCTTTTGCTGAGCAACAGAAGATTGTCGCCGCAAAGGATAAAGAACTGGAGGTTTTAACCTCAAAATATGCTGATGCCACGGGGCAGTTGAAAAAGAAAGATGATGAGGTGGTGAAGGTGACCAGCCGCGTGTCGGAGTTGGAAGGGCAGGTCGGCGCCTTGTTGAGAGAGAAGGAAGCCTGGGAGCTGGAGAGAGCATTAATGCTTGATACTCAAAAGTCTTATTGCGAGAAGGCTTTGTGGATCATGTCCGATGGGATCTCCGCCGTAAGTCCTGTTCTTCTGTTTTGCTCATCTAATTGGTATTTCTTTTTCTGACTTTTCTTTGTGTTGTAGGTCTTTGATCGTTGTTGGAACGAGCCAAAGATGGGTGAACAGGTTGCTCAGATTGTGGAGGCTGCCCGTATAACGGGCCTTCATAGTGGCTGGTTGGAAGGGTACCTGTGTGCTACAGACGGAGCTCCTGTGGAACACCAACCTTTCCAGGATTATGATACTGAGCAGGCGCTGATGGCGGAGCTCGATAAGCTTGAGCGGATGGAGTTTCCTGTGCTCCAAGTTGTTAGGCAGTGCCTGGCTGATCCTGACCCTATTGCGCGATTCAAAAGGTGGCTGCAGGATTCTGAACGTGCTGGCCGCGAGCGTGCTGAAAAAGAAGCCGCTGATGCTTCCGCGAAGGCCAGTGGCTTGGGTAGTTCGGGGACGGCCCATGAGCCTCCCCAGTAGTTTGGGTAGGTTAGAATGGTAGTTTCGGTAGGTTAGAATGGTGAATCTAACTGTCTTTTATATATGTAAAGATGCTTATCTTATGAAATATAATATAACCTTCCTGTCATGTTTGCCCCTTTTGTATAGAGATTGGAGTTCGTTAATGAATCAACTTTGACAAGTAAAGCTAGCGCATGTTGTAAAGAGTGAATTCACATTAACTTCATATATTAGGTGTAGGGATGACGCAGCGTCACCCGCCCGTTCTACGTCGGCGCATAGACAACGGATGACGCAGACTTGAGTTGAGCGCCCGTTCTACGTTGGCGCAGCATGGCCCGCCCGTTCTACGTCGGCGAGACTGACACACAGTGAAGCTTCTTCAGCAAGATAGACAAAGCTTCACCATCTTGCGTGCAATTGTCTTCTTGACGTATTAAAATTAATTTAGATATGTATAGAAAATTAAAACATTAACCTTCATTTCGAAATTACATCCATTACATTCTTGAAATTAAACATAAATATGGACGTAACAACTGCAACGCCGAAACATATATGAAGTCTTCATCGTAGTCCAACATAAATCGGATGTAATTCCAAGAATTTCTTCTTGGGTCCAGGAGGCCTTCTTTGTTCTTTTGTGTGTGTGATATGTTAGAAACGTTTTTATGTGAAGAGTAGGTGTAAAAAATTATGTAGTTAAAATAATAGTATATTAAAATAAAATAATTTATATATTTAAATGGACAATGGCTGTTCGGACTTTATGTCTTTTCAAACTGTCTAAGACGTCATAGAGACGGGACACGTGTTAAAGATCGAGCGTATTCGATTGTCTTCTGTCAGAGAAGGGACTACTCCCGAGACGTCAGAGAAGTGATCCGTCTCTGTGTTGTATCACAGACTCGAAGATGTCAAAAAGAGGAGTCGCGATTTTCAATGTTGTTTATAAATTGCTCCCCAAATTTGCATTATACTAACCAAAAAAATGTTTTCCGAAAATGTTTCGGTTCACATAAAATGTATGTTTATTCGAATTATCAAACCTAATACTAGCAAAATACATCAACATTCCACGAAATTTTTTGGATCGTTGTTACATCTGCATAAAATCTACTTCGACGTTGTTGCATTTGCATGTGGTATAACCCATGTAGACTGCAACTTTAGTCTGGTAGTTTTATAACATTGCAACGATGGTGAACCTCCCATTTCTATGTCGTTGAGCGTTAAAATGACCGTACTCCACGTATGTAAGGACATCGGTGGATTTGTTTGGAGTAGTTGATCCCGATGAGTTCCTTGATCACACTTGGTGTAACGGTAATCATTATTGACGATAGGATATGGGGGAATTCGGTTTTATGATTCCCTTCAATATACAGTGTTTGTAAACATCCGATTGTATATCCTTCCAAAAACGCAACATGTTCGTGTTGTGGTTCAGGAAGAGAAGGGGATCATTTCAAACTTGACTTATGGTCTCAGCCGTTACCGGTTGCCACCAAGTCATGTTTATAAAACCCGTTCACCATTGACCGCGAAACAAATTACCAATATAGCACATTTGGCAATTCAATGGCCATCTTGCCTATGTTGGTAATTTATTTACATTGGGTCGATGTTACATCTGTAGGAAACAAGGACGTGGTTGTTTGCAATCATCAAGTCATGAGGCAAGGTGTCATATCCGGTACACCATTCCAGTTGGAACTAGTTCACAAACTCACTTGTTACTGGAGACCTCATTATTGCAAAGGCTGTATACCACACTGAAAGTTACTATACGGACGTGGTGTATTGCAGTTTTCAACGGCGTCGTCAACAACCTAGGGAACAACCGCATATCTGTTTTCATTATTGTAATAGCATTAAGAATTGTATCATTATCCATTGTAAAATTAATGTTACATGTACGTATATATTATATTGCATATTGTATATTATGTCATGAGATTACGGTAGAAACGGTTAATATTGTACAAATTGTAACATACAATATTGCGTGTATATGTAAACACCTTATTTATTAGTTGCGTGTAAAAATTTATAAGATCAAGTAATATACGTAGTTTTTAAAAATTTTCTGCGTTGCTAGTAGTTGCGTATGAATTTTGAACGATTGCGTTTATAATATTGTTCAAATTGTAACAGTTATTTTAATAAAAAAATACCATATTCAAGTAATATATGTACTTTAATAAAAAACTACAGCTTAACTTTTCCATACCATATTGAGTAGTATATGTACTTTTTAAAAATTTGCTGCGTTTATAGGACTTGCGGCTGAATGTTAGAGAATTTCGTTTATATTGTAAGAAGTATGTTATTTATACTATTTATAAACGCAAGTGTTTAAATATCAGTCGCAAGGACAGATACTATTTTTTAAAATTACAGATACTATTTGATCGGGTATAGGAATATTTTAAACGCGAGGAACAATAACTTAATCAACGGAACATTGATGTAACCAATTGTTGTTTCATCATGTTTGTTTAACGAAAAATATGTCTTAAAATTACAATAGAATTACAATAAGTTAAGCAACGTTCGGACGGGGTAAACACCGCCAAAAATACAATTTTTCGGCCATAAACCGTCTGTATGACAAACATGCTTGATTTAGATCACCATCCACGGCAATGGGTTTATCAGTGACTAAATGTTCCATTAGCATACAAAGATACACCGCATCGTTACCAGATAAAGAATTGGATGCCGCAATATATTCTTCATTAAGGTTAAACGTCATACATTTTTCCTGATGGCCTGACTTTTTCCAGTATCGCATGTGGACTAACGTAGCTCCTAAATATATTTGTACCTTCGTCAACCTTGGGTGAATATTGTTTCTGTATCTTCCACCGATACAAACATCTTGATGAGCATACATGACTAGCTCTTGGGACAACAATTCGAGTCGCACGAGTAACCATTCATTATTTTCAAGTGGAAGCGGGAAAAAGACATAATCTACATCAAAGAATGACGGAAACGGTTTTACCTTACCATTGCAATACTTGACCACGTTTTTAGGAACAGATTGCAATAAACAGTCATAAAATTGTGGTGGCATTATCGTCCACCGCATATTTAGCGAACCATTTTCTTGAATCTTTCTACTCCTCCAGTTCATTAGTCTTCCAACCCATCCTTCTATATGCTGTAAATAAACGTCAACAACGTTTTAGATTATAAACATAAAAAAAAAGGAAATATCAAAACATTTAATAACTAACTGTTACTGAGAGTGATCGGGTAGAATTGACTCCTAACAAAGTTCCCCAAAATGTTTTATCCAACGCCACTGTTCTTGAAAACGCTGCCGAATAACAAAATGGTGCGTCACCTCTACGGTAAAACTCAAAAACATCTTTGGACCACTTATCTGTTTCATCGTCTGGAATAGCCCATTTTCCAGTATTGTGTTGGTGTAAGCTTTGTCGATTGTGTACATATTTTCTTTTTTCAGTATTCTCTGCGGACTTAGAACTTTCCGCCCTATTTTTGGGTTGCCTCCATTGTTCTAAGATCCAATTGGATGATTTCTCTGCTGGTAGAGAAGAGTATTCCGCAGGCGGTATGTTCTTTAGTCGTCTGTCAGACATTTCGTTGGACATTTCTTTATGTGAAACACTTGCTTCCATATAACAATTCTTTGTAAAGTTATTTATAAAGATTGTCACACCATCCCCACTGGTGAACAATTACCGCTAGTTCAATTACAAAGATAAAAAAATAAGTTATAAGTTCGCAAACATGTACTGGTGGACCAACATCGTGAACAACGAGAAATGACACTTGTCAATGTTTGATTGGCAAATTGTTTATTTTTTCTAAATAACTTTTTTTTTGTTTCTCATACCCACATATTTTCTAATCATTTAATTACCCAACCAAATTACTTAGTTTATTTTTTGAACATTTGGATATAAATGTTATTAAAAACAGACTTGTTCAAAAAACTATGTTTTTAGTATATATAAAATTTAAAGGGGTTTGGTTGGGTTGGGTAAAGTGGTCCCCCATCCCAATAAGTCAAACACGTCTCTCATTTTTTGATAAGAATTAAATTCGTGTCACACATTCCGAGACGTCTTCTCACACGTATACGAGTTCCTTTGCCGAGCTGTCAAAGATTTCTTTCCCACCAAGACTTGACACAAATACGGTTACCGAAATTATTTTTTCTAAATTCAAAAGTCTTGTCCCAAACCATCTCGGGACCACACCGACAACCCATCCGAAAAATCCCTGGACCACATCGCTGTCCTAAGGCAATTCCGGCACTCCTTCAACTCCGGCGATCAATCACAATTCCGGCAACTCCTTTAACTCCGGGACTCTTTCAACTCCGCCGACCAATCCCAATTCCGGCAAATCCTTCAACTCCGGTCCCACATGTAAGGACCACAACACGTTTCGGTGCTACGTCAAAACAAAGTTTGTCCAACCAACCGCATTTGTACCCGACCCGGTTTAAATAGTAATACCCGACCCGTTTGACAAGTCAAATGGATCCAAATCAAACCGATGACCCGAATCTACTGTTTTCCCCACAGTTAGAAGACCTTGCAGATCTCCATTGTCTGAATCTGCAACAGAATTATACCCAACAACAACCTATTTATTTCCAACAACCGATTTCTAACCAGCAAGCGGGAATCGATTATATGCCGCAAAACACGTTGAACTACCAGCCAGCCAATTATAATATTAACCCACCATCTATTTGTGTGCAACAGACAGCTAATTTAATGTGCCACCAAACAAATTTGGTACAGAATCAGAATGTTAACACGCAACCCATTTGTTACCAGCAACAATTTCCCAACGACGACGAGGTTCCAGTGGTAAGTTATTGTTTTTTACATTTTCTTCAATTTTTAAAATTTTATGTTAGGTTGTTCTGTTGGTTGACTGTGTTTAAACATTGCCTACTGCATAGGAGGATGGTAGTGTTAGGGTCCGAATTGCTTGGACATTTTTAGACAAATTCAAAGAAAAAATTTCAACATTAGGAGATCGAGGCCGCTCCATAGAATCCAAATTTAGGGAAACATGTTTTGGCCGCTTTCTTGATGTTCAGGCGAGGGTATGCTGTAGCAACGTCTTGTACGGTGTTCTTCAACATCAGGTTGATACAAATAACCCAAAAGACGGTATTTATTATAGAATAGGGGAACAAGAAATATTCTTTAGCCCTAAACAGTTCTGTCTAGTAACCGGTCTCCGGCTGGGGGTAACTGACTGGGTACCGCATCACCATCCCCAGTCTTTCAGAAGAAGATTTTTTGGACATAACGAATCGCGTAGAGTGGGTGTTCATGAGGTCGTGTCCCTTTTTACGTCTGATTGGACTACCTTAGGGGAAGATGATTGTGTTAGAATTTGTATTTTGATGATGATAGCGGAGTGTTTTAAAGGAAGCCAAAAGAATGCGCAATTTGATCAGAAACTCATAGATTTGGTTGATGATTTACAAGTTTGTAACAACTATCCTTGGGGGAGTTATTTTTGGGATGAGCTGTGGCCACAGTTGTATAATTTGCACCGAAAAAAAAAGAAAGACAAAAAGACTGTCAGCGTAAACGGATTTGTTTGGGCATTCAAGGTATTTGTTTACAATGATAAATGTTTTCTTTCGTTTATTCCAATTCGATTGTTTGTCTTACAAGTTCTGTATGCAGATTTGGATCTTTGAAATTTTTCCGGAATTTAAAATTGGGCGAAACAATTTTTTTATTAGACAACAAATTCCTAGATTTCTAGGATGGGGAAAATGTAGAAGATTAACTAAGGGTAGTGTTGAGACCATCATAGCGGATGCAGCTAAGGTAAATTTCGATGCTCACGGTTTTACAAAAATTTATTTAGGGTACCGGAATATTAATTGCAAACTTATCACTCAGCATGTTGATTATAAACCTCTCGAATATTTGGTGGCGACCGAGTCGGAGATGCAATCCGATTGGTACATTTCAAGTTCCGCTTTCCTGGATGCCCAGATGGCAATGCGAAATCAACAACTGCGGATTGATAATGTTACACACAATCACCAGGGCAATCCTGCAGGTGATATGCTTCAAGTTAATGATGGGGTTTATCATTATCATCAGTCGAATAATGTTGATGATTCGCAGAGTGATTTAAAATCAATAATTAAACGGTTGTTGGATGAACAAACCAACACGTTGCGTGACTTGTTTAGGGAGGTATCGTTTACTGACATCATCTTATTTTATGTAAACATAGCTAACTGAACATTTTAAATAATTTAACGATATCTTTGCTCTTAGGCACAAAAGTCAATCTCTGCGAAGTCGTCTAAACGAAAACAAGTAGAGGATGAAAAACAACAGGACGATGAGGTTTATATGATAATTTTTTTATATTACATTGCTGAACAAAGGTAAATACAAATAAATAAACCAGGTTCATTTTAACTGATTATTTGTTTTGTAGGTTAATCAGTATTTAAATCCCAATGGTTACAACGAAGAGATCACCAACATGGAAAAAGTGGGTGAAGCCAATGATGTAACTTAAAGCCACATTATAGTTTTATTGTTTAAACGTGTAAATTTATATATTAATTATTAAATTTTTTTTAATTACAGAGTGATAAGGCCAAACATGTCGAGTTGAGAAGGTCAGAACGGTTAACAAAGCCGGGGCCTAAAACGCTTTACCCGTATCATGTAGGTCCGATAAAAATCCAAAAGAGAAGAAGACAAACTTCGAAAGAGGATCAAGATAGGATAACAGAAATCAAAGCTTGGTATCCAAACAATGGATCTAGAAAATGCATCTTGACCGGAGGAAATCGGCTACCACATGATTTTTGGAGTACCTTGCTTGGTGATGATGGTGACGGTTTGTTGAGCGACGAGGTAAACAATAAAATATTATTTTTAGATACTTTGATTTGTTTGTAATTTTATAAATACAACGTAGTAACTGAAATTGGCATTGTTTAACAGCATATTGTCGGGTGGATAAATCACCTGTATAAATCTAGGAAGGAAACCGACCGCTGGAGCATTCTTCCTCCATCTTTTCACCAGGGTTTGATTAAGCAGCTCTCAACAACGACCTTTGCGGATTATTTCCACGGCTCTGCACAGTATCCATGCATCCGAGATGTTGAGGAGGTATTCTAAATATTTAATTATATTTTTTTTTATTATAAATTGTGGTATAAATTGTGCTTTATTTCATCGATATATAAAACGCAAGTACATTCAATGTCAAAACGCAAAATAGTGATATAAACCAAGTTTTGTTAATAATAGAACGATAATAATTATTAAAAAGTTACTTATTAAAGAATATAAGTGTTGACATTAATAATAAATTTATTTTTTAAACGCAAGTTGAATATATCTAACAAAATCTAAAACGCAAGGGTACATTCCTTTAAACGTTAAAGGTATACATTGGGTGCTTGTAGTAAAATATTGTATTTTTTTTTTTTTGCAGGTGTACATTCCTTTAAACGTTAAAGGAATACATTGGGTGCTTGTAGTATTCAACCTACTACGGAAAACTCTAACCGTATACGACAGGTATGTCACGTTTCTAATTTGGTATTATTGATGTTGTATACGTGCATTTTGTAATTATGTATTATATTCTGGGAATTTCAGTTATTCGAGTGCGCCGCCTGGAATTGCATTGGATTCCAGAGAGTCTACCTGTCATATGAATTTTGCATTTGACAGATGGTTACGGAAGAACAATTATTACAATGAAGAGCAGGAACCAAATCACTCCTGGTACCCGTTCGATAATGTTTATCCGCCTGTAGCACCTCATCAGGACGGAACACAATGTGATTGTGGGGTTTGGGTCTGCATCTTTCTTGAAAGGTTGATTAATCAACAACAAATTAATCAAGATGAAGACTGCCAAGCTGCAGAACATATGAGACGTAGGCTTGCACTGTTGTTTCGTGATAACATTTTGAATGAAGATGATGTTCCGGTGGCCTCTCCGATTCGGGAGACAAAAGATGATGTTAAAATGATGTGAACATTTATTAAATTTTTATTTGAGGTTTAGACATCTAAAAAAACACCATATTACAAGAAAAATTTATTTAAAATATTTATGGAGAATATTATTAACATTTTTATTTTTACACCTGCGTGTGTGTGTAAGTCTATTTTTTCAATTGCGTTTTAAGATTTTTTCATTCGCGGTTAATAATTTTCGATACCGCTGATACGGTATTTTCAATTTATATTAAAACAAAACAAATGACGTTAAGAAAACACGGTTTCCCAAGGCATTTCGGTAACCGTGAGACAACTAAAAGTCGTCTCGGGAGCCGTGAGACGATTCAAAGTCGTAACCTACGTATATAAATACCCCACTTAGCTTCAGAAATTGTACACACACTCTATCATGTATATTTTTTTAATTAAAACTTTATCATCCCTTGGACCTTTCCAATTCATGCGGGTACCACACCCACTTTTTCAACGAAGCCTACCGGCTTACGAAAATATTGCCCGATTATATTCGGATCGTTGTTACATCTGCTTAAAGATACTTGGATCGTTGTTGCATCTGCACGTGGTTAGAACCGTGTAGATTGCCTCTATGATGTGGTGGTCTTTTTGCATTTGCTAGTTCGCTTCTTTGTCTATGAAGAGCACAAGAGGCATTCAAGCAAATGCATATCCCAGTGAACGGATAACTATCGGTGGTCGACGTGTGCAATGAGTTACTTTACGTTGGCCCCAGCTAGCTTTAATTGTTAAAGAGGTTAGCTGTTTCAGAAGGAGATTGAGAAGGAGACTTCTCTACGAGGTGTACACCGGTGCAGATATGTTTTAAACAGGTGCAAATAAGAGGCGCCTTATAATAATGCATTTTATATTTGACCTTGTGTTTAGTTGTTGGCCAAATGATTTGTAATATGGGACCTTGTAATATTTGTTGTGCTTTGAAAATCAAAGTTGTTGTAATATTGGGTCAAATTGTAATGTAATAAATTATATTAATTATATAATTATATATATATTAATAAAATTAATTTTATATTTCTAAACAGTAAATGGTTGAATTTTTTGAGATGCTTGAATCTGTTCATACTGTCTGGGACACACAATACGTCATGGTTAGACGTCTCACTAGGACCCCATGCCGTTTTGGGAGACGTCTTTTGCTTTTGCAGGTATCTTGTAGGCTACAGAGACGCAACACAGTTCTTGACCCACGTGAATGGCTGTCAAACGGACTGACACTGTAAACGGGCCATCTTGGTCATTTTACCCATCTTTAAATACCACCTACTATGTACAATGTTGTCATTACTTGAACCACCACGACCATAATGACCAACATACCTAATCCAGTAGAAAACACAAATTGGTTACATCGAACAGACAAATCAAGTTTTTGGTCGACAAATGTTCTGGAATTTTATTACGAAGGTGATAGCTCGTGTTGCTTTTCAACCTATATGGGCAGAACACCGTTAAGCAAAGAGTGGTGGGCTAGTCTTTTAGGTTATTACGGAAATGGTTTTATTCAAAAGACGGTACGTTATGAATCCAGTAAGATATACCGATGTAACTATGCAGAAATAATTTTTAATTTTTATTTATTATTTATTTTACAGCATGTGCGTGCGTGGTGTAACTACTTGATGTCTTTAAGAGATACTGATGGAGGGAGACAAAGGTCTTTTCCTAGTAATAATCGTTGGTGTGTACTCCAACCCAATTTTTATACTCTTCTGCTAGAGCAAGATAATCATGCATCTGAATATGCAGACGGTTCAAGAAGAGTCTATCCTGCCTTTTGGGAAGTTGATACGATATATATACCGGTATCCTTAGACACAAATAACTGGTTAATTTTAAAGGTTGACATGCCGTCGATGCAAGTAACTGTGTATTTCGAAAATACTTGTAGTGAGAATAACTGTGGTGACACATTCTACGTTCACAGAAAAATTCACCAAATTCTTATAGAATTTGAGTCTGCGTTCTTATGGTTTCTAGAAGCAATAATGTACTGGCAAAAATCTGC
This sequence comes from Ambrosia artemisiifolia, assembly GCA_032199755.1. Classification (NCBI taxonomy): domain Eukaryota; kingdom Viridiplantae; phylum Streptophyta; class Magnoliopsida; order Asterales; family Asteraceae; genus Ambrosia; species Ambrosia artemisiifolia. Next base: position 2,765,392 of record CM063529.1, on the reverse strand, counting down.
TAGGGACCAAATCCATTCTATACAAATTTGGGGAGAAGTGGTCTGGCCTGGCAACGATCAAAAAATAGGTCGGCATTCAGGGGTCATAGTTTGTATGCTGCTGCGAAATTTGGTTCAAAACAGGCCAATGAGGTGGGAAGAAATGAATCTTCATGATGCATGTATGAGATACCGTCGTTTTATGGCAGATGAAATTTATGCTGCCCGTTTCAACCCGTAAAATAATTCAACCTAGCAGCTTTAGTTTTTATTCTTATCTTCATATCATTATGTACGTGCGAATTAAAGTAAATTAAAAAGAAACCAAATGTATTCTGATGAGTTTTTAAAAACATAACATTATATATACAAATAAACAAATGACACATGGCGAACTAACGGCAGAATACAGTTGTTTCATCGGTTTTCCATATGACGCGCACCTCTACCTTTAATTACCAAACAAACAAACGGCTAATCATCATCCAGGTTAACTGTCGCCTCACACGTATTTTGATAAATAAAATCTTGGAAGTTTTCAGGTTCGACATAAATAGGAGACGGTCTTTCACAAACATTTACGTTCCTGCCTGAACCTGAAGGACGCCTTGATAATCTCGATTCAGATTTCGCTGGTGCTGAACATCGGTCACGATGATGCCCATAACTTTTACAGCGACTACAGTACACTGGTGTGGGTTGCTCACCTCGCGATAAGATTCGACTGTTTTCAGGAGGACGACCTGATTGTCGTTTTGTAATATGCGGGGGTTCTAAATGTATTATTCCATCGGGTATCTCCCAATCAGACCTATGGGGAAGCGGATAAATCGCCTCTTCATATGTTCTTTTGTATAGCTCATTGCTGTACCAACGAGAAGTATGATGACTACAATCATCTTCTCTTAAATATCTTGATACCGCAATCATGTGCCCACATGGGAAACCAGATATCTGAGGCACCTGACAACTGCATGTTCGATTCTGCATATCAACGAAGCCATTTTTCTTTCCATCTTCGACTTGAAAACTGTTAACCTCAACACCATGAACAGTCCACGTCCTAGACCCTTTAATTTTTTCATGAATTTTTCTCACCGCGAAGGGAGTAAGTGTGTGGGTGTTTTCAATAGCTTCCTTTCGACGATGATAGTACCAGCGCTGAAGTCTTTCTCTAAAGAATTCAACAAGGTGGGTTATGGGATTTTTTCTTGAATGCTTGCATAATGCGTTTATCGACTCTGCACTGTTTGATGTCATATAATGATATCTTTTACCCGTGCAGTGTGCTCTTGTCCACTTGGCCAATCCGATATTTAACAAAGTATCCCTTACTCGCGGGACCTCTGCACACAAGGAATTGAAGTTATCATTAAAATCTGATATTCGATAAGCTTTACAAGTTGCCCACCAGAGGTCGTGTAATTCCTTCTTTTTATCTGAGGGTAGGTTTAGGTTGACCAACAGATGGCGACAACACAACCCATGATAGGCACGGGGAAAAACAGTACGTATCGCCAAGTCTATGGAATTCGCACGATCAGAAATAATCGCCAGATCTGGATGTTGACGGATACACTCTTTAAGCCTAGACAAGAACCATATCCAACTTTCACCATCTTCTGATTTGCCGATACCAAACGCAACCGGTAAGATTTGGTTGTTACCGTCCATTCCAACCGCGAGAAACAACGTTCCTTTAAACTCACCGCGCAAGTGCGCCGCGTCAATAATTATCACAGGTCTTAAAGAATGATTAAAACTCCTAATCTATAACAAATTTAAAAACCAAAAACAAATCGTCAGTTTTATAAAAAAAAATAAACTTATAACAACTTGTGAAAAGTTTGACACTAACAGCAGCACCAATGGAAACAAATAGAAGTTCAAACCGACTCTTCTCATCAGTCCGGATGCGAGTAATTGTCCCCGGGTTCGTCCTTTCCAAATTGTAGCAGTAAAGTGGGAGCTCAGCAAATGAATCTTTGCTATTTCCTTGCAAAAGTGCGAGAGCGTGACACTTCCCACGCCATGCTTGAGCGTAAGTTATGTCCACGTGAAATCTTTGTCGAAAATCTACGACAATTTCATTACCACGATAGACACGACCACTATCTCTCAATTGGTCTTTTAATATGTTCCCAACAACTTTAGGGTTAGCTTGACGAAGATGAGGGTGAGTTTGAGTCTTGGAACATGTGTGATTATCATTAAAGTGTTTAACAAAAAACTTTTTACAACCTTTGAAGGAAAATGCCGTAAACCGCCAGCTACAATTCTCACTGACACATGATGCCACATAACGTGTTTTACTAGATCTTTCTACTTTATAAGAGAAACGCTCTGACAAACACAATTTCCCCAACTCCACTTTCATTAAGTCTTTGTTAGGAAATATATAACCTTCAGGAAAAGGACACGACGAGAGAGCTTTTCTTTTTCTTTTTCCGAGAGAAATATACGGGGTTGCGTTCTGATGTGAAAAGCTTGCGTTTTTATTTGAAAAGCTTGCGTTTTCATTTGAAAACAGATTTTTGTCAGGACTTGTGTAGTTTTCGAAAGGCACATTTAAATTAGGAATTTTAAAATCATTTGAAGGAAAGCAATTCGACGTACCGACACCACAATCGGAAATAACATATAACTTGAATATTTCAAGAGGATTTTCCTCAGCAATTTTAAAAAGATAGGATACATCACGGTCAGTAAGTATGTCGATTGTATCATCAAACTTAGACATTTTATATGATAAACATGAAATTGGCAAAACCTGAAAGGTATCCGCCAGATAAGATAATATACCAAGATAAGACATGCTTGATTCGATTTCAAGAAGACACCTTCTACTTTTTGAATCAACGACATATTCAAGCCTGCCATTTACGACATCCCACTTCACATTAAGGTATACGACAAACCGAACCATTATATTTTAATTTTTTTTAACTTATTTAATATAAATAACAAACAGAAGAATGACAAACAGAAAAAAGGGAAATTTCGGGGGGAAGCATTAAATACAGTGATCCGATCCCTTATATACAACTTCGCTTATGTCACAACGTGCATATAACATCTGACATACTAAAGCCTTTCAAAAAAAAAAAAAAAACTAACATACTAAAAACGTTCGGAACTCACCAAAAGTCTTGAGGAGCCGTCTTTGTCAGCTAATGGCACTTCTCCGAGACGGATCCCAGTAAGCCGATTGACAAAATGGTAGTCGGCTCAAGCCATGAGCCGAAATGTGCTGGAGCCGTCTCCAAGATATTCGGACAGGACACGACGGCGTCAATAGGTCTCAAAGACGTTTCGGAGGATTTGGGACACGTGGCGACGTCTTAGTGGCTCTTTTTATCAAAGGTCTTGGGAATCGTTTAAGGTAACTCGACCATCTCACCGAGACGGTTCCACTGGCTATTTTCGTAAAGTGGAGGTGGTCAACGGCTATTTTCGTGATATTATAATTTAACAAATGGTTGACAAAAGGTCTTGCAGTCAACTACCCGTTTTACCTTAGCATGTTTTGACCCGTCAATTTTTTTTTGGGAATGGCAAGGAACGATGTGACAACTCTATGACCACGGTTGACTACTAGACCGCCGTCAGCCCCTTGGGTCTCCCAAATCGTGGAAACCTGACCTCCACCCGCCCGAATGGCACGACAGTGGAATAATCGGTAAAACCTCGCCTCTCATCCGAGTCGAACCGCCCCACCCGTATCCACTCTTCACCTAGATGCCGAAGAAAATAATTGGGAGAATGAGAATTAAACCTGTGTCACAAGGAACACCAAGTCTTTCCCGAGCACTCCACCAGGACCACCACTACCTTATGACCTGTCAACTTAGTCCACAACTATACATTTTGTCACCTCTGTTTAAGAATTAAGCAATTCTTATTTTTTGACTTGTTTGCTCTTTAGAGAATGTATCACATGAGTCAAAAGGTATATATTATCAACTTTTTGACAAAAAGGCGTTGCGATCAACAAAGTACCCGTTTAACCTGAAGATGTCTTGCCCCGTCACCTAACTAGCCAACTACACATTTTACTACTTGTATTTGAATCTTTAGCACCTCTTAGAAGTCTTGAAGATATTGAGAGAGAACTGAGGGGCATACACTGTTACACATTTTACGTTTAATGGGATTGCTTTACCACTGACGTTAAAAAATGGGCTTCTTATTACTTTTACTTAATTGCAGCCATTGGCAACTAGCATATGCACATTCATGGAACCTTGGCTATGTGAATATCAGGTTCATTGCATTGTTTTTTCTATTTATGTAAAGATAGTATGATACCATTTGTACATGGTATGAATGCTTCTGAGCAGTCATCTATGTACAAGATTTTTGTCTTTGTTTAAGTTGGAGTTTAGTAACTATTGATGTTTTTTTTTTCTAGTGTTGGTGCTTATGAATCAAAAGGTACTTGATAACTCTTGTTATGTATGATCAAAAACAACAATACCGTAGTTGTATGGAATGTTTTCTAGTCAAGCTAAAAATAAATACCTAGGACTAGCAATTCAATGCACTTTTTAGGTTATTCAATTTGTTCCAGAAATATATGTCATAGAACCAGAATAAATTGGATTATTTTGATATTTTGAAGATCTAACAGAAACTTATGAATAGTTGAGTGACCTGTGTACAAGTTGTTTATTTAATACTTTTTAAAGTAAAGTTCGTAAATCGTACACGTAAATCATACGAATTATGGATTGTCTCTAAATCTTTTGTTACACAGTTCATCCATATAATTGAAATTTATATACTTTACACATTTTAATAGATATGTTTATGTTCCTTAAAGCTTATGGTTGATTTTGATACGCGATCATAAAGTTCAAGAAGCAATCTGAAATATCGCCGCATCCGGTTTATAGTTGGGTTATATGTATTTTTTTTACTATTCTTTTCAAAATCTATATTTTTAAAGGGAGATTTCATTTCTAGGCTAGTTTTAGTAAACTAAGCGGAGGGGGGGGGGGGGGGGTTCAATTGGTGTCAAGAAGATGCACTGCGTGTTTTGAGAGCGACTTACTTCTCCTGTCAAGTGTGGGAGTCTTAAATTATGTAAGCTTAAATCGACAAACATAGCTTTGTTGACTAAATGGATTTTGAGATACAAGAGTGAGCCCCATAATCTTTGGAAGTTGTTTATTGATGCTTTTCATGGGAGGTCTAAGGGCTGGTGGGCTTTGCCGCTCGATAAAGCCATCAGCCAAATCTTACGGTTTATGATGAAATGGAGACACTCCGGCTTCCGAGCTCATTTGGTCAATTTTTCATTAACGCCTTTGTAAACATTTAGCGACGATGTTGATTTGAGAACAGATTAATCATTAGGCAACAATCCTTAGTATGAATTTCCATCAGCTGTTGAGAGATTAGTAAGTGTTGGCATGTACAAATCAACGCACCAACAAGTCTAGTTGGATCAAATGGTTTTTATAGTTTCAAATAGCCGGAATATGAAGCTGGTTTTGGGCTATTTACTTTTGAGTCGGTCAGTTTGGGTTACTTTTAGTCATACATATTTGACACACTTATAAGTTATAATATAACATCTGGTTGACAGAAAGTCTTGAACTTGAAGTCGATTACCCGTTTGATCTGAGCGTGTTTTGACCTGTCAACTAAATCCCCAACTGCACATTTTATTACTTGTATTTGGTTTACAAGTCTTGAAGATATTAATAGAGAACCGAGGGGCTTATTTATCCATCTTTCTTTATGTACAGATAGTATGATACCAGTTATGCATGAAATGAATGCTTTAATTTAAAGTACAGTTTTATTTTGGGATCACTATGACGGATAAAGTGCCTCGTGGATTATGTGTAAAAAGTTAGCAAAAACTTGATAAACATGTACTCAAACATGGACACCGTTTTAAATCATTTTACTTTAAAGGAATTAATTACTCTACCATTTTATTCATATGGTTTTGCAATCGTATTCAATACGTTAACTATTTACAAAATTCTAAACGATGGACCAGAACTTGTTAGGTGGACCTGCTTGACCAGAACTGTTTTGACATGTGCTCTTTCTAGACATTTTTCAAATATTTTAACGGTGTTACATAACTTACATTTCCCCTTTCTACATGTAACGAAGGTCTTTGTTTATTTACTTCTTCTTCTGTTGGAAAGGATTTAATCAAGAAATCTTAATCATGACAAAAGTCAACCGTAAAGTCAAACGCAGAAGGAAAAGGCGCCAAAATATGAAAGGATATGTCGGTTGAACTTTAGATGTGTCGGTTACTTTAGTTAGTTAATTAACCGCCAATGTGTATGTATAAATAGGTTCATATGTATCACTTTATTAGTGTGGATAATAATATTATTGTGTGCATATTCTCTCAAAAAATCCCACCCTCTGTTCTGTTTTGCGAGTCACTGCACATCATTGTGCATTCTCAAAATCAAACATGTTCATCATAATATTGATCCTATAATCGAAGACCGTCCCTGGGCAACAGTGGTATAAGAGCCATGGCAGAAAGGATCAATTGCAGTCCAGAATTCATCATCATCGCCAAGGAAGAAGACCCGAAAAAACAGAGCATGAAGAGATCAGAGTAGAATGATCCCGTTTTCGGGCAGAAGTGCAAAAGAATGGAAAACCAGAAAGTTTTAAAACCGAATCAGAAAAGAAGATCATGTTATTGCAAGAGTACGTTCCAGAATTGTCTTATGCAGGGTGGCGAGAAGAAGACATAGCAAGTTCGATGATTAGGAGGATCATCCACGGAACATTAGAAAGGCAACCGAACATGAAAGATAGAACGGTTTCACAGAGGCGATCAGAATTCAGTAAGAAGAAAGAAAGGAACGATGATTATTTATCAAGGACCGAAAGTTTGAACCGTTGTTTAAATCGGCACCGGATAATAGTTATCAAAGATAGGCGAATCATATTCAAGTGACAGAGACGGCGCTAACCCGCTTCAATCCTGATCAAGAGTATCCGGAGAGTCCAAGTCATAAGTCGAATATGAATTGCTTAACCGAAGAAGGAACAAGAGGCTGCAATCAAGGATGAACGAACAGAGTAAAGAAGATTAAGATTACTTGATTAGGGGAGTGAATGTTGGAAAGGATTTAATCAAGAAATCTTAATCATAACAAAAGTCAACCGTAAAGTCAAACGCAGAAGGAAAAGGCGCCAAAATATGAAAGGATATGTCGGTTGAACTTTAGATGTGTCGGTTACTTTAGTTAGTTACTTAACCGCCAATGTGTATGTATAAATAGGTTCATATGTATCACTTTATTAGTGTGGATAATAATATTATTGTGTGCATATTCTCTCAAAAAATCCCACCCTCTGTTCTGTTTTGCGAGTCACTGCACATCATTGTGCATACTCAAAATCAAACATGTTCATCATAATATTGATCCTATAATCGAAGACCGTCCCTGGTCAACATCTTTGACTACTTGTAACTAGCCTATATTAACAAGTTTCTACTTTGGTTAGTATTTCTTTAAAGTAATTATTAGGGCCTGAGAGTGAGGTATGTTAATCTACTATAAAGTCATGATCAATATGTACAATAGAAGCATCAATATATAGAAGCCGAAGAATGAAATTTATACACAAAATATCTCTAACAAACTCTGCAACAATCTCTATACAATGACCATGATACCCCTGTATACACATAATTAACTAAAAGAGTAAATTTCTTTTTGAGTCCCTGTGTTTTGTCGATTTTAACTACTTGAGTCCAACATTTTGATTTTTAACATTCTGAGTGCTGAAGTTTTAATTTTGTAACCCTTTGAGTCCAATTTTGTAACGACGTTAATCAAGTCAGTTAAGTATAGGGGTATTTTAGTCATTTAACACCTAAGTATAACTTTCTAATGCATATTGTATAAGGAACAAGTCTTTAATGCATAATATATATACACACACATATAGACACACAACACATTTCTCTCTCTCCCACACTATCTGCACACACTCTTCCTCAACCCTAACCCAATCGCCCACCCCACCACATCCCCACCTCACCATCACCATCCACCTCCACTGCCCTCCTTCAACCATCCACCACCTCACCACCGCATCCCCACTTCAACCATCCTAACTCAAAAACCCTAGCCACTCTCTCTCTCTAACAAGACCCGTCACTCTATCTCTCTCTAAACCTCTCTCTCTCTCCCCGCTCATCTCTCCCTCCCTCACCCTCTTTAGCAGCGGCCGACCACCACTGTCATTGGTGGCGGCGGCGTGATGATTTTCAGACCCAAATAGGGTTGTGAAGGTCCCGATTGTTGTGGGTTTGTTTGGTTTCGGGGTGGAGATGACCGATGGTGGCTGTGGTGGTATCAATGATGGTGGTTTTAGCTCCGATGGTGAGGGATTTTGGGTGGTCGTTGTGGTTCGGTAAGGGTGTTGGTGTTGTGGTTTGCAGTGGTGGTTTGGGCGACGACCGGTGGCTCTGTGGGTTGGGTTAGGTGGTTACTGTCGGGTGGTGGTTAGGTCTGGTCGTTGGTGGCTCGTCTGGGTTAGGTGGTTACTGTTGGGTGGTGGTTAGGTCTGGTCGTTGGTGGCTCGAGTTCGGATTCGGATCTGGTCAGGATCTGGTTATGGTTCGGGTGATGTCGAGTGGTGGTTGTGTTGATGGTGGTTCAACCATCGGTGGAGATTGATGGTGGTGGTGGTGGTTGCTGAAGATGTATGGTGGTGGTGGATTTGGTACTTAGAGAAGGAGAGATGGAGAAAGAGAGAGAGGTGAGATCTGTGTGTGTGTGCAGATGTAGTGTGGGTTCTTTTCATCATAGGGTCGTCTCGCACCTTTCGCTACCGCCGGGAGTCGAACCGGCGTCTCCAAGGAGAACACCAGCCCAAACTACCAACTGAGCTAGGGTGGGGGATTTCAAGGTCGGATCTAGATGAGCAATTTCATTGTTTTAGCAAAACACCTTAAAATATTAAAGGTTGGTTTTTTAAATGGTGTTTATTCACGTTCAATTGTTTTGTTGTTTCATCGCACCTTGTTGTCACGTTGCACCGCATTGTTATTTTGTTTAGCTAATGGGAATTATAATTTTAGGTTTTCAATATTCCGATGATAAATTGTTCAATTATTTTATCATTTTTGGAGTTAATCTAGCTAGGGTTTTCATGGTCCAGTTTGGGCGGTTTTTGGGTCAAACCATGATCCAAACCGTTAGTAACGGTTTATGATTATTGAAAACCGAAACCAAACCATTGAAAATTAAAACCGAACCATTAAAAACGGTTTGATTCTAGTTTGGTTTCACGGTTTAGTCTTTATAGAGCTCTCTTATAAAAAATACACATAATATATCTTTTCATATATGTTAACACGTCTTATTTGGTTCAAGAACTTATATTTATTCTACCACCCTATTGATTCAAATAACAAATATATATACTACTGAGATAAAACAGATCGCTACATCTATTCGATTTGGAGGGACATGGATTGTGCAATCATTTGCATTACAATTTTAGCCTTAGTTCTATTTTTATTAAACATAGCATAAACTACAACATACATATAGTTATATATACTAGTGGGGAACCCGCGCGTTGCTGTGGGGATCAACATTACGTGCAGGAATATAATTCAAGTCTTAGAACGAAAAAAAATCAAGTATAAGATGTATAACAAAACTATCAACCGAATTCAATGATAACCAATAGGATTCCAGAAGTAAATACACTGTAACAAGGTCTGGCAGCTATATTAGTTTATAATTACACATAAACGTCCTACTATATGTAATTAGATATAAATGTTGAAGTGTATCCTATCCATTTACCTTTCTTCTTCAACCTAATTTTCAAATTTCAGCACAATCTCCTTGGCATCATGGCCGGCCCTTAATAGGGGCGGCGCGGGCGATGGCCCTAGGCCCGAAAATCTTAGGGGCCCGAAGTTTTTTTATTTTTTTGAAGTTTTTATATATATATTTTTGGGTTGTGGACTATTGTAATCATTTCTTTAACATTTATCCACCTAATAAGACGAAAAATCACTAAATTTTTAAACCTAGCAAAGAAAACCCAACCCAAAACGAGGGTTTAAAAGGCAAAAGAGTTTACCGTTTACACAACCAACACCAAACATTACAGACTTCCAGCCGTAAGTCCGGATTTTTTATAGTGAGTTTTTATATTTCATGATTGGGTTTAAAATATATGGGCCCGGTTTAATTGTTGTGGCCCCAGGCCTAAATTTTTTTTACAGTTTTCGGAGACGGCCCTGCTTGGCATCACAGTGGCATCAAAATTAAGGTGCATAGACTTATGAAGCAAAAAAATAATGTAGCGGCTATGAGAGCAAACATGTGAAAAGAGACAAGAACCGAAAACATTACTTTGTTGAAATGGCTTTAGGATGGAACATCATTTAATTTTGGTGGTACATCCATGCAAAATGCTCGTGTAGCTAGTCTTGGTACAAAGATGTTTGAAGCAAGCCTTCTTGTTGCAAGCAACCTACACCAACAAAGTTTGTAATTTAAAAATCTGAACGAGAGAAAGAAAACACGTATGCAAGAAAACCATCACTTGTATGATAATATGACAATACAAGGCATAATAATCCCAGATTCCCAATTTGCTCAAATTATACTCTCCATACAATCCCACTTCATTATGCGGCTCATTTTATGATTTTTCATTCTTTTTGATAGTATTAGTCTACAAGCATTTAAACAATGCCTCTGTTAAAACATCCCTCGTATAATCTTTGTCAGTATAAAAAAAGCTTGCTTAACTTACAAAAATACCAATTGAATCAAATGTTTCAATACAGTAATATCTTTATAACAATACATTAATGATTCACTCCTAAATCAGTCCGAAATCTCTAAAATGAACATTTTGAACGGAGATCGTATTTCAACTCCTCCAACTAAACAATAATCTCAATATCTGATTCTCAATGTCAAACCTAGTGCTAATTAAACAGAAAACAGGATATCAATTTTTATTAAAAAAAAAAACTGGGTTGTATGGCAAATACTTAAAAGGTAAAAGAACATATCAAATTATCTAATCAATTCATAAGCACACCAATTGACTCCCCCCAAACAAAGATAGTACAAAAAAAATTATAAATTAGGTCACAACTCTATTACTCAAACCATAAATGCAGTACTACTACTATTCTAAATTTCTAATAACCCATTATTCACAGAAACAAAGCCTAAAAATCTATTACTAAAACTTTACAAAAAATTAATATCAATAATAAAAATGAATCATAGTCTATGGGCTTCAAATTTGAAATTAATAATTTAATAATAACATGATCATGGGTCATCAGTGGGTTTAATAATTAACAAGAACTCGATAAACGTAAGCAATAATATTGGTAATTAAATTCCATAAGGGTCAAATGGTTTACCTGCTCATGTCTCCTCAGGTGTTTAGTGATGAACAGAAATTGTGATTGACGTTAAGAAATTACCTGGAACTGAACTAAGTTCTTGTAACCAATTCCAAATTTGGTCTCCAATTATAAAGGGAGGTGATTAGAAACGGGCGTGACATTGAGTTACCCAATTGAATGGGAGGTAACTTCTCAGTGGATTGAAACTTCAATGGTTGAGTCAATTGAAAGATAATGATGGGGCAATTACAAACCATATCTGTTGAAACAACAAGAATAAGGCGTGGAGATGGTATGGACGTCTCTTCGGGTTGGACCTAACACCTTCCAAGCATGTACCTGCACCACGAACAACTCGTTAGAAGGGGTCCAGAGACCGGGGTCTCTGGACCACCCTCCGACGCTCAACATTAGTGATTTATCCCAAGAAATGTACATAAGAGTAAATAGAAAGGAGTAAATGAGGGATACGAAGTGTGAGAGGAGGTGATGGTTGAATCCGGCGGTTAGCTAGCGGCCGAGGCGATTTCGGGTTGCTTAGCTCGATGGCTGAAAGTTGGTTATTAGAACCATGGATCCGTAGACTGTTGATATGGCAGCTCCAGGGCTCCGTTAGGGGAGCTCGTGAGTTGAGCAGGGGAGCTTAACAGCTCAATCGTGTGTAATTATAGAGAGTTCATGAGCTGCTGATGTGATACTTTAGCAGCTCGTAGGCTCCTCTATGGGAGCTAGGCAGATTAGTTAGTGAGATATTGTTTCTAGAGAGAGAGAGAGAGAGATAGAGTGAGATGTCTTGAGTGAAGATCAAGACAAATGGGATGGGTTTGGGTGAAGGTGTGACCCTTCTATTTATAGAGGGTGAAACCCCAAACCCTAATGGGCTTTGTAGTAATGGGCTGGGCTGGCCCATAAATGTTGGACCCACCTTTATTACTGACCTCCTGTAAGGCAGGTCCTGTGCTCGTGTAAGGCAGGTCCTGTGCTAGGGAGCTGAGGAGCCTTTGCAGGTAGCTTCTTTACACCAGCTTCTGGCTTTTCGGCTTCCTGGCCCGAGCTTGATAGCTTCTTAAATATGTTTAAACGTGGGGGTTTGGGTACCCACGTCATCAGCCCCCCAGTCATAAGTAGTCATGACGTAGTCATGGGTGCTTGTGACTTAGTAATCTTATCCCCTTTTTCCCTACCTCTAGAAATTCATAAGCTTTGGTGTAAGGTGTTTGCGCCTTATTTGTTTATGAATTTCTCGTTTTGGACTTCATAATTTTTGCCTTTTCTTGTAGCTTCTACGTTTCCGGTGTTTTTTGAGAAGCTTAGAAGATGCAAAGCTTGTTGGACGTCTTGGAAGTCCTTAGAGCTTCTAGTATCCAAGCTTATTTTGTAGCTTATGAGCTTTGAAACATCTTTATTGTCTTTGAAGCTTCCAAGCTTTCGGTTTTTGCTTAGCTTTCTTTTAGGTGACTTGCTTGAATTTGACTTGTCATGATTGGACGACGAATCAAGGGAGCTCCAAGAGACTAGGGACAGCTTGTTAGCTGGTTACAATCTTACCCTTAGAGGAGACAACAAGCATTTCTTGCTCATTTATAGAACAAGTTTCTATCTCATGGGGATCGTGTATGTTGCATTGTCATGTTGGAAAGTTTCTAGGTGATAAGCTTATAGGTGTGAAGAACTAGAAGATGTTCATCAAGGCTGGGAGACTCTACCTCCCTTATTGGAAAGGGTCTAAAAGTCCATGAATGAATGGAATCATCTTGTTGACGGACTTATCATAGACAAGTAGTGGCTTCGGACATATGTGGTAGCATGCTAGCACGCGCCTTTTTACCTTGTAGAGTTCGTAGCCTTGAGGTTCTTGGTAAGCTATATCACCGTAAACATCTTAGTCGCGTGTCCCAAATGGGTAAGAGTTCATAGATATTTGTTTGGCAAATGGCGTGGCTTACTTTCCCAAAGTCTTTGGGTTTTTGAAGCATTTGATAAACTTTTTCTATGATAGGATTGATGAATTCAAGCAAGTAGAAGCCAACGATGTAAGAGAATGAGCTTATCGTGTATGTATGGCATACCGTGTTGGTGATCTTGCAATAGACAAGTAGTGGCTTTGATCTTGGTATTTATCATGTCACTACGTGTCCCTTTTTTCTTATACATAAGCTCATAATCACCTTGTCCGGGTTTGTGGTAAGTTATACCAACGTGGGCATTGCTCTCCCGGATATTATTTGGTGCCTGATGGTAGCTGACAGCTTCATTCTATGAGCCCATCGCTTCCATCTATCAGATGTGGCAGCTTACCAGTTTGAGACTTTGAGCTTCTCTAAGTGTTGTGGTAGGCTCATTTTATGATAGATGTGATGGAGCCAAGGAAATATGCTTTCAAAACGTGCAAAACCTGCTGATTCTTCAAAGGTTCCTAGTCTGGGGCAGGTATTTGACAGTCCTTCCCCCCTTCAAGCTCTGGAGGTTAAGTCTATCCCTCCCTCCAGCGAAGATGTTCCGTTTGCAGGTCTTGACACTGATGGCCTTTACGATGATGTTGGTAACCAAACCTTGGCTTCCACCGGTGAGGGCGATGCCGCCAATGAAGCCGAAGATTCCGCTACCCCATGATCCAGCCTCGTTTTAGACTTTGTTAGTTTTTAAAATGTCTTTTGCGGTTGAACTGTTATTGTACTTAGCCCTTGGGGCGTTTTATTTTAGTATCTAATGGAATGCCCCCCGTTTTAGGGGCGATGCCTTAGTTATGTTTAATGTTTGGTTGTCTTGACTCTGTTACTTGTCGTTCGTAGTGTTTGCAATGTCTTTAACTTTTTTCCTAAAGGTGGATGCTACAGTCACCCAACTTAGGATACTTAGCTAAGGAACCGATGCAATGCTTACCCTATCAGCTTTTGAAACCTTTTCTTTAAATGGTTTCTAAGTGTTATGTTCGTTTTTGTGTATTGTGAACATGTGGGAGCTGTCTTGGTGTGAGGAGCTCACCCTCTTTCATGGGTCTAGGTTTTCCTTCTAAGGACTTGTCCCATGGAGTCGTGGATTGTATTAGGGACTCACCCTGTATACAGGAAGGTCACTTAGCCTTGTTACCTGTTGAGCAGTTGTGGCCTAGGAGATCATCCCCGTTTCATGGGTAGGTATAGAGCCGGATCCCATGGAGCCTTGTTAGGAGGGGCTCACCCTTTGATAAGATAAGCGACAAGTTAATAATTTGAAACATACTTCATTCATTAATCATGATTCTTGGAATACAAAGAGACGTTACAACCATTAAACATAGAAACGTTTCAAGTGTTTGCCTTAGAGTAGGCTATATCATGGATTTTGTATGCATGTTGCGGTATTCGACCAACTTTCATGGATCGATGTCTTGTGGAGCTCGTCTTTGAAGAGCATACCTTGTTAGTTTTTCCATGAGTTGGGGTAATGCAATAATGCACTTAAAGTAATGTGGACTTTTCATATGATAAGCTTCCCTCTAAAGTTCCTCTTTTTGTGTTCGCCATATGTCAAATAGACGAAATGTCATGAGGAAATTCTAGGAGGTTCTTTTGTAGTTTCATAAGTCCTTTTACGTAAGAATAACAACCTGTTGAGTAAGAAGGTTATCCTCTTGTGTAAGAAGGGCAGCTTCTTTACATAAGAATGGCGGCTTCTTGTGTAAGAAGGGCAGCTTCTCATGTAAGAATGGCAGCTTCTTATGTAAGAATGGACAGCTCCTCATACAAGAAGGTTAGCTTCCTTATGTAGGCTCTTTATGTACAACTTCCTGTATAAGGAGGTGAGCTTCCTTATAGGAGCTTTTTATGTAAGGATGTACAGCTTCTTGTATAAGAAGGTTAGCTTCCTTATGGAAGCTCTTTATGTACGGGTAGTAGCTTGTCATGTAAGAAGGTAATCTTCTTTGTTGACAATAGTAAGCTTTGTATGCGCTAAGACAATTGTCTTCTAGGATATGATGGTTAGTTTTCTTGGCTTTAGAGGATACTTGAACTTCTTGCAAGGTCAAAGCACTTTACGCTTGAATCCACGATTAACTTTTGTGGAAGACAAGGATGTCTCATAGTATTGTGGACGACGCTTATGCGTAAGAACTTATCATCCTACGCTTGGTGACATTTAAAAGACTTGCGTTTTCGACCACGTTGTTTAAAATAGAGTATATGGTGATCGTTGATCGACCTTCCTTATGAGCGGATTCTAGGAGAAGATAGTAAGGACAGGCCTTTGCTGAATTTAGTGAAATTCGCTTGATCCTTGGGCACTTTAAAGTGCATGAGGTAGAGATTGTGCTTGTTTAATGGTATGTGCATCAGCGTGGTGTTTGATTGAAGGGGAGTTAATAAGTAAAAGTTCAAGGGTAGGTGTTCACTTACATCATAGGTGGTGAAGTCTCAAGGCTTCACGTGTTGAGGTTTTGGGACTCCTTGGACAATTCTTTAGCAAGGTTCTTCCGTATGGCAAAAATATCTCCTAATCAACGCTTTTTGATGCTATGGCGGGCCACCTCTTTCAAGTTGCTTCCTTGTTATAGTGAACAACTTCTGGAAGGCTACCGTCATGCTTCCTATTGGCAGCTTCTATATTCTTATGGGCAGCTTCTATGCTCCTGACAGCTGGTTGCTGCTGTAGGGAAGGTGCGAATAAGGATTCACCCGACTCTATTATTTTGTAGACTTCTAATGGTGTGGTAATTTGTCGCGTACACGATCACTGGAAGTTGTTTGCTACGATCCTTGGTGTCACCAAGTTGCATAGTTGCATTGACAATTTGCTTGCGTGCTTCTTAGATAGGCACGAGTAGCAATGCTCCTTTATTTGATCATTTGTTGTGTTGCCCTAACCATTACTTGAAGCTTCTTTGCTTGCTTTAGTAAGCCATTTGTTGTTCCACAAGTTCCCTTAAAATTTCTTGTGGGTTATTTTGTTTCTAAGCCTTGTAGGCTTTGTGAGTATTAACCATCTATCGGAGATTGCACACTTGATAGGATTAGTTTAGGCATATAGGCTCGTCTTTTATAGAACCTTGTTTTTATAAGGTTCCCTTGACGAGGTGTTTAAACTTTTCCATATATCGGCTAAGTGTTAGTGTCGGCAAGATGTATGGAGGTTTTAGCAGGTTGCTTCAGTGATTGAGCAAGCTGCTTTAGTTAACCTTGATCTTATCGATTTTGTTCATGCCTGATTCTTTATAGATAATCATGTGCAAAGTAAGTATTTTTATATCTTTTACATAAGCGGAGCCACCTGGATAGGAGCAATTGAAAGGATGATGTAGTGTTCTTTAGCTTGCTTGATAGGTTCTTTGTTGCTTAGCTGCTATAAGCAACGTTCCTCTAATAGAGAAGCATATGCCTTATTCAGACCATGATTTTGTTCGAGGCTTCTTTACTCCTACCGATGATGTCACATGTGTAGCAATGTGCTTGTGACCATTTTAGCTTTTAGGGTAGGAGCCTTGACATGTGTAGCTAATCGGCATCTCTACTTGTTAGTTCCTCGCCTTTTCGGTTTCTAAACTTCTTGATTCGTTCAAAATTAGGTACCCGTACCATCAGCCCCCAGTCATGAGTGGTCATGACGTAGTCATGGGCGCTTATGACTTGGTACCTAACCATTCGATTTTGAACTTCTCACTGATGAGCTTCCTAAGCCTCTAGACATGTCAAGCTTTTGGGATCCAAAGATCCGTATGTATGAAGCTTTAAACTAGGTGCTTGAGGAAGTTTACTCTTATTTCAAGTAAGTTATTGGTTTGTAACCGAATAGATGTTTCGTTGAACATGTGACAACAAGTAACATTTGTCTATTGTTCAACATTGGATGCTTTTGCGAACATGTTTAGGCGGTTAACTTCCTTATGTGCCATATCATTTATGAACATATTTGTTTTTTGTGTGCAAGCTAAAGTTTTTTATCCTATGAGAAAGATAGGACAAAGAGGTGAGCTTATTTAAATGAGTTAACTCGCTCAGACCTTTATGCCTTTGAGCCGATGGTCATCCTTGTGGGATGTAATCTTGATACGGTTGCCTTACTTGTGCCTCATGTTACTTGATAAGGCTAGCTAAGTAGGGATTTTGTGAAGGCGTAGGAGGCTTAGTAGCTTCCGTGCTTCTTGGCTTTGCGGGTTGCCACATTTTCTGATTGGTGTGTTATGGAGGTCACAAAAAAAAAACTGCTTAATGATGCATTCGTGAGCTTCTCTAGTCACCGTAGGTGAGGTCATGCAAAGCTCATTTTGTTCCAAAAGGGTGGCTTCCGTTTCTATCTAGGGGAGCAACTCATCTTGGCAAATAATTGAATTGGTGTTAAGCGGAGCAAGTATACGAGGTTATATTTTATGCTCTCCATAGTTAGTGGGCCAAGCCTTCATTTTTAGCATAATATTGGGCAGCCTCTTTGGTACGAGGAGGTATCTTTCTTCTTTTCCAAGATGTTAGCTTCTTTACCTTAGCGGGAAGCTGTGTAGCGTATGACATGTAAGCTAATTTTCATAGTTATTGACATGATTTGTTTTTTTATCTTCCAATATGTCATATATAACTGTTTAAAGCCAAGCGTGGCCTTAGAAAGCAAATATCTTGGTACTCAAGGCATTCTATTACACGTGTTCTCTCCCCAAGGGTTACTTGGGTGTATGTGTTATGTTGTTCGCTTTAGGCAACCTACTTATAGCTTGTGTAGATCTGACTTTTGTCTCTTTGATGTAAAAGCTAAAGTATATTATATGACATAGGTTCGAGTTTGTAGCTACGAGCTTCTAGCTTGTGACTTTGAGCTTCTAGCTTGTAGCTTTGAGCTTATAGTTTCTAGCTACGAGCTTGTAGCTTCTAGCCTTGAGCTTCGAGCTTCAAACTTCTAACTTAGAGCTTCTGGCTTCGAACTATGGGTTCTGAGCTTTAGGCTTGTAGCATCCTAGGCTGCAGCTTATAGGCTTGTAGCTCCCGGGCTGTAGCTCATGAGTTTACTTATAGAATAGTCTACAGCTGCCATATGGCAGCTGGTATGCGTAGTGTACTTTTTCTGATAGCTATAAGGCTGAATAGTTGTCTATAGCTGTCATATAGCAGCTGACGCACTGACATGCATAGTTGTCTACAGCTGTCCTGTAGCAGCTGACATACTGTCATGAATAGTTGTCCACAACTGTCCTGTAGCAGCTGACGTACTGACATGAATAGTTGTCCGCAGCTGTCCTGTAGCAGCTGACGTATTTTCTGACATGAATAGTTGTTTAGGCTGATAAAGCTGAATAGTAGTCTGTAGCTGCCCTACGGGAGCCAGGCTGCTGTACCTGACCTGACTAGCTGATAAAGTGTGTGTTTATTATTTTTATTTATTAGTTAGTATTTTATAAGTGAAGTTAATGGTTAGCTTACAAGTGCATGGGCTTTTTACACACCATGGTTACACCCATAAGTCCCTTCACTTTTACTAAGAATTTTGGGTCAAATATAGGTTAGGCTAAAAGTTGAAACGAGATGTAATGTTAGTTTTATTCAAGACTTTGTTTAACAACATTTAGAACTCTTGATTACTTTTTTTTTTAGAAGCTCGTTTCACCGATATGAGAAGTAAAATATTTTTACACTTTACCTTGCTTAAGCTAGTAGGAGTTTTTAGGAGCTTATGCCTAATGTTAGTATCGAGAGAGCGATCATGTGCTTGTATCGCATGTGCACATGAAGTGAAGTGAAGAGCTATAAATGAATGTTGAGTACACAAAGATGTAAAATGAGCTTACATAGAGGGAGATTTCTAGCTCAGGGAGCTTACCTAGGGGAGCAAGTATTGACCTCCGCTTAGTACATTAAGATGTAACATGAGCTGCCATGGGGAAGGACTTCTAGCTCAGGGATTTTCCATGGGGGAGCTTGCCTTCCATACCTGTTAAGTGTTGACCTTCTTTTTGTGCACATTTGGCACATTAAGATGTAACATAAGCTGCCATGGGGGAAGGACTTCTAGCCCAGGGAGCTTCCATGGGGGAGCTTGCCTTCCATACCTGTTAAGTGTTGACCTTGTTTTTGTGCACGTTTGGCACATTAAGATGTAACATAAGCTGCCATGGGGGAAGGCTTCCCGCTCGCGGTGCTCCCTTATGGGAGCAAGTGCTGACCCCTCTTTCTATATGGCAGCAAGTGTTTTTGCCATTTTGGTGAAAGATACCACTTTTTATGCTTTTGAGGTCTGATTTGCTATTGACTAAGCACTTTTGTGGATTAGTGTGTAAGAAAGTCTGACTTTTGACTTTTCTTACTTTTTTACTGTTCCCCACTGTAGCAGGAGCTGCGATATGGCAGCCTAAAGCTTCCATAGGGTACCCAGCTCCGATTTATGTCATTCGATTTTTTTTTATTTTTTTTTACTCATAGATCAGTTGTGGGATTCTTGCATCCACGTCGTGACTTATAGTGTTGATAATATCACTTACAATGGAGCTGCGGTATGGCAGCCTGCAGCATGAGTTGTACAAGATGCAATACTTGTTGTACTAGAGACTTTAAACATGTTGAATAAAGTTGTTTCTGATTTTTTTTTGTGCTTTATTGTCACACACTTTTATGTGTGCTAAAAGACAAAAGTGGGATAGTCAAACCTTGGGACAAGTGTGTACACATCTTCCAATAGACTTATTCTTTAAATAATATGTTTTGAGATGTTTCATACTCTTTTTTTTTAATCAGATTCTTTGTGAAGATATTTTTTCATAATAGAATATCATCTTTTAATGACTTTTTGGATGGCACCGCATAAAGTGGGGTTGAGTATTGTGTACACAAAGTCTTTCACTTCTTTACTATTCTTTTTTGACTATGTTTGAACAAAGTGTAAGCATGTGTTCAAAGGTTGTAGTTTTTTCATCAAGAATATGAGTAAATTTTCAGATTTGACGTTTTTATCAAAGGAGATACATGTAGCAACCGAGTTATAAGTGTATGGAACCCGGTCACCGGCTTTGTGGCGCAAAAAACGCAAACATATGTGGGAGGTGTAGGAGTGATTTTTCCGGTAAGAACATCCTCTCCATCCTTAAAAAGAAAGAACTTAGGAACATTTGGGGCTAAACCACAAAGAGTTTCATGTTCTAAGCGTGATAGCCCCACGGTGGGCGCCACTTGTTGAAACAACAAGAATAAAGCGTGGAGATGGTATGGACGTCTCTTCGGGTTGGACCTAACACCTTCCAAGCATGTACCTGCACCACGAACAACTCGTTAGAAGGGGTCCAGAGACCGGGGTCTCTGGACCACCCTCCGACGCTCAACATTAGTGATTTATCCCAAGAAATGTACATAAGAGTAAATAGAAAGGAGTAAATGAGCGATACGAAGTGTGAGAGGAGGTGATGGTTGAAACCGGCGGTTAGCTAGCGGCCGAGGCGATTTCGGGTTGCTTAGCTCGATGGCTGAAAGTTGGTTATTAGAACCATGGATCCGTAGACTGTTGATATGGCAGCTCCAGGGCTCCGTTAGGGGAGCTCGTGAGTTGAGCAGGGGAGCTTAACAGCTCAATCGTGTGTAATTATAGAGAGTTCATGAGCTGCTGATGTGATACTTTAGCAGCTCATAGGCTCCTCTATGGGAGCTAGGCAGATTAGTTAGTGAGATATTGTTTCTAGAGAGAGAGAGAGAGAGAGATAGAGTGAGATGTCTTGAGTGAAGATCAAGACAAATGGGATGGGTTTGGGTGAAGGTGTGACCCTTCTATTTATAGAGGGTGAAACCCCAAACCCTAATGGGCTTTGTAGTAATGGGCTGGGCTGGCCCATAAATGTTGGACCCACCTTTATTACTGACCTCCTGTAAGGCAGGTCCTGTGCTCGTGTAAGGCAGGTCCTGTGCTAGGGAGCTGAGGAGCCTTTGCAGGTAGCTTCTTTACACCAGCTTCTGGCTTTTCGGCTTCCTGGCCCGAGCTTGATAGCTTCTTAAATATGTTTAAACGTGGGGGTTTGGGTACCCACGTCATCAATATCAATGAAGATGTGTAGATTAATGGACGATAAGTGTGGTTAATTAATAGATCGTGGACTCTTCAAGTGTGGTTAATTAATAAGATCGTATACATATACATAAATCTCTATCGATTCACACAATTCAAAAACCAGAACACTCGCAAGTATCGAGTAAAACCCTAATTCCTCCGAAGATGTCGGGCGATCCCCGACGGCAAGATCCAGAAGAATGGGAAGAGGTACATCGACGTAAAGGGAGGAAGGATGATCGTCAAGGTGCAGGTAATAATAAGGTAATATCGAAGATCTTTGTATCCAATCTTCCACCGAAGTGCTCGTCACAAGATCTTAAGGCTGTTTCGATATGAAGGATCGTACATCGCGAGAAAATTGGATAAGTGGGGTAAGCGGTTCGCCTTTGTCTCTTTTTCGGAGGTTAATGATTCGGGTAGAATGGTAGAGGCGATGTCGGACGTGTGGATTGGTTCCTTCAAGTTGTTCATAACCATGGCTAGGTTTGTGGATGGGTCGAAGGTGCAGCAGCCTGCTGCCATCGTTCATGGTCGTAAAGAGAAAGAGGCGAATGTCCAGGATCATGCAAATTCTAACATTGAGAATCAAGAAGGAGGGGTTGTTAAGGAGACGCAAGATGCGGCAATAGGTAATGGTCGCTCTTTTTTGGATTCAGTGTTGAACAGGAATAAAGTGGATGTCATTAGGGTGGATGATGTCGTAGAACGCTTTTCTCATTATGAGGGGTCTGCACTCGTTGGGAGGGTTATGGATTTCAACATTCTATGTACTTTGAATGTCTTAATACATAAGCTTGGTGGTTATTCTGTGGATATTAAGTATTATGGAGGTTTCATTGTGGTATTAGTTTTCAAAGATAACAATATGGCGGACAAGTTTCTCGCGGATGCTTCGAATTGGTCTGCTTGGTTTGAGACACTAGACAGGTGGGATGGTAAAGTGGTTAAGGTGGAGGAACGTATAGCTTGGTTGAAAGTGCATGGCGTCCCGGCTCAACTGGCTTTAGATCAAGTGTTTGATTTGATCGGAGGGAGATATGGGAAGGTAATTAAATCGCCTTGCTTGACGAACGATGATAATAATTTCTCCTATGCGCTTATTGGGGTGATGAGTAGGGTTCGTAAACGGATTATCGATTGGGTGGATATCGCGTGGAGAGATTTAACGTTCAACGTATGGATTGATGAAGACATTGGTGAGTGGATCCCGGATGGGGTTACTACCCTTGATGAGGATGTCATTTCGTTGTGCGAAGAGGAGGACGCGGTGGAGGATAACGTACAGGTGGATATGAACATGGACATTAATTGTGAGCAGGGTGAGTTTGTGGTGCATGGGGTGCATGGTCAGGTTGGGAATAATAGCTGTGGTGCTCATGAGGATGGTCCTGATCATGGTATAGCGGAAGCAGCGACTGTTCAGCAGGTTACGCCTCCTGCCAGAAAGAAATTTCGCAGAAAGTCCCTTTTTAAGAATAGGAACGAGGGTAGTGGTTCTATTGAGCGTCCGAAGAAGAGACAGAGGGAAAATAACGACATGTTTGGGTTGGATAAGTTAATTGGCATTCTTTCAGGTACCGACGACTCGAATGACGGTAATGTAGGTGCTGAAGTTGATGTGTTCGTCACTCTGGATCTTAATGAAAGACTTTCGGGCGTAGTGGCTAATGATTCTATCGGGTTGAACATTGAAGTGGGCTTAGCTAGTGAGGCCGCTAACATTGGTGAATGCTACACTTCAGCCGATTGATGTAGAAGCCTTGGAGACTGTGAAACTTAGTGGTGCCTTGGGGGTGGAGAACTTGGACGACTTTGTACTGAATGTAAAGGATGCGTTAATGAATGAAGGTTATCAAGTTAGTGGTCAATGAATTTTATTTCATTGAATATTCGTGGTTTGGGGAATCTGGGCAAAGCAGATTGGGTTCGTTCTTTGCGAGTTAAGCATGAGGTTAGTTTTATTTTGCTTCAGGAAACGCAACACAGTTCTTTGGATTCGATTAACTTGGGTAGGTATTGGGGGTATGGTGATTTTTCCTTTGAATGGGTTCCGGCTATGGGTTGTTCGGGTGGTTTATTATCCATGTGGGATCCTAAACTTTTTTCTATGGATAGGGTGATTAAAAGTGAAAATTGGTTGTTGGTTTCCGGTGTGGTCAAGGGGAGCGGCTCTCATTTTCATGTTGTTAATGTTTATTCTCCTCAGAATATTGTTGCTAAGCGTAGGTTGTGGGCAGAGATCAATGGTTTGGTTGGTGAAGGGGTGGGTAAATGGATAGTGGCAGGGGATTTTAATGCAGTGAGGAGTGAGGAGTGAGGATGATCGGCGTAACTCCGTTTTTAACGTGGTAGAGGCTAATGAGTTTAATGATTTTATAGATACTTCGGACTTACATGAGTACTCCTTGAAAGGGAGACGGTTCACTTTTGTTTCTGGTGATAAGATGAGCCGTATTGACAGGATTCTCGTTAATTGGGAATTTTTCATGGAATGGACTAGTGTGGAATACATTGCTTTAGAGAGAAACAAATCTGATCATAGTCCGCTATTATTGAAGACGAGCTTGAGAAATTTTGGTCCAAAACCTTTCAAGTTCTATAACTCTTGGCTCGGTCGACAGGATTTCGATGCGATTGTTAGGAAGGTGATCGATGATGGGATGTTTGAGGGGTTACCTGATGCGGTACTTTTATTGAAGTTTAAAGCTTTGCGTAGTGCCATCTCTACTTGGGTTGCTGACGTTAAAGCTGAAGAGTTGGAAGAAAAAAGGTTGCTGGAAAGTGAACTTTGTGCTTTAGATATAACTATGGAGAGTAGAGATTTGGCCGAGGACGAGAAGTGGACGCTATCTGAGATCAAAAGGCGACTTGGAGAACTTGATGCTTACATTTATCGCGATTTGAAACAGAAAGCTCGTTGTAATTGGGCTTCTCACGGGGACGACAATTCGAGGTACTTTCATGGTTTTATTAATAAACGTAAGACTTTGAATTATATTCCGGGTTTGGAGGTTGGTGGGAGGTGGGAGACGAATCCGGTTATTATTAAACGGGAAGTTATGGGATTTTTTCGTGATAAATTTAGAGAGAATATGGGTTTGCGGCCTCGGCTTGTGTGTTACGGTATTTCTTCTTTGTCCACGGTGGAAGCCGTGGGCTTGGTTAATGTTTTCAGTTTACAGGAATTAAAGAATGTGGTTGCTGATTGTGGTGCCGACAAAGCTCCGGGTCCTGATGGGTTTAATTTTAAATTCATTAGGCATTTCTGGCAGTTATTCGAGAAGGACTTTGTGGATATTTTGGACCATTATCATGAGGCCGGGCGGTTTAGTCCCGGTGTTGGGTCTTCTTTCATTACGTTGATTCCTAAGGTGAATGATCCATCTAGTTTTGGGGATTTTAGGCCGATTAGTCTTATTGGGAGCATCATTAAAGTTGTTTCTAAGGTTCTGGCGAATCGGTTGAAGTTGGTTTTGGGCAGAGTTGTGCAAGAGACTCAGACGGCTTTCTTATCAGGGAGGTATATTCTTGATGGTCCTCTGATGACCAACGAGGTGATTGCTTGGGCTAAGAAGAGAAACAGAAAAATATTCTTGTTCAAGATAGATTTCGATAAGGCTTATGACAATGTCAACTGGGACTTCTTGTTGTCGGTCATGTCTCAGATGGGTTTTCCGGAGGTTTGGTGTGAGTGGATTCGTGGTATTTTGATTTCCTCTAGAGCTTCTGTTTTAGTGAATGGTTCTCCTACTTTCGAATTCGGATGCCAAAAAGGGATCCGTCAGGGAGACCCTCTTTCGCCGTTTTTGTTTATTATTTTGATGGAGGCTTTCTCGGGTATGATGAATCAGGCTAGTCATATTGGGGCGTTTCATGGAGTTAAGCTTCCGAATGACGGCCCGGTTTTGTCACATTTACTTTACGCAGATGACGCCATGCTTATGGGGGAGTGGTCTTCACATAACTTTATTAATATGAGACGCATCCTACGTATTTTCTATCTTTGTTCTGGGCTAAAGATAAATTTACACAAGTCGGTGCTTTACGGTGTGGGTATGGAACCCGATGAGGTAGTGAGATTGGCCGAATCCATGGGGTGAAAGCCGGGTATTTTACCATTAACGTACTTGGGTATCAAGGTTGGGGCGAATATGAACAGGGTGTCCAGTTGGGAGCCGGTGGTGACGACGTTTAAACGAAGGTTATCTAAATGGAAAGCCAATACTCTTTCGATCGCCGGCCGGTTAACACTGATTAAATCGGTTTTGGATAGTTTACCTACGTATTATTTCTCTTTATTCAAGGCCCCGAAGAAGGTTGTTGATGTTTTGGAAGGTTTGATGCGGAGGTTTCTTTGGGGTGGTTCGGACGAAGTGAGGAAGATGAGCTGGGTTTCTTGGGAGAATGTTACTAAAAGCATTAAAGAAGGTGGGTTGGGGATTGCGTCTCTTGAAACTAATAATAATGCGTTATTAATTAAGTGGCTGTGGAGGTTTTTGAATGAGCCTAACTCAATGTGGAGAAGAGTTGTTATGTCTATTCATGGGTCGGTTAGATGTTGGGGTATAGCTCCTGTTAATAATGCAATTACGGGTGTGTGGAAGAATTGTGTCACGTTCTGGAACAAACACAAGGTGGATGGGAGCGGTTTAAACAATGTTATATGTGGTAGCCTTGGAAATGGGCATCAATTGAGGTTTTGGTTGGACCCGTGGTTGGGTAATCAACCATTAAAGGTCGTCTATCCTTCGCTGTATAGCATCGAAAAATCAAAAGAGGTTGTGATCGCAGACAGGGTGAAGCGTTTGGGTAGATCTCGTGTGTTGGTTTGGGATTGGACTCGGGCACCTGCTTCCACAATGGAGATCTCGGACAAACAGAGGTTAGAAGATCAGCTCTATTCGGTCACTTTGTTGGATAGAGATGATTCTTGGATTTGGTCATATGGTTCGGACGCCGCTTTTCAGATTGCTTCGGTTAAAAAATGGCTCCGTGGCACGGTTTCTAGTAATGCAGAGTTTGGTTTCAAGTGGAGTTCTTGGGTTCCTAACAAATGCAATATCTTCATGTGGCGCGCTTTCTTGGATCGCCTTCCGACAAAGGCGGCTCTTGTCCGAAGACATATTAATATTGATGATATTTCTTGTGTGTGGTGCGAGGATGTTGAAGAAGATATAGAGCACGTTCTGACAGGTTGCGTCATTGCTTCGGAGGTGTGGAATTCTTTAGCTAGTTGGTGTAATATTCCTAGACCGTTCGTCTTTCATGTCAACGACTTGGTGGAGCTTCGCGAGCACAGTGGGGTGACGGGTACTAAGAAGAAGGTCCTCCATGGGATTATTATTATCGCTTGTTGGAGATTGTGGAGAGCTAGGAATCAAAAGGTTTTCGACAGTAAGGCAACTATTGTGGCGGAATTGGTTGCGGACATAAAGGCTTTGGGATTTCTTTGGTATAAACATAGGTTTAAAGCGGGGGTAGTGGATTGGAGTAGATGGCGTTTGTTTGATGTAACGTAATTTTTAACTTTGTTTTGGTTTTCGGCTTCTATCTCCGCCTTGGTGATAGTTGTCGGTTTTGGTTGGTTTTAATGAAGTTCACTTTTCAAAAAAAAAAATATATATATACATAAATCTCTAATCCACCTAAAAAGACCGATGTACCCCAACACTAATGTATCAAATGTTTGTATTTTGTGCAATTAAATTTGTATTTACTTAAATTTTATACGAATCCCTCCCTCATGCTTTATATATAGTAAGTATAAGTATAAGTATAAGTATATATAGTAAGTATATATAGAAGTATATAGATACAGATAACATGAAATATTTAAAAACAAATAAAATATACATAGACCTTACGGTCCGGTCCGGTTTAGTTTTATATGGTCGGTTCTAGCTATAAACCGCAAACCAAACCATTCACTACGGTTTGCAATTTTTGAAACCAACCGACCAAAAATTTAAATAAAAAACCGCCCAATTTAGGCGGTTTCACGGTTTCGAACCAAACTATAAACTCCCCTAAATCTAGCCTAAACGGAAAACTTGGTTCTAGACCCGACCGGAAACCGGTTCCTACCCAACCCGACCTACGTGTACAAACCGGTTCCAAACTAAGGCTAGGAAAGAAACCGATCGGAAATCGGAGCCATCTCTACCCGTTCAAAACCCGAGTAGGAACCGGGTAAAACCAAAAAAAAAAACATGGCAAAACCGGTCAAAAACCCGAACATACCCGGAACCAGTTTCTACGCTACCCGGTTATTGACTTTTTTTTACCAAATCCAGACCCGGACCCAACCCGGTTTCGGGTTTAAATAAACAGGGTTTGTGCATCTCTAAATTCTAGCCTACATAATAGAAGCCCAGCAATGTAGCACCGACCCAAACTTGTGGATTTTGCTTACGGTGTTGTTTTGCTTCTGATTAATAAAATCAACAGACCTAATCAAGCATTCATCATCAGATATAATCGTTCCCTTTCCTCTGTTGTTAACTCATACCATCAGCAAAATTAAAATCAAAATGTCATACAACATACCTTTCGACATCCAATCTGAAATCATCAAAAGACTTCCTGTCAAATCCTTGATTCAGTTCCTATCAGTCTCCAAACAATGGAAGTCTTTTATCAGTAGCTCTGATTTTATTAAGCATTATAGCAGCCAACAGCAACATCTACTTGTAAAGTATTATAATACACATGAGGAAAAATATGTTTCAATTGCTGAAGATGACACATTCCCACGAAACAAAGTTTCCTTGACTGTTCCCCCGTTAGTTGCCATGCTTATATCACCTCCCATAATCGGCTGCTCTCACGGCTTGTTATGTTTAAGCCGCAGAGCAAGTGATGATCACATCCCCGAAACCGGCATGGCTGTTGTTTGGAATCCTTCAATTCGAAAAGCGGTTGATGTTGTTGTGCCCAATTTGGGAAGTAAGAAGATATATGAAACCGTTTTAGGTTTTGGGGTATGTCGCGAGACTGTTGACCCTAAGATTATCAAGATTACACAGATTCTTAGGGAGTCGGACTTAGGAAGGATAAGTTGCATTCCTTGGCAAGTTGAGGTGTTTGCGTTAAGCACTGGGACTTGGAGACGGCCTTATAGCGGCAATCTCCCTCGTAAATCAATTAGGGTTTTTTTTAAACAGGTAGTTGTGGATGGATTTCTTTATTGGCTTGCTGTTGATAGGATTAGTATGGATGGTGGTTTTACGTGTCGTAATCTGATTGTTTCATTTGATTTGACAAGTGAAGAATTTGGAGAAGTGAACCTCCCAGATAGTATAACACAACATGATATTTGGTATTTTTCTATTTTTAAGCTAAGAGAGTCTCTTGTTGTATTTGATCGCGATACAAAGGATGCATGGATGATGGAGGTTGTTACTAAATCATTTTCAAAGCTATTCGCGGACTGTGTTATGATGCCAAATACATCTGTTAGGGGATTTGGAAGGAGTGGTAAACTTATAGTTGATGAATTCGGAAATGGTAACCCGCCTTTCAAACTTGTTGCTTATGAGCCTTACTCAAAACCCATTGGTGATGTTGGGGTTGATCGATCACATTTTTCATTTTGTGTGCATCCCTACGTGGAAACACTACTCCTGCTTGATCAGCCAAATCCTACAGCTTATGATGAAATGGAGACTCTGTGACCTCTGATCTCATCTGTCTCCTGAATTGAATTTCAGGTATTGATTTAGCCGCAAGTCTTTTGTTCTATTTTTCATTATGCCTTTGTAATCATTAAAAAAAAAAGTAGACTTTTAAGTAATGAATACCTCTGTCTGATGTACGCTTGATTGACATTCCATTTTGTACATGAAAGGAAAAGGATACGCATTTTTTTTGTTTTTACTTCAAAGTGTGAATATAAAAGTTCAATTAAACTTGCTTCTTTCTTTATTACAACTGGAAAGTAATCGGTTCATCTGACAGGTATTTAGTAGAATTCAGTTGTGTGTGTCTAAACTTGCAGTCTTGCAGCCCATGTCAAAAAAGAAGACTACATTCTGTTCTGTCCCAGAACCGGTTCTTGACCGGCCTAAATTTAGATTACATTTCTTAGCCAATTGTCAATCACAACTTGCCATGTCATTTCTAAATCTAGAGGTCCCAACCGTCAGACGTCTACTGTTCTACATTGCCAACGATACAGGTTTGAGCAGTGTACCCTTCATTATGATCATCAGCATTCAAACATTCAAAATCGCATATTCAGTCTTCAATTTAAGCTCAACGCTAGATTGTATGATAACTTGTTTTGGACTCTAGCTACTGTCTACTTAATTTTCTAGTAATCCGTTTTGTATATATACTGATGCATGTATATGTATGTGATATAGTATATCAGGATGTTACTGAAAATATTTGCAACCATCGGTAGCATTGCTAAAAGTTAACAATAACCAAAGCCCAAACGTGTAGCCCAGTTCATAAAATAAGACTACAATTGTTCCGGCTAGTACTAGTTCTTGACCGACCTGATTAAACCGTACCGCCTCTCCTAAAACAGTTAAACAGTATGGCTCTCAGCTGTGTTCGTACCAGTGAACAGTTTCAGTTAGTTCTAAACGGGCTTGGTCCTTTTATGACCTGTTTTAATTTAACCCC
Organism: Ambrosia artemisiifolia; assembly: GCA_032199755.1. Lineage (NCBI taxonomy): Eukaryota > Viridiplantae > Streptophyta > Magnoliopsida > Asterales > Asteraceae > Ambrosia > Ambrosia artemisiifolia. The sequence continues at coordinate 2,735,394 of CM063529.1, read as the reverse complement.
CAAAGTCTGGTTGTATCAAATGCTTTTATGGTTTTGCCAGAAGATGAAACTGATGTTTGTCTTGTTGTGTCTTAAAAATCTGAATAGCTTCATTTTTATGCGCCCATGTTAGTTACGGTTTTCAAGAAGACGGTTGTACCTACCGGTTCCTTGTTTAGCAGATTGGACCGACGGGTCAGGCAAGGTTTTTTTAAAACAGCAAGTTAAGCTAAAACTAAAAACCTAGTGTGATTTCACACGTTGCAGCAGAAATTTAGTCGTTGGGTTAAGATTACCCTGGAGATATTTTGTCGGTATGGGTTTGATGGGGATTTGTTTAGTCGTTTGAGTTAACGCCCATGCCTCAATAGTATAGTTACAAAAAGCAGCCGTGTTTACAGCAAAAACACATAAATATTCACAATGTTCTTCCTTTGTCTAAAGGTGGCCTTCCTTCAGTTCAAACTAACATGACGTTTTTAAATAAAATGGAATTAAACAGGTTTAATTTTAAGTAGTTTGCGATATCGTATCCTTGACTATGGAACCCGCTCGCCATCCAACTTGGAAATACTACCTTATAGTCAACTATAGAACCTGCGGATTTCTCCATACATGTGAGTTGAAAAAAAAAAACATTTTCCATTTTGTGTGCATCCCTACGTGGAAACACTACTTCTGCTTGATCAGCCAAATCTTATGGCTTTCAGGTATTGCTTTCACCGCATGTCTTGTGTTCTGTTTTTCATTATGCCTTTGTAATCATTCAGAACTCATTTGTCTCCTTACAAAACTTTGGAACTGTTTAATTATTTAGAACATAGTTCTTTTAGGTGGTTAAACCAACCGTCGGATTATTAAACAGAAACCATCCGACTTCTGCATTACCAGTAATTCAGGTTTGAGCAGCCGACCTTCATTACGATCATCAGCTTTCAAAGTTTGATCATCTCCGTGAAATCATGAGCTGCACAGGCGCACAACTCTAATCGATCATCACCATCCCTTATTCAAAATCACATAATCAATCTTCAATCTTTGAACTCAACTCATGATTTTCTAACAACCTGTTTTTGAGTTGCGTCTTCTTGATTATCTAATAACCTGTTTCCATGTCAATCCTAATATATGCATCTATTCTGATGTATGTATACAGAATATTAATGTTATTGAAATACTTGCAGCGATTCGTAGCATTGTTAACAGTAGACAAAGCCTAAACTTGCAGGCTTGCAGCCCACGTCACCAAAGAAGATTACATCCCGTTCTCGCCTGGATCAGGTTTTTGACAGACCTGCGAGACCCGCTTAAACAGGTTCTGTAATAACCTGTTTTGTATATATTTTGATGTATGTAAATATAGAATATTAGGATGTTTTTAAAATATTTGCAGCTATTGGTGGCATTGTTAACAATAGCCACAGCTCAAATGTGCAGCAAAGTTCATAAAAAAAAAAAAACATTCGATTCTGGCCCAGAACCAGTTCTTGACCGACCCGCTTAAACCGTACCCGCATATCCTTAAACAGTTGAACAGTATGGTTCTCGGTTGTGTTCTTAGCCATTAAAAGGTTTCAGTTCTAAACGGGTTTGGTCTGGTTCCCGACCTGTTTTAATTTACCCCCAAGTCTGTTTGTATGAAATGCTTTTATATTAATGAGTGGGTATCATGTGTGGTGACGGGGTGGCGGGTAATGGTTAAAAATCGGCTGCTATAGTGGTTGAGTAGGTGGTGACAGTGGTTCTTTTGGGCGGTGGTGGAGGATGACGATGGGTGATATGGTGTGAAGTTGATGTAGGTTGTTGATGAAGGAGGATGTTATTATGGAAGTTTGAGGTTAATTTTAGATTTTTAGGTGGTGATGAAGTGTGTTGTTGTCTCAGATTTTGTATCCAAAATTAAACAAAGAAGAAACTTGGATGGCAGACTTGTATATACTTTAACTTTTTTGTCCAATAAATATCTTATTCATAAGACCTTTCAACTTTTAATTATACTAGTAGTATGTCCGCGCGATGCGGCGGAGAACACAACTACTTTTACGGGTATGCATAATTCGGTTCAATTCAATTATTAGTCTTAACCAAACCCAAAGTCAACGGTTAAATAATCTTATTAACCGATTGGTTAATTGGTTCGGTTAATGTCTAACAATTTTTTTTAAAAATTATTAACGTATGAAAAAATTATGACCGTTTAAAAATTGTGGGGTAGTTTCCTTAAAACAAGGAAAACATGTAACTATTATTTTTCGTCTAATTCGGTTGGGTTTTCGTTTAAGTTATTACTTAAACCTACCATATCATTTTTTATATAAAAAACCAGTACAATACTCAAATTAAAAAGAATAAAATGTCCGTTCATATGGTGTAATAATATTAAGAATTCACGCACGAAAAAGTTGCGGACGTTTAAAAATCATGGGGGTAGTTGGTTAAATTAATGGTGCAAAAGTATAACTACTATTTAAATAAAAAAAACTTGAGTAAAGATGGAGGGGCACATGTGTAAGTATTTTTTAAAATACATGTTTGCCTTAAAAAGTAGTTAATATCTGCATTGTGTTTTGTACTCTAATCAATATACTTGTAAAACTTGAATTTTAAGAGACCATTGGGAAATGTATTATATTAAAGTTTAGATTATTTCAGTTCGATTTCGTTTTTTTCATTTGTTTTCGTTTCGGTTATTGTTTAACCATAACATAAAATTTTTTAAAAATTAAAAAACTATAGCAATACTATACTCAAATTAAAGAGAATAAAATACTCTTTTATACGGTGTAATAATATTAAAAAAATAATATCGTCTGAAAAAATTATGAACGTTTAAAAATCGTGGGGGTAGTTGATTAAAATAAATGTGCAAAAGTGTAATTACTATTTAAATAAACAGAAATTGAGTAAAATTGATGGGTCAAATGTATAAATAATGTATAAAATTATAATAAAGTATAGATAGATAAGGGCGGAAACTATAACTAATAAGAGGTATATGTGTAAGTTATGTTTGAAAAGACATAAATGCCCTTAAAAAGTAGTTACTACATGCATTATGTGTTGTACTTTAAGCATTTATTGTTGTACTACTTAAAAATTAAGAGGTCCTTATGAAATGCTTTATAAGATAGTATAGATATATAGAATAGCGAAAGATGAAACAGATGTTTGTCTTGTTCTGTCTTAAAAATCTGAATAGCTTCTTTTTTAAGCGTCCATGTTAGTTACGGTTTTCTAGAATAGATGGTTGTACCTACCGGTTCCTTGTTGAGTAGATTGGACGACGGGCCAAGCAAGGTTTTCTAAAACAACGAGTTAAGCTAAAACTAAAAACCTAGCTTGATTTCGCACGTTGCACGGTTAAGATTACCCAAGAGATATTTTGTCGGTATGGGTTTGGTGGGGATTTGTTTAGTCGTTTGAGTTAACGCTCATGCCTCAATAGTATAGGTTACAAAAAGCAACCGTTTTTACAGCAAAAACACACAAGGAAAAATTACAGAAATCGTCCTTTATGTTTACATCGTTTTTCAATGGTTGTCTTTTAACTTCAAAATTGATGAAAATCGTCCTTTATGTTGTATAATCTTGCAGCTCTCGTCCTTTAGGCCTAACCTGGTTAGTTTTTAACGTTAAAAAAAGGCATGTGAACCCCACATGAGGGTAACTTTGTAATTTTGTTCATTTAATTAAATTATAGTTACTAAATAAAGCTATATTTTTATTTTTTAAAAACTAAACAATATATATCTCTCAACTGTCTCTTTCTCTCCCTCTCTCTGAACTTTCATTCTCTCTTAATTTCTCACCACTAACCCACCACCATTTCTACCAATAACATAACCTGCTCCCCACCAATCCCCCAGCCTACCACCATAACAACCACTTCCACTAACAAAAACCACTACCCAACCTGCCCCCACAAACTACTCATTTGTTCTCCTTCATATTAATGGTTAACCCAATTATTATTAGTTTCAATTTCCATAACTTTGTTATATTTTTTTTAATAAATTTATTTAATCTGTATGAATTATGTGTTGTTTAGGAATCTACAATCTACTTGCGATTGATGTTTGATGGATTCTATTTTTTTTATTTCAGCTCCTAAACACTAAAGGAGGTCAGATCTACGTCATCAACGACTCCTCCGACCACGACGTCATTAACCCCAAATCTGGGCACCTTACGTTACGTCGTCTTACAAACAGAACCTTCGTGGATAGTGTTCTCATCAAACTTGTTTATTAAACTCAAACACGAACAAAGTATTAACAGTTATAAAACAATCGACAGTCGTGGTGCTAACAAGGGAATAACTAGCGGCAGGTGTATTACATTCCAGAGGGAGAGAGGGTAGAGAGTGTGTTTAGGGAGAGAGAGCAGAGAGAAGGAGGGTGGCGATAGAGATGGTGGTGGTGGGTGGGATGGAGAAGAAGATGGAGGGGTATAATAGTCATTTCACTCATAAACTAATAGAAAAACTAACTGACGTTAATAAGAGGGATGTAAAGTGTTAGCTCGACAAATTATAGGGACTCAAAGTGTTATACTCGTGCTGAACCTGTTACTTGGGGCAAACCAGAAGGACGAAACTTGCAATTAACTCTTTTTAAATAGGTAAATCCGATTTTTTGACATTTGATTAGTTTTTCTTGTGTTTGGGTGAGAAATCACTAGGTATACTAAACATACAATAATGTGAATGTTGAGCCTTAGACAATTTTGTCCTTCTCAAGCACTCTCTCAATTAAAACTTGATCTCTTACTTTCCATTTTTTTTTTGAAAAATCTATGAAATTTATACTCAATCGATTAGTACCTTTTACATAAGACTAACTAATGAAAGCCAATTTGAATATTTGGGAGTATTCTTATTCTAAGCTTGCACTTGTTTCTTCATGGTCAATAATTCCCAACAGGTGGGTGTTTGTTGTTTAATAAAAACTAGTAAAATTAAGCCGTGCCAATTCGGTTGGCAGCGACGATGCTTCCACATCGTCAACGCTTAACCGAGAGAAGCACCCCGTCACAAAGAACCGTGTCGGTCCATGTTTCTTCACCCCGTCTTCGGATTTCCACCGTCGTGCAACCCATTATCGTCATCTTCACCATGGTTGCAGACATCGAAAGGCTGAGTAGTGTGACCGAAAGACGCCGGCTGAAGGGTGTCATCGCAGCACACTCGTGAAATGTAAAGCATGACTGTTCCGAATCAGCTGTTGCCATGTCTCTGGCAACAGTATCGGTGTTGTTCACACGCCGGCGGCGTATGAACCCCCACGAAAGCACACTTGTCGTCGGAGGAGGGACGCCCAAGAATCAACCCACTTAATCAGAGGAGGCGAATATAATCAGCCTGGAAGCTGAAAGCAGGGAGAGAAGAATGAGTAGGAGATCAAACGTGTGGTAAAGGAATTGAATGAAACGCGAAATTACAAAGTTACCGTCAGTTCAGACACAAAATAACAATTTTGTCATCCATTGAGGTTCCACCTCACAAGAAAAGACAAAAAGAAAAAAACAAAAAAAGCTACTATTCCGCCGCCTGTTTCAAATTAGTATACTGTAGATCACTAAGTTTGTAGGATCATAAACATCCAGGTATAAAAACACAACAAAGTACCAATAAAGGTTCATAGTTCACAAAATACCTTGATTTCATGATATGTGGTTTTGTAGAGAAGATGGTTAATTTTAGTGTGTTGTGTAGAAAAGGAAAGGGGAGGATTGATGGAGAAGAAAGGAAGGTGGAGCTGGTTGGTTCCTTCTCCTCTTTCTAGATATAGTGTGTAACTTAGAAAGATTAAAATCTGGGTTGTCAAAATATAAAACCATAAACATGATTGTTTCCTAAAATGTTATGTTTTAATATATAGAGTAATACTAACTAGGTTGTTTAACAAATACTTGTAAGGGTGAATACCATACACAAAACCCATCATTAGCTTACTTAGGTTATGTTCAAGGGGGCGGACCCTGCCCCTGAAAAAATAATGTAATTTGTAGGCAAAAATCTCGACCGCATCTCTTGAAAGTTCGGTTAAACTCCCCGATCGCACCCCTTGAAAATAATTCTTGAGTCCGCCACTGACACCCAGATGTATAAAACCTTCAAAATTATTTTTAAAGAAAAATAAATTATCACTCTGGTAATGTTTAGCAATATTATCAATTTTATTAGATTCCAAACATCAACTACTATAACAACAGGTATCAAATAATGTTGACCATATTTACTAATGTTTTTGAACTTTTTTTTTATACCATGAATAGATTTGTGCCTACAATTGTTACAGTAGCAGAGGCATGATTGATGTGTTAGTGAAAACACCATGTTAATACGGTAGATTTTGTATATTTTTAGTCTTTTATTGTGTGTTTGTGTTGGTTCAGTTATTAATTAATGTATTCGTGTCTGGCAAATGTTTGTGTGTTAAATGAAAAAAAAACAAGCATAAATGAATAACACCCTACACTTGATACTCAATTGTTAATTGTTTCACAGGCAAAATGTTGGATGTCCAATTTAATGCAAATTAAAGGCTTTTGGAGTTCAAATACGAAGAGTACTAAAGAATATTTGATGGCATTTAACTCAAAAATAAAAGCACTAATAGAAATTAATGAAGCATTTGGGCTAAATGACCAAAAGTATTTACGTGGTTTTTTGGAAAGAAAAAAAAAGCTACAAGATATATTGGTTAGTAAATTGGTCGTGAGCTACATCTTTGTTTCAAGTGCACTAAAATTAAGTGGGCTTAATTCTTTCACTTGGGCTTAATGAGGGCTAGAAGTTTATTGGAAGAAAAGAAGCAGGTCACGAGGCCTATGATAAAAAGGGAAGTCGGTGCACACTTTTAGGATTATTATTTCGAGGGCTGCCACAAGGAGGACGACAGTTTGGAGGCGACAATCATACCTCACACAAAGAAAGAAAAGAAGAAGCCGCAATAAACGAGATGCAAGCTAAATTTTTTGTAGCTTCCTCTAGACGAACGGTTCAATTAGATTTTGCACGTTTCAATTTATTTCACTATTGGATTTTGTTTTTGCTTGTGATGACAAACATCTTAAACATTATTCATGCATTAGTTAATTAAGCAGTTGAACTGTGTTTTGAGTCTTTTCTTTACAACTTGTTCGGTTGATGACAAAACTTAGTAGCAGGTTGGGTGACATAAATCCCTTAAAATGAAAGTCCAAATCAACTCAAAAACTAGTCTTTGGGTCAGTTTCACCACCCTCTATAGAGCACACAAAATGATTAACGTTTTTCTAACCATGGAATAATTAACCGCTTTCCAACATAACTAATTGAAAGATTGTATAAAACAGAAAGCTAAAACAAATCACAGACATATAAGTTGGGTTAAACTAAAGTATACTTATGATTTGACCACACTATTGAATGGCCATTTTGGAATATCTTCATTAGAAAAGCAACACAAAGAAAACATGTTGCTTGTTGTCTCTATCAAGTGCATGCATTAGTCCCATAAACCTTGCTCGCTTTTGACCCGAAACGCACCACACCAGATGTAAAGTGTAAAACAAGTTGGCCATTCATAACACAACAATTAGGAATTATATCATAATCCATAATATTATCATCACAAAATTGGATAGAAATACGAGGAAATTAAAATGAATAACAATTTGCTGAACATAGCAATAGCAGAAGTAGGCAAGAATAAATGTAGACCCATGAACAGAGATCGTGTACAGTCTTTGTCTGGGAATTTTGCTATAACACATAAGCCAGAGTACTAATACATATCCTCAACAAAAATGTATCACATAAACTGGAACAATAGAGGAATACTGAATGCACAACATAATCGAGGAGAATATTGACCTCAAGTGTGGGGATTGGGGAGAAACTTTGATGTTTTTTTCTAAAAATGTCCGCTTTTAGTGCTCGTAAAAGCATGATTAGCTAAGTTAACATGGGATGTTACAAACTATTATGGTCGTTTGTTATGGTTGTGTTTGAAAAATTAGCATGAAAAACTGTCAACTAGTTTCTTATGAAAAGAGTTATGGGTGGTTACTCGGGAATAGTTTACCGGAAGGGTTGGTTTACTACATGCATATCACATATCTTACCTATATTTCCATGTGAGATAATTGATCCGCCACAACATGCTACACTCTATAAATTTCCATTCATATTTGCATGTTGCATTCATTTGAATTGAGTGCGCTATTATAATTACATAAGGTAAAACTTGCACCTATTGATACGTTTACCACCCTAGACCAATTTTGAGCACAAGAAAGATTAAGGCATTAGGTTAAACTTTTTTTTAAACCATTTTAATCCCTTAGCCGCTAAAAATCATTCCTTTGTTAACCAAGTTTGAGCCTAAACCTTTCGTTTGATCACCCGCTTTAACCCATGTAGCCATTTTTATTTTAACCTAGGTGATGAAAATTTGATTATAGGTTGTTTAATGTGTTGTGAATAGTGAGATTATATTATTGTTATGAATTCAAAGAAAAAAACTGAAACAATAGTGAAAAATAGTGCAAAACTTCCAAGAAAAAGCACAAAAAATATTTGTAATGATCGTTGAATAAAAGGCACAAATATTGCCTCGTTGGAGTGTTTAGTTTGCGTTTGTTGTTTAGATTGTTGATATAATAAAAATCAAATTTTCATCACCTTTTAAAGACCTTTTGACTTGTGTTTGCTTTTGTGTAATTTGGTGAAAGGCGATTTAGTTGCAAGCTTATACAAACATGCATTATAATCGGTTTTGAGGGAACAACAAATATATTAGTGCATTCTTACTAGTTATCATTAAACCGAGTGGAGAGTAAAATTTTGAGGAATATGTATATGATTTATCTTCTTGGAAGGTAGGCTAAGTTCGGGTAACCACATGTTTTTAAAATTCATCAATTGAATAGTTGAGTAAGCATTGAAGTGTGCAAAATAAGAACCGGGTATGACACTGGACCTTAACTCATTTAGGTTTGAATATGGGGAGTTTGCTTTGTGTTTGGAATTGTGAAAGTGTATAAAAAGTTTGCTTGAGGACAAGCAAAAGGCTAAGTGTGCGGATGTGATGCGAGGTTGAAAAGTCTCAAGTTCTAGTGTTGAATTTTTGAGTTTTTGATGTGCATTTGAATCACAATGATCTACTTTCATATGATTTATGTTTTACAGGACTTTATAGGTTTAGAGTGCATTTTGGGAGTTAAATGTGGCGTTCGATTGAAGCTAGGAGGAACCGGGTGCAAGGAACAAGCAACCAGAAGCAAAGAACGAAGATTGGATGTGTGTTTGAGAATTTATGTGGAATGGAGGTGAAGATATTTATGTTGTTGGACATATGGTATGTCCGATAGTAATTAAAGTCGAAGTCTATGTAACCCGACCCGGTACGATCCGAAGAGTTACACGTTGGTACACGAATCAGATAAGTTCACATTTAAGTGGTTTATTATTTGTGAAATAATAAATTGTTTGAACTGGAGGGACTTAATAGTAAAAGAGTTTATTATTAAAGGAGAATCCTAGTTGATTACTAAAAGGGGTTATGCGTAAGTTTTAGGGAATCCTAATTGATTACTAAAAGGGGTTATGTGTAAGTTTTATTGTTATAAATAAGGGATTAGGGATCAAACCCTAATCACAAGTTTTATAAATAAAACACACATACTCTCACTCCTCTTGATCGCCGCCACCACCTATCGGTCGGCCGGTCACTCCTCCGCCGCAGACAACCACCGCCGCTCACCCCTTCCTCTTGGTTGGTTCGTGCTCGGTTCGTGAAGCTTCCTACTAGCGAGGATTCGTTGTAACCCGCGTGTTACAATTCCGGTGTAGTCGTCAAAGGTTGATTACTAAACCCCCTATGGTTGTGATTATTATTTATTTGTTTATACGCGTTTAACCGAGATCCTGATTGGGAATATTTTGTTAATTGGATTAATAAAATCAATTATTATTTACTATATATGAATCGCAAATATATATGTATAAATATATTTCGGTTAAAATAAAATAATAATAATAACCGCTTCCGCTTCGTATACGATACGATGATTCCCAACAGTGGTATCAGAGCCACGGTTACGCGCGTATAGATGGTAAAATTATAATTTTTGATCTATGTTTTATTTGTCAAAGAATTGTTTATTTTGACAAAAGATCAAAAGCTTTTTGTTGTTCATGTTTGTGATATGAATTGAGCCCTAGGTGTTTGACCCTTATCATGGTTGTGTTTGTGATTGGTTTTATTTTATCTTTATCTTTTATTGATTTGTATTTTTATTACGGATATTGGATCCGGTGTAATAGATAGGGTTAGAATAGATTTGTTTTATTTTGTATTTCAAATTTTATTTGTAATCCTACAAGTACAAGATCAAGACGAAGATAAAAAGGCGAACAGGTTCCATGAAGATAGAGATCTCGGGTCAAGTGGGAGTTATCAAAATAGTTTTGAAATCCTTTTTAGACTAGTTCGTTTCGTTTCTGGCTAAAACGAAACGGGCGACCTGTTAGGGGCTCGATTCGGTTATTTTAATGTTTTGTGGTTGTGTTTTATTTAGTTTAAATAATCGAGATAACCCAAAATAAATAAAAATTTTCACAATCATGGCAACGGTTTTATTAAAACAAGTTTTATTAAAACCGAAAAGCGTATTTAATAAAAAGAGTTTTATTAATATTAAAACAAGTCCATTCGCGATAAAACGACCAACATAGTTTAAATAGGGTATTTAAAACTATACCGTGTCGAGTGTTGAAAGGAGTTTCAATTATCACGAACAATATAAAATTGGATTTTATAAACTATTGTGTGACTAACATCATGCTAACGAGTCATTCAAAATATTTATGGTAAATATTAAAGTGAATCCCAATTTTAAATTGATGTTTTATGCCACCCTTAACGAGTTAACACTTCATTCTAAATCGAACCCAAATGTTAGTGTTGATCCCTGCATCTGGGCATTGATCATGAAAGAAGGTAATCATCGCGTTTCCTGTGTAACATAGGCCGGTGTTACAGTTAACAGTAAAGGACCAAACATCGCTTGTTTATCAAGTGGGCATAGTTTGGGTTAAACATACATCGGTTTTAGCGATAACCCCAACTGGAGAGTTGTGTAGTGGACACAATTAACAATCGTTGTTTACCTACCTAATCGTACCAGTGGATAGTGCTAAGCCAGTTCACTGTGTATTGATGAATCAGGGTCTCATCCAAATTAATTTTGCTTTTTGGGTCATAAAATAATTAGGATATTTAAAACATAAAATACTAATAAATTAGATTTTGAACTTTGTAGATGTCAACTGAAAACAATTCCGCCTCCCAATTCTCTCTCAAGTCCATCTTAGAGAAGGACAAACTGAACCACTCCAGCTTCATGGACTGGCACCGCAACTTGAAAATTGTTCTCAAGGCGGAGAACAAGTTGTATGTTTTGAAACGCCAGTCCCTGATGAACCCATCAATCAGAACTCTGTCGCTTATAGAAACTACTCTAAGCACTTTGATGACCTTTTGAAAGTCTCATGTCTGATGTTGGCATCCATGATACCTGAACTTCAAAGGACCATGGATGAGATGATGGCGTACGAGATGAATCAACACCTGGTGGAAATGTTCCAACAGAGGGCTCGTCATCAGAGGTTTGATGTGATGTGATTACTCATAACCACTCGTATGCAATAGGGTACTTCAGTTAGCACTCATGTGCTAAAAATGAAGGAGGGTCAAGTTAAGAAACCTATCACCCAAAAAAAAAAGGGAAATCAGGGCAAAGGGAAGGGAAAGGGCAAAGCTGTTGCCAACAAGAAACCTCTGAAAGATGCCAAATGTTTTCATTGTGATGAAACTGGGCACTGGAAGAGGAACTGTGCTAAGTACTTAGCTGAACTGAGGCAAGCCAAAGCTTCTGGAGGAGAGTCCTCAGGTAAATATGTTATTGAAATTTTTGCTTTTTCTAGCAAGACATGGGTGTTTGACACAGGATGTGGTTTCCACATTTGTAATGTTTTGCAGGGACTAAGAAAGATTAGAAAGGTGAAACATGGCGACTTGGAGGTCCATGTTGGTAATGGACAAAGAGTTGCCGTGAAGGCAATAGGAGAATATGTTCTTTTACTTCCTTCTGGTTTAGAACTTGTTTTGAACAATGTTTATTACATTCCTAGTGTGACTAGAAATATTGTTTCATTTTATGCTTTGCGTGGACAAGGTTTTAATTATCGTTTTAATGGTGAATTTATTTCTGCTTATTTTAACGATGTATTTTACTTTGATGCAAAACCCAACAATGGGATCTATGAGATAGAAATCCAAAACGATAACATATTATGCAATATCTCCCATAAACGTAATAAGTTGGACTTTAATGATACGTATATGTGGCATTGTAGACTTGGTCACATAAGTGAGAATCGTGTTAAACAACTCAAAACCACAGGAATCTTAGATTCCAAGGGTTCTGAGTCGTTTGGAAAATGCGAATCATGCTTGAGTGGGAAGTTAACAAAAGCACCTTTTTCAAATGTTGGAGAAAGAGCTAATGATCTGTTAGGACTTGTACATACAGATGTATGTGGTCCATTCAGAACAATGTCAAGACATGGAGAAAGATACTTTGTTACATTTACTGATGATTTCAGTAGATATGGTTATGTTTATCTTATGAAGCATAAACATGAAACTCTTGAAAAGTTCAAGGAGTACCAAAACGAAGTAGAAAATCAGCTAAATAGAACTATTAAAATGCTTCGATCAGATCGAGGTGGTGAATATCTTAGTCAGGAATTCATCGACCATCTAAAGGATTGTGGAATAGTTTCACAACTCACTCCACCTGGAACACCGCAACATAATGGTGTGTCTGAGCGGAGAAATCGAACTCTATTAGATATGATTCGATCAATGATGTGTCGAACAAACCTTCCAAAATCCTTTTGGAGTTATGCTTTGGAAACTGCCGCAAGACTTGTGAATATAGCTCCAACAAAGAAGGTTGATAAAACGCCTTATGAGATATGGCATGGAAAGAAACCTCATGTATCCTACCTTAAAGTCTGGGGATGTAATGCTTATGTCACTCTAGAATCTTCGGATAAACTAGATCCCAGAGGCGAAAAAGTGGTTTTCGTCGGATACGCTAAGAAGATTGGTTACCTGTTCTACCACCCCACAGAAAATAGGATTTTCACTAAACGTAGAGGCACTTTCTTGGAGTAAGAGCTTCTGGCGCGAGGGATTGGAGATAACCATGTGGATCTTGAAGAAATTCGAGAAACACAAGTGACTGAACCAGTTGTTCAGACAGAACCAGAAGTAACTGATCCAGTTGTTGAAGTTGAGCCTGAGAGGACTCAAGAAACAACAGAAACACCAAGTGTTCGAAAAAGTATTAGGGATCGTCGTGCACCTGTAAGGTATGACGATATCTTCATGATTGATGAAGCTGAGCCTGGTACTTACAAAGCTGCAATCTTGGATTCGGAATCCAAGAAATGGCAAGAAGCCATGAATACAGAGATGCAATCCATGTATGATAACCAAGTCTGGGATTTGGTTGATCTTCCTACCGAATGTCGGACTGTGGGAAACAAATGGATCTTCAAGAAGAAGACTGACATGGATGGGAATGTGCAAACCTACAAAGCAAGGCTTGTAGCGAAAGGTTTTACTCAGACTCAAGGAATTGATTATGAGGAAACTTTCTCGCCAGTAGCCATGCTTAAGTCTATTAGAATTCTACTTGCCATTGCTGCATATTATGACTATGAGATATGGCAAATGGATGTCAAAACCGCGTTCCTTAATGGACACTTACTGGAAGATGTCTATATGGTTCAACCTGAAGGTTTTGTCGATCCAAAGAATCCTAATAAGGTGTGCAAACTGAATAAATCTATCTATGGATTAAAGCAAGCATCTCGCAGCTGGAATCTCCGTTTTGATCAGAAAATCAAAGAGTTTGGTTTTATCAAGAACGAAGATGAACCATGTGTTTACAAGAAATCTAGTGGGAGCTATATCACTTTTCTTATACTGTATGTAGATGACATACTGATCATTGGAAACAATATCCCTATGCTTAAAGATGTTAAGGCATGGTTGGGTAAATGTTTCGCAATGAAAGATCTTGGTGAAGCCGCTTATATTCTGGGAATAAAGATTTATAGAGATAGATCAAAGCGGTTGTTGGGTTTAAGTCAAAGTACATATATTGATGAGGTCATACGACGCTTCTCAATGCAAGACTCAAAAAGGGGGCTCTTGCCCATGGCACATGGAACCATTCTTAGTACCAAACAGTGTGCAAACACTGAAGAAGAAAAGAAGAAAATGGAAAGAGTTCCATATGCTTCTGCTATTGGTTCCATCATGTATGCCATGTTGTGTACTAGACCTGATGTCTCGTATGCTCTTAGCATGACGAGTAGATATCAACAGAATCCGGGAGAGAGTCACTGGGCTGCAGTGAAGAACATTCTTAAGTACTTGAGAAGGACTAAGGATATGTTCTTAATATATGGAGGACTAGATGAGGAGCTGTCAGTTAAGTGTTATACTGATGCAAGCTTCCAGACTGATCGTGATGATTCAAAATCACAAACAGGATATGTTTTCATTCTGAATGGTGGGGCTATTACTTGGAAGAGCTATAAGCAAAGTGTGGTTGCTCAATCCACCTGTGAATCAGAATACAATGCTGCATCGGATGCTGCAAAGGAGGCTGCCTGGATGAAGAAGTTCATTACTGATCTCGATGTTGTGCCTAGCATAAAGAAACCAATCGAGATATTGTGTGACAACACTGGTGCCATTGCTCTTGCAAAGGAACCAAGGTCACATCAGACCACAAGGCATATACTCAGGAAATTCCACTATATTAGAGAGATAGTAGAACGTGGAGACATCATGATAAACAAGGTTCATACAGATCTAAATCTGGCTGACCCCTTTACTAAGCCTTTACCTCAAGCTAAACATGAGGAGCATGCTGGAAAGATAGGGCTTAGAGTTGCTAGACAGTGGGCATGATCTGTAGTTAGTATTGGTGTTTTATTTTGAACTATGACAGTTATATTGAATGTTTATTTGATTTAATGGGTTAAATGCAAATTTAAATATTTATCAACTGTGTTCATTTTTGTATGTTTAAATCCTTGAATAAGAGTATTCTAAAAATCCGTAGTCGATCAAATTACATGGGAATGAATTTGAATGTAAGACTATTGTGAATTGAAATGATTGTATTCATGAGATGAATAGCTCAAGGGTTGAGAATCATAATTCACAAATATCATTAGAGAATGATATTGGATGTAACTCGCTTCAAAACGATCTCCATGGATCTGTGTCATGAGATGTTTTGATATTGATATGTTCAATCTGTCCTTTTTCTTAAGGCACATATTAAACTACATTGATCAAGGACTATCTTTGATGTTATCTAACACTGTCCTGAAACATGGGTAGTAATCCGGGTAGCATTAGGAGAAATCCAAGATTGAGTGGGAGTTATATGACGCTGATGGAATTCTGTACTTCTATAGGATTAGAAGCTTAGACATTCTGGCGCCCTCGTAAACTCAAACTGGTGTAAACGCGTGGCCACGCTCGGACTAATGTAGTCCGTTAGACCATTTTGAATTAAAGACGAGAATAGAGAATGGTTAATCAATATAAGAATGAATGATCCATGTCTTATGATCAACATATGTTTATACAGAACGGACCTATTGATAGAATTATCAGGGCTATAGTATTTGGTTAAGTAAAGCGTTACTTGAACTCAAAGAACTAGTTGACGACTGTAAAGTGTCATACTGTGTTGGGTGCAGTGCGATGCAGCTAGGCGTCCAACTCTGCACACATTGACTCATTTAATTAAAATCGTCCAAGTGGGAGATTGTTGGACATATGGTATGTCCGATAGTAATTAAAGTCGAAGTCTATGTAACCCGACCCGGTACGATCCGAAGAGTTACACGTTGGTACACGAATCAGATAAGTTCACATTTAAGTGGTTTATTATTTGTGAAATAATAAATTGTTTGAACTGGAGGGACTTAATAGTAAAAGAGTTTATTATTAAAGGAGAATCCTAGTTGATTACTAAAAGGGGTTATGCGTAAGTTTTAGGGAATCCTAATTGATTACTAAAAGGGGTTATGTGTAAGTTTTATTGTTATAAATAAGGGATTAGGGATCAAACCCTAATCACAAGTTTTATAAATAAAACACACATACTCCCACTCCTCTTGATCGCCGCCACCACCTATCGGTCGGCCGGTCACTCCTCCGCCGCAGACAACCACCGCCGCTCACCCCTTCCTCTTGGTTGGTTCGTGCTTGGTTCGTGAAGCTTCCTACTAGCGAGGATTCGTTGTAACCCGCGTGTTACAATTCCGGTGTAGTCGTCAAAGGTTGATTACTAAACCCCCTATGGTTGTGATTATTATTTATTTGTTTATACGCGTTTAACCGAGATCCTGATTGGGAATATTTTGTTAATTGGATTAATAAAATCAATTATTATTTACTATATATGAATCGCAAATATATATGTATAAATATATTTCGGTTAAAATAAAATAATAATAATAACCGCTTCCGCTTCGTATACGATACGATGATTCCCAACATATGTATGATATGTAATAGGATTGAGAAATGAAGATGTAGCTACAAAACGGAGGAAAACAGAGTTAAAACGAAAAAGTTATGAAGAAAACAAGAAAACCAAAATTTGAGCGACAGTTTGGGTCGCCGATGCCAAAAATGGCGTCGCCAACGTTAGTGGCATCGAAAAACACCAAAAATGGCGTCTTACAGCATTAAATGGCGTCATCGACGCCAAATATTGGAAAAAGGTCAAATCAAATGCTTTTATGACGAGTCAAAGCGGGGGTTACGACCACATTCGCATAAAAACGTCTCCAACAACCCTAATTGAGTATCTTTTCCATTACCACTCAAAACAATCACTCCCAATCAATCCCATTTCATTCCATTGAAGATCAAAATAAAAGAAAAACCTGAATCTTACAGCCATTCTTAGCTAAAAACATTGTATCATTCCTAGGTGTTAACATTTGAAGTTCTAGGGTTCATAACAATTCGGTATTTTTATATCTTTTATTTGCAGTTACTTGTTTGAAAAATTGTGTTAATTGCTTTAATCTTGTGTTGAATTCACTTTTGTTAATTGTTCTTGTGCCAATTAGTTGGATTGAGAGTTGTGAACCAAAAGTGATTCAAAAGTTTAATTGAACTTGTAAAAGTAATGAAATTGATGATTAAGCAAATGATTTGATTGTAACAACAATATTAATAAGAATCACACCCGAGTTCAACAAGTGAAGTCTAAGGTTTAGCATAAGTAGATCAAATATCTCAAATGCAAATGATGTCAACGGGTTGGTTGTTTCAATAGGCTTAGGTATCAATAATTATCAACATCAAGATATGGACAAAAATATACTTTATTACTCTTGAACAAGCAAACCCTATGTTTGTGTTAAAGCATGTAACCGAATTCCCAGTAGTCCATATTTGACGGGCTGTGGTGAGTCCGAGAACCTCAGCAACGTCTTCTTCAGTGAGAGAAGCATTGAGAATAAGGATAGCTTGTTGGTCTTTGGAATCAACAAGAAAGCAGGGTAGGAGGGATTCGGTTGGTCTTTGGAATCAACAAGAATGGTTTTCGGCTGAGGAGGAACCAAACCATCAACATGACCGGTGAGTTTTTGGTTTGCAAGAAGGGGTAGGATTCGATTATGCCAGATGAGATATTTAGATGAGGAGAGTTTCACAAATATCATATGAAGGAGGGTGGCCATGGGAAGGATGGTTTAGGTTATGGTGGATGAAGAAGAAGCAGGGGTTGACATTTTAGAGAAGAAAGAGAAAAGTGAAAAAGGCAGTAGGAAAGGAAAAGGGTGGGATGAGGAAGAAGACAAAA
Organism: Ambrosia artemisiifolia; assembly: GCA_032199755.1. Taxonomy (NCBI): domain Eukaryota; kingdom Viridiplantae; phylum Streptophyta; class Magnoliopsida; order Asterales; family Asteraceae; genus Ambrosia; species Ambrosia artemisiifolia. Next base: position 2,717,445 of record CM063529.1, on the reverse strand, counting down.
GGAAGAGGAAAAGGTATTAGGATCTTGGTAAAAGTTTGGCTGATACCATGTAATGATGTAAATTGTCTCATACCCTAATAGGGAGAGATCAATCATATTATATTCTAAAGATACAAGCAATAAAATAGGAAATAATAACTACACAATAACTACTTTTGACTACAATAAACAATATTCAATGGAGGATAATTTGCAAGAAAAATTATAGTGAAGTGAGTTATAATGATCATTTATATAGCACTCTGAAACTCCAACTTTCTTTTTGTTGCACAACTCGAAGATAGCTGGGAATATTTCACGAAGGCTTTTGTCCGAACACCAGCCATCCGACCAAAAACCAACTGACTTACCATTACTGATTGAGCAAACTATCTTCGACTGAATCTGCAAACCTCTAGCCAAAAAGTCTTGACTTATAGACCAAAAACCAACTTTTCACTGACGTATAAACATTCATTCGGTGAAGTTGATTGAAAAAATTTAGTATATACAATATATTTTAGTTTGCTATTTTTATGTATTAAATTAAGACAATGAGTATAACTAATTCACTAGCTAATAACATCAGTGTTTGTTTTACTAACGAATATGATCTAAACATATGAGAGATCTTAAAGTGAAACAAATTAATTGACGAGCGTGGTTGTTTCACAATGTGTGCTACAACTATTCATGTGAGTCGGGTATATCCGTATATGTAACGTTCTCAAGTAATCAAAGGATCATAGCATGACAGACTTGACGATTACAATTGGGTAGTTAATAGGGTTTGATGACAAGAACCTATGCTACTAGCTAGTTAACTAATTTCCAGAACTATGTATGTGGTTCCCAATCTATGGACTGAAAACTGTGTGAAACCTAGAACCCGAAGTTTAGAGGGAGTTACTTCTTTATTATTACCGTTTTCTATTCGAATCACTTAATCAACTTTTTCAAGCAAAACAACATTCTATTTCATAAAATATTATTTTTAATTAATTAGTGTAATTGATAAAATTGCTATTAACACTAACCACATACTCCTCGTGGATCGACAACCCTACTCCCTATACTGCAGTCCTTGTAGATAAGAAGTTGTTTTTAATATAGTTTTTTATTAGCACTCGATACGCGATCAATGATTTCCTTTTTTTATTCTATGTAATAGAAGAATACAACATGTGGTTACAACACTCTTAACACATTTTACATGGAGGTGACATAGTAGGCGGGTTTTGTGAAGAAAAACATGCCCATAAAGAATTATATTTACATATTACATGAAGCTGAGATTGTGGTATGTTTTTGTTAATATGAAAACTCAATCTCTTGCATTATATTGATTATGATAAACATTATATAGAGTTGTTAGGATTTGAGTTTGATTGTTTTGATATGTTTAGATGAACAATGAAATAAATGAAGTGAAATATAAATGGAAAGTGCAGCGGAATGATAAACTATAAATCAAAACAAGAGAATAAATGTTTTTAATCGAAAGCTTTCATTAATTGAAAGATTGCAATATTACAAGTACTCCCCCTCAGCCTGATTACTTTATGATTGTTTGTCTAAGAGAATGTTTTGAGTGATGAATAGAACAGTACAATCACTGTTCTATTTATAGACAAATCTAAACCTCTAATGATCTCAGCTGACGTCACCTAAGACAGCGACCTCTAACAGAATAACAACATAAAACATCTGTTAACTATCAACTACTGTTACATTCAAAACACTACTACGGTAAACTGCTGTAGAGGAAAACTCTGATGGTCTTGTATCATCTGTTGGATCCAAAGTGCTGTTGGTTCCAACAGACCTTTAGTCTTCAGTACTTTGATTAGCAGTTCTTCATCAGAACTTTAGTCAGCAGTTGTTTATCCAACAATCCTTTGCAGCAGCAGTTGTTTCCAACAGTTGTTTAGTGTAGCAGACGTTAGGATCAACAGTCTTTTGGGAGAAGTCTCTTGTAACTACTGTTTATTCAAAGGATCAACTATGAGTATATTTTGGCTTTCTAATCATCTGTTATTCTCCAGGTCAGCAGACCCAACAATCTCCCCCTAGAACAGATGATGCCAAAACTAGGCTTTATTCTTGATCTTTATTTCTCATCGGACTTTCTCTTATTTGACCTTTGAGTTGTAACTCAAAGCTCAATGAAAAGAGGTCTTCAGCATCTCTTTCTAGCTCAAGATTCAGAAATGTTTGGAGATCTTCTGCACACAGGCCATGTGCATCATCCATGCTAAGTTTCTGAATCTTTCCATCTGATCTGAGCAGAGTCAATTCATGGGTGTCTTTGTTGACCTTCCATTTTAGAATTTTAGAATCAGTGGATTGGCTGAGATGCACCTTTATTTTGGATGAGTTTGGTGAAGGAGGTCTTCCATCTGAGTCTTTCAGAGGTGGGATCAGAGAAGTAGTGGATTTGGTTAAAGAGGCCATCTTTTACAAAAGTATCAGCAAACCTTTTCTGATCTTCTTCTGACATTTCCTTCTGCTTCTTGAATTGTCTTCTTGCAGCAATAGATAAATCAGAAGTATCCAGTAAGCTGTCTAAAGTAAAAGCCTGTTGAGGTTTCTTCAACACGGGATCATCAACATAGACAGGTTTTCTGGGCAAGGTAGGATCTTTCTTCCTGTTTTCTTCTAACTTTTTATAAGTCTCAACCAATCTCAGCTCTGACCATCTTGCAACAGACTTCATCTCTCCATAATCAGCAGCTACAATCTCTTGTCTCATTCTTTTGAACTTTAAGGCTCTGGCTGGATCTCTGCCTTTGCTGAAATCTGGGGCAGAGACCTTTGTTGAAGGATTCTTAGCCATGTCCTCAATTCTTATGAGTTCTTCTCTAAGAGCATGAGTGGTCCAGCCTGCAAACCGTTTCTTGTTTGCTTTATAAGGCATGGTCTACAAGATTTGTTCAAGAAGTGAGTCCCTAACCTCCCTTTCCAAGTCACTGCTGAGAGGCATGGAAGACATTGAGTTGCTCAGGGTCTTAGCAAAATCTTCAATCCTTCTCAATTTGCTAAGCTCTGCTGAATGGATGCCCTGAGCACTCCTGTCATCTTTCCCTTTGCATTTCTCTTTGATGATGGCATCTGCCTGTTCAGCCTTGTATTTTAGATAGGTATCCATGTTTAAGGGAACAGGAAAATTTGGAAGAGATGGGAAGGATCTTTCAGATGGTTGATCAGTATTGTAGAAGGATTGTAATTCCCCCTTGAGTAGATCAAGTTCAAGAGGATACTTCTCAGCCAATGGTGTAATGGTTGGTGGTGGTCTATGTAATGTGAATTGTGAAGTGTGTGGTGAGAATGATGAAAGTGGAATGGCATTTAAGGGTGTAGATTGTGTGATTGGAGTATTAGGTGTAGTGTGAATGTTTTCATCTTGTACAACAAAGGTAGATTTTCTCTTTCTGCTGTATAAGATTTTTGGTGATGGTGATGTTGTAGCAGTGGTTGTGTTAACATCTGTTGGTTCTTTTGTAGAACGAGCAGTTGTTTGGGATTTTGGTTGTGAAGTGGGTGTAGTAGTAGGTTTGGTGGTTGTGGTGATAGGTACAAATGTTGTGGTGGTATCAGATGTTTTAGTGGCAACAGTGGTTTTGGCAGCAGTGGTTTCAGCAGTCAGTTTAGATGGTGGTTTTCTGGTATGTTTAGCAGAGCTTTTCTTTCTTTTAGAAGAACCTATATCTTCAACTTCTTACTGTTGTTCCCTTTTTAGCTGTATCAACCTTGCTGCTTTAACTTCCAGAGTGTCAGCCCTCTTTAGCTTATCTTCAGCAGCCTTTTCATTAGCAGAGGTGTCAACTTGCTTTGCTTTGCTGGTCTTGACAGTTTCAGTAGCAGCAGAGGTTTGAACACTTGGTTGTTGTTGTTGTTGTGGTGCTGTGTGAATAGACTCTGGTTTGTTAGCAGTCTTTGATTTTCCCTTTTGTGAGGGTGGGCAACCAAAGGGATCTAACTTTGGCAATCTATCTCTGCCACCCTCCCCCTTTTTGGCATCATCAGCAGTAAATGCATCATCATCATCATCTCTGAGAATTGTGGTAGGAGCAGAGCCAGTAGTCTTCAGCAGGTGGTCCTTGATAACTTTGATGTCTGCTTTGGTGTCATTGAACCTGGCATCCACCATATTTCTGATCATTTGCATGTTGGTTTCTTGAGTCTGATCTGCTAGTTTTCTGTGAGCTATGATGATGGGGGAAACAGATTTCCATAACTCACTAGCAATATCAGCTGTGGATGGTTGACTCTTGGTGAGAGTAGTCAAGGATTCCAAAATTGTCTTGATATCAGATTTGATATCAGCAACAGAGGTTTCAGTGGACTGTACTCTATCCGTCAATTCTTGGTATTTTAATCCATCACCTAAGTTAATAGGATCATCTGGATTCCTACCAGTGGTAGTTTTAACTGGTTCAGTCCTAGGAGGTGAGTCCAAGGAATGAGAACCAGATGCCCCTTGGTCTTGGTTCTAGGGACTTCCAACTGATTTTGGGGTCACAATGGTGGCCTCATCAGTTGTTGCCTTCAAGGAAGTCTTAGTCATGTAACCACTGTCATGTTGTGAGACAATGGTCTCTACATCAGTAGTGGCTGCTTCTCTTGAAAACTCACCTAGAGTTGCATTGAACTCTGGGAGTGTAACCTCCTCTACTGTTTGTTGGTTAGCTAATTGATTTTCCTCAGTCCCAGTCACTGGTGGAGGTATACTCTCATTAATGGGTGAAGGAGAGGAACTGGGATCGTCCTGAGTTTTATCAATAGCCTCAAACAGAGGTTTCATAGTTTGAGGGACATGTGTTGGTGAAGGTGGAGGAGTGAAAAGAGAATTAGCCCTGGGAGAGGGGCTTGTGAACATATGGTCAAGTGACTCAAATGTTTCATGATGTGTTCCCTTTGGCTTACAACATGATCCTTTTGTGAGGATGCATGAGGAGTTTGTTTAGGTTGAGATGTATCCAACTGTTGTGAGGAAGTAACAACAGTGGTTTCTGGTTGCTTTTGTGTTGCAACAGGGTTTTCTTCTGGTATCTCATCTTCCAGAAGTCCCCTTTTAGGTGTAGAGGTGGTTTTTGTGGATGGACGTTTTCTTTTGGAGGTGGCTGGTGTGGGTTTCACAGCACTGGATGTAGTGCCATGATCACCAGGAGCAGTGGGCTCAACAACAGAGGTTTGAACAACAGTTGTTGTCTTGGACCTCTTTGTTTGTGTTTTAGAAACTTTAGACACTTTGACACCTTTTCTTGGGTAGTAGAACCCAGCATTCTTGTGAAAGTTTCATCAGTTAAACTTTTCATTTGAAAAGACTCACCCTTTTTGAAATCTTTTTCTGGTAAAACCTTTTGAAGGATTACACTTAAAATTCGTGGGTAAAGCAGAAAAGCATTGTTTGATCCAGACTTTATGGCTTTCACATTTGAAACTAAGTCCATAAACAGGCCTTGGGATAAATTGAAGTCAGAGTTTGACAACATGGCATAGCCCAAGTACTGAATCCTTAATGAGATTTCACTAAAGGATGTGGTCTTAGCTGAGACACAGAGAAGGAGAGCATGAAAGAAAAATTTCAAGACTGGTGGGAAAAACTTTTTGAAAAGAGTTGACCCAGTCATCTGTGCATCATACCCTCTTTCCTGAAACTCTGTGTGAAGCTCTGTTTTAGGGAAAGAGTCCTTACCTGACAGATCATTGAGGGAGAAGGTGGTGGATATTAATTGATGTGTAATGGAGCTACTTGTGTCTCCAATTTTTGAAATAATGGATGTAGGCTTTTTGTCTTGAAGCAAAACTTCAGCTTTTAACCAGAATTCTTGGAGGGTTTCAAGATGAATGGGAGCATCAGCGGTGAGAATTGTTAGGTATTTGGAATTTGAAATGATGTCGATGGTGGAATGAAATGGAACATTTTCGTCTGTTTTTACCAGATATGGAAGATAATTATGTGTGGCTTTGGTTTGAAGATCCATTGTAATGGATTTCGAGTGTGAGAGTGAGTGAAATTTGAGTAAGGGTTTGAGGAAGAAGAAGGCGGTTTGAGTATTTTGAATACAATGAGACAGTAAAACAACTGTTATGGTACAAACATGGTTTTATAGCCTTTGGTGAAACCGCTGATGTGGCCAAACTCTGCTTTTGAGAGCAGACGTGACAAACATCTGATGGTTAAACATCTGGTTTTATACAGCTGTTGCAAAAAGTCTGTTGCCAACAGCCGTTGTTTAACCAAAGCACTGATGCTAACAGCACTTTAGGTTTTTTTTATAGATAGTAGTTATATATATATATATATATATATTAACGGTTATATAATCTGATCAGAGGTTTCAAACAGATTTTTCAACCAACAGTGGATAGGATGGAACAGTGGTTGTTTTATCTGATCAGATGTTTGAAATAGATTTTTCAACCAAAAGAGCTATTTTTAAGGAGAAATATGATTTTCTGAAAAACATTTTAATGTTTTATTGAAAACATTTTTGCTGTTTAGTCCATGTTTAGCATACCAATTCTAGAAATCAAGTTTGTGAAGGTAGATGTGTCTAAAGCTTTTGTCAACACATCTGCCAACTGATCCTCTGTTGGAACATGGTACAGAGAAATCAAACCTTTTTCATAGCTATCTCTGAAAAAATGATGTCTGATGTCTATGTGCTCTGTGGTTGAATGAGAGACTGGATTTTTGATCATATTTTCAGCAGCTTGACTGTCCAACATAAGTGGAGTCTTTAGTGCAGTTATCCCAAAGTCCAGTAGTTGATTTTGAAGCCATATGAGTTGGGCTGTATAGCTTGCAGCAGCAATGTATTCAGCCTCAGCTGTGGAAGTTGAAACAGCTGCTTGCTTTTTGCTTTGCCAAGAAACTAAGGCATTCCCTAGAAACGGGCACCCTCCTGATGTAGACTTCCTTGTGGTGTGGCAGCCAGCAAAGTCACTATCTGAATAACCTAAAAGCTCAATGTTTCCATTAGCAGGATACCAGATACCAAGTGTGGGAGCACCTTTTAGGTATCTGAATATCCTTTTCACAGCAATAAGGTTTGACTTTCTAGGTGAAGCCTGGGATCTTGCACAAACACAGGTGGGAAACATAATGTCTGGCCTAGATGCAGTTAAGTACAATAAAGACCCAATCATGCATCTGTAGTGTGTCTGATCAACCAGTTCATCCTTGTCATCAATAGTGAGTGGCTTGACTGTACTCATGGGTGTACTACATAGCTTACAGTCATTCATCTCAAATTTAGATAACAAGTTTTTCACATAATTGTTTTGATGAATGAATGTGCCATTTTGCAGCGGCTTCACTTGGAGTCTAAGGAAGCACTGAAGTTCACCCATAGCACTCATTTCAAACTCTGCTGTCATAAGTTCTCTAAACTCTTCACACATTTTGTTACATGTGGATCCAAAAATAATGTCATCCACATATATTTGAACAATCATTAGATCTTTCCCTCTCCATTTTAAAAATAAGGTTTTATCAATTTTACCTCTTGTGAAACCAATGGATAATAGAAAGGTGGAAAGAGTTTCATACCAGGCTCTAGGTGCTTGCTTGAGTCCATACAAGGCTTTATTAAGCTTGTAGACATACTCAGGGTGGAATGTGTCTTCAAAACCAGGTGGTTGACATACATAGACCTCCTCCTGAATTTTGCCATATAGGAATGCACATTTGATGCCCATCTGATACACCTTGATGTTGTGGTTGACAGCAAAGGCTAAGAAAAGTCTGATAGCTTCTAACGTAGCTACAGGAGCAAAGGTTTCATCATAGTCTATCCCCTCTTCTTGTCTGAAGCCTTGAACCACTAGCCTGGCTTTATTTTTGACAACTATACCCCTTTCATCAGTTTTGTTTTTGAAGACCCACTTTGTGCCAATTGGATAAACATCCATAGGCAATGGTACAAGTTCCCATACTTGTTGTCTTTTAAATTGAAGGAACTCTTCTTGCATAGCTTCTACCCAACTGTTGTCTTTTAGTGCCTCTTGGTACTTGATAGGTTGTATGAGAGATAAAAAGCCTGCAAAAAGACAGATATTTGAGGATTGGCTTCTTGTGAGCACACCTTCTCTGATGTTGCCAATGATTTGGTCTGGTGGATGAGCTCTTAGGTAGATTAAATCTCCCTGATATGGTATGATGGCATTTTGAGGTGAAGGACAGAGGTTTGGTGACTCTGTTGACATAACATCTGTTTGCACTTCTGTAGTGTCAACAGATGTTTGAAATGGTGGTGGAGGAATGGGTCCAAGTGGTGTAAAACTGGGCTGACTCTTATCAACAGATGTTTGACTTTTGTCAAAAGATGTTTGAGCAGTGGATGTAAAAGGTGAAGCAGTGGTTTGAGGGTAAGACTGGCCAACAGTGGCTGACTCAGCTGTGACAGAGTTTTGACAATTGTTTTGAACAACTGCTTCCTCTGATGCAGAATAGACTTGATAGTGATTTGGAATCACAACATCTGTTCTGTAGTCTTGTTGTGGAGATTGTGAAATGCCTAAACTGTTAGTTTTGACAGCAATATCTTCAAATTTGAATTTATCTAAATCAAACAACTCAGCAGGATTTGCTGGGATTTTTAAGGATGAGAGTTCATTGAACTTAACATTCAAATTTTCTTATATTGTCTTGGTCCTTGTGTTAAACACTTTATAGGCCTTAGCAGCAGAAGAATATCCCAGAAAATATTCACAATCTACTTTGGCTGCAAATTTTGGAATGGAATCTTTAAGATTTAAAATGAAACATGGGCAGCCAAAGATTTTGAAAAATGAAATTAATGGTTTGATTTTGAACAGAATTTCATAAGCAGTCTTTTGATGTCTTGGGTTGATCAAAACTCTGTTTTGAACATAGCAAGCAGTGTTTACTGCTTCTGCCTAGAAAGACAGTGGTAAGCCAGAATCTGCTAGCATGGTTCGTGCAGCTTCAATAAGAGTTCTATTTTTCCTCTCAACCACCCCATTTTGCTCTGGTGTTCTTGGGATACTGTACTGCCTTACAATCCCTTTTGACACACAGAAATCATCCAGCTCCTTATTTTTAAATTCTGTCCCATTGTCACTTCTAAAGACTTTTACTGGCAAGTCATATTGTTTTTCAACTTTGGTGACAAAGTCCTTCAAGATACCTGCAGTCTCATCCTTAGAATGTAAAAAGTAAGTCCATGTAAACCTAGAAAAATCATCAACTATAACAAGACAAAATCTCTTTCTTCTTAGACTCATGATTTTAACTGGGCCAAACAAGTCCATGTGCAACAACTGTAGACATTGACTGGTTTTGGACTCATCAATGGATTTGTAAGAGCTCTTGTGTTGTTTTCCTTTTAAGCAGGAAACACAATGCTCATCACATTTGAATTCTTTTGGTGGCAAACCTCTGGCAAGGTTTTGTTTAGAGAGAGAGTTGATAGTTTGAAGGTTGGTGTGACCCAATCTCCTGTGCCACAATTCTGTCTCTTTGGTAGAGGCAACAGAGAACAGACAGACATTTGCCATAGGATTATCCTTCAACATATCAACTACATACACACTGCCACTTCTGTGAGCAACAAGTTATGCTTTACTCTCAGCAATGATAGTGTTAATCTTTTCAACCACTTATGGTCCAACAATCTTACATGTCTTCTTAGTTAAGAATGACCCATAACCTTTGTCACTCATTTGTGATACACTAAGTAGATTAAACTTTAGATTGTCAATTAAATTAACATTTTCAAACTTAAGTCTCCCTGCTTGAACAGTTCCAGAACCCAACACTTTACCTTTTGAATCATTACCAAAGGATATATCACCCCCCCATGTGCAAGAAAGTCCAGAAGAAGGGCTCTACATCCTGTCATCTGCCTGGAGCCTCCACTATCTACATACCATAAACTATCTAAGCAAGCAGAAGCTCCCTGCACATCAGTAAAGAGTTTAGTTTTGGTGAGTGTCCAAAGCTAAATTGGCTTTGGATAGGTTCTCAGATGTCTCAGCCTTAAGTTTAGGAGAATGATCAGTGGTTTGAACTAGCTTTTGAACTAAGTTCAACAGCTGTTGTTGACCATTTGCCAGTGCTTGTATGTCAACACTTGGTCCAGCAGATGTTTGATCATTTCCTGTCAGATGTTGATAACCATGAGGATATCTGTTCACTTTAGGTTTTGAAGGCCTTTTGGGCTCTTCATAAACATGTGGCAGACGATGACAAGTTGGTTGTCCATATCCTCTTGGGAATCTGATAACTGGTGGAACATCTGTTACCTGAACATCTCTAGGAGCAGAGTTTTTGCTCAGACCTTTGGTAACAGCTGTTTGGACTGGTTCAAAAGTCTGTTTGGGTTTTCCTTTTGAAGTACTAGCCACTTGACTTTCAAGAGTTTTAGCCTTGTACTCTTTTATTTTTTCATCAAAATTTTTGAGATACAGACACTCTTTGGTTTTGTGATTCTTTTTCTTACAAATTAAACATTCATTGATTTTAGAATCACTTAAACTTGTTCCTTTGTTGATATCATATGCTTTTAGAAGAAAACAATTTTTAGTAACATGATTCTTCTTTTCACAAAAATCACAAAACAAGTTATCTTTGGATTTCCCTTTTCCTTTCTTCTTTTCAACAGATGTTTGATCATCTATTGGAAGATCTTTTAAGGGAATGATTTTGGCCTGTGGTGCCTTTTTACCATCAGGGGTTTTAAAGGTCATTGTTTGGAAATTTTCAAGGACATCACACTCATCTGACCAATTTGGTTTGAATTGATATTTTTCAATCTCATCAAATGAGGGTGTACCTTCCAATTTTTCAAGAATGATTTTCTTGCCATTGGGTTCAGTAACCTTGATTTCTTGACCTTTAGAATTGGTTGGGATGATTTCAACCAACTGTGGTTCCTTTTTGTCAGTGGTTTGTGAACTTTGAGCAGTGGTCTCTTTAAAACCAAAGCCAAATTTCACATGACTTTTAGACTGTTGGTTAACAATCATCTCAAAACCTTTAGATGATTCCACCCATTTTTGTCATTCAACCTGGGTGGATTCAAGCTCCTGTTTACAACAATGATATTTGGTTATCATAGTTTGAAGCTGGTCTTTGGTTATGCTTGCTTCATGTTTTAAACTGCTGATTTCAGATTCTTTTTCAGTTATTTTTTATTTTAACTCTTTAGTGAGTTTTTCAAACTGAATTTCATCTTCCAAAATTTTCTTTCTAAAGTTTTCATTCACCTCTTTTATCTTAGCAAATGCTATGATACATTTATCTGAGCACAAGTCACTTAAGATTTGAGGTGATACCTTAGCAGCAGCCATCAAGGCACAGTTACACTGGCAATCACAGTCATTAGTACCCCATGGGTCTGAGAGATTCACAACCTCTACTTCAGATTCTTCAGCTGAAACAACTTCATCAACAACTTCATTAGTCACATTTTCAGACATAGAAACCACTTCCTCAGAATCAGTCTCTTCAACAATTGTTTCTAGTGCCACAAAGCAGAAATTATTTTCAGAATTGGCAACTAAAGCAATGTTTTCATCTGTTAGCTCATCTGGTAGACTACTCCAATCAACAAAACCTTGAGTGAAAAAGCTCTGTTGACTTTGCTGACTGGTCTCTGCAGGAGCAGAGGATGAAGCAGCAGTCATTGGCAATTGTGCATGAGCAACAGGTGTTTGGACATAATGATATTGAGGAACAGTGGTTTGGACATAGTGCACCGGAACAATGGTTGGAGTCTGTGCAAAGTGAGCAGTGTTTTGCACATTTGGTCCAGCGGTGTTTTGGGAAAACTGATAAGTGTTAGTCTGAGGTCTTTGGTTTGGATAGGTGATCATAGGTGTACCATTTTGACTCCCACATTCCCTAGCAATGTGACCCATTCTATGACATTTATAACACTTGATCTTTGATTTATCCAACCCCACTTTTGACCCACCATGTAAACCTGGATACCTTCTGCTAGTTTTCTTATAGAAATTATTAGTTCTAATACTGAGCAAGTCCAATTGATGCAAAATGTCCATTTCTTCTAAGTCCACAGGGTCAATGTATTGAAGGTCATTATACACAAAAGATGTGTTATCAGATGCCTGGATATCACCACTTGCTGTAAAAGCATAACTGGGTGATGAGTAAGAATCAGTGTTAAAACCAGTGGTTATATCAATGTAATGATCATAACCCTAATCCTTACTACTTCCAGGTACCTCATCTTGACCCAAAAGTGTTGTATTACCAAACACATAATCATCAGACACTTTTCCAGAATCCTGGAGCTTCTTTTTCTGGTTAAGCTCTCTCTCATAGGTCAAGAGCTTACCATGAAGCTGGGTCAGAGTCAAGTCCTTAAAACCAATTGAGTTTCTCATAACAATTGCAATAGTGTCCCATTTGTCCTGAAGTGATCTAAGAAACCTATGATTCAAAGTTGAATTTGGGTAAGTTAGACCCAACATTTTTAGTTCACTTATTAAACAATTGAACCTCTCAAATTGTTGTGTTAATGACTCTCCCTTCACATGACTGAATGTTTCATATTGTTGATTAAGTATTTCACGGTTGTTTTCAATTACATCATCAGTCCTACCAAACTGCTCTTTCAAAGCATCCCACAACTCCTTTGCACTATTGCAGTGCAATAGCCCAGCATAGATATCATTTGGTAGAGCCATGGCTACAATACTGAAAGCCTTAGCATCTAACTCAATTTTTTGAAAATCTTGCTCGGAGTAGTTTTCAACACTTTTAGGTACTTGGACCTTGGGATCTTCGGTACTCGGCACTATTGGAACATGTGGTCCAAAGACAACCGACTTCCAACACCCAGTGTTTTGTTGTTCTAGCACATGACTCATCCGACGTTGCTAGATATTGTATTCAGATCTGACAAGCATCGGTGGCTTGTTGCTAGTGCCAGTGTTGTGTGGATCTTGATTAATTGAAGCCATTCTCTGATTTTTACGAAAACAAAATCTATTTACTAACGGTTGAATCGAAAATAAACTGTTACTCTGTTTTCAATCCGACAAACAAATGATATCAATAATTGTGAGCTGATCTGTTTATATTAAATTGATTGATTAGATCGAATTTAATTGACCAAGCTCTGATACCAATTGTTAGGATCTAAGTTTGATTGTTTTGATATGTTTAGATGAACAATGAAATATAAATGGAAAGTGCAGCGGAATGATAAACTATAAATCAAAATAAGAGAATAAATGTTTTTAATCGAAAGCTTTCATTAATTGAAAGATTGCAATATTACAAGTACTCCCCCTCAGCCTGATCACTCTATGATTGTTTGTCTAAGAGAATGTTTTGAATGATGAATAGAACAGTACAATCACTGTTCTATTTATAGACAAATCTAAACCTCTAATGATCTCAGCTGACGTCACCTAAGACAGCGACCTCTAACAGAATAACAACATAAAACATCTGTTAACTATCAACTACTGTTACATTCAAAACACTACTAAGGTAAACTGCTGTAGAGGAAATCTCTGATGGTCTTGTATCATCTGTTGGATCCAAAGTGCTGTTGGTTCCAACAGACCTTTAGTCTTCAGTACTTTGATCAGCAGTTGTTCTTCATCAGATCTTTATTCAGAAGTTGTTTATCCAACAGTCCTTTGCAGCAGCAGTTGTTTCCAACAGTTGTTCAGTGTAGCAGACGTTAGGATCAACAGTCTTTTGGGAGAAGTCTCTTGTAACTACTGTTTATTCAAAGGATCAACTAAGAGTATATTTTGGCTTTCTAATCATCTGTTCTTCTCCAGGTCAGCAGACCCAACAAGAGTACCTGTATGCTTATAAACTAGGAAAGTAAATATACACAATTGATTATAATGATATTACACAATCAAATGCTTAATGCACATAAATCAGTTCCATGATTTACGATATGCTATTACCCCCTTCAATCGAACAGGTGGGGGACGAACACGGAGCATGTTGCGAAACTTCTCAAACAGAGATTTGAAGAGACTCTTGGTAAATATGTCAGTAACCTGGAGATTGGATGGTACGAACTTAGTGTAGAGCTTGCCGTACGAAACCAATTCGTGAACAAAATGATAATCGATATCAATGTGTTTGGCACGTTTATGAGCCACAGGATTTTGACTGAGAAAAAAGGCACTCTTATTGTCACAAAGAAGCATTGGAAGATCAGCAGGAAACGCGTGCAACTCTCGTAGAAAATGAGTGATCCAGATAATTTCAGCTGCTGTATTAGCCATTGCACGATACTTAGATTCACAGCTCGAGCGAGAAACAGTAGGTTGCTTCTTAGCACTCCAAGAAACAAGATTGCCTCCTAAATAAATCGAGTAGCCATAAGTGGAACGACGTGTTTCAATACATCGAGCCCAGTCAGCATTAGAATAGCCAATTAATGTGGTCACAGAGGGTTTAGAAAAGGTCAAACCAAAGGAAATAATGCCTTTGACATACCGCAGAATACGTTTGACAGATTGAAAGTGAGAGATGGTGGGCGAATGTAAGTGCTGACTGGCTTGATTAACAGCATAAGAAATATCTGGACGTGTGATAGTAAGGTACTGAAGAGCGCCAACCAAGGACCTGTAGAGAGTAGGGTCATGAAAAGAATTGGAATGCATTGCACGACCGGTTTCAGTGATATGTCTGTGTTTGCGTTCAGCATGACCATTTTGCTCGGGAGTGTGGGGACAACAAAGTTTGTGATGAATTCCTTGTTGTTGAAAAATTTTTTGGACCCGATTATTTGTAAATTCAGTTCCCCCATCACTCTGAAAGGTTTTTATGGTGCATGATAATTGATTTTGAACAAACGGGGCAAACACTAATAAAGCCTCATAGAAATCAGATTTTTGTTTAAGTGGATAAAACCACGTAAAAAGAGAAAAATCATCAATAAACACAACACAAAAACGATATCCATTAATCGATGTAACCGGCGCAGGCCCCACAAATCACAATGTAATAAATCTAGAGCATGTAATTAGGGATGACAACGGGTCGGGTTTGACTAATACCATACCCATGCCCGGTTATAAAATCTCATACCATACCCGTCCCATTACTCGTCGGGTTTTTGTCGGGCATTACCCGTTGGGTATAGAGCATACCCGCGAGTATCGGGTATACCCGTTGGTATTTGCATGTAAATATACATTTTTATTTTCTTTTATAGTCTTATGGTTTAAGAAATCTAGAGTATATGAAATTGTAATAAGTAACATATATATTATCATCACCATAATAATCTTTGAAACATTTAACATGTAAATATATATTATAGTATGAATTTTGAAAACTATTTATATATTTCATAGCATATAAATATAAATAATAATGTTATTAGAATATATGTTTTAGATGAAAAGTTTTTTCTTCAAATAATGAATCTATTAGAATGAAACATTACTAAAAAATAGTTAAGAACAGATATATATAAAACTTAAAAGTATTCGGGTATATATTTCGGGTAGACGGGTATTTAGTTTCGGGTAATCGGGTTGGGTATCACCCAATACCATACCCGTCACATACCCGCGAAATATTTTTTTTCCAATACCAAACCCGTCCCATACCCGTTGGGTATCGGGTATACCCATTCCAAATGCTTCGGGTTTCGGGTATACCCGTCGGGCTCGGGTTTTTTTTTGCCATCCCTACATGTAATGAACGTTTAGTATTTAAGACAAAAGGCAAACGATGAGATTTAGATAATTAACATGAAGAACAAACACTAGATTTAGGTAAAAGAGAGGTAACAAACAAGGAACCATGTTTATGCAATCTAGAAATAATATCAAAAGGCACGTGTAAAGGCGATCGTGTCATTTTTCAAAAGACGCTTTGAGATGATGAGCCAAGTAGGAAGCTACGAACGCATGATTTCCTTCTCGAAGGATGTAGAGTCCATTTTCACATGTTCCCTTTGCTAGGATCTCCTTTGTGTGTCGATCCTGAATGTTAAAAAAATTATTAGAGAAAAGGACATCTACAGGAGAATCATGAGTAAGCTTACTAATGGAGAGAGGACGTTTGGTAAGGTGAGGAACAAGAAGGACGTTTTTAAGATTGATATTTTTAGAAAAGGATTTAGTACCCACATTCGTAACTGGTAACGTATGACCATTACGGAAACGAACATAGTCATCAGTAGGGGTATAAATTATTTTGACCATCTCCGGTGGCGTAGGTTTTAAATGGTAAGGGGTCGCTCGATCTCCCCGAATTTCGTTCAAGAGTTTCGATTAAATAGTATCTGTATAAATTTTTTTTTGTATATACGATTTCAACCCCCTGTTTTTCTAAATTAGTTATATTATATAAACCAAAACTAACGATATATCATATGATACATGGTTTCCAAATATCGGTTGTTTTACAGAGTTTATCGGGCTTTTTTTTTGCTCATTTTTAGAGGTAAAACCTAATTTTTTGTTTTACCCATTTTTTTTCTTTAGAGATAGCCAATTAAAACCTTAAAGGCCTAACTAATTTTGAATCAAAACATTCGAACTATTGAATAAACTCCATAATCATCTTTTCTCCACAACTCAACATTTTACCTCTCTCTAAATCTCGTCCTCTGAGTTGGTTAATAATTTTGAATCTTTTCTCAAGGTAAGAGTTAATTAATTGTGCATACTTTTGGTTGGTTATTACTGCGTACCCCCATCCTGTATTCCACCCCAGTCCGAGTCTGAAAAGGCTGAAAGGTCAAAGGAAGAAGTGCGTTTAAGGACGAGACCATGGTGAATGGTACCTTTTTGATAGCGTAAAACTCGTTTAAGGGCTTTCTAGTGGGTTTGTGTTGGCGTATGCATAAATTGGGACAACTTGTTCACAGCAAAGGAAATATCGGGCTGGGTGAAAGCCAAATATTGAAGTGAACCAATGAGCTTTCAGTAAGGAGTGGGATCAATTTGGGTGAGGAGTTATGGGGAGAGAGTGTGTTCGTGGTACCAAGAGGTGTGTTAACCTCTTTGGCACTATCCATGCGGTAAGTGGTATGAAGATCTTGAATGTGGCAATGTTGGGAAAGAAAAAGACCCTCTATGGTTTCGATAGTTTCAATACGAAGGAAATGGTGAAGAGAGCCAAGGTCTTTGATGGAGAAACGATTAGCATGGGAGGTGATGAAGAATTCAAGAAAGTCATTGTTGTTGCCAGTTAGGACTAGATCATCAACGCAGACAAAGAGGTATGACGTGACGGGGCCTTTGTTGTAGATGAATAAGGATGGATCAGCAAGAGATTTTTGAAAGCCAAACTTGAATAATAATGTGGTAAGTTCGTTGTACCATGCCCGAGGGGCTTGTTTCAAGCCATATAAGGATTTGTGTAGCTTGCAAACATGATGAGGATGTTGAGGATTCACGTAATGAGTAGGTTGTATCATGTGAACCTCCTCCATTAGAGTGCCATGAATGAAGGCATCCTTGACATCAAGTTGTTTCAAGTACCAATTTTTTGAAATCGCAATGGATAGAATGAGACAAATGGTGATCGACTTGGAGACAGAACTAAATGTTTCAAAATAATCCTTCCTGTACTGTTGATGAAGCCTTTTGCAACTAAGCATGCTTTGTATCTCTTAATGGAGTCATCGGGAGCTCGTTTGATCCGAAATACCCATTTGCATCCAATGGGGGTATGAGAGATGGGAGGAACAAGTTCCCATGTTTCGATTTGCAGAAGAGCATTAAATTCATTATACATTACGTGCCACCGTTCAGGATCTTTTAGAGCTTGAGTATGAAATGTAGGCTCAAGAGTAGCGGGTATAGGATGAACGGTGGTGGTGTTGACCATATTGGGATTGAAGTATTTGGTGTTGGGTTTGCGATCCCTTTGTGGTCGAATGGGTACGGGGTTTGGCTGAGAAGGAATATTAGCATAGTGGAGGATGAGGAGTCGTTTTGGGATGTGGCTTCAGTAGATGATTGTGAAACCGTAGGTCGTGTATGGGAAGTGATCGGAGTATGGTTGGGAGTGGATGGTATAGAAATGTCATAGGTGGTAGGTGATGGAGTTGGAATAGGTTGAGCCGTGGGATGTGGTGAAGGGATTGGAATGGGTTGAGCCATGGAAGGGTTAGTGTGGGTAGTGGGATAGGTATGTTGGGAGTGAATTGTGAGCGATGGGTTTTTGTGGTGAATGTTTCAGGTGAAGCATTTGTAGTTTGGCGTAGGTTGGAGGAGTATTGTAGAGACGGTGGAAGGGAGAATGGTTTTCAAGGACTGGTGTTGGAAGGCGATTGATTAGACAAACCGCGGTTCGAAAAGAATGGGACTAAAATGATAGCGGTAGGTTGGCATGATGAAGAAGGGATAAGTTGGTTTCAACGATGTGACGTTGTCGTCGTTCAGTGACACCATTTTGTTCCAGAGTGTGTGGAGGTGCGATGAAGTGGGATATCCCATTCTCTTTAAGATATGGAAGGAGGCTAATGTATTCACCTCCATTATCCGAAAAAAGTGAGACAGGAGGTGTATGAAGGAACTTTTCCACTAGAGTTTTAAATTGTGGAAAAAGAAGTTTAACATCAGATTTTCGTTTCATTGGATATAACCATGTATATTTTAAGTAATAATCAACAAATATGGCGTAGTATGTGTAATCATCAATTCATTTTTGGACGGGACCCCATACATCGGAATAAACAAATTGTAATGGTTTAGATACTATGAACGAGTTTGCACCAGCATTTTATGACTTTTTGTAACACCCCGGTTTCAGGGCCAAAATTTTTCGTGCTTTATTATAAATATATGATTATTAAACGACCAAGTACGACTAATAAATTACATATTTCGGTACGAAACTGAAAACCGTACAATTATATATAAGTATCGTACATGGACCTACGTTACATAACCGAGCTAGTACTGTTAACGAACCCGCTTTAACCCTTGTGATTAGTCACTAGGGGAGGACACTTGTCCTCCCCATGACTAGCCAACACCCATCAACATAATATACGTGGATGGATAAAACTCATCAAATAACAAATATAAAACCCTCGCTCTATTAGCTTCTTCTCTTAACACACTACACGCATCCATATTATCAGATTGAAAGAAAGCAGAGAAAAACTAGAAAGGGAGAGAGAAGGAGGCGGTGGTCCGTGGCCACCATACGGCGGAGCTACGGTGGAGCCATCCCCAAACCATTCAAACCCCCATCCCTTCCTCACCGATTACTACCATCTCACCTTACGTACCGGGAATCCAAAGAAACAGAAGACGGAAAGCACAAGAGAGGGAGATAGAGATCGATGAACAGGAAGAGACACGAGGCCGCTGAGGTAGCGACGGTTGTGGGACTGGGTTTCGTATAGGGTTGCTGGATCGAGAGACGCTGGTGGTAGACTTGGGTTTTGACCGTTATAGTTAGTCCCAAAGACATTTCTTATATTCATTCTAGTTTACCGGTTGATGACTAGAGTAACATATGGGGTTGATGTGCTGTTGATGAAGATGGTGAATTGTTGGTGGGTGTAGTTGCTATGGTTTAGGTTATAGGTAGTGATGGTTTATTAATGGTAGTGTTAACAGTAGGATTAATGAAGGTAATTGCAGCAAAGGTTTTGATATGGTGACTTTTGATAGTATTAGACGTGGAAGGAAGATGAAGGGCCAAGACCCGGTTGACCCGGTCAACATCGGTCAAGAAATGGTCAACATCAGTCAATGGTCGGTCAACAAAATGGATAGCTTGGTCAACGAAAGGAACCCAAGAGGACTTTGTGTATAAAAGATAACCATGCTTGGGACCTTGGAATACTATGCCACTACATGACATGACAGGTGAGTTCCGTATACCATTCCCCTTTTTGTCTTTTAACTGTTTTGGGGTGAACATGTGCTTGTGTGTGTGATTTAACTTACTTGATGTGACAAGATACTAGCTGCCTGTTAACCATACTGACATTCATTAACCCAGGGGATTTGGGCCACTTAATATGTGGGTAGTACTACTTGGGGAAACCCCCACACACAGTGGATCCGGAAGCCCGGAAAACCCTCCACTGAGGTCTATAGGGCCGTTGTGACATATATTTTGCCAGATGAATCTATAATGGCAGTAGATAGATTCGGTGTATTAGGATTGAGGTGTCGCTTGTACATCACCATGTGTTGTGTCGTGGAAACTTATGAACTTGTTTTTGAGATGACAAACATGTTTTGGGTTTATTTAACTATTTATACGAACTCACCAGTGTAATTGCTGACCCAACTCTTTTTAAGCATGTGTTCAGGTGCTGCATTTGGATAATCTTGAAGACGAGGTATATACTTGCTTGTGCAGACTAGAGCATTAGAGATAAGCGTTGGTAGAAGTATGGAACGACTAGTGGATTACACTCCTCAACTGCTTCGACGACCGCCGCGTCTCGTCCCTGCAAGAGATATTAGTCTATTTATTAAGTTATGTATTATTATTTTTGGATTAGAGGTTGTAAAAATATTAAATAATAGACATCGTTGCTTCCGTTGTGCAAGTCTGTTACCAATCTATCATTTCGTCCAGGCCCCTCTTGGCCGGGTTGTTACAGTTGGTATCAGAGCCACGGTTGTAGCAAAATAGGATATCTCCAGATATCCTATACTACACCAGGACAACTTAGAGAAACTTGCGTTTAAGGCTCTGAGACTACCTAGCTAGAAAACACCATGAAATTACATAAGACCGACCAGGGTAAGAAACGAAATAAGTTGGAACTTGAGTACCTGAACACACCAGAATGCTTACCGGTATTAGAACTAGTGTGACTAGTATATGGGCTTTGTGTAATAAGTGAATGATGACTACAACGGAGATTACTAGAATAATTTCATGAGGTAAATTGACGATTACATTGACGTCATGTAATTGTGAATTTACAGGCACGAAAAAGTTCTAAGAAATCCGAAGAGTCACCGAGATTTTAAGTAGTAATCAGGATGACGATGAACTTAAGTGAAGAAAATGGACAACGAAAGATACCAACTGATGTGATAAACCAGTACCTGAAACTTATGTGAGTGTTAACCATGATAGCCGTAAATTTATGTGAAGAGACGGATTGCCTTAGAGTCGTAAACGGATTTATGATGTACTCGTATGACCATAGTAAGGGCTTGGAAAATTAGATATACTTGATATAATTGGGCATGACTTATGTATACATGCGCACATACATGACTAATGTGGTACTTATCTTTTTGAATATATATATACATATAGCGAGTTTTAGTGAATAATACTACATGTGACTAACTTTCCATGATTAAGTACAAAATTAACTACAAGAATCAGGTACGTCGCCAAAAATTTAGCGCTACAACTTGAGAGGAATGAAGATACCAAAGTGTTACTCGACCAAACTAGAGGATGGAAGCCCTTAATCGATAAGTTTTATTTCTTGACCAATTAGTTTATGATTGTGTATCCATATGCGCCGAATTTCGCGATTTAACATGCTCTTACCGGTTAGACCGAAGATAAGAGACTAACAATTGATTACTAGATTCCTTTATTTGGATAGGATTTACATCGGTTTCCGTGAATTTAAGTCAAGAATACGATCGTAGATTCATAACCTCATGGCAGATCTTAGAAAATGATTCCCAAGTATCAATCAAAGTACCAATAAACCATATCCGAGGAGGTTTGTACACCATAAATACTATATCAAGCGATTCAAAGAGACTAGGAGCGAACACTACATGAGATAACCATAAGATTTAATATATGTTCATCAATTTAGCGTCCCATGTTATCCTTAAATTATTGCCAACACGTTTGGATTAGTTCCATAACCTCTCAGTATAAGTGATAAGCTATTCGTATATAACCCACTAGAAATATATAGGCAGGATCTAACGGGGGGAGCAAAAATGTTCGTAAAAACAATTGACCAGAACCAAAGAACGCAGTCAAAGTTTAGTAAGAAAACCTTACATAGATGTTAATTTGACTTCACAAGGAAACATGATCTAGGACGCCAAGGGAGTAGTTATGTGCTCTTTACATGTTTAAGATCAACATATGCTGTTTAGATATATGCCTTTTTCCCATGATTCTTGAAAATTGTCACCACGCGCCACACCACGTACCATAGCAATACCAAAAGACTTAAAAAAAATAGAACGATTTTGCCAATAGTGGAGATAGAACTAAACACTATGATAGGTATAAAAGTTGTGAGAACAACCTATATCGCTAAGAATCAAGTCCCATATAAGACTCGTTTAGGTAGTCAACTTACACCCAGCAAAGTTCTTAGAACTATAAAATTCTTAGAACACGTAAGATTTCTCGATAAGGTACGTTTTCAAAACGTTTTCTATCATGTTTTTGGGAAGATTTTCAGTATGTTTACAAGGCATCATTGGTGTGGTGGGTTAGCTGCGGTACACCCTATATATAAACACCAGTGATGCATTGGAAACAAGACTAGAAGTCAAACCAAAAACAAACTTGAATATCTGAAATTTCTAGTACATTTTCGAGGTTAACATAGGTGTGGTGGGTTAGCTGCGGTACACCCTATATATAAACACCTACGGTGCATCGAAAATGAGACTGAGAATCGAACCAAGCACAAACCCTAATCCATCGGTAGTTTCAACCATTTGTTATAAGCTTAAACTTTTAACATCGAGTTTGATTCCAACCGTTATCATTCGAGTCTAGTAATAGGCTCTATGAGAGTTCTTACCATTCCTTGATCCGAAGAGATCATGACAAATCATAACCATTGTATTGGTATCCAAAAACTTGATCATGAAAGTTGTCCGTGTAAACTCATTAGATACAGATAAGAATCCTCTGACGAGGGAAATCATAGCAAACACAATATAAGACGTCACATAGGAATCCGGGAACATAGTGCAAGGATAGTAAAGAACCACTATAACTACGATTGGTTTATGATAGAATGATGGACACGAAAGCACATAAACTTGAATGTTGAATCAAAGTATGGAGGATATTGGATGTGCAACAGTATATAGCCCAAAAATAATTCCGAGGACGGAATTCCATTAACGGGGGGAGAATGTAACACCCCGGTTTCAGGGCCAAAATTTTTCGTGCTTTATTATAAATATATGATTATTAAACGACCAAGTACGACTAATAAATTACATATTTCGGTACGAAACTGAAAACCGTACAATTATATATAATTATCGTAAATGGACCTACGTTACATAACCGAGCTAGTACTGTTAACGAACCCGCTTTAACCCTTGTGATTAGTCACTAGGGCAGGACACTTGTCCTCCCCATGACTAGCCAACACCCATCAACATAATATACGTGGATGGATAAAACTCATCAAATAACAAATATAAAACCCTCGCTGAGGTAGCGACGGTTGTGGGACTGGGTTTCGTATAGGGTTGCTGGATCGAGAGACGCTGGTGGTAGACTTGGGTTTTGACCGTTATAGTTAGTCCCAAAGACATTTCTTATATTCATTCTAGTTTACCGGTTGATGACTAGAGTAACATATGGGGTTGATGTGCTGTTGATGAAGATGGTGAATTGTTGGTGGGTGTAGTTGCTATGGTTTAGGTTATAGGTAGTGATGGTTTATTAATGGTAGTGTTAACAGTAGGATTAATGAAGGTAATTGCAGCAAAGGTTTTGATATGGTGACTTTTGATAGTATTAGACGTGGAAGGAAGATGAAGGGCCAAGACCCGGTTGACCCGGTCAACATCGGTCAAGAAATGGTCAACATCAGTCAATGGTCGGTCAACAAAATGGATAGCTTGGTCAACGAAAGGAACCCAAGAGGACTTTGTGTATAAAAGATAACCATGCTTGGGACCTTGGAATACTATGCCACTACATGACATGACAGGTGAGTTCCGTATACCATTCCCCTTTTTGTCTTTTAACTGTTTTGGGGTGAACATGTGCTTGTGTGTGTGATTTAACTTACTTGATGTGACAAGATACTAGCTGCCTGTTAACCATACTGACACTCATTAACCCAGGGGATTTGGGCCACTTAATATGTGGGTAGTACTACTTGGGGAAACCCCCACACACAGTGGATCCGGAAGCCCGGAAAACCCTCCACTGAGGTCTAGAGGGCCGTTGTGACATATATTTTGCCAGATGAATCTATAATGGCAGTAGATAGATTCGGTGTATTAGGATTGAGGTGTCGCTTGTACATCACCATGTGTTGTGTCGTGGAAACTTATGAACTTGTTTTTGAGATGACAAACATGTTTTGGGTTTATTTAACTATTTATACGAACTCACCAGCGTAATTGCTGACCCAACTCTTTTTAAGCATGTGTTCAGGTGCTGCATTTGGATAATCTTGAAGACGAGGTATATACTTGCTTGTGCAGACTAGAGCATTAGAGATAAGCGTTGGTAGAAGTATGGAACGACTAGTGGATTACACTCCTCAACTGCTTCGACGACCACCGCGTCTCGTCCCTGCAAGAGATATTAGTCTATTTATTAAGTTATGTATTATTATTTTTGGATTAGAGGTTGTAAAAATATTAAATAATAGACATCGTTGCTTCCGTTGTGCAAGTCTGTTACCAATGTATCATTTCGTCCAGGCCCCTCCTGGCCGGGTTGTTACAGTTGGTATCAGAGCCACGGTTGTAGCAAAATAGGATATCTCCAGATATCCTATACTACACCAGGACAACTTAGAGAAACTTGCGTTTAAGGCTCTGAGACTACCTAGCTAGAAAACACCATGAAATTACATAAGACCGACCAGGGTAAGAAACGAAATAAGTTGGAACTTGAGTACCTGAACACACCAGAATGCTTACCGGTATTAGAACTAGTGTGACTAGTATATGGGCTTTGTGTAATAAGTGAATGATGACTACAACGGAGATTACTAGAATAATTTCATGAGGTAAATTGACGATTACATTGACGTCATGTAATTGTGAATTTACATGCACGAAAAAGTTCTAAGAAATCCGAAGAGTCACCGAGATTTTAAGTAGTAATCAGGATGACGATGAACTTAAGTGAAGAAAATGGACAACGAAAGATACCAACTGATGTGATAAACCAGTACCTGAAACTTATGTGAGTGTTAACCATGATAGCCGTAAATTTATGTGAAGAGACGGATTGCCTTAGAGTCGTAAACGGATTTATGATGTACTCGTATGACCATAGTAAGGGCTTGGAAAATTAGATATACTTGATATAATTGGGCATGACTTATGTATACATGCGCACATACATGACTAATGTGGTACTTATCTTTTTGAATATATATATACATATAGCGAGTTTTAGTGAATAATACTACATGTGACTAACTTTCCATGATTAAGTACAAAATTAACTACAAGAATCAGGTACGTCGCCAAAAATTTAGCGCTACAACTTGAGAGGAATGAAGATACCAAAGTGTTACTCGACCAAACTAGAGGATGGAAGCCCTTAATCGATAAGTTTTATTTCTTGACCAATTAGTTTATGATTGTGTATCCATATGCGCCGAATTTCGCGATTTAACATGCTCTTACCGGTTAGACCGAAGATAAGAGACTAACAATTGATTACTAGATTCCTTTATTTGGATAGGATTTACATCGGTTTCCGTGAATTTAAGTCAAGAATATGATCGTAGATTCATAACCTCATGGCAGATCTTAGAAAATGATTCCCAAGTATCAATCAAAGTACCAATAAACCATATCCGAGGAGGTTTGTACACCATAAATACTATATCAAGCGATTCAAAGAGACTAGGAGCGAACACTACATGAGGTAACCATAAGATTTAATATATGTTCATCAATTTAGCGTCCCATGTTATCCTTAAATTATTGCCAACACGTTTGGATTAGTTCCATAACCTCTCAGTATAAGTGATAAGCTATTCGTATATAACCCACTAGAAATATATAGGCAGGATCTAACGGGGGGAGCGAAAATGTTCGTAAAAACAATTGACAAGAACCAAAGAACGCAGTCAAAGTTTAGTAAGAAAACCTTACATAGATGTTAATTTGACTTCACAAGGAAACAGGATCTAGGACGCCAAGGGAGTAGTTATGTGCTCTTTACATGTTTAAGATCAACATATGCTGTTTAGATATATGCCTTTTTCCCATGATTCTTGAAAATTGTCACCACGCGCCACACCACGTACCATAGCAATACCAAAAGACTTAAAAAAAAAATAGAACGATTTTGCCAATAGTGGAGATAGAACTAAACACTATGATAGGTATAAAAGTTGTGAGAACAACCTATATCGCTAAGAATCAAGTCCCATATAAGACTCGTTTAGGTAGTCAACTTACACCCAGCAAAGTTCTTAGAACTATAAAATTCTTAGAACACGTAAGATTTCTCGATAAGGTACGTTTTCAAAACGTTTTCTATCAGGTTTTTGGGGAAGATTTTCAGTATGTTTACAAGGCATCATTGGTGTGGTGGGTTAGCTGCGGTACACCCTATATATAAACACCAGTGATGCATTGGAAACAAGACTAGAAGTCAAACCAAAAACAAACTTGAATATCTGAAATTTCTAGTACATTTTCGAGGTTAACATAGGTGTGGTGGGTTAGCTGCGGTACACCCTATATATAAACACCTACGGTGCATCGAAAATGAGACTGAGAATCGAACCAAGCACAAACCCTAATCCATCGGTAGTTTCAACCATTTGTTATAAGCTTAAACTTTTAACATCAAGTTTGATTCCAACCGTTATCATTCGAGTCTAGTAATAGGCTCTATGAGAGTTCTTACCATTCCTTGATCCGAAGAGATCATGACAAATCATAACCATTGTATTGGTATCCAAAAACTTGATCATGAAAGTTGTCCGTGTAAACTCATTAGATACAGATAAGAATGCTCTGACGAGGGAAATCATAGCAAACACAATATAAGACGTCACATAGGAATCCGGGAACATAGTGCAAGGATAGTAAAGAACCACTATAACTACGATTGGTTTATGATAGAATGATGGACACGAAAGCACATAAACTTGAATGTTGAATCAAAGTATGGAGGATATTGGATGTGCAACAGTATATAGCCCAAAAATAATTCCGAGGACGGAATTCCATTAACGGGGGGAGAATGTAACACCCCGGTTTCAGGGCAAAATTTTTCGTGCTTTATTATAAATATATGATTATTAAACGACCAAGTACGACTAATAAATTACATATTTCGGTACGAAACTGAAAACCGTACAATTATATATAAGTATCGTACATGGACCTACGTTACATAACCGAGCTAGTACTGTTAACGAACCCGCTTTAACCCTTTTGATTAGTCACTAGGGGAGGACACTTGTCCTCCCCATGACTAGCCAACACCCATCAACATAATATACGTGGATGGATAAAACTCATCAAATAACAAATATAAAACCCTCGCTGAGGTAGCGACGGTTGTGGGACTGGGTTTCGTATAGGGTTGCTGGATCGAGAGACGCTGGTGGTAGACTTGGGTTTTGACCGTTATAGTTAGTCCCAAAGACATTTCTTATATTCATTCTAGATTACCGGTTGATGACTAGAGTAACATATGGGGTTGATGTGCTGTTGATGAAGATGGTGAATTGTTGGTGGGTGTAGTTGCTATGGTTTAGGTTATAGGTAGTGATGGTTTATTAATGGTAGTGTTAACAGTAGGATTAATGAAGGTAATTGCAGCAAAGGTTTTGATATGGTGACTTTTGATAGTATTAGACGTGGAAGGAAGATGAAGGGCCAAGACCCGGTTGACCCGGTCAACATCGGTCAAGAAATGGTCAACATCAGTCAATGGTCGGTCAACAAAATGGATAGCTTGGTCAACGAAAGGAACCCAAGAGGACTTTGTGTATAAAAGATAACCATGCTTGGGACCTTGGAATACTATGCCACTACATGACATGACAGGTGAGTTCCGTATACCATTCCCCTTTTTGTCTTTTAACTGTTTTGGGGTGAACATGTGCTTGTGTGTGTGATTTAACTTACTTGATGTGACAAGATACTAGCTGCCTGTTAACCATACTGACACTCATTAACCCAGTGGAAACCCCCACACACAATGGATCCGGAAGCCCGGAAAACCCTCCACTGAGGTCTATAGGGCCGTTGTGACATATATTTTGCCAGATGAATCTATAATGGCAGTAGATAGATTCGGTGTATTAGGATTGAGGTGTCGCTTGTACATCACCATGTGTTGTGTCGTGGAAACTTATGAACTTGTTTTTGAGATGACAAACATGTTTTGGGTTTATTTAACTATTTATACGAACTCACCAGCGTAATTGCTGACCCAACTCTTTTTAAGCATGTGTTCAGGTGCTGCATTTGGATAATCTTGAAGACGAGGTATATACTTGCTTGTGCAGACTAGAGCATTAGAGATAAGCGTTGGTAGAAGTATGGAACGACTAGTGGATTACACTCCTCAACTGCTTCGACTGTAACACCCAAAAATAAAAAAAAATCTAGTTAATCACAATATTAACTTAAAAAGGGAAACGGGTTAAGTAGGGGTATTGATAATCACTACTAAATAAAACCCAAGTAGTAGGTAGGTGCCTTGACTAAGTTAAGCAAAAACTCCAAGGGCCATTTCTGTCAATGGACCAAAGATGATAAGTCAAAATAATAAAACCAAGAAATTGGTGGTGTTGGTGATCAGGGGATCGACCAAGACACCACAAATCACACACACACAAACACACACTAAGCTCCTACACCCATTTTAAGCTTGAATCTTGCTTAATAAGAGGTTAATCCACTTGCATGAAGGCTTAATCAACTCAACAAACTCCAATAAACATCTAGGTATCACTTGTTTTATCTAGATTATTGTTTTATAGCTTCTTTGATGATGAGTGAAATTTTAGGGTTCTTGAATGGGAACTAATTGTTAGAATCTAAGGAACCTTATAAGAAAGGGTACCTTAAAAACTTGTTAATTCTGCCTTATGTATATTATCTAACCCTAGAACATGAGATTTTGGGGAAATTGGGGTGATATGGGTTGGTTCCCGCAAGGGTGAAACTACCCCTAAAAACCTTGTATAATTACTTGAGGGTTTTGAAATTGTGAATTGTTAGTCATTAGCAAGACTAGAATAACATCTTGTAATGAAAATATGAGGTGGGTAGTGAGTGATTAGTTGACCCATTTGGCTAGATCAAGTGGTTAAAGAATCATGTATGCCAAGTGTTTGATTAAATGCTCAAATGAAGTTACTTGTATGGAAGTCCTTGAAAGTAATGGAATCATTAGTATGATATGCTAAATTGATGATCAAACACTAATCGTATTGATAAACACTTGGATACTTGTCTAGGTGAATCAAGTGGGAGTCTAGAAGTCAAGGGCGAACCGGATACTCGCCAAAAGGGAAAGCTTTGAGGTATGTTTTGGCTACATTCATTTGTGATATAGATTGCATAGAATACTTACAAAATGTCATGATGAAACGAATCCGAGAATCTTTTGATGGTATAGCATATCTTATAATGTGCCATGATGAAATAAAATAGGGAATTGTATGTTGATATGAGAACGGATAACATGGATATATAAATGCTAGGTAGTCCGGAAGGACCCGAAACTTGAACTTAGCTTAGATGAAAGCAATCGTGGGCGCAACTCGTACTAATGTGTATGAGACTAGGCGACCATGATGGAAACGTTATCCATTGATGATCCAAACGGGTCAAATGGATAAGAAAAACAAGTTTGAGAAAGAAATAAAGGGAATAAGACCAAGGTATAAGCAATCCCGTGCGGATTGTAGAGCCCAAGGCATCCCTAAACATTCGTAAACCAAGGTGAATACAATCCGAAGGGGTTGTAGGGGGCCGAGGTATCGAAATTTCGGCCTTAACCAAGAGTTAGGCAGTGAAAAAGCAAGAAAATAGCATCTGGGAAAATCGCGCGGCCGCGCGATTCTTTCGCGCGGCCGAGCAAACCTTCTGTAAAGAAATTGGTGTGCCCGCGCGAAAATGGAGCGGCCGCGCGGCTGCCCGCGCGAAACTCCCAGCTTGGGTTTTTCGACCGTTTTTCCGATTTTAACGCTTTCTAATGCTAACTAACCCTATTTGATGTATGTGTAACAGGTTGGGGATATGATGGACCTCCGGGTGGAAGATCAAGCAATCAAAACAAACCGAACGCGTTCTTTGAAACTTCTTTTGTAGGGACTAGCCATAACATAACTTAGTTGAATGAAATCACTTTGTTTCCGCTGTGTCTAACTAATATTAACTACTTGGTTGTTTGTAAAACTTAACCCCATCCGGTTTTTGGGTATGAACTATGTTTGGTACTTATTGATAATTGGTAACTAGTGTTCAAATCATGTTTACACCCACTTAAATCCATTAATTAAAACTAAGTAGGGGTAGGGTCTTACAAGTGGTATTCAGAGCCAAAGGTTTTCGTTCGGTTTGAAGCTTGATCAAGAAATCCGGAAAACAATACCCCAACTTGGTAAGCAACAACAAAAGGTAAGTTAGACATACAATCTTAACTGTTTGAAACAACTAAAGCATAATCCGAATCACGAAAAAAAAAAGTGAATCATAAGACATGCTCATAAGGCATTATATCATGTGCACTATGAGACAACGGAGAATAACGAAATGTGAATGAACTTGCTATATTGCAGTAAACAAAATGTCGGATGAGGCTGAACCGGAACCTAATCCCGTTACTTGGGAAGAGATAAATGAAAGAATCTCGCAGGAAGTGGGCAAGGCATTGGAAAAGGGCTTGAAAAAGCTAACTGATGATATCCGTGGGGCTGTTTTGGCCACCATGGATGAAAGGATAATCGAGCTGAAAGAGAGCCTCTCTCAAGATAAAGAGAAAACAAGAGAAAGGAAGGGTTGTACTTATGTCAAGTTCGTAGCCTGTAAACCACCACTCTACAAAGGGGAGGTAAACCCGATTGTTTGCCAAAAATGGATCGACGACATTGAAGGGATATTCGAACGAACTCATTGTGACTCTAGTGATCAAGTGGCTTACGCCACGGGTCAACTCCGTGAGAATGCAAAAAATTGGTGGGACGTGGTCAAAGCGGAAAAAGGCGCGGAAAATGTACGGAACATGACTTGGGAAGAATTCAAGGTGCTTTTCCTAAAACACCATAGTCCTAGGGCGGTGGTGGGTAAAATCAAGGAGGAGTTTATGAATTTGAGGCAAAAAGGGGAAACTATAGATGTGATTACGGGAATGTTTCTCGACAAGTTAAAATTTTGCACCGAACTAGTGCAAACTGAAGAACAAAAGATTTATCATTACCATAACATGCTTAGTGGGGAGTATAGAGAATTCCTAGAGCCGTCTAAGTACTCCACTTTAACCGAACTAGTTGATGCCGCCCGTAATCGGGAAATTGAACTCAAGAGGCAAATCGAAAGGGGGGAAAGAAAGCCGGTTGATGCAAATCCAAGCCCCGCGAAGAAACAAAGAAAGAATGAAACGCCGGCTAAGGGTAATCCAAAGCAAAGCTCTAGTGCAAGCCCGTGTGATCTCTGTCATCGACCCCACAAAGGGGAATGTTACTTCAAGAACAAGCCATGCCCTAACTGTAACAAACTAGGGCATGTGATTAGAGATTGCCCCACCAAGGCGAATGTGTGCTACAATTGTTATCAACCAGGCCATGTGAAAGCGGCATGCCCCGAATTGTTGAAGGGAGCGGAGGCCAAAGCTAAAGCATCAAAGGAGGAACCTCCTAAAGCCCGGGCGCGATCCTTCCAATTAACCGCGGAAGAAGCCAAGAGTGAACCCAATGTGGTGGCAGGTATCTTTCTTATAAACTTAATACCCGCACATGTGTTATTCGATACGGGGGCTAACAAATCCTTTATAGCCCACACGTTTGCTCAACACCCGTCATTTAACCTGGCTAAGCTAACAATACCGGTGGAGGTAGAGGTAGGTAACAATGAAAGTTTCATCGTACGTGACATCTACCGAGAATGTAAGATTACTATAGAGGATGAGGAATTTCCCATTGACTTGTTACCAATGGCGATGAGGGAATTCCATGTGGTAGTTGGTATGGATTGGCTGTCCCGATACCACGCAAACGTTCGGTGCTACCGTAAGGAGATAGACTTAACGTCTCCAAGCGGAAAGCTACTAACAGTTTATGGGGAGAGTGATTCTAAACCCATTATATGCTCATTCTTGGAAGCAACCAAGTTGGTGCGGTATGGGTGTAAAGCATTTTTAGCCCATGTAACCGACACCTCTACCAATACCCTCTATCCATGACGTCCCGGTGGTAAGAGAGTTTGAGGAAGTATTCCCGGAAGAGTTACCGGGGATACCTCCGGTCCGAGAAATAGAGTTTCATATTGAATTGGTTCCGGGGGCCAAGCCGGTTGCTAAGGCTCCTTATAGGCTGGCACCCACGGAATTGCGGGAATTGTTTACCCAATTGCAAGATCTCCTTAATAAGGGGTTCATTCGACCGAGCGTCTCACCTTGGGGAGCACCGGTTTTATTTGTGAAAAAGAAAGACGGTAGCATGCGGATGTGCATAGACTATCGAGAATTGAATAAACTCACTATAAAGAACCGGTACCCTCTTCCAAGAATTGATGATCTTTTTGACCAATTACAAGGCGCAAAGTGGTTTTCCAAAATAGATCTAAGGTCGGGGTATCATCAGTTGCGGGTGAAGGAAGAAGATGTGCCAAAGACCGCCTTTCGGACCCGTTATGGGCATTACGAGTTCCTAGTAATGTCCTTTGGGTTGACAAACGCACCCGCTGCTTTCATGGACCTCATGAATCGGGTGTGCAAGCCAATGCTCGACAAGTCAGTGATAGTTTTTATTGATGACATTCTAGTCTACTCCAAAAGTGAAGAGGATCATTCTCGACACTTGCGAGAAGTACTAGAGACCTTGAAGAAAGAGCAACTCTTTGCAAAATTCTCTAAATGCGCCTTCTGGATTCGAGAGGTGCAGTTTTTGGGCCACGTAATTAGTGCCAATGGGATAATGGTGGATCCCTCAAAGATTGAAGCTGTGATCAATTGGGCACCACCAAGGAACCCGTTAGAGATAAGAAGCTTCTTGGGGTTGGCCGGGTATTATCGAAGATTTATTCAAGACTTCTCAAAAATCGCATTACCTCTCACCAAGTTGACCCGTAAGGAAGTCAAATTTAATTGGGGGGGAGAGCAAGCAAATGCATTTCAAACCTTAAAGGCAAAGTTGACACAAGCACCGGTGTTGACCTTACCTGATGGCATCGAAGACCTTGTGGTATACTCGGACGCATCACATCAAGGCCTTGGGTGCGTACTTATGCAAAGGGGAAAGGTGATCGCATATGCGTCAAGGCAACTAAAGACTCATGAGACCAAATACCCAACCCATGATCTTGAGTTGGCCGCCGTGGTGTTCGCATTGAAACTTTGGAGACACTACCTCTATGGGGCAAGGTGTATCATTTACACGGACCACAAGAGCTTAAAATATTTCTTCGATCAAAGAGATTTGAATATAAGGAAAAGAAGGTGGCTAGAAACTATCAAGGACTATGACTGCGAGATACATTATCATCCCGGGAAGGCTAATGTAGTGGCGGATGCACTAAGCCGAAAAGGAGATTATTCCCCGATTTGCGTGAAGTCAATGCAACTAATCGTGACATCGGGATTAATGAACCAAATTCAAGCGGCACAGGTTGAGGCTTGCAAAGAAGAGAACTGGAAAAAAGAAAGAATTCAAGGCCAGACAGGGGACCTAGTCGAGAGAAGTGATGGGTTGAAGACCCGGTTTGGGAGAATTTGGGTACCCAACACGTGTAGTGTTAAGGAGCTTTTGCTTGA
Source organism: Ambrosia artemisiifolia (assembly GCA_032199755.1). Classification (NCBI taxonomy): domain Eukaryota; kingdom Viridiplantae; phylum Streptophyta; class Magnoliopsida; order Asterales; family Asteraceae; genus Ambrosia; species Ambrosia artemisiifolia. The sequence continues at coordinate 2,683,610 of CM063529.1, read as the reverse complement.
CGAGGCTCATAAATCTCGTTACTCGATCCATCCGGGTGCCACAAAAATGTACCGAGATTTGAAACAAAATTATTGGTGGCCAGGAATGAAACGGGACGTGGTGAAATATGTGGAAAGGTGCTTAACTTGCCTACAAGTTAAGGCGGAGCATCAAAAGCCTTATGGTAAGTTGCAACCATTGGAAATACCAACATGGAAATGGGAAAACCTTACCATGGATTTGCTCACTAAATTGCCTAGAACCGCACGAGGATTTGATGCGATATGGGTGGTAGTAGATAGGCTGACCAAGAGTGCCCATTTCCTTCCTATGAAGGAAACATACACGTCCGAGAAAATGGCGGAGGTGTATGTGAACGAGATAATATCGAGACATGGTGTACCGGTGTCGATTGTTTCCGACCGGGACACACGATTCACCTCCCAGTTTTGGAGGAACTTTCAAGACCAGATGGGTACGAAGTTACTAATTAGCACCGCCTACCATCCTCAAACGGATGGGCAAAGCGAGAGAACCATCCAAACGCTAACTGACATGCTTCGTGCTTGTGTTATCGATTTCGGGGGTAGTTGGGATACCCATCTACCGCTTGTTGAATTTTCATAAAATAATAGTTACCATGCAAGCATCGGGATGCCACCGTATGAGATGCTATATGGAAGAAAGTGTCGGACTCCGGTATGTTGGGACGAGGTGGGGCATCGCGAAATTGCGCCAAGGGATGTCCTTAGTGCCACAAATGAAAAGATCGAGGCAATACGTGCACATTTAAAGGCAGCTCAAGACCGGAAAAAGCATTATGCGGACAAGAAGCATAGAGCCATTGAATTCCAACCCGGGGATAAGGTCATGCTAAAAGTCTCACCTTGGAAGGGAATAATTCGCTTCAAAAAGAAAGGGAAATTAAGCCCTAGATTCGTCGGACCCTTCAAAGTGTTGGAACGGGTGGGACAAGTCGCATACCGCTTAGAGTTGCCAGAAGAACTAAGTGCTATCCACAGTACCTTCCACGTCTCCCATTTACGCAAGTGTTTAGCGAAAGAGGCGGTATTCCAACCCCTTGATGATCTCGAGATCGATATAAAGCGGAATCTAGCCCCAAGACCGGTAGAGATTTTGGATCGAAAGGTTCGAAATCTCCGAACCAAAACCGTGGTTCAAGTCAAGGTGAAATGGGAATCACGAAAAGGGTCGCCTGTGACATGGGAATCAGAAGAAGAGATGAAACGGCTATATCCCTTCTTATTCGGTATGTTCTAAGTTTCGTGGACGAAACCCCTTTAAGGGGGGTAGAGTTGTAACACCCGAAAATAAAAAAAAAATCTAGTTAATCACAATATTAACTTAAAAAGGGAAACGGGTTAAGTAGGGGTATTGATAATCACTACTAAATAAAACCCAAGTAGTAGGTAAGTGCCTTGACTAAGTTAAGCAAAAACTCCAAGGGCCATTTCTGTCAATGGACCAAAGATGATAAGTCAAAATAATAAAAACAAGAAATTGGTGGTGTTGGTGATCAGGGGATCGACCAAGACACCACAAATCACACACACAAACACACACTAAGCTCCTACACCCATTTTAAGCTTGAATCTTGCTTAATAAGAGGTTAATCCACTTGCATGAAGGCTTAATCAACTCAACAAACTCCAATAAACATCTAGGTATCACTTGTTTTATCTAGATTATTGTTTTATAGCTTCTTTGATGATGAGTGAAATTTTAGGGTTCTTGAATGGGAACTAATTGTTAGAATCTAAGGAACCTTATAAGAAAGGGTACCTTAAAAACTTGTTAATTCTGCCTTATGTATATTATCTAACCCTAGAACATGAGATTTTGGGGAAATTGGGGTGATATGGGTTGGTTCCCGCAAGGGTGAAACTACCCCTAAAAACCTTGTATAATTACTTGAGGGTTTTGAAATTGTGAATTGTTAGTCATTAGCAAGACTAGAATAACATCTTGTAATGAAAATATGAGGTGGGTAGTGAGTGATTAGTTGACCCATTTGGCTAGATCAAGTGGTTAAAGAATCATGTATGCCAAGTGTTTGATTAAATGCTCAAATGAAGTTACTTGTATGGAAGTCCTTGAAAGTAATGGAATCATTAGTATGATATGCTAAATTGATGATCAAACACTAATCGTGTTGATAAACACTTGGATACTTGTCTAGGTGAATCAAGTGGGAGTCTAGAAGTCAAGGGCGAACCGGATACTCGCCAAAAGGGAAAGCTTTGAGGTATGTTTTGGCTACATTCATTTGTGATATAGATTGCATAGAATACTTACAAAATGTCATGATGAAACGAATCCGAGAATCTTTTGATGGTATAGCATATCTTATAATGTGCCATGATGAAATAAAATAGGGAATTGTATGTTGATATGAGAACGGATAACATGGATATATAAATGCTAGGTAGTCCGGAAGGACCCGAAACTTGAACTTAGCTTAGATGAAAGCAATCGTGGGCGCAACTCGTACTAATGTGTATGAGACTAGGCGACCATGATGGAAACGTTATCCATTGATGATCCAAACGGGTCAAATGGATAAGAAAAACAAGTTTGAGAAAGAAATAAAGGGAATAAGACCAAGGTATAAGCAATCCCGTGCGGATTGTAGAGCCCAAGGCATCCCTAAACATTCGTAAACCAAGGTGAATACAATCCGAAGGGGTTGTAGGGGGCCGAGGTATCGAAATTTCGGCCTTAACCAAGAGTTAGGCAGTGAAAAAGCAAGAAAATAGCATCTGGGAAAATCGCGCGGCCGCGCGATTCTTTCGCGCGGCCGAGCAAACCTTCTGTAAAGAAATTGGTGTGCCCGCGCGAAAATGGAGCGGCCGCGCGGCTGCCCGCGCGAAACTCCCAGCTTGGGTTTTTCGACCGTTTTTCCGATTTTAACGCTTTCTAATGCTAACTAACCCTATTTGATGTATGTGTAACAGGTTGGGGATATGATGGACCTCCGGGTGGAAGATCAAGCAATCAAAACAAACCGAACGCGTTCTTTGAAACTTCTTTTGTAGGGACTAGCCATAACATAACTTAGTTGAATGAAATCACTTTGTTTCCGCTGTGTCTAACTAATATTAACTACTTGGTTGTTTGTAAAACTTAACCCCATCCGGTTTTTGGGTATGAACTATGTTTGGTACTTATTGATAATTGGTAACTAGTGTTCAAATCATGTTTACACCCACTTAAATCCATTAATTAAAACTAAGTAGGGGTAGGGTCTTACATCGACGACCGCCGCGTCTTGTCCCTGCAAGAGATATTAGTCTATTTATTAAGTTATGTATTATTATTTTTGGATTAGAGGTTGTAAAAATATTAAATAATAGACATCGTTGCTTCCGTTGTGCAAGTCTGTTACCAATCTATCATTTCGTCCAGGCCCCTCCTGGCCGGGTTGTTACACTTTTATTTAAAGAACAAGCATCACAATGAAAAGAAGTTTGAGACATTTTGTTATATTTGAGTCCTAAATTATTTGGTAGGGCTATTAGAACTTTGAGCGAGCGATGTCCAAACGTGTGATGCCATGAAAGAAGTGACCCTGATGAAGTGAGACTTGAATTTATTTGCTTTGGATTGTGAGGAATGAAGCTAGGAGAATAATAGACATCATTTATGTTCACCCTGTCGTAGGCGCGCCCTGGTGCGAAGATCCTTAGCAAAGAAATCAAGAGGAAAAAATTCAACCGAAACTTTGTTAGTTTTGCAAATTTTAGCAATAGAAACGAGATTCTGACTTAGGCTTGGAACAAGTAACACGTTACTTAGTTTTAATTGACGAGAATTTGTCGGAATAAACGAGTGATTGATGTGAGAGATGAGAAGAGTATTACCATTTGCTAGCACAATATCATCAGGCTCGCCATAGTCTGAGAGACTATGTAAGAAATTCGGATCATAGGATGTGTGATTGGATGTTCCGCTATCAAACATGCCAAGCGGAATGTGGGAGGAGTTGGCAAGGGAGGAGCTGACCGTTGGACCTGGGAATGTGGAAGTCGGATGGGAGATACGATGTTCCTGGAGGAACCGCACAAGTTTTCTGCAATCCTTCATCTCGTGACTTGTGATGTTACAAAAATAACAAAAGAAATTATTTTGGTTAGTACGGTAATTGGACGCAGCTTGCGGGCGGCCATTCCGTTGTCTAGGGGTGTTGAATCGATTGCTGCGAGACTCTATTAAAAAAGGTTGTGTGATGTTGGCCGGGATGGTCGTCTTTGGGTGCTGTCAACGGTGTCACGCATTTTTACTGCAACAGTTACATGCTTATAATTATCTCCAAGATGAGTGGTAATGTGTACTATGAGATCGTCTTCATCAACCGGTTTTTGGGCGAGGGCTAGTTCATCCACAATGGATTTCATTTCGCGAAGATACTCTGCAAAAGGACGAGTACCTTTGACTATTGTCGCTAGTTTGGAGCGGAGTGAAATAATGTGAGAGCGAGACACACCCTGTGCTAGAGCTATGGGGATGAATTCCATCAATTAGCTTTTGATGTTGGGTTGGACCTTGTGTATGTTTCTTGTATGCTTAAACCATAGAGATGAATATTGTCATCTAAGTTTTCCCTCAACATTATATTTAGACTTGTGAGATAAATCCTATCACTTAAGTTGGGATATTGGGTTAGACTCATTATATGATAAAGGTTTTTGTATTGTTGCAAATCTATTTGTAATCGTGACATCATTTGTATGAATTAATTGTTGTGCTTAATTGTCTTGGTATTGGGTTGGACTTATTGCATGTTTAGAGACCATTGTGTTTTTAAGCTCATAAGATGAATTCTGCCAATTATGCCTTAACTCGACATACAATATTTGGTGAACTAGATAATGAAGCATACTTATGGCCTAGTAGCTATTTGTTGATGCCTAAGTCTTGATTCTCTGTCCTAGAGATTCTTACAAGTGAAATTGCAAATCAATCATAATAACTCTTGAATCCTAGTTACTTGCATATCCTAGCCCGGGAGTGAATGTTAGCTAGAAATTATTGTTACCTTAGTTATTAGTTATTAGTTAATTCCAATTTCTTCTTCAAAACAAACAAAGATAAAAATAGCAAACTTCATAATCGTATTGTTTCCTTGTTTCAGTAAACAACTTAGATGAACAAACAACTAGTGTGACGCTAACCACATGCTCCTTGGATTCGAAACCTACTTACCCTAGCTACCTAGGTTATTTAGGTTTTGCATGACCCATGACGACCGGTTCATCAATCATTCCTCATTTTATATGTAGATGCTATACTGATCATTGGTAACAATATCCCTATGCTTAATGAAGTTAAACACTATTTGGGATCTTGTTTCGCAATGAAAGATCTTGGAGAAGCAACTTACATTCTAGGAATTAAGATCTATAGAGATAGATCTAAGCGACTTCTAGGGCTAAGTCAGAGTACATACATTGACAAAGTGATAGCACGCATTAAAATAAAAAACTCTAAGAAAGGAGGTGTTCCTATGACTAAAGGAACTATCTTGAACAAATAGCAATCTCTGTCAACGGACACTGAAATAAGCGAATGGAAACAGTTCCATATGCTTCGGGGATTAGTTCTATCATGTATGCTATGCTATGCTATGTTATGTACTAGACCTGATGTCTTGTATGCTTTAAGCTTGACTACTTGTTATCAGCAAAGTCCTGGTATGGCCCATTGAACCGCGGTAAAGAACAGTCTAAAGTATCTGAGAAGAACTAAAGATATGTTCTTAATATTTGGAGGGGTGGAAGAAGATCTCACTCTAAGATGTTACACTGACGCTAGTTTTCAAAGTGACCAAGATGACTCTCGCTCACAATCAGGTTTCGTGGTCACTCTAAATGGATGAGCAATCTCATGGAAAAGCTCCAAACAGAGTGTAGTGGTGGATTCCACCACTAAATCTGAGTGTATAGCCGTATCAGATGTTGCTTGGATGAAGAAATTCATAGCCGACCTTGGTGTGGTTCCGAGCATCAAGAAACCCATTGAGATATTATGTGATAACACAGGCGCAATTGCTCAAGACAAAGAGCCCATATCTCATCACAAGGCCAAGCACATTTTAAGAAAGTTCCACTGTAGAAGGGAAATTGTAGAACATGGAGATATCATGATAAGCAAAGTAAACACGGATCAAAACCTAGCAGACCCATTTACTAAGCCCATGACTCAGGACACACATGATCAGCACGTGGGTGCTATAGGGCTTAGATTAGATAGCAATATGTTTTGATTTAATATTTGGATGTATGAACTTCTAACAGTTGTATTCTGAATTCTCTTTTGATTTACTAGTTAAATGCAATTCAGAATTTTCCCAACTGTGCATTCAATTTTGATACATTTTATCCTTGAATCCTGCATTATAAACTATCCGTGGTCGGTCAGACTCATGGGCATGACTCTGAATTAAAACGATTCTGAATTTGGGCTCAAATAGTTTACTTCCAAGTTCACATACCTCATTAAGAATGATGTTCGATGTAACTTGCTTCAAATCATCTTCATGGATCTTAGTCATAAGATGTTTTGATAATGGTATACTCATTTAATATCCTCTAACCTGAGATGCATACTAGAACTTTCGTTTACCAAGGACTATTCTTGGATTACTATCAACCGTTGTCGCGTAATTGCCGGTCATAAAGGCTATAATTGCGAATAGTTTTGAAGTTCAGTGGGAGTTGTATGTAGTCAATAAGGTATTCTGTACTCTTACATAATATGTAATAGTTATAGATCGTGGCGCCCTTGTTGATTCAAACAGGTGAAGTGTAAGGCCTTACCCAAACTGACTGTGTGTTTGATTGGACCACTATGAATCTTGATCAAGAACAATAATTATTGAACACAGTATGAGAATGAATTTTAATCCATGTCTCATTGATTCAATTGATGTCTTTTAGAGAAAGGATGAATGACACCGATTGCCATAAGTCTATTGTCTTGAAATAATAAGTTGTTACAAACAACAAGATGTTTTGGTTAATGACTTTAAAGTGTCATACCTTGTTGGGGCAACCATGTGAGCAGCTAGAGAACCAATGACTATCTGCATTGAGGACCTTATCGAATACCGTCCAGGTGGGAGATTCTCGGATTTATATGTACGGTTTCGATAACTCAACGTTGCTGATTGAGCTATGACCCGTAAGAGTTACACCTTGGGCAATGAACATAAAATCCACTTTACTTGATTAACTAGTAATTATGATCAATTAGCGAGACAAAGTCTATTTATGTAATTATTTGGAATAGTTATGTAAATCGATAAAACGGGTTTTATTATTTATACTTGTTAAAATAATATGATGTTTATTTGTTAATAAACAGGCTACGAAATTAGGGGGCCTGGTAGATGATTAATATATTATTAGATAACGTGCCAAAACTATGTGCTTAAACCATGGTTTATTTCAAAACCATGTGCCAAAAACATGTGCTAAAACTATGTTCTCAACCCATGGTTTATCACAAAACCATGTGCACCCATGGTTTTTAGCCTATGGTTTTCCACTAAGTTTTGCCTATAAATACCCATTTATAGGCAAAGAAATTCATTCCAACTTCTATCAACTTCTTCTTCCTCTCACCCTACACAAACCGTTGCCGCCGTGACAAAGGTCGCCACTGCTGTCCAGCACCACCGGTCACCGCTACAACCCGCACAGTGTTCGTGTTCATGCTTTAGCATCCGTTCATTGTACCTCGGTGTCTTAAATCGTTAGTTATTAACCACTAAGGTATATCTATATCATTGGTAGATTAATTATTTGTAAAATGTTTGTATGTTTTGTAACTTGATCCGGTTCGGTTGAGCATTTAGTGTTGATAAAATATAAATATTCCATTGCGTTTACTAATAACTAACTTAATTAATAATAAATATATCAAATTAGTTTTGTTAAAAAGTAAATGTGATACCCGACAAACTCAGGTTAATAACCTTTATCAAACTTACAAGTCTACCTTAGCAAAACATTCACAAAACATACTTAACTGGGTTAGTTGAGTCAATTTGATGATTCAGGGAATCATTGGGAGTCGGATATACACATGTGTCTAGGGTTGGTGATTCAGAGGATCATCGGATAAAAACGCACAGACATGAGTCTCGAGTCCCGGAGTTGGTGAATTAACGTAAACGTGTTAGTTGTCGAGTAATATGTGTTTTACAATCATTATATAACTTGTTGGTAAGTGGATACGTGAATTAATATGTTAAAATAGTGTTTAACGCGTCGAAAAACTAAATCGACTTGCTGGGGATGACTAGCAAGCTAGTCACCATCCCTAGGGGCCGACGAGCAAGCTAGTCGTGTCCCCTATGGGGCGACTAGCATTGCTAGTTGTGTTCTGCAGAAGCTAGTCGCCTAGAATGTCTGCTGTGACTAGCTGCAGCTATAAATACCATCCTTACCTTGTTAAATATCATTTGTGCAATCCTAACTAGCCCCAAACCTCTCTCACACCATCCTTAAACTCTGAAACCCGTTTTTTCCCCTAAATCTACCATTTCCATGCTTAAAACATCATTTTCAAGCAATATCTAAGGTGTGTTATTCATCATAAGCTCTTGTTAAGTCGTTATTTTGAACCCCAGAGGCCCAGATTTTATTGTGTTTCTATCTTTAAAAACCTTTGAAAACAGTTCTAAACTAGATCTAAGCATTTATATGGGTTTTTAATGAAAGATACAAACTTGAAATGGTTTTTGATGGTCTAAAACATGGGGATTCTTTTGTAAATGTTATGTTGATGATATAGAATAGTTGTTAGGATGATTATCTTAGGTTTTGATGGTTGTTTGATGTGTTTTATGAATAATATGAGTTGTGACCCGTTTGAGGGTATTAAAAGGATTTAGGATGTTATGTGATGATTTGATGATTGAAACTTGTTAGAATTTATTCTACAATGATGTAACAACAACTTGATGATGATTGTAATGTGGTTGTACGATGAAATCTGGTTATTTGCCATTTAGGATAAAGTATTCATGCAATGATGTAATGTTTCCATAATATTATTCCATTTTGGAAAATACTTACAATTAGTGTGTTAAATGGATGATGAATTGGGGATTTTTGATTGGTTTGGGTTGTTTGATGATTATGGATTAATTTTGGTGTTTCTACATGTTTCAGATCTAATTTGGAAGGTTTCGTGTGCAAAAGTAGCCATCAGACTGCAGGGGGCGACTAGCTAAGCTAGTCGTGCACCCTGGGAGCGACTAGCTTAGCTACTCACCTAAGTGAATGCTACTCGTTTCCCTTAGGGGCGACTAGCCTAGCTAGTCGCCTGTTTTGATGCTAGTCGTGTGTTTTAGTTGCCAGTCGTGTGTTTTGATGTCGAAAATGCGTTTTGGAACTCCGTAACATGTTTGGACACCTAGGAACATAATGTAAACCCCGTAGCATGACTAGGAAACCTCGTAACACGTGTTATGATGTATACGTACATTATGTGAACTACATGCATAAACTTGTGGACTATTATTCGTATGAGGTGCATATCTACACATGCTTACTTGTTTACTTATATTTGGCTAACACAGGGATATCGGGTCACCAACTGGATGTCAGGTCTTGTCTTGTGTGGTTGTGTTGAACGATAAACACTTTTATAAACATCTAAAGTCAAAGTCTTGGACGCTAAGGGTTATTTTACAAACATATCATCGGTCAAACATTAATAGGTTATCTATGGTAGGTTTCCAGTAGTCGGACTACCATAACAAGCCTGGTACTTTATTTACTTGAAGAACGCAACCTAAGGTGAGTGTCGCAGCCCCATTTTTACTATTTTCATTTTGGGTGAGAAACATCCGATGCAAACTTTAACTATCTTTAGACCACACTATCACATTATATCACATGGGTACCAAGCGACATTACATCGTTTAAGTCCTTTTCTAATTTTTGAACCATGAATATGTGGATACATAGCGGGGAGAGTGTGAATAGATCTATTGGGCCCGACAAGCCCCACTCGCGTAGACTGGAGGTCGGGCGCGTGCATATTTGTCCTATCTAACTTATAACACCGGGTGATGTCCGGTGGCGGGTATTAAAGGCATTTCTAACGTTCAGCAATGGTTCATAACGCTTTAGTATCATGTAACGATGTCTAGCTAACATCAGGTATAGATGTAAGGATTGTTGGGTCTGGGTTACAAACGTTTACTTACTTTTACGAACTTTAAACTCTGTGACTCACCAGCACTGTATGTGTTGACTAACATAGCATGTTTTCTCAAGTCGCTAAGGTAGTTGCACAGGATATGATGCACTAAAGTCCACCGCATCTATATTTTTTCTTACATCATGTCAAACATAACGTTTGAACTATTTACTTATGGTTATGGGTTGTAAACTTTTGAAACTGCTTCCGCTGTGTTGTTGTTGGATTATCTAGCGTTTAAACTGTTTGGTTTACCATTATTACGTTGTTTTCATATCATATAGTTTTCGTTTATTGTAACCGTTGACTTGGATCCTGGTATGTCACGCGCCTCGTAGTAAAACCCCGCACCTGAAATTTGAGGGTGTGACAGTAAAATTTACACCAATGAATCTCAACATGAAGGACATCAGAGCCTGGGGTGAGAAGCATAAACGTTTATTAGCTAGTGAAGAAATATACAACCATATAGATTGATAAGATTAGTATAATAACACTACATATTGAATATCATCCATTAAACAAAAAACAGTAAAAACGTTAACACGAAGGTCAAACACCAAAACTACATCTTTACATCTAGCAAAAAAGAAAAAAAAAACATGAAAGTCACAAAACCATAGACAACCACATGAGCTTTACTCTTTTTTTTACAGCGAATTTCGTTAAACTAGCCACACTAGCAAGAAGCTAGCGACAAAAAACAATCACACTATACATTGAAAGAGAACCAATCGTTCCATACTATTTTTTAAAAGGTAGTCTATTTTTATCCAATGGTAAGAGAGTGATTTAACTTCGTCCACAATCTTTTGAATTCTCACTTGTCCATCCGAAAACATCTTCTCGTTCCTTGTTTTCCAAAGACACTAACTTGTCACCATAATTATACCTTGTATTATTTTCTTTTTTTGTTCTCGATTGTTGTAGGGCTTTATGTAATTCAAGGAGGTCTCGAACCGAGAATGCATATAGCTGAGATATCCTACACCAGTTACTTATGCGGTTCCAAACTCTAGCAGTTGTATTACACGAGATTAGGATATGCTTTGCTAATTCTTCCACCTCATCACATAGACTGCAATCCTTTGGCCATCATAAATGTTTTTCCGAGCCAAGCCATCCAAAGTTGGAATACGTCCATTTTCAGCTTTCCACATAAACACATTGACCTTTTTCAGTATCCAATTGTTCCATTGCATAACATACGAGTACTTGAAGTCGATGCATTATAAAAGCGTTGTTTCCACGGAACTAACAGAGAAGATACTTGAGCTACCCTCGGACCAAACCCAAGTGTCTTTTGTGTTAGTCAGTCGAACCTGCTCCAACAGTGAGCGTAAATCTTCCACCTCTATGACTTCCATAGCTGAATCAGGTGGTCTTTTCTAGCGTCATTTCAAGCCTAGATCAATGCGGCAATCACACACACGTATACATTTTCTTTTTTTCTAGTGCAAAAATATTTGGGAAGATATCTTTAAGTGGTTGGTTGAAAATCCATGCATCTATCCAAAATCGAATATTCTCCCTGTTCCTAATCACTCCTTTAAGTAGATTCCCTAACTGTATGTTTGTTCTTGAGAAATGGTTTTCCAATCACTCCAATTGTGCTCCATGTGCCTGTGAGCCCTTTTGAGTGTGGTAGAAATGGCCGAGTTCGTGGCGTCTCGTGAAGTGCACCAATGACTCTTCTCCATAATGCTTCAGGTTCAACTTTGAATCTCCACCACCATCCGGGGAAAACCCGACCATCCACCCGCCCGAAGGCACGAAAATGGAATAATCAGTAAAACCAAAAGCTCTCCATAATCGAACTCATGACCTTTCAGTCATAGGTCTTCTATCATTGAGCCTTCAAACCACTCCACCATAAGTTACTCGTTGGTTTCCGTGCTTATACAACATTAGTTATGTATTGATAAATCGATTTATTCATTTTCAGGAAGTCTATACATTTCCAATGTGTAAACTGTAACTAGGTTATTCATAAATAATGAAACTGATGAGATCATTACTTAATTGTAATTGAACCTTTTACGGATTTAATGCAAAATTTTGTTAATTTCAAAACACTTTTAGTCAATGTAATGTTATTATGGTATGTTCAATTTGGTTTTATGATTGTACAGATTATATGAAGTTTTAAATTTATGTCAATTGAATAATGGAAGCTTTAAAGTAATGTATTTGTTGAACCAATTGATAAAAGAAAAAAATAAGATAAGAATCTTAAGTTTTGTTAGGGTGATCCATGCCTTTATTTGTATGAGTTAACTAGAATGTTAGTTCTTGTGGTTTTCATGAAATTTCAATATCAAGTACAAAGAGTTTAAAGTAATATGTTGAGGTATTTACTTTTTAATTTGTTACAATCTCATGTATTAAGCACTAACACCGTTAAAAACTAACGGTCATGATCCTCACATGTAAGCGTGAGGGTATTTTCATCCATTCACATATTTAAACTTTAAACTCTTAAATAAAACCCACCGTTGACATACTAAAACTTTAAACTCTTAAATAAAACCCACCAGATTGTTGAAATCCCCAGGTAACCTTGCTGTCACCATCACAATCCACTGTAATCATCTATATTCGAAGTAAAATGGAAGTTAGGCCAAAATCAAAGTTACCTCTTCACCGGCTAAACGGTCGCCGACTCTGTCTTCCTTCACCACTGTTACTGTCGTCACTAATGAAAACTATCATTTGTCTACGTTGCCTCAACACCCGTACGTTGTTAAGTCCACAATGACACCATCGCCGGTGCTTGATTTCGTCATGTCAACCACCGACATTCACTATCACCGTGAAACTCACCATCGTTGCTACCCTCACCATCGCCTCTTCCTTTTTCTCCGTTGACGGAACCGACCGACCTTGGGGGAGGGGGAAAAATGATGGTTAGGGGTTTTATTTATATGTGAAAGGATGAAAAGATCCTCATGGTGCACATGAGGGTCATGATCGTTAGTTTTGAACGATGTTAGTGGTTAATACCTGTGATTGTAAAAAATTAGAAAGTTAATACCTCAACCTGTTATTTTAAACTCTTAGTACCTGACATTAAAATTTCATAAAAACCATAGGGACTAACGGAGTAATTAACTATATTTGTATTATTACGTTATTAGATCAGATTAATTTTCATATGTAATAAATTGGGGTAATTAATTGTTATAACATAAATGTTGTTTTTTTAAAAGGCAACATAACATAAATGTCGTTACTTATGCTGTTACAAGATTACTCTAATCAAAATAAAGTACTAAGACATCTATATAAAGGATAGAAACTAGTGGGATCACTATCAAAGCATAACATGGATTATAAAAACTTTTTATTTCTTTTGGTGCTAACAACATATTATGTTTACTTTGTAACATCTTCAAATCTACAAGAAGTTGACTCTTTGGAATCATATACAATGGAGGTCATCGACAGCAAGATTGAGCATCTCGTTTTTCATATTGCCTCTAAGGATACTGATTTTGGAAACAAAACCATGACTGTAAATGGCACATTCCGTTGGAAGTTTCGCAGAAATTTTCGCGAAACAACTGTATTTCGAGGGGAGTTTTTCTGGATGAATGCTGATGGTACTCCGTTACAAGAAGTTGATTTTAATATATTTAATAATGATGTTGCAGCTGAATGTGGCCAAAGCATTTTAACAGATCACAAATGCTTTTGGTTAGTGACGGATACAGGTTTTTATTTTGCAAAAGACACCCCTGGCAATTGGGTGTTCAAGTATAAATGGCCATTAAGTGGGTAATAGAAACTTATATGAATTGTACACTTGAAAATAAATATGGATATAAGTTTTTCATATTTTGTTCCAAAGGAAATAATTTGATTTTATTTTCCCCGTTTGTGATCTTAAAAGTTTGTTTGATTGTGACTAAATTACCTTTTGCACTGATATATACACATAACTAGTGAGTTGGCATGCCGCGACTCTTTTTGTGAGCGCAATCTAACCCAACATGCCGTCAACACTAATTTTATTTATGTATTATTATTAATATTATAACTTATGTATTTAATTAATCTACGCGGTGTGGTAGGTAACACTGAAAGTCTTTGGAGAGAATGTAATCTAACCCCGTCATCCCTTATACCTTGTTATATTTAGATATTATTACTACTACTACTACTGTTCTTTTTATTATTGTTATTAGTATTATAATTAAAATTTAGTAATTGTTTACTTATTTTTCCGAAAAGAAAATATTTGATTATATTCGGGTTTTTTTTAATATTTATTAACGTAATAAATTAAATGATTTAATGTACATTAAATAATATATTAAATAAGAGAAGTTCATTAAATGATGACAAATTTTTTTCTTTTTTGGAACAAACAATCTCTTTTTCATCTCCTTTTCGTTTAGAAACTATTACATAAAACACTTGTGATCATTTTTTGGAGACAACGGATCATTTGTTTACGGGTTGTATTTTCTCTACCGGTATTTCGTCATCGCTTGCTTCGTGGTGTGGTGTGCCTTATTTCTTCGCTTTCTCCGTTCGCGACATTGTTAATATGCATCTTTCGGTTGGATTCAAAGGTGTCAAGAAAGATGTGTTTCAAGGGATTATGTATACGGCCTTATGGAGCATTTGGAAAACGAGAAACGAACGTACCTTCATGGATAAGAAATTGAAAGTGCTAGAGGTGATGGCAAAGATTAAAACTATAAGTTTTCTTTGGTTTAAATGTACATACAAAAATTATTCGGTAGATTGGAATTCTTGGTGTAAATTCCATTTGATGTAATTGTTTTTGGTGCTGGACCTGTCTCTTCCTTGAGACTTAAGGCCATGCCGATGGTGGTTTAATAAAAGTTTACCTTAAAAAAAATAAAACACTTGTACATATATATTTTAAAAGTGGTATTAGGCATTTTATTTAATATTTTCTTGAAATTACCATGTTGTCTTGAGATCTTAAACTTTGTTTGATTGTGAATGATATCATTAAATTACCTTTTGCATTAATGTATATACATTACTTGTGGGTTGGCATGGGTGATGCGATGACTGTTATTAGAGTCTTTTTTAAAGAGTAATCTAACCCAACATGCCTTAAATACTAGTTCTATTTGAGTATTATTATTATTATCCTTATTATTAGGTACATATTTAGTAATTATATACTTACGATTTGGATCATTTGATAACTACCATTTAGCAGTGGCGGATCCAGAACAAAATTTCAGTAGTAACGTTTAATTTTTTTTACCGCGCTTTCTTACAATGTAAATGAAACAATCGATATCTCATTATGTATTGATGTAGCTATCAACTTATTGTTTTTTTATGCACCCTAATATACATCTTGGGTTCAATACCCGTACCCAATTTATACCCAAAAATATTTGGAACCGGTTATACCCGATTTTGGGTATAAATTGGGTACGGGTTTGGGTATAGAGTATAACCGGTTCCAAAAAAGAAAAAAAATTGTCATCATTTAATGAACTTCTCTTATTTAATATATTATTTAATGTACATTAAATCATTTAATTTATTACGTTAATAAATATTAAAAAAAAAACCCGAATATAATCAAATATTTTCTTTTCGGAAAACTTAAGTAAACAAGTACTAAATTTTAATTATAATACTAATAACAATAATAAAAATAACAGTAGTAGTAATAATAATATCTAAATATAAACAAGGTATAAGGGATGACGGGTTAGATTACAATCTCTCCAAAGACTTTCAGTGTTACCTACCACACCGCGTAGATTAATTAAATACATAAGTTATAATATTAATAATAATACATAAATAAAATTAGTGTTGACGGCATGTTGGGTTAGATTGCGCTCACAAAAAGAGTCTCGGCATGCCAACTCACTAGTTATGTGTATATATCAGTGCAAAAGGTAATTTAGTCACAATCAAACAAACTTTTAAGATCACAAACGGGGAAAATAAAATCAAATTATTTCCTTTGGAACAAAATATGAAAAACTTATATCCATATTTATTTTCAAGTGTACAATTCATATAAGTTTCTATTACCCACTTAATGGCCATTTATACTTGAACACCCAATTGCCAGGGGTGTCTTTTGCAAAATAAAAACCTGTATCGGTCACTAACCAAAAGCATTTGTGATCTGTTAAAATGCTTTGGCCACATTCAGCTGCAACATCATTATTAAATATATTAAAATCAACTTCTTGTAACGGAGTACCATCAGCATTCATCCAGAAAAACTCCCCTCGAAATACAGTTGTTTCGCGAAAATTTCTGCGAAACTTCCAACGGAATGTGCCATTTACAGTCATGGTTTTGTTTCCAAAATCAGTATCCTTAGAGGCAATATGAAAAACGAGATGCTCGATCTTGCCGTCGATGACCTCCATTGTATATGATTCCAAAGAGTCAACTTCTTGTAGATTTGAAGATGTTACAAAGTAAACATAATATGTTGTTAGCACCAAAAGAAATAAAAAGTTTTTATAATCCATGTTATGCTTTGATAGTGATCCCACTAGTTTCTATCCTTTATATAGATGTCTTAGTACTTTATTTTGATTAGAGTAATCTTGTAACAGCATAAGTAACGACATTTATGTTATGTTGCCTTTTAAAAAAACAACATTTATGTTATAACAATTAATTACCCCAATTTATTACATATGAAAATTAATCTGATCTAATAACGTAATAATACAAATATAGTTAACTACTCCGTTAGTCCCTATGGTTTTTATGAAATTTTAATGTCAGGTACTAAGAGTTTAAAATAACAGGTTGAGGTATTAACTTTCTAATTTTTTACAATCACAGGTATTAACCACTAACATCGTTCAAAACTAACGATCATGACCCTCATGTGCCCCATGAGGGTGTTTTCATCCTTTCACATATAAATAAAACCCCTAACCATCATTTTCTCCCCTCCCCCAAGGTCGGTCGGTTCCGTCAACAGAGAAAAAGGAAGAGGCGATGGTGAGGGTAGCAACGATGGTGAGTTTCACAGTGATAGTGAATGTCGGTGGTTGACATGACGAAATCCAGCACTGGCGATGGTGTCATTGTGGACTTAACAACGTATGGGTGTTGAGGCAACGTAGACAAATGATAGTTTTCATTAGTGACGACGGTAATAGTGGTGAAGGAAGACAGAGTCGGCGACCATTTAGCCGGTGAAGAGGTAACTTTGTTTTTGGCCTAATATAGATGATTACAGTGGATTGTGATGGTGACAGCAAGGTTACCTGGGGTTTTCAACAATCTGGTGGGTTTTATTTAAGAGTTAAAAGTTTTAGTATGTCAACGGTGGGTTTTATTTAAGAGTTTAAAGTTTAAATATGTGAATGGATGAAAATACCCTCACGCTTGCATGTGAGGATCATGACCGTTAGTTTGTAACGGTGTTAGTGCTTAATACATGAGATTGTAACAAATTAAAAAGTAAATACTTTAACATATTACTTTAAACTCTTTGTACCTGATATTGAAATTTCATGAAAACCACAAGAACTAACGTTCTAGTTAACTCATACAGATAAAGGCATGGATCACCCTAACAAAACTTAAGATTCTTATCTTATTTTTTTCTTTTATCAATTGGTTCAACAAATACATTACTTTAAAGCTTCCATTATTCAATTGAACATAAATTTAAAACTTCATATAATCTGTACAATCAAAAAACCAAATTGAACATACCACAATAACATTACATTGACTAAAAGTATTTAGAAATTAACAAAATTTTGCATTAAATCCGTAAAAGGTTCAATTACAATTAAGTAATGATCTCATCAGTTTCATTATTTACGAACAACCTAGTTACAGTTTACACATTGGAAATGTATAGACTTCCTGAAAATGAATAAATCGATTTATCAATACATAACTAATGTTGTATAAGCACGGAAACCAACGAGTAACTTATGGTGGAGTGGTTTGGAGGCTCAATGATAGAAGACCTATGACTGAAAGGTCATGGGTTCGATTCTTTTGAGCTTTAGGTTTTACTGATTATTCCATTGTCGTGCCTTCGGGCGGGTGGATGGTCGGGTTTTCCCCAAAACTAGTGGCTAGTAGGCCAGGGGCTCCGTCTGTCTGGGTAAAGGCCGGCTTGGGTTCCTTTGGCCATTGGGAGCCGGCTTCTACTTAAGTTCTACGTTTAAAAAAAAACTTATGTATTGATCTACAAATAATGTGTTATTAATAAAATATTAGGATGTAATATATCATGAAAAAACCTATACTTTGACAAACTCAACAATTTCACAACATTTGTTTGCCCTTGTCTTTTCTCTGATGCTCTAAGATAGTGTTAACATTGTCGTCCTGTAATGTAATATAAACTTAGTTGTTTCTATGATTAATTATATTTAAACTACGTTAAAAATGCACCAATATTATAAGAATGTCAAAACTAGAATTTCAACGAGTTCTTTTTAAAATTTAGGAAGACACTAGATGGCGACCCCGCGTGTTACGGCGGGGACGATTTGACGATAGGTAACATGATTTGGTATATTGTTGGTTATGTATTAGGTTTTCGGGTGTTTAATTAGATTTCTACAATGTAGAGTGCATTATATCCTTAGATGACATAGAAGAGAAAAGATTACACCCGACATTGTCAAATGTCATCACCCCTAACTAACATTGTCAAATGTGTACATTCTCAAATGCCATCATATCCTTTGCCCGTTGTGCGTTGCGGATGCCCAACATTATATTTCTAAGGAAGTCGAACAATGCTTGTATTCTTTACAATGTTGCTATATGGAGGATGTCATGGCTATGCAGACTTTTGGCCTCACACCCTACATAAAAATAACCCAACCATACAAAAACTGCAATATACAAAACAAAAAATTTAAGATGATCATCAACATAAAAAAAACCAGCGACCAAATGGGGGCCGCGTACGAGAGTACCCGGCGATTCTTTAGTTGGCCGTTTAAAAAAGAATGTCAGTTTTGAATGGTCTAAACCAAATGGTAATCCATCCCATCTGGACAATTAATTTTTAATGGTCAACAATCCTAAAACCATTGTCAAATCCATTAAGTAACCGTAAATTTATAAAACAAAATTAAAATCTTTACCAATGTCATATTAAACCTTAAATAAGCATAGATCAACGGTTCAAGATGAAGTATTGTAAAGCCATAAACTGAAATTAGAACATAACTAAGGTTGAGGGGTGTGCTACCCCTATCCCTTTCTTCCTCTTTGTCCACATCAACGTCACTTATTTCTCATTTCTATTCTCCAAATGAGGGGTGTGGTTCCCCCTTTCCCATTGTCTACCTCAGTGCCACATCATATCCTTTCTCTCTTATAATATTATATATTATACTAGATTATATCCCGGATAGATAAATCTAATATTATATGATAAAATATATGTTATGATGTAACATAGAAATTAAAGTACTATAATATAAAAAAACAACAATTTTAATCATGTGAATAAGAATTGAAATGTATATTATAAAAGAAGATATATGTTTGAATGAGGAGCAGGGCTAGAAACAACTATTGCAGGGCGTGATTGAGCCAGTAGTTTTGAAGGTGTGACTTTTTTTAAAAGAGTGGTTTGAAACTATTCTGCTCTTGATGAAAATAGAATTCCTAGTTTAAACATGATTTATGACTTGTCTAGACATGATTAATGAATTACCTAAACACATTGTGTTTTTTACAATATGAACAAAACCGACAAAAAAATTGTTTTTTTTTTTCATTTTTTTATATAGCACTATGGTATTCATTGGGAAGATAATAAAACGTTCGTTAATTTGGTGTAATTTTTTTTAAAAAAATCTCGTATATAAAAGTTATTAACGTTTTAAAATTGTGGGGAAACATGAGAGAAAAAGAGACTTTTGGATGGAAATAAAGAGGATGTCACATGACACACTCAAATAGGGATGATGACCTCTTTGAATGCCATGTACGATTTTATGCTTTAAAATATTATTATATATAGATATAGATATATAGATAGATAATACTATTGTATATTATGGGTTAAGTTATTCTACACAGTGTAACAAAAATGAGAAGAGTGGGAAGGATACAAAAAACACAATAGATCACCAAATATGATACAATAAGCCATAAAATATAACACAGTATCAAAAAAATATAACACAATGCTCAAGAAAAAAGATACAATTAATGTCAAAAATGACTCGATGATGAAAATAAGAAAAAGACACAATGCTACGTAAAAGACACAATGATATAACGTAAATTCTAAAAACTATAATCTAAAAATTAAAAAAGCGGAAACCTAAAACCTAAGATCGTAGGGTTCGATGAGACGATTTCAATGTCACTCGAATGAGTTCAATCGAAGTCCATTTGATATCATTTCTACGACTTTCTATTTTTCTTTCACTGTGTATTTTATTCTTATTAGTACAAAGTAGAAGAAAAGTGAGGTTACACCTAAAAAAAGGAAACATGAAAAAGACAAAAGACTTATTGTTCCTAAGGTGATGGTTTTTAATATATAGAGTAATTAGATGGTTATTCAATAATATATATATGACTAAGTAAAGTATGTGTATAAGACTATTTGGTGTGCCTCCCCTTTCCCCCAACTTCCCCAATTGCCACATCAGCGCCACATCATTTCCCTCATTTCCTCTCCCAAAGTTTGGAAATGCCTTCCCCCAATTCCCCCATTCCCCCTTCCTTTTTTTATTCTTTTTCCTTTTTTTTGATTATATATTTTATATTTCATAATTATTTTTTTATAAAAAATGTATAAAAACATATAATTTAATTTTTTTTAAACCGTAAATAGTTAAAAAATAAAAAAAAAAACGTAAAAAAAACTAAAGATAAAGTTCATTAAATTAAAAGAAATTACAACCTACAATGCATGGAAATTTAAAAAATAACACGAAAATTACATAAAAAAAATCTAAAGCATATTCTTTCCAAGCCACTTGTTCGCGATCATGTTTCTCTTCGCCTCCCACCCCGCTCTTTCTTGCTCGGGAAGATCGTCGATATTTTTGTCCATCATCGCAAACTCCACCTTTTCTTGCTCGTACGCGAGCCGTGCCCTCTCCAACTCTAGTCTCTCCTTCTCTAGAGTCGCCGCTACTTCCTTCTCCTTCCTTCTTTCATTCCACCTTTCTTGTTGCTCCGACTTAAAGTGGTTAAAGTTCTCAATCAACGAATCTATTTTGTCAACCACACTTATTGTCGAAACGGAGGCCTTTGCTTTTGCGCTCGCCGCGGCTTTTTTAGCGCGGTCCCTTCCCGGTGGCCGCTCCGATTCGGGAGTTGGAGCTTCATCTTCAAACTCCGGGTCGTCATTTATATCGATAGCACAACGTGCGGTGGACCCCCCCAAACTATAATTTCCCGACGAGCTCGTCTTCGTTCTTTTTGCTTGTGCCACTTCGTTTGGCACCACCTTCCATTTTTCACACGACTTCAAGATCTCATACGGTCTCATGTACGCCCACCCCCCTTTCTTGGTGTTAAACATCCCAAGCGTCTTTTTCAACACATTCTCGTCACTTTCTCCCGTCTTTCGATTGTCCCAACAATTTTGATAAGCGCCCGCAAAATCTTGACATTTGGAGTTCATCTCCCTAAACTTCGTACCAATGGAATGCTCGGTTCGATACGGCTCCCGTTGCATTAACCTAAAAAATTGTTTGCAAATAGCGCCCCAAAAGCTACCCCGTTTTTTATTGTTACCTACAAGTGATAAATTTATTTAATAATGTAAATTATATTTCATAAATAGATTAAAAAAAAAATAATAAAACAGTAAGTTTAAAGGGCTACGGCCCAAAAAAAAAATTATAAAAAAATGTTAAATTATATTTCAAAAATAGATTGAAAAAAACATAAATTTAACCAATAAGTTTTTAAAGGGCTACGGCCCAAAAAAAAAATACAAAAACAAAAGGTTAAAAATAACTTACTTCGTATCGGGTCGGTAGACACGTTCACCCACGCTCGAGCTAGGGCCTCGAGCTCCTCTGGAGTCCAAGGTAGGTTATCCGCCTTACCACCCCCTCTTCCTTCAACGGCACGTTTTTTCCCTTTCTTGTCTTTTTTTGAGCTTGGTTGAGTTTCGGGTACAACGTCGTCATCGACACCTAAGGATATGAAGTCGTGTTCGGGTTCGGGTTGTGATTGAGGCGTAGAGCGAAACATTGGCATTTGATTCGGGTTCGGGTGTGACATATGCATATGAAATTGTTGCATTTGCCAAGGGTTTTGGGGTTGAGTAAAATGGCCAAACCCGAATGACATAGGGTCGAGCGGTGTAGTGGAGTAGGGAAAGTTTGGAGCTTGTGTCGAAGGAGTAGCGGGGGTGTTCGGGTTAAAGGGTTGCGGGTTTGAACGCCTTGGATCCATTGGTAATTTTTTTTGGTGAAGAATGGTAGAATTTTTATAAATTTTGGTGGTTTGGTTAAAAGGATTGGATGAAAATTGTGATTTGAATGGTAAATATATATATAAAGTAAATTTTTGAAATTTTTTTTTTTTTTTTAAAAGGCAACGGTCAATTGGGGTGGGCCCCAAATTTTCAACGGCTCCAAATTTCGTCCAATCAAAACACACGGGGCCAACGGGCTTTTCCCCACTATCTCACCGGAAAAAACTCGGGGGGGGGGGGGGGGGGGCGGTGTTCCCCGAGACCCCGAGCGCCACATCACCACCCCGTCCCCCTTCCCCGATCCCACACCAAATAGTCTAATAATATTATTACTACATCAGGACAGAAGACGATTCTTCACCAAAGGCGCCGAAACTTTTAGGGGGGAGGTGTTCCCCGATGGGAAAGAGACCACATCAGCTCCCCGAACTTCCCGTCTTCCTACTCCATAGCTTAACAAAAAGATACTATATTAAAAAGCAAACTGAAATTACAACCCTTAATTTCTCTCAAAATTGTAGATTTACCAAAAGGGGTGGTTATGGGTTTCCTTTTTCTCTCTCTTTTTCTCTCTCTATAGTTGTAAGGCTATGGGGTGTGGTTCTTCCTTCTCTATCCCCCCTTCTATCCACATCAGCACCACGTCATCTCCCCTTTCCCCTCCCCCAAACAAAGGAACTGGTTCCCCCTATACATATATATATATATATATATATATATGAGGGATAAAATGAAAACTCTCTTCAGTTGAGAAAACCTTTGAAAACCCATGTAAAAAAACATTATTTTTTTTATGAAAAAAATATCCAATGTAAAATACATATTTTTAAGCATTTTAGGAAAAAAAAAAGCGCCGATGGAATTTTTTTTAAAAAAAATAAAAAAAGTTGCGCTGAAAACATATGTTTTCAGCTATTTAGATGTTGTAAACATATGTTTTCAGCAACTTTGTTTATTTTTTTTTAAATCCCATCGGCTCTTTTTTTATTTTTTTGACCCAAAACGCTTAAAAACATGTATTTTACATTGGTAATTTTTTTTCAAAAAAAAATAATGTTTTTTTACATGGGTTTCCAGAGGTTTTCTCAACTCAAGTGGGTTTTCATTTTATACTTGACCTATATATATTATATAGGGTGAGGTTCCTGTACAAAAGACATTTTTCGTACAAAGTGTGAGAAGTCTATATAGGCATTGTGTTTTAAATTGTTACACTTGGTGTTTTTCTATATAATACATTGCAAAAGAAATCAAAAACATCATAGCCAAAAGTTAAAACACAATCACTACATAAACTTCTCACACTTTGTATGAAAAATGTCCTTTGTACAAGAACCTAAACACACACACATATATATATATAATAAAAAAAAGAGGGTGTGACATATCACACTTGATGAGACAATTTTCCTCTTGAATTTCTTGTCTTTTTCTCTCTAATGCGCATGGCATATACACCTTCTCTCTAAAGTGAATTAGTAATGATATGTCATTGATTAGTATCGAATATACGAGGTTGTCCAAGTAAAAAAATTGTTGTGTATAAAAGTTATTAGCAAATAAAACACTTGTTAATTTGATAAACTTGTATAGAGACTGCACTCGAGCAAGAGGCGCATACGTAAAATTAGAAGCAAATTTTATTAGTTATTGAGTGTTGATTCTTTATAAAAAAAAATTCTCTTTCGAAAGAAACGGTCTATTTCTTTTAAGATACACACATTTATTTATTTGATATTAGATTTTTCTATTCTAAAAAGTTTTCACAGCATATATTAGTAAACAATATATTTATAATCATTCCCCAAGTATGACTAATATCGCATATACGAGGTTGTCGCATGTTTTTTTTTAAGTTTGATACTGCCGGTAGTGGAGCACGTGTCCGGCTGCACGATTACGCCTACAACGTTGTTTATCTTCTTATAGAGAGAATGGTCAATTTAATCAAGTACATGAATTTATGTCCTATTCCAGATAAAATTTGTTATGTCTCCTTCTAGATAAAAATTTTTTAAGTAAAATTTGTATGTCTTCTTCTCGATAGAATGGTCAATTTAATCAAGTGCATGAATTTATGTCCTGTTCCAGATAATATTTTTATGTCTTCTTCTAGATTGAATTAATATTGGTTAAATATTTCTCAATACAATGATTTTAACTCCTCGCTTAGCCGTCCTTCAGTCAAAAGGATGTCCTTGGGACCGCATATTGTAGTGACTTTAAACATGGGTGGAGTCACCCCAAACCTAAGAGGATGTTTCGGATTGCTTATTTAACTCTAAAAGTACTTTTGGTCAGAAGTGCTTATTGACATATGATTTTTTGAAAATGAGTTTCTAAAAAAGTGTTTGAATTAGCTTTTGTGGTGGGAAACGTCAATAAGTTGTTTTTTAAAAAGTGTTTGGTTTAGCTTATTAGTGTAAAATAACCAAAAGCCACAAGTCAGGATTTCTGACTTCTAGGTAACAGTTTTTCCACCTTTATTGAAAAACCAAAACCAAAAGTGCTTTTGGTTTACACAAACAGCTTATTGACTTATTGGCTTTCGGAAGAAGCCAATAAGTCAATAAGTTGTTTTGTAACTCAATCCTAAACACCCTCTAAGGGGTGCAGGCGCACACCTAGCTTGAAAAAACTTTTTAGTGTTTATATATATGCGTTTATCCCGTCCGCACCCCATAAAATTTTTCAATCACAGCTCTTGGATTTTTGAAGCTGACCCCAAGAAAAAAAATAGTGTTTATAGTTAGCCCAATACTAAGAATCAGCCCAATAGCCATTTATAAGTTATAATCTGCTTTAAAAAAAACAGAAGTAGAATACCTACTTCCTTAAACAAACAGAGCACAACACTGTCAACACCAAACCCCTTTGCCCATTTCCTAGTTTCGTCTTCCTAAAAATTTGACACAAAGAAACACCTTAACTTTATATTGGTGTATCCTTTATTGAAGCTAGCCTTCACATTACCCTTCGCAACCGCAACCGTTGAAAGAAGCTTTTCGACAATGGAGTTTGTGAAGAACAGTTTGCGTAATAGGATTGGTGATGAGAATTTAAGCAATAGTTGTATTGTTTTTATTAAAAAGGACTTGCTTAGAAACATAGAGATAGAAGATGTTATAGATAGATTTCAAAAAATGAACACCCGAAGATAACAACTTTAAGTTTTAGAATTTTTTATGCATATGTAACGACGTTTAAATTACTTTTGGTTTCTTTTTGTTGATTATATAATTTTAGTGTTATTATTTTTGGTATATGACCCGACCCGACCTGGGCCACCTGATGGATAAACGATTTAAGAGCTTAGAGATTCCGCACCTTGTAAAAAAATTTCCTGAATCCGCCATTGACTGTAAGCTGAGAAAAGGGCTATTTAAGAGAAAATTTTCAATTGTGACAATATCATGTTGCTCTTGTTGTGTGTTTGTAATACAAATATATTTTATGTTGACTACTTTATTTTTAAATCTATTTGCAATTTCCTAATTTAATTTTAAATGTAGTAGTAATTTCACCCGTCACGTGCTAGGTGACGTTGAAATGTAAAGTAACTCGAATTTATCACGTCTAATAAAAACGTACTATATTTAACTCGATGTCTTTCTGAACAAAATTTATGTCAAAACGAAGATCAACCGGAAACATACATAAAAGTAAGCACGAAAACGTAAAATAACTCCAATTTATACCAACTAGTTAAAATGTATTATATTTGGCTAAACTCGTTTCTGAACAAAATCTACTTAAAAAAATACACGAAGTGAAACATAGATAAAAATAAGAACGGAAACTCATTAAGAAAAAAATTCTCTTCAAACATAAACCAACTTAAATTTGTAATGACATATATATATATATATATATATATATATATATAGGTAAAGTATATGGAGGAAACCCTCCTTATTTGGTGATCTGGAAACTCTGACTTCCCAACATTTTGTTTTTTTTGAAAAAAATAGGGTATGTAATATACATTTTTTTAAGCATTTTGAGCCAAAAAAATCGAAAAAGCGCCGAACGGTTTTTTTAAAAAAAATAAAAAACGTCTACTGTTTACATATAGTTAACACATTGTTAACACCTATTATTAGCGCTTAACATGTGTTAGTCAAAATTTTATTTTTTAAAAAAAAAATATTGGGAAGTCAGAGTTTCTAGAGTTTACCAAATAAGGAGGGTTTTCTCTAGAACCATTCCCTATATATATATATATATATAGGTAAAGTATATGGAGGAAACCCTCCTTATTTGGTAAACTCTGGAAACTCTGACTTCCCAACAATTTTTTTTTTGAAAAAAATAGGGTATGTAATATACATTTTTTAAGCATTTTGAGCCAAAAAAACCGAAAAAGCGCCGAACGGTTTTTTTTAAAAATAAAAATAAAAAACGTCTACTGTTTACATATAGTTAACACCTATTATTAGCGCTTAACATGTGTTAGTCAAAATTTTATTTTATTTTTTTAAAAAAAACTACTCGGCGCTTTTTTATTTTTTTTGGCCCAAAATGCTTAAAATCATGTATATTACTTGCCCTATTTTTTTCAAAAAAAAAATATTGGGAAGTCAGAGTTTCCAGAGTTTACCAAATAAGGAGGGTTTTCTCTAGAACCATTCCCTCTCTCTCTCTCTATATATATATATATATATAGTAGGGTTCCAATAGGAACCATGAGAACCACTTGAACATCATTGATTTTAAATAGCATGATTGTAATTAATTAGAAGTTCATTTAATTGTATCTCATTAAAAAATGGTATTATTGTACGTCTAATATCTCATTAATTGTATCTCACTTAAAACCCTAAAATATAACGGCCTTATGTGAACATTTGTTAACTTACGTGATGAATGCATAGTGTTGTTATTATACACTAGTGTATAATTCTTGGGTAGTTCATATGTGAACATTTGTTAACTACGTGATGAAGCATACTCAATATATGGTCCGTGCACCTATGTATATCCATATCTATTACTTTGGTCTTGTACTTGTTGGTATATCAAAAAGTGCAAAGTTTTTTTGATGGTTCATAGGTGTACAGTCATGTATAATAACTTGTCTAAAATATTGTTACATAAATAGGGTGTACATTGGTGTATACACTTCTTGTGTGTACACTTTTGATGGAGTACATAAGTGTATAGACGGGGTGTACAAAAGTGTTTAGAAAGGGTGTACATTGTTGTATACACTTGTTGTATGCATAGATATGTACAGAAGGTATAGTCAGAGGTGTACAAAAATGTTTAGACAGAGTGTATATTAAATACACTTGTTATGCTTAGACTTCTTATGGAGTACATAGGTGTATAGACGGGGTGTACAGAAGTGTTTAGATAGGGTGTACATTGGTGTATACACTTAGTGTGTGTGCATAGATGTATACAGAAGGTATAAACGGGGGTGTACAGAAGTGTTTAGACAGGGTGTACATTGGTGTATATATAAAGTCAGACGCATAGAAGAAAATCAGTTAGGAGAAGATGACAAGTGAGGATGACAGTCGCTGGAATACAGTCAGACACACCAGATACATTCATGTATAAAGTCAGACGCACCGGAGGATATCAGATGGAGAAGATGACCAGTGACGATGACATTCGCCAGAATACAGTCAGACACACCGGAGGAAAAGTGATGTCACAATCCACCAAGACTTTTAATGGATAGCAATCTTGATCTTTCAAAAGATGAAGTCGGCTGCGATATATCTTATGATTTGAGAGATAGAGAAGAGAGATAATCAAGGGATTTTAATTAAAAATAAATAACCACCTAAAATAGTGGGGTGTAAATTACATATATACCCTAAAGATAAAAAATAACAATGGAGGTCTAATATTGGTTTACAAGGTTCCTAACTACCCCTATGGTTCCTATTTGATCCAAATCCTATATATATATATATATATACATATATGTATATATATACATAGGGAAAGTATAAATTGAAAACCCCCTTAAGTTGAGAAAACTTTGAAAACCCATGTAAAAACCATCTAAAAAAGGTTTTTTTTTGAAAAAATTACACAAGGTAACATACATGTATTTAAGTGTTTTGGGCAAAAAAATTAAAAAAGCTCTGAGGGAATTTTTTTTAAAAAATAAACAACGCAAATTTTGTAACAGCACTGGTAACATATGTTAGAAAGCAGATAACATATGTTAACAACGCTGTAACATATGTTAACTGCTTTCTAACATATGTTAACAGCGCTGTTACAAAATTTGCGTTGTTTATTTTTTAAAAAAAAAATTCCCTCGGCGCTTTTTTAAATTTTTTAGCCCAAAACGTTTATAAACATGTATGTTACCTTGTGTAATTTTTTATTTTAAAAAAAAATAGATGCTTTTTACATGGATTTTCAAAGTTTTCTTAACTCAAGTAGGTTTTCAATTTATCCTTCCCCTATATACATATATGTATATATATATATATATATAGAGAGAGAGAAAGAAAGAAAGAGAGAGAGAAAGAAAGAAAGAGAGAGAGGGATAGAGATAGAGAGAGGGGTTTGTGTATAAATGGTTAGATTTGTGAGAAGTGTAAGAATGATTCTAGCGTTGACATGTGGCGATCCTTGTATTTAGAGAACAAAGGTACTAAGGTAATTTGATAAAACACAATTTTAATACAGATTATTGATAAAAAAACACCTACCATGACAGCAATCTGATTCATATAAAACACACTATAGGTAACCGACATAACAAATTATTAAGTGATTATTATAAAACACTCTAGCTTGTTTTATTCAGTACAGATGTGTTTTAAATGAATTAAACTAGTTTTACTGTTTTTATAGAACAAAAGACACACAGAAAGTTTAAACATAATTTTTTTATATGTGTGTGTGTATATATATAGAGGGATGATCAAATGAGAATAAAACTTAATGTGATAACAAAAAGAATAGATGACTTTATGGTAAAACATTAAATACTTTAACTCAAGTTACATTAATATTATCTCCCTAATTAATTAGTTATTAACAACTTATGCTACACATTATCAAAATTTGTCCTACACATATCAAAATTTATCTTACATATATCAAAATTATCATACGTTTATCATACACACATCGAGATTATCATACATTAATCATACACATATAAAAATACCTCATATATATATCCTACACATATTGAAATTATCTTTCACGGTAATTAAGTTTGCTTTTTAAAGAATATTTTTTTAAAAAAAAGAATTATGAATTTCATTTAATTAACTAATTTATAAGGTTACAATGCATTAATAACTTATTTAACATTAAATACGATTATTAAATGAAGGATTCCTATTGGTTTAGAATTGTTCTTTTTCTTTTCATAAGAAAATTTGTTCTCATTTGAACTTTCCACAAAAGCAAAGTTTATTAATTATAGTGAAAGATAATTTTGATATGTTTAGGATATATGTATCATGAATTTATATAATTGTAGAATTAATTTGTGATAATCTTGATGTATGTATGATAAACGTATGATAATTTCGATATATGTAGGATGATTTTTTTTTAACAGAAACTTTCATTCAAAAAACGGCTAAGTCCTCAAAACAAGGACCGCCACACCAAACAAACCAATTACAACATATACAAGGGGGGATAACACCCAATCCTTCCATTCTAGGATGAATTTTGATATGTGTAAGACAAATATTGATAATATGTAGGATAAATTGTTAATAACTAATTAACTAGGGAGATAATAATAAATGTAACATGAGTTAAAGTACTTAATGTTTTACCTAGTCATTTATTCTTTTTGTTCTCATATTATGTTTCTTCTCATTGATCATATATATATATATATATATATATATATATATATATAGGGTGGGGTTAGGGTACAAAAGGTGTGTTTTGTAAGAAGGGTGAGAAATAAAAATGGCCATTGGATCAATTTGATGGATGGGTGAGATCAAAGGAGTGGCATTTTTATAAATTGTGTTATAAGTTAATTAATAGAATGAGTTTTATAGGGGTATAATTGTCAAAACATATAAAAATACAATTAAACACCTCCTTTATTTTAGGATATTTCCATAACTTCCCCTCATCTCTCTCTCTCTCTCCTCTTGTAATTTACGGTTCTCACTCTATCTCTCCTCTCTTTCTCTCTCTGTTCCACTATGATGGTTATTTGGAAGAATGATATCACGAAAAAATTATCAAATGAGGCTTTTTTGGATGGCGTGAGTAGAGTTGAATCTAAAAAGTGAAAAACCACCAACTAAAAAACAAAGACCACCGATTCCTTTAAATTGATCTATCATCTTTTGTTTTATATGCATGTGTTGCATTAAAGTGGGTTTCAAGTTTTTTTACTATGTAAGGCACGTATGGTGTTTTGTTAATATGGTGTATTTACGGTGATTGTTTAGCATATGATGGTATGTGCGTGCAATATGTAAAAAACACAATCGGTGTATGTTTAGCATCTGATTGTTTGGATTTTGTGTTTTACCTTCTTTATGTGTTTAAAGCTCTTCATTAAGGGTTTCTATTTAATGTTTGTTAGGGGAAAGTTCTTATTGTTCTTGATTGTGTGTTTTATGTTAATTGAAAGTTCATATTTTAGGGGGAAGTTCTTATTGTTTTTTATTGTGTGTTTTATATGTAATCAATAGTGTATAGAACACTTAGTTGTGTGTTTTATGATTAAAGTTAACTGATAAAACACAATGAAGAATCAATGTCACTTTTGTCCAGTAAAACACATCATTGAAACATGTCACTTTTAACCAGTAAAACACAATGTAAATCATGTATACATTCAAATGGATAAAAAAACACATAATACAAATGATTAGAAAAGGACCTTCGATTTCGTCAGCCATAAGCGTAAAACACATTGCTGTTGTCTGGGTTATATTGTTCAAATTTGAGGTTATATTGTTCAATTTTGATAATAAGCAGTCAGTAAACAAAGAAAAAAAATTGAAATATATGGAGAAATATGTGTAATTTGGATGAATATTTGAAAAATAATATCCTTATAATCACTCCCTAATTAAAAAAGAATTAAATTTATAACTTAAATGATTTGTGTATAATTACCTTTCTATCCTTTACATTAATCTAGATTAGGGACACGTGTCACCTTGTGAGCCCTTCTTACCTTTCTCAACCTTTTGTACCGGAACCCTTATCTATATATATATATATAAAACTAGGTCTGGCTCAACGTTGTGGACCAGGCCCAGCTATGCCAGGAAGGCGTCGCGCCACGCGAAGCCAATCCCAAACCTCTTCATGTGACGCAAAGGGGTACCTGATACAACCAAGTCGGTTTATTTGTTATAAAATTGATTTTTAACCTTAATTTTCGTCATAAAACACCCTAAACTCGTAAGCCTAGCCTTCATTACGAAAATACAAACCCCAAGCCTCTGCTTTGGCCTAAGATCAATATCCTAGGAGCTTAAGACTATGGATGGCGAAAAAAAACTCGAGCCCAAAGGGTATACCCGAAACCCGACGGCTATTGGGCCGGGTTTGCGATTAGTTTTAAAAATTTTCGCATGTTTGGGATTAGGTGATACTCGTTTACCCGAACTATATACCCATGAATTTATATATATATATATATATTAGTGATTATGTTTTTAGGTTCATTTTGTGAAAAAACATACTTTATTTTAAAATATGTATTTTATAATTATTATTTATATTCCGTATGTTGTGAAGTATATACATGAAACGATTTATGAAGGTATGATTTATTTATGATAAAATGTACATATGATTAATGTATATTTTAGCTTATATGCAAAGTATATGATAAAACTTATATATATGTATTGTATATTTCAGTTTATCATAGTTCTATATAAACATAAATTATATAATAATCATAGTAGTAAAAAATTGTAATCGGAAATCCTAGTGGGTAACTTTTAACAAACTAACGGGTATACCCAATCGGTATTGGACCGGGTATGGGTATGGGATCCTCAAATCCGACCCATTGCTATCCCTACTTAAGTTGTGTTAGGATCGATTAACCAAAGTGCTTGAGGTGTGATTTCATTCCTTGTATGTTTTAGTTATGATTTAATCTTGTTTTGTCCCATTAAACCGTAGGTATGACCATATCTGATAAAACATTTTTGTCAATAACTAATGTTTTATAAATGATTAATGTGGACTTTTTATGGATTCAATGGTGATTTGATTATCTATAATCATAGATTACGTGCTAGATCACAAACCCTAATTTTGATGAAACTTGATGAACCCTGTTGAGATTTATGATATTTGGATCTGATTTTGTTGATTCTATGATGATATTATGTTAGTCTAGGATGATTAACATGTTATAGATGTTTGATTAACTTTATTTGATATGTTGTTCATACGTACCGTGCCATAATAGGAAGCTTTATTAAAATTGGATTTTGAAGTTGAGATTGATGCAAGCTATAATGAATGTAATGCTACGAGAAGCGTAGTAATGATTATGTAAGAGTGTTAGAACATTTTCGGTGAAATCAAACTAGATTCATGAACTTGTTAAAAATAGAAACATGTTACATGTTCTTGGTGTTCGTACATTACTAAATATGGAATGTTTGCATGAGATACAAGTTGTAGGAATCATGGAATGTGTTATGATCACATGTACTGTTACCACGAAGCTAAGGTGCATATTGTCCTAAATTCTTGTCACCGTGTAATGGACAGTGACGGAAGGCAACAAACTACCAACAACCAACAATGGTTTATGTACGTTTAGTAACTTAAGAAATGTCTAGCTAACATTGGATATAACTAGTAAACTGATGTGAGTCTAAACAAACAGACAGATGAATTTATTTATATTGAAACCTGTGAACGCGTCGACTTAATTGTTGACACACTTTAGCATGTTTTCTCGGGTCGCTAAGGTAATCTGTTGCTAGGATGCACGTGGAGCCACTTGCATGCATTACAAATATTATTTGTTTTTTCAAACATTTTACATTATTTTATATTTGTTTTGGTGACTGCAATTGTTTTTACGAGAGGTTTGCATGGATATTATTTACTGCTTCCGCAGAACTTTGTAACTTGAAAACTATTGGGTATTATTACGTATGATGTTGAAGGCATATAAAGGTCGTTCATTCGACTGTTAACTGGATCAAGGAACAACGTCCACGGTAATTTTTGTCTTGGTTTGGTTATGGGCCTAGGGGACGCAATAGACTTAGGGGGGTAGCTACCCCTATGTATCAATACTTATTATTATTTCTCTTACATACACTAGTTTTTAAACATGTTGGGCTGCTATGGAATTAAAACTTGTAAACTTACCAATATTTTATATATTGACATTTTCCTTAACATATCTTTCAGGTGAATATTTCCTAGTAACAAGAAAACACGGCAAACAACCATAATCGTCTTGTCAAGGATCGATTATGTCCTCTTAGTGGGATGACAACTGATTGCACAAACACTTTAAACGACCACTAAACTTGGTTACTAGAAAGTCATGTTTTTATCATGTTGTTACTTTCTAAGTAACCATTCGTGAACAAGTTGAGATCGTTGTATGACAATATATACAAATTTTTAATGGTTGTAATGGACCTAGACACTGTTGAAGACAAGCACAAGGATGTGATCAAGTGACACGTGTCTAGTTAGGACTGTCCTCAACCTCTATTTTCTTTAGAAGATGACTTTCTTTTACTCGAAAGTTGTCATACACTCATACCCGTACAGCAGGCCCTGACCCTCCACAACCCCAGTCTATGTTGTCTTAACTGGGCCCACGCTGGAGGTTGTGTGGGCTATTAGCGGCTCCCGCCCGGAAAACGTAACGCTTCCACACCAGCTCAGTTTTACTGTCGCCCGCTGAAGTAACGGCCGGATGAAAACGGGGTCAGCTCAGATTCGAGCTCCCTCCACCGGAAAAGGCCAAGCTCTCCCCTTCATTGCCATATCCCACCAAAGTGGGGTTAATGCGGATCGAACCCATGATCTCACAAGGAGAATCATGGGCCGCCTACCACTGCACCACTATGGAAGGATGTCCTCAACCCCTATGGTAAACGACGTATGTGGTCCTACTAGTCAGGGGCAGACCTAGCTTGAAGCTAGTTGTCGCGTCCGTTGGTACTCAACTTCGCGGCGTAGTGGAAAATTTGTTTTTTTGTTTTGTACAATATTTGGAAAACGTTACTACTAAAATGAAAAAAATGAAAAACGTTACTACTGAAATTAATTTCTAAATCCGCCATTGCTACTAGTCCCATTGTACCCTTTGCAAACGAATAGTCAATTTGGTGTACGTATTCATTAACTACTCATATTATACAAAAAAGTAAAAAAAAAAAAAAAAACACATATATATTTGTTAGCAATAGTCATTAGTTTATTAGCAAACCCTAAATTTATTAGTTACATGTATGACATTGCACAAATATCGATTTATGTTTTTTATTTGTTGATGAAAAATAAAATTTGGATACTGGATCAATATAGTCATGTGCGTTTTTAGGTGAGAAAAGACATCTTTCGTTTCCTATAAATGCATGCATACTTTTACTAGTTGAGCATATCATCCATCATCTCTATAGTTCACATAACCATGTCTAGTTTCGAAGTCTATTTTTCCCTCATTGTTGTATGGCTGATCTCCACCATCTTCATCTTAGCATTCTTCAAATCTAATCGTGCAAAATCTAAGCTACCACCAAGCCCCTTTCGCCTTCCCATCATCGGGCATCTTCATCTCCTTTCTCCACTCCCTCATCAAGATTTTCACCGTCTTTCTCTTCGATATGGGCCGATTTTTCAGCTCTTTATGGGCTCTGAGCCTTGTGTCGTCGCTTCTTCGCCAGAAACAGCGATAGAGCTCCTTAAAACCTCTTTAGATCGACCTCAAAACTCAGCCGTTACTCAAATAACTTATGGATTAAAGGACTTCGCCTTTGCTCCATATGGAACACATTGGAAGTACATGAAGAAGATAGCCATGTCACAAGTCCTAAATGGTACAGCAATTGACTTGCTCTTTCCAGATAGGCGCGATGAGATTACTCGCTTTATAAAATCTTTATTCGATAAAGCCAGTGTTGGTGAAGCGGTAACTCTTGAAGCTGAACTGATGAAGGTGACTAACAATTTGATAACAAGAATAGTTTTAGGCCAAAGATGTTCTGAAAATGCTGGTCAGGCAGATGATATAAGGAAATTGGTTAAAGAGATAACTCAGTTGATTGGCGCCTTCAACCCTTCGGATAGTATACGCGTGCTTAAAAGACTAGATGTGCAAGGAATTATGAAAAGGGCCAAGGATGTTCATATAAGATATGATGCATTGATAGAGAAGATTGTGAAAGAGCATGAAGAGGCAAGAAAGGAAGGGACACAATCTGAACGGAAGGACTTGCTTAACATTTTGTTAGATATAGCAGAAGATGAAAGCATGGAGAAAAAATTGACCAGAGAAAACATCAAGTCCTTCATTTTGGTAACATAAAACCAACTGCTATATATCTCTTTGCTTTTGTTTCCTTGTTTTCATTGAAATGGTATGATGATAAATAAGCTAGAGTTGCTATGTGTATGATATAGCAACTTTAGTTACATGAGAAAAGGAAAATCGAAGACTCGGTCCCAGGAACCCACTCGGTTTAGAATTATTAGTGAGAACCTTTATGTTCGGTCATATGAAATTAGAGCATCTGTCAAAAGGAGCACAAAAAAAAAAAATCTTGGATCCGTCATCGGGCAGATAAACTAAAGTTGCAGTCACTATCTTAAAAAAAATTGTTGTAGCGACTTTTATTTTAAAAAGTTCATGGTTTTTTTATTTGTGGTTGTATGTGTAAATACTAACTTAGCTATATATCTTGTCATTTCAGAATATATTTGTTGCAGGAACAGACAATTCAGCGATTACCACCGAATGGGCATTATCAGAACTCATTAATCATCCAAATGTCATGGAAAAAGCAAGAGAAGAAATCGACCATGTCGTTGGCAAAAACAGACTTTTACAAGAATCAGACATACCCAACCTTCCTTACCTCCAAGCAATTATCAAGGAAACATTACGTCTCCACCCGCCGGTCCCAATGATTCCAAGAAAATCAATAGAACATAGCACGGTGGCAGGTTACAACATTGAAGCAAATACTAGTATTTTTGTTAATGTGTGGGCTGTCGGCCGAGACCCAAACTACTGGGAAAGCCCACTTGAATTCAGGCCTGAAAGATTTCTAGAGAAACAGTTGGATGTGAGAGGACAACACTCCGAGTTGTTACCATTTGGAAGTGGGGGAAGGATGTGTCCAGGGACTTCATTAGGGTGGAAGATGGTGCACGCAACGTTTGGTGCAATGATTCAGTGCTTCGAGTGGAAGGCTGCAGGGAAAGATGGGAACGTCTGTAGCGTTGATATGGACGAGGGGATTGGCTTAAGCAATCCTAGAGCAAACCCTTTGGTTTGTGTTCCTGTGGCTCGACTTGATCCAACACTATTAACAATATATTAATTTGTGTTTTTTTGTTGAGATTAATTCGTCGAAGTGGACGTTGCATAACTATTGTGTGTTGGAGTCTTGTTTGAGTTAGTCAGTAGGTAATGCTATTTGTTTTGAATAATGCTATTTGTTAGCAATGTTATGTCATTTGGTGATCGAGTCTGTAAGTTTATCTATATAAGCAGCCCTTTATTTGGAATAATATTCATTTCGTTAAGTGTCAGATTCTCTCTTTGTTGCCAATATTTGGTATCAGGGCCTTTGTTCTTTGAGTTCACGAAACATTTTGTGTGAGGTAAGGATATATGGAGCCTGTTGTATTACATCCCAAAAGTTTACAATAATATTCTATTTGTTATAATAGTTAAATAAAATGTCTAACAAGGAATTTCTTGTTGAACATCTATGATTACTGTTGCTACAACAAATATAGATCTGGAGAAGGTCTGAACGTTCCAAGGTCGTCAAGCTTCTGACACCGTCTGCTGCTTAAAGGGTTAGACCAGCAGCATGAAAGAACTCGTCAGAAGAGGTAAAAGGGTTAAAGGGTTTCGGTTCACCAAACGCAAGTCGTGGTGTCCCTCTACGTTGTAAACGTAGATGGGAGGTTCAAGAGTTTTGATATTTTAGTTGTTATGATTCTGATTTGGGATCAACCCAAAGTCAGAATGTTGTTATTATTGGTTAACTTAAGAAAAGATAAAAAATAAGAGTATGATGTTGAAGAAAGGAACTCTTGATCCCAAGTTACAACTAGGGACCAACCACGTAAGCCTGATGAAGGCTGAGACTTGCGAGTAACAGAGCGTGATTCCACATCTAGTGGCTGTTGGAGCCGGCTTGGATGTGAAATCAGCATGGTTTTAGATTTTCTAAGAATGTACAGCAGCAGCTCGGAGGCTTGAAGGCTTCAGCCTGCTGATGCTAAAAATATTATTAGAGAATAACTTTAGAGAGAGAGTTTAGAGAGAGAAAGAGAGTGAGAGAGGTCTTGTATTAAGACCAATCTGAGTTGTTTCACATGGTTTTGCCTTCTATTTATAGAGTGGGGATGGGTAAAACCCTAATGGGCTTCTTTGTTGGGCTTGGGCTTGACCCAATATTATATTTAATGATTTTGGCTTCTTGGGCTATTGGGCTTGGCCCAATTGAGTACCCTACACCATCAGCCCCCAGTCTAGTTTAATATATATATGCATGTACATTATACTAGACTCAAACTATACATTATCTTTGCGCTTTCTTCCAACTTTTGTTGTTTTGGTGACTGGTGAGTGTTTATTTGTAGACACCTTCGTGTAAGTAGGATAAATATCAAC
Organism: Ambrosia artemisiifolia; assembly: GCA_032199755.1. NCBI lineage: Eukaryota > Viridiplantae > Streptophyta > Magnoliopsida > Asterales > Asteraceae > Ambrosia > Ambrosia artemisiifolia. Next base: position 2,645,159 of record CM063529.1, on the reverse strand, counting down.
AAACAAACCTTAGCATAATGAGTTTTGGAATGTGTTAGGGTTTAAACCGATAAAATTTGAAACTTGTTTAAGTTGATGATCTTGAAAGCTTATTAGGGGGTTTGAGCTGATGAGCTTGAAAGCTTATTGGCATTTAAGCTGATAAGTCCTTAGTTTGGTGGAAGCAACTGATGAGCTTGAAAGCTTATAAGGATTTAAGCTGATAAGCTTTGCAGCTTCCTAAGCCCCTATTTGGATGGAAGCTATGGAGCTAGATATTTCTCCATTACTTGCTTCTTTCCTTGTTAGCTTGTATTAGCTTCAGCATATCAGCTATTAACCTTTTAAGTTTTCGCCTTTTGAGCTTAATTATCTAAGCTTGTTTGTTGTATTGGCGAAGTTATTTCGAGTTATGCGATTAAAACCGTCTATATCCCACATGTATGCTCGATATTCCCATAATTTTGTAAAATACTTTTTGGAAATATCTTTATTTTGGGCACGAGCCTTTAGGAGATGGTTCATTTATCAAATGACTATGGTAGTTTAAATGCTTGTAAGCATCAATAAAGTAGTTAAGTATCACTAAATGATTGTAGATAAGTGCACTTACAGAGGTATTTAGCAAGTCATGTTTTTGAACAAATGTCGAGAAGTTAATCCGAGATATGGTGGATTATTATATTGACCGAATGGTCGATTTCTAAGCAAGATAGCAAATGAGCTTCATGTGACAGAAGGAAGGTTTCATGTGTACGAAGGAAGGCTTCTTGCACATAAAGGTGAAGTACATTGCCTTGAAGGTTAACTTGCTGTGACCTGACTTGATAAAAAGCTGGTATGTGTTCTAAGCTTCGATGGCTTTAAGCAAAGTTATTGTTTTTGTTGACTAAAGCATATAGATTTCATCCTTTAAGCAAAGCGGCTTGGCTTGATAGCTGAAAAGCTTGTGGATTTCATCCTTTAAGCTTATGGATAAAATCCATCACTAGCCTAACTCTTTGTGCTATCAAAGTTTTGTGATAAAATCTTTCTTATGATACAAGATATGGAATCAAGTAGGCAGAAGCAAACAAGGTTAAATGGCGAATTCCTTTGTTTACGAACGTTCGCTTTTGATTCTTATTCACGAGCTTTGTTCATAGGAAGTTGAGTGTATGACCTTGCTAGCGAGTTTCTTTGATGCGAAACTTGACGTATGATTTAGGTTTGTAAGCTTCTTTCGTTCGAAGATTGATATGAGCTTCCTTCGTTCAAAGCTTGATATATAGAGCATGTCTATAAGCTTCGTTTGTATGAAGTTGAGCTTCTTTTGTTGTCATGACTAAGTTTCTCTTTGCATTAGTTGCAACAATATTTCTTTGTGATAATGGATGATGTTCGACACGAGAACATTTAGCACTATTTTGGTAAAATATCATCCGTTGTGTTATTTGAGAAACCTTGTAGGGTTCCGTTTGGTGTTAGCCTTGTATGGCTAGAACATTAACATGTGGTTGTGGTATTATGAACCTTTCAAGCTGTTTGGGCTTGATATGTGGTAAATGGTGACCGATCATGGCCATTTATGCTAACTTTCATGTATGTTGTTTTGTGTATGGCCTAGTGAGATTGTTTCACTTTTGAATTGTACCTTAATATATTTTTGTGATTGTGTTTGTTCGCATGTTTGCATGTTTGGATGCTTGCATGTTTGCGTGTTTGCATGTTTGGATGCTTGCATGTTTGGATGCTTGCATGTTTGCATGTTTTGTCTTTGTATTTGTTGGGGAATGTTTTACCGGTAGCACCTTAAAAGGTTAAGTGTTGCAGTCACCTATCCTTAAGGTAGTCTAGGCAAACAAGTCGCCACCTATCCTATGTACACTACGTGGTGTTTTTTGGTTTTTCGTAAGTTTGTTTAAAACTTAAGGAACAATTGGTGTAGGCTACTCAAACCCGTCTATGAGACATGTAAGGAAAAAGCTTTGTAGGTCTCATGGAGTTGGATTGATCTAGGAACTCACCTCTTATATAGGTCCACTCAACCCTTGAACCTATTGAGCGATGTGGCCTGGGAGCTCATCCCCATACATGGCCCTTGCCATGGAGTTTCTTGCAAGGTTCTCAACCTGATTATAGGATAGAAAGACAAATCTTGATAGAGAATACTATGATTCATTCATATGATAATTAAATGTTTACATAAAGAAGTGGTAAAAATCTCTTGGCCATTTGTGGTTACATTGATCCTTTTAAGGTGATCTCATCCCAATGTTTTGGGAATTTCTTTCCTTCTTGGTCGATTAAGCTTGTAGGATCCACCGTTGTGAGCTTTGAGCACATCGTGTCGTCCATCCTATTTCGGGCCAAGCTTTCCAAGGTTTTGTTTTTGTAACATGGAAGTTGTCTTTTAGGAAGACTCTTATGTGTTGTATCAAAGTGCTTTGGCAATGTGTTGGTGTTTTAACAAATCTACTTTGGTTGCTAAGTAGCTTGCTTTGTTATCTTGCCAACAGCTTCAACGCCTTAGCATTGCGGTTTGATTCGTCCTTAATCTTCTTTTGTGTATAGCATGATGCTTCAATGCTTCTACGTTTCTGGTTTTATGCTTCTATGGGGCTTGATCCTTTTTACTACGGCTATTTTGTAGCCTTAGGTGTATTAAATAAATTAGTGGTTGCGATTCTTGGTGTTACCAAGTTAGATCGATGATTACTAATTTGTTCTTATATATCCCCATCTCGTTTTGCATTTTTCACGATTTCGTGAGTTGCTTGAGTATTGACATGCTTCTAAAGTTGGTTTGGGTTAGCTTGTCTCGACATTGTAGTCTTTGTAGTTGCTAAATCTCCAAAGATGGTTGAAGGCTTAGAAGCTTCAGAATTCGTATTCATGTTTAGCTTAGGTAACATTCTTTCGGTAGAGATTTTTTGGGCAGGCATTTACGCTTGGCGTGAATGAGAAGCATAGCAAGAGCTTCGGCGATTGAGCAAGTTGCTTTGGATAATCTTTATTGTTGTATGTTTTGTTCATGCTAAAGCCTTAGTAGGAGACAAGTATTATCATAGGCTGTTCACCTAGTTGGGAGCTCTTAGAATAGAACTTGTTCGTTACAAAGACACTTTCGCTTATAGCTAGTTTGATAGCTTCTTCATATGCCTTGTTCTAGTCATGGTTCTTATTCAAGGATTGTTAAGTTGTTGCATTTTAGCAAGATGCTTGTATCCGTTTCAGCTTTAGAGCATAAGGCATCACATGTGTAGCTTCTTTGTCCTCCTATGCTTATTGTATAGCTTTCAAGCTTGTAAGCTTCAGTTGTTGTATTTGAAGCTTATAAGCTTTTAAGCTAGTCGTAGTTGAAGCGTTTAAGCTTTGAAGCTTTTAAGCTTTAAAGCCTGTTTTGTTTATTTTGAAGCTTCTGAGCTATTTTTGAAACTTCTAAGTATTTGAAGCTTTCAATGACATGTTCGATGGAGTTTGTGTAAGAATCATGCCAAGTCTACCATTGTTATCATGAACATGTGATGTATTTTGACTTTTATCATCCTTGAGGTATAAAACTTGCGTTGGTAACGAGTTTGACTTGTTGTCGAGCTTTTGTAGTAAAAAAAGGTGATGCGTTGTGAAGCTTATGATCTTCCTAGCTTCCGGGGTGATAACCTTGAAGTCCATGACCTTCTAGGCATTGGAGGTTATAGCTAATGAATACCTGTGAGGCTTAAACCTTCTAAGAATTGGAGGTCATGGCTTATGGAGACCTGTGAGGTTTAAACCTTCTAAGCTTCTGAGGTTACAGTTTTTGAGGACCTACAAAGCTTAAAACCACTTGTGTTTACATGGTTAGAGTTTGTAAGGACCTTTGAGGTTTATAACCTCTTGGATGAACGATTCTAACTTTGTTCACACATTATAGCTAAGGTGGTGTTAAGGGAGGATGTATGTGAGGTGTTGATTTGTGTACGCAACGATCTTTTCTTTCATTCCTTTGAAGTGACCTTGTTGGCATGGAGAGGCTTTTCCTTCCTTGAGTTGTTTATCTTTTCAAGGGGAGAAAAGCATATGCTTTAGGTGGCATGCGTGTCCCATTGAGACGTTAGGTTGTTTGAACACAAGGTTAGTGTTGATAAGGGGTTCGCCTTTCCTTGAATAATGTTGACCCAATATAGTAAGCCTTTAAGCTTCTGAACTTCCGCGAAAGAAAGTAGCTAGGCTGTTGTTTTGAGTTATCGTGTTTCTTTGCTATGGTAAGATGCTTGAAGGCATCTCAGCATTTGAGTAAATAAGTTGACATGTGTAACTGTTTTGCTTCTTTGCTTCTCAACTTCTTTTAAATGTAGGTTTGTCCACACGAGCCACCAGCCCCCCAGTCAGAAGTAGTCATGACATGGTGATGAGTGATTCTGACTGATAACAAAGTGTTGTTGTACATCTTACCTCTTTATTCCTCTTTCGAAGATAGGTTGCTGTTAGGGGAAGCCTTTTGCCCTTTTACCTTTTAACCCTATGAGTTCATGTGCTTATTTGCTTCGGGGGTTACTTGCTTTATTTAAGCATGTCAGCTTACTCATATCAGCCCTTGGTAAAAGGTGTTTATGACTAAAGGTGCGTTTTACTAGTTTATTTCGGATTGAAATTGTTTTTATTTCAGATCTATTAGGTCGTTCACAGAATAGAAGCTTGTTTGAAAGCTTGCGACGTTGGTGATTTAAAGATCCATAGGTTGATGTGTTGAACCATATATTTATTTTGACGTTCCTTATGTTAGCCTTAAAAAAAATGTTACAATGTTTGCATCATAACTGTATTTGTGGCTATTGGTAAGGAACGTTGTTTTGACTTGGTTGTTAATATAAATGGTTTCATGTGTAGCTTTTGAAGCTGTTAGAGGTTGAAGCTGATCTAAGTAATAGCAAAGCTTCATGAATAATCAATTTGAACGCTGTTAAGCTAAATTATTGTGAAGCTTCAACGCATAGTGGTCTGAAAAGCTATAAAGATTTAATGAATCCCTTAGCCTAAAAGGCTGTAAAGGTTTGATAAATAGTAACCCAAAAGGCTTTAAAGCTTCAACGAGCAGTGAAATAACTAGGTCTTTAAGTCTAGTCTGAAAAGCTAAAAGGCTACAGGACTATTCTCTTTTGATAACACTTACTTTTTGCTTAACCCGCATGGGTTGTCAGAAAAAGCATGCACATATCTTTTAGTTTTTTGTTATTAATTACTAAAAGGTTGTAAAGCTTTAGGAAATAGTGGCTTAAGTGATGTAAAGCTTCTATGAGAAGTAGCCTAAAAAGGCTTTAACACCTTTTCGAATACTAGCCTAAAATGCTGTGAAGTATTTATGGTTAGTAGTATGAAAGGCTTTAATACTTTTGATAATGAGTGGCTTAATTGAATCAAAAGTTTTAATTTACAAAATTTCTCAAAAGCCTTATGTGAACCCTTAGTGGGAAGTAGCTCAAATGGCTTTAGAGCTTCAATGTGAATAGCCTAAAAGGTTATCAAGCTTTAGGGAATAGTAGCTTGGAAAGCTTTAAAGCTTCCATGGATAGTAGCCGAACTGACTTTAAAGCTTGTGTGAGCAATAGCCTGAAAGGTTGGAAGACTTTAGAGAACCGTAGCTCGAAAGGCTTGAAGGCTTCGATGAGGAATAACCTGAAAGGATTTAAGGCTTCGATGGTCAGTAGCCTGAAAGACTTAAAGGTTTTGGTGAGTAGTAGCCTAAAAGGCTTGAAGGCTTTGATGGTCAGTAGCCTAAAAGTTCTGTGAAATTTTTGATGAGCGAAGCCTAAAAGGCTTGAAGGCTTCGATGAGAAGTAGCCGGACAGGCTTGAAGGCTTTGATGAGCAGTAGCCTCCAAGTTCTGTGAATTTTTTTATGAATGTAGCCTAAAAGGCTTAAAGGCTTCGACGAGTGGTAGCCTGAGAGGCTTAAAGGCTTTGATAAGTAGCAGCCTAAAAATCTTGTGAAATTCTGATGAGCATAGCCTAAAAGGCCGTAAAACTCGGTGATATGAGTTAAATTACACATATAAAAGTCCCCGTTTAACTCCCATTTTAATACGTTTTTCACCTTATACACAGGAATTGGTACTTATTTGGGTATCTTTACGATTTCAGGTCTTAAACGATGTCCCGGAAGCAAACCCGAAGAAAAACAAGGATTTCGGCCCTTTATCAGGAGAACTTTTGCGCAGCAGCTGTTCGGATCGTTTTTACCCCTTCTAAAACCCAAAATCCGACTTCGACTTTCAAATAAGAATTGTTCTACGCCCCGAGAGCTTTCCAGGCATATAAAGAACACCTCCTAAAGATTTTTCTACGATTTTATATCAATTTTAAAGATCATGCTGTTGTGTTGTTCTCTGTGAGCGGCCGCTCACTCTCTGTGAGCGGCCGCTCGGCCATCCTGAACACCTCTAGAAGCTTCTGGAAGCCCTACGTCAGCTTTGCCCACTTGTCTGTAAAGTGAGCGGCCGCTCACAGGCTCTGTTCTGCTATAAAATGCCCATTTCAGCCATTGGGTGATTATTGGATCTTTGGGGGGCGATTTCTGGCGATTTTCGAGGCTAACGAAGTGCTGCATAGGCGTGGAACAAGCTCGGGAATCCATCCGATCCATCCTTCATCATCCAATCCATCTCTTTAGCAATCTTATGGTTTGATCCTTTAAGCTTTCTTAGATCCAAATCTGATTTTGTTTGCTATTTTGATGTTATTTTAGTTAATCGTACGCCTACGGGCAAGAACATTAGTATTAGTTAGTAGTTAAAACAATCGTTTGTATGAAATCAAGTTTTGTATGAATTCGGCGTTTTCATGTTTGAATCTTGATGATCATAACGCAACCTTGTTTCATTGTTGTTAGATTTGTAGTTGTGTTTGGATGACTTTGATGATTGTCGAATGTGTTAGGCGGATTACTTGTTGAAGAAACTGTCTGTTTAATCGTCCGATAGTAGACTAGTTAACTTGTTAATAAAGTTTACACCATGAAACTATAACCGGGTATTGGTTTTGTTAAAGTCACTCGGATAATGATTATAGATGTTTACCGGCACGTAAAAGAGTCTTAAAAGCTTAATGGTGTTGTTACCAATCTTTGACACGGTTAATGATCTTTGTTAGTTATTTTGGTGAAAATGGCGATCTTAGTAGATTTGTGTTCAAAGTTGGTAAAATGGAATAGGTTGTGAAATGCTCTACTATATGCTAGTCTAGGTGGCCGTATTGTGTATCCGATATTGCTTTCCTTAACTAGTGCGGTTCAGGACTCCCGAAAGGTGATACTAACCTATCTTTAAAGATTCTCAGGAGATCATATCAGCTGCGCGCTAATGAACAACTTGAAGTGGTTAACGTGTGTATTCGTGTTAGCTTTCTGTATAGTTGTCATGTTAGGATGCCTGAGAGGGAAACTAACTGTCGGAAAATGGGAATGTTGATCACGCCTTTATTTCTTATTATATGTAGATGACATGCTAGGGTTGGCGTATTATAGTTTATATAGTTATATTTTCTATTTGGAGTCGTAGTTAAGTTATTTACATATGTTAGAATTAATCTAGTTATAAACAAACTCAACTTATCTTTTCCTATTGGTAAATCGGGGATAGAGTTTTAGTACCATTGCTCCGCGCGCGTCCATGGATCGATATCTGGTTCTTATCTGTACATTACTACATATATGACAGGGTACACTTGCCCTATTGTGTGTGTTTTAATATTAAGGTCTAAACCATTTTTATAAATATTAAAGCAAAAACGTGTGTTAAAATCCATTGAAAAATATGTATAGTATCGCACACGTCACTCGGTAAGTTGAAGAGTTGTAGTGGTTAGCAACCTAAAAATGTTATGTGGATGTAGTGACTAATATCTTAAAAGCTGAAAAGGTTAAAGGCTTGTAGTACACGGTATCCTATGCACCTAGGCTGAAGAGTAGCTTTAAAGCTTAAAAGGTTGCAGTAGGTACAGTAAGCTATAAAGCTGTTGTGAACAGTAATGTATAGAGTTGAATAATATCTTAAAAGCTGAAATTTCGTGTACAGTAGACCTGGTCTGAAAAGCTGAAAGATGCTCTGTGCATAGTAAGGTAAAAGGGTTCAGGCGTTTATCCATTGGGTAAAAGCATGTATTTTTGTCCTTTTGTGTAAATGTATTTTCCCAAGATGAGTGACTTAGTAAAAAGTCCTTAGGAAAATTAAAAAGTATTGGCAAGAGTGTATGCATTTATCTATAGATGCTTCCATACGCATAATCCATCAACTCTTTTTATTTTTGCAAGTTGTGAGTAGGATGTGCATGTCCTTTACTTTATAAAGAAGTGTGAAATGTATGGGACCTACAAAGGTAAATTAAGTAGGCTTTTCATTTTATTACCCAATGTATATACCATTGTATATGTGCAAGAAAAAGGAATATGCTTTTTGCTCATCTTGTTTGTATATATGTGCAGGGAGTAATAAAAATACTAAAGATGTTTGACTTTTGTAAAGTGTTGAATATATCTTTAAATGCATTTTTAATAATCTTATACAAACACATATAGTAAAGACAGAAAATATTTAGTAAATTAGTAATATGCATGAAAAAGGAAATGTTTATTAGGGTGGTGATAAACACCGTAACAAGTACCCCAATAATAAAAGATCGATTAGACGTGTTCATTTTTTTATTATTATTTTCGGCGACGTGCTTATATTAGATGAAAAAAAAATTTCTAAAAAAATTGCCATCTTGATTTGTCATCTGGACAAATGGAAGGTTTGACTTAATTTGTATTTTAAAACATAGAAGTGTCGTTTGTGCGCATCTATATGTTGCTTGTACCTCCATGGTTACCACTTATATCCTTAGGATAATGGTTTAGGTTTTGTGTACTATTTATTGTGAGAAAGTATCTTTCAAAGGAAAAATTTATTGTGAGAAAGCTTGGGGCTTTAGCAAACCGTATCTGTACCAGGTGTGTCTCAATTTTGACAAGACAATACTTGTATGACATATTATATATTATGTCCCTTCTTTTCATGTGAATAGATCAAAAGCTATTTTGACTTTTAGTCATAAATAATGTGACTTTCCTTTATCCCATGTCAGAGATACTTGGCATTTTCTAAAAAAAGTACTTGTAAAAAGTATTTGGTCATAAAAGTTTTACCAAGTCACCTTTTTGCTTTTAGAAAATACTTATAAAATTTTATAAAAGATATTTATGAAGGTTTTCATGATTCCCTTTTAGACATCATAACATAATTTATATATGTATATTATATATGTGGAAAAAAGATCTTAAGAGACCCTTTGTTTAACGCTGTAGAGCAGCACAGGTAGGCATATATAAAATTCTTACGTTGTCATTTAAAGGAGAAAAGGGAGTTCGTGCATCTCATGATTAGAGGAGATGATGATAAATCCAATAATCATGAAGTAAAACGCAAATTTACAAATCGTGTGAAGCATGAGAAGATCAAGATATAGGTAAGAGGTGCAGAAGTGACCTTCTCGGAAACGTTTTCCCCAAACGTAGAAAGAACATAGGAAATAGATCGACGGAGCCGAACTACAAAGAAGTTATGTTCTAAGTAGCACGGCCCCACGGTGGGCGCCAACTTGTTGCTACAACAAATATAGATCTGGAGAAGGTCTTAACGTTCCAAGGTCGTCAAGCTTCTAACCTCGTCTGCTGCTTAAAGGGTTAGACCAGCAGCATGAAAGAACTCGTCAGAAGAGGTAAAAGGGTTAAAGGGTTTAGGTTCACCAAACGCAAGTCGTGGTGTCCCTCTACGTTGTAAACATAGATGGGAGGTTCAAGAGTTTTGATATTTTAGTTGTTATGATTCTGATTTGGGATCAACCCAAAGTCAGAATGTTGTTATTATTGGTTAACTTAAGAAAAGATAAAAAAATAAGAGTATGATGTTGAAGAAAGGAACTCTTGATCCCAAGTTACAACTAGGGACCAACCACGTAAGCCTGATGAAGGCTGAGACTTGCGAGTAACAGAGCGTGATTCCACATGTAGTGGCTGTTGGAGCCGGCTTGGATGTGAAATCAACATGGTTTTAGATTTCTAAGAATGTACAGCAGCAGCTCGGAGGCTTGAAGGCTTCAGCCTGCTGCTGCTGAAAATATTATTAGAGAATAACTCTACAGAGAGAGAGTTTAGAGAGAGAAAGAGAGTGAGAGAGGTCTTGTATTAAGACCAATCTGAGTTGTTTCACATGGTTTTGCCTTCTATTTATAGAGTGGGGATGGGTAAAACCCTAATGGGCTTCCTTGTTGGGCTTGGGCTTGACCCAATATTATATTTAATGATTTTGGCTTCTTGGGCTATTGGGCTTGGCCCAATTGAGTACCCTACACCATCAATTACTAGTGTAAATACCCGCGCGTTGCAGCGGGTGCGTTTGTTTTGTCAACTTCTAGTTGTTGGGGGTTTGTGGCACGTGTGTGAGGTTTTGTGGGTGAATTCTAAACATAACCACATTCCAAAAAGAATATGCGTAAAAAATAAACGGGCGTTTACACTTTACACAACCCCGATCCAGATTATATATTGTTGAAGTTGCTCATTTCCGCCCCATTAGCTTAATCGGCTGCCTTAATAAAGTCTTATCTAAGGTGCTTGTAAATCGTCTGAAGGGTGTCATTGGGAAGTTGGTTTCAACTGAGCAGACTGTCTTCATTAGTGGTCGTAGTATCATGGACGGGCCTATTGTTCTTAATGAGTTGATAAGTTGGGTGAAAAAGAATAGGCATGAAGGGTAAGGTAGACTTGGAGAAGGCGTATGACTCGGTGAGCTGGCAATTTTTTATGTCGATCCTTGAACAAATGAACTTCCCGGAATTATGGCGTAAATGGATCTTCTCAATTGTGTCTACGGCTAAGGCATCTATTCTTGTAAATGGATCCCCCACGCTAGAATTTCAATGCTTTCGTGGCTTGAGGCAAGGGGACCCCGTATCTCCTTTCCTTTTCGTAATAATTATGGAGGCGCTATCCGGAATTATGAAGAAGGCATGTTCCTTGGGCTTGTTTCAAGGCATTAGGTGTGGCGACTCCGGTCCGCTTTTGTCACACTTAATGTATGCGGATGATATGGTTTTTTTGGGTGATTGGTCGGTGTCCAACGTTATGAACCTAAGAAGAATTCTTAGATGCTTTTTCTTGGCTTCGGGGCTGGGGGTTAACATGTCCAAGTGTTCGTTGTATGGTGTTGCGGTGGGGATCGGGCGATAAATTCTTTGGCAGGGGTATTGGGTTGTAAAGTGGGTAGGCTGCCTTTTGTGCACCTTGGTCTCCAAATCGATGCGAATATGAACCTATCGGACTCTTGGGAGATTGTGGTGAATAGCTTCAAAAGAAGACTATCCGTGTGGAAGGCGAAGTCGTTGTCATATGGTGGCCGTATAACCCTCATCAAATCCGTTCTAAATGCGCATCCTACCTACTATTTTTCATTATTTCGGGCCCCGGAAATGGTTATTGATGTGTTGGACATGATAAGGCGAGTTTTCTTTAGGGGTGGCTCAGATGAGAAGGCAAAAATGAATTGGGTAAGATGGCAAAAGGTTATCGCTCCGGTGGATTACGGTGGTGTGGAGTTCGGTTCATTGAGGGATGCAAACGCGGCGATGCTTGCGAAATGGTGGTGGAGGTTTAAGGTGGAAAAGGATGCTTTATGGAGAAAGGTGGTGTGGACGATTCATCATAGCTCTAGGAATTGGAACTTTATTCCTATAAGGTTATCAATCCCGGGGCCTTGGAAACAGGTGCACAAAGCTGTCATGGATGCTCGAGATTTGGGGTTCGATATGGCTTCGGCCATCTCGGGGGTGGTGGGATCGGGGGTGGGTATTTTATTTTGCCTGGATAAATGGGTGGGAGATGCTCCGTTGTGTGTGGAATTTCCTACTCTGTTTGGCCTTGAGAAGAACAAGTGGGCTTCGGTTGCGGATCGCTTGGGGTTGGGTTCAACCGGGTGGGTTGGGTGGATATTCGGTTAAGTGCTTGAAGAACATTCTGAATGGAGTCAGGTTCGCGGCTGAGCAATCTGATTTCATATGGTGCAGCTGGGTGCCTAAGAAAGTATCGATTGTGGCATGGCGAGCCGAACTTTACAGGCTCCCGACGAGGAAAGCGCTGAGTAGACGACAAATTCAGGTCAGTCGTGCATATGTCCGATCTGTGGTGACTCTGAGGAATCTGTGGAACATCTTTTCTTGTCCTGCAGCTTCGCTCGATCAGTGTGGCAACTAATTTCGCAATGGTGTGGCGTCCCTTCCTTTTATGTATCTAGTTTATCAAATTTGGTATCTTTTCATAAACATGTCCGTGGCTCGGAAAAGTAAAAAAAAAGGCGGTGTATGCGGTTTGGTTAACAACAATATGGTGCATCTGGAAGTCGCGCAATCAGACCGTGTTTGAGAACCGAGGAATCACACTGAACAGTCTAATTGGTGAGATCAAATCAAGGAGCCTTTTCTATGGGTTAAGTCTAGATCCAAATGTGAAGCTTTGGGTTGGGACGTTTGGGCCGGCTTTCGGCTGTTCAAAGTTGGCTGGTAATTGTATTTGTTTGTGTCTGATCTGTTTTGTTCTTTTTTTCTTTATGTTGATCTTTGGTGTTTGTACTTGGTGTATTGCTAGTACCCCGCTAGCCATTTTTTGGTGTTGAAATAAAGTGGTTTTGTTGGCCGTTCAAAAAAAAATTATAAATTGTTGACCGAACATTGACATTGCCAAATTCACACCGTTATCTCAAAGTCTCAAACCATATAGACGGTCGGCTTACCAAGAATGGATCATAATAGGTGAAAGCATATGACATGAAAATAAGCCAATACTTTAATTCACTTAAATGAATATAGCTAGCAAGCCTAGTGGTATGAAATCATAAAATTTATGTCAAGAGAAACAATAGAGGAAAAAAACCATTTTACAAGTACATTAGGTGGAATAAAATTTCATGGAAGTCTTTTTAGGTAAACACCACTCTTCTTCACTATCATTGGCAAACCCTTCCAATAGAACCTTCACCAATCAATACATCTGATCCAAAATTCTTGTTTTTTCTTTCGGTTAATCAAGCAAAAGTGCGGGCACTTCAATTATTAGTACTTCTTTTTGCCCATCAAAATTTTCTATCGATTGTACTTTGTCCTACATTACATGTAGAAAAAAAAACATAAAAATTATTATAATGTTCAAACCATAATAGTCATTAATTGTTATATCTAAAAGCAGTATTTGTAAAGTGGTCATGATACATGTAGATGTACAATTTTTACAAAGTGGTCAATCTTAGGAATGACAAAGATGTTCCAAAACAGTGTTCTCCCGCTACATTTCTTATTTTTTTTTTGGGAAATTGGATTTTAACACCGTGAACTATTGACAATTGGCTGCTGACGCACTAAACTACAAAATTGAACAACACCGCACTGTACTTTCAACTTATTGGCTTGTATCACCCTCAGACTAACCATTGTTAATTTTTGTTGACGTGGCATGGTGATGTGTCCATTTTTGCTGACGTGACATGGGGAATTGGATTTTAACACTGTCACACCCTCAAAATCCACTTGCGGAGTTTTACCGCGAGGCGCATGACAAACCAGGATCCAAGTCAATGATCACAATAAACAATACTAAATGAATTTCAAAAACATAGTTTAAAAATCCCAAACATCAGCGGAAGCTAAATGTCGTTACATAAACAAAACAAAACCAAATGTTTAATGTTCAAAACCATGCAACTCTAACTAGACGCCGTGCAGACGCGTGCGCCCTAGTTCCAGTTTGCTACCTTAGCGACCTGAGAAAACATGTAAGAGTTTACGTCAGCACAAAAATGCTGGTGAGTTTACAGGTTTGTAATCAAAGTTCCAAGTATAACCTGTCCATACTATAACAATTGTAAACCAAGTACGCTAGCTAGGCGCATGTACCATTACTACTACGATTGGAAAACCATTACTAACTCGCAAACCAGATGTTGTGCCCGAATAGTAAACCTGTTCCTGTTTGAGACAATATGCACCCGCCCGGCGCTCCATGCCGACGGGTGGGGTTGGTCACTCCCAATAGCGCTATTCACATTTCCCCGTTGTGCAAACCAGCACATTCATGGTTCCCCCCGGGACTTCCAAAGATCGTATAGTAAGCCGTTTGAAAACCCATAGTATGACAGTTGTTACCAAATAGTTGTTTAACACATGTTTTCTCCCCCGAAAACGAAAACCAAGTAAAGTGGGGCCGTAAACTCACCTTAGGTTGCGTTAACTTCAGATAATAGAATAGTTCAACAAGCTATGCTAGTCCCGTAAAACAGCGACCTAACATATGACAGTTACAAGTACTTAGACTAATAACCCTTAGGTTAGTTAGTCCCTAGATGTCCAGACCATAACCAAGTTTGTTTGAAAACACGTTCACTGTTAACATGACCGAATGTACAAGACTCGACATCCCATTGGTGACCCGAGACTTCCCGTGTTACACTAGTACTCACAAACACACAATCATGCAGTCACACTTAACATACGTTACAGTCCAACAAGTTCTAGCACATAGTTCAATTAACGCGTTACTGACCCGAACACATGTTACTGAGTTATTAGACATGTTACGGGGTTCCTAGCATGTTCCTAGGTGTCAAAACGGGTCTCGGAATGCTAAAATATACATACAGCAGCAGTACACGCGATTAGGGAGGCTAATCGCATGAATGATCACACGACCAGGGCTAATCGCCCCTGATGTCACGCGACTGGGGCTAATCGCCCCTGATGTCACACGAGTAGGGCTACTCGCCCTTGATGTCACACGAGTAGGGCTACTCGCCCTTGATGTCACACGAGTAGGGCTACTCGCCCCTGATGTCACACGAGTAGGGCTAATCGCGTGAGTTATAGGCGATTAGCACCCTACTCGCCTATAACACAGGCGATTAGCAAGGCTACTCGCCTGTAACCTTGCTGTTCCGGTTTTTCGCGCGTTTAACGCTCCAAATCAGATCCAGAACGTGTGTAACTACCCAATATCATCCCAATAACTATTCTAAACATGTTTAAACCAAAATCCTTCGTTTAACCTCGTATAATCAGTCCTGTATGAAATCAAGTAATCCAAACACCATACACATAGCATGCAATCATCATACTAACATGCATAACAATAACCCTAATAATCAATTACTGAGATTCCTATCATCATAATATCAATATCAATACTGATCTATCATAATAACATAGCAAATCATCATCATGAATCATAAAAACCCTAGCTTTCTAATCATACACACTCATAATACATGCATATTAGTTATAATCCGATTAACAACCCTTATAGACGATTTTCAGAAAGCTTTTTCGTTTAACAACAGGTCTGGACCCTTAGGGATTGATTAAAAACGTTTGTAAAGAGTTATGGATGAAAATCAAACCTTAGAATTATGAAAGTATGATGATTCAAGCTTGAAACCTTGAGTTTTGATCAAAAATCGCCTTCCAGAGGTTGTTTATGTGTTGGGGCGGGTTATGGGACGACTAGGGTTTGTATAATGAAGTTTAGGAGGTTAAGTATGGTATTTATAGTCGTTTTTAGTCGTCCAGCCCGTAACTAGCGATTGTGCAGCTCCTATACGCGATTAGGAATGCTAATCGCATGAAGGCTCACGCGATTAGGCCTAATCGCCTATACCTTCACACGATTAGCCACCCAATCGCCCCATATGTTGCCTACTCGCCTCCCCTATGGGCGATTAGGCTTCCTAATCGCCTGTAGGGGTTAATCTCGTGTGTTTTGCGCGTTAAACCCCGTTTTAACATATGTTAGTGCATATTCACGTACCGACAAGTCACATAATGATCGTAAACACATAACACAAGTAAATACACATATTTACACTCGTTCACCAATTCCCGGGACTCGAGACTCGTACGTTCCGTATGCCCTGACGATCCTACAAATCGTCACCGTTTGTACACTTGGTTAAGGACTGACATCTAACGAACTTCTAGACCAACATCCAATGATCTTTTAGACTAACCGATAGTTCCCGAACCATAACCCGACCTAACTAACCCAGTTAAGTACAACATACGCGTGACTCGCTAAGGTAGACTTTAATCTAGACGACGTTGTTAACTTGAATTTGCCGGGTGTCACAAACACCCTGAACTATTGATTATTGGCCGCTGGCACACTAAACTACAAAATTGGTAGATTTGAGCTTGTTTCAAGAGTTTCAAGTCTGATTGTGTTTGATTTGGTTTGTGGTGAATCATTTTGTTAACATACACATATAAATGGTTAACAAGTTTGATTTGTTAAACCATTTATATCTTTGTGGTGAATCATTTTGTTAACATACAAATATAAATGTTTAATAAATCAAACACGAACGAAATATCTTCAAGTGTGATTATTGTCCAAAATGATTCACCACAAGGATGGATCTTGGTCTAACTACAGAAGACAGAGATGATGACTTGAAACTCTTGAACCAAGCTCAAATCCATCAATTTTGTAGTTTAGTGCGTCAGCGGCCAATAATCAATAGTTCAGGGTGTTAAAATCCAATTTCCCATGCCACATCAGCAAAAACGGACACGTCACCATGCCACGTCAGCAAAAATGGACACCTCACCATGCTACGTCAGCAAAAATTAACCATGGTTAGTCTGAGGGTGATACAGGCCAATAAGTTGAAAGTACAGTGCGGTGTTGTTCAATTTTGTAGTTCAGTGTGTTAGCGGCCAATTGTCAATAGTTCAGGGTGTTAAAATCCAATATCCCTTTCTTTTATAGTGGCTAGTTGCAACAACGACGTGTACGTGGTGAGGTCATGGTCATGTCGGTGGCAATGGGTAGGTGGTGGTGATGGTTGACAATCACACAAATCTAGTAATTTAAACTGGTATTAACATAAAATCCACTAATTTAAATTTGGCAATGGGTAGGTGGTGGTGATGGGTGGCAATCACACAAATCTAGTAATTTAAACTGGTATTAACATAAAGGGAAAATGGTTTTTAATACTCCCAACTATCACCTATTGGCGGATAATACTCCCAACTATCACTTTGGCCATTAGCACTCCAAACTTTCAACTTGTTTACTTTTATCACTCCCAAACTAACTGAGGTCTAACCTGGTTAGTTTCGTGGCCAAAATGTAAAAACCAAAACTTTGGGACATTTTTTAAACTTATTATTATTATTATTATTATTATTATTATTATTATTATTATTATTATTATTATTATTATTATTATAACATATTAAAAAATTATTATTTTTTTTAATTTTATAAATCCCACCCACCCCCCCCCCCCATTTCTGTTGACATACCCCCCTCCTCTTTGTCTCTCTAAACCACCACCACCATCACCTTCCACCATCGGCCTCAACCACCACCATCCACCTGCAACCGACCTCAACCACCACCACCGACCTGCAACCACCACCATCGACCTCAACCTACCACCAATCGACCTCAACCTACCACCACCGACCTGCAACCACCACCATCGACCTCAACCACCACCATCGACCTCAACCTATAACCACCGACCTGCAACCACCCCCAATCGACCTGCAACCACCCCCAATCCACCTGCAACCACCCCGATCGACCTCAACCTTCTACCATCGACCTG
Organism: Ambrosia artemisiifolia; assembly: GCA_032199755.1. Classification (NCBI taxonomy): domain Eukaryota; kingdom Viridiplantae; phylum Streptophyta; class Magnoliopsida; order Asterales; family Asteraceae; genus Ambrosia; species Ambrosia artemisiifolia. The sequence continues at coordinate 2,627,533 of CM063529.1, read as the reverse complement.
CAACCATCCCCAATCGACCCCAACCTACCACCATCGACCTGCAACCACCCCCAATCAACCTCAACCTACCACCACCGACCTGCAACCACCCCCAATCGACCTGCAACCACCACCATTTCTGTTGACAGACCCCCCCCCTCTTTGTCTCTCTAAAAATGACACGCGAGCGCTGAAACGTTATAGGGAACTGAAGTTGAAACTGAGAGACACGGTTACTAACTTGGTTAAGAAAAGGTTGGTAGCGGTTTGTCAGCTCCAACTCTGCTCGCAGAAACAAGATTTCGTCACGAGGTAGTTGAGGATTAATAAGAGGATGGGGTCGGGGAGGAGGTCGAAGAGGTCGGTAGGTGGTGGTTCGGGGTGGACTTTGTTGGTGTGGGAAGATGATGTCATACCTGTTTGTTGGGATATGATTGCAGATGAGAGCTCTAGAGAGAGAGAGGAATCAATTGAGGTGAGGTGAAGAAATGGAAGGGGTAGTGGTGGATGGTGAAGGGTGGTGGTGGTGGTGGGGTGGGTCTGCCAGTAGAAGAAGGAAGGAAGGGGGTGGGGTGGGATTTATAATAAAAAGTTTCAAAAATGCCCCTTAAGTTTTCGTTTTTATATTTTGGCCACATAAAAGTTTTGGTTTTTACATTTTGGCCACGAATACTAACCAGGTTAGACCTCCGTTAGTTTGGGGGTGATGGAACAAACTAAGTTGAAAGTTTGAAGTGCTAATGGCCAAAGTCATAGTTGAGAGTATTATCCGCCTATAGGCGATAATTTGGAGTAATTAAATCCATTTTCCATTACTAGTGGTTATTTTCGTAGTTGGGACTGTTATTGGCCAATAGTCAATAGTTGGGATTATTTATTTCCATTACTCCTAAAGTAAATATGCGAAGCGTGTGCGGACTGAAGGGAAAAGTGGTGGTGGCATTTTCGTAAATAACGACAATCATTTTTGTCCAACTTGGCAAAGTTAAGATGGTATGTGAAGAGGCACAAGTGTAATCCTCTATTTTTTACCCTCTTTCTTCCTTTTATGCCCTTATGTACAACTTTTAATACCAATTATATAAATTACTAATGCAACTTATTCTAGAGGATTGTTTTGAAACTGGGGAGTGTTAATTGTAGTCATCAATGTCAATACTACAGATACATGAATTCAACCAATTGAATGTCGACCTTCTGTATTAATTCAACAATCTTTAGTTGCTCAACTTCATGAATTCCAGATTTAATTCCTCAATTGAAACCGCCAAATACATTAATTCCACCTTTAATTCATCCTCACAAATATACCTAATCAAGTTACCATCCTATATACTCCGGATTTGAGATCATCCTTTATTCTCCTTCATAAATAGGTTATGGTTTCTTTACTTTTTTCTGTGCTAATTCTTTTTTTTTTTTTTTTGTATATTGGCCTTTACACATCTAAAATGATTACAGTAATGTCATGATCTTGGAATGTATTGATGGATTTTTTTACTTTAATATAGGGTTTTGATGGATTCTTTATTGGTTTGTAGCTTTCTTAGGATTCAATTGACGACACTCATCTCGCAGGTTTTGTTTTTTTTTTGTGTGTGTGATTAGTTTGTAAATTGTTTTTCATGCTATTTAGATCGGAAGTGTTTGTTGCTGTTTTGTGATCATTGAGGTTGTACCATCCATTTCTTTCTCTAAACTCACTCTATTTTAATTTTCTCTCTGAACCATCGATCGATTATGTCTACTTTGACTGTTCTTCCCTCACCGGTTACACCCCGAGATGACGCATTTCAGTTATATAAGGCTTTTAAAGCTAAATCACCTTGAATTTAAATGATCCTTTGATAAAATGATATGAACAAAAAACTACCAAAATATGGTTTTGGCTGATACACTTTTACTTTGTACTTCTTTTTTTTTTCATATTTCTATTTATAGAAAGTGATTGTTTGGATTGGAACTTATTCACTTAATCCAGCTTTTGTGAAATGAAACAGGATTTGGGTCAGATGATGCGGCCGTGGTTGGTATTCTTGCTCATCGCGACGCAACCCAGCGTGCGTATATCCGACAAGAATACCGAACAATGTATTCTGAGGACATACTTAAACGTTTAGCTTCGGAACTTAGTGGCAAACTAGAGGTATATGATTACAAAGATTGGTTCATAGTAGTATGATCATGTATAAATGTCACTACATTGTAAAAATGTTTTGGCCACAATTTATAAAACCATGAAATGAATTTTGAAATTCGAAAGCATAAAATTTGAATGTTTAATATTATGTCATAGACTGCAGTTGTGCTTTGGATGCCTGATCCAGCACAAAGGGATGCGAAAAATATTGAGTGAATCATTGAGCCCAGGTTATATAAATCTTGAAGCTGTAACCGAAGTTATATGCTCTCGAACTTCTTTGCAACTACAAACTCTCAAGCAAATTTACCACTCAACTTGTGGAACTAAACATGAAGATGACATTGAACTATAGGCTTCCGGGGATCACCAAAAGGTCGAATCTTTACCCCCTTTTCTTTTTACCAAGTTGTAGTTTTTCATATAGTATCATTTTCTTGGTCTTTTGAATGGTGAGAACTGAGAAGACATCATTTAACTAAAAAACGGTCTTCTTGTGCAGATTTTGCTTGCTTGTGTAAGCAAACCGCGTTATGAAGGTCCGTAAGTCGATAGAGAAATGGATGCAAAGGATGCAAAGGCTTTGTATAAAGCTGGTGAAAAGAAATTAGGAACTGATGAAAAGGTTTTTGTGAAGATTTTCAGTGAAAGAAGTGGAGCACATTTGTTTGCTGTAAACACATGTTACCATGACATGTATGGAGGATCACTCAAAAAGGTTACCAAGAAAAAAAAATTCTTAATTTTCTCTCAAGTTTGTTTCCAAGATTTTGCTAACCAATGAATTACGCATGTGTTTACTTAGGTTATAAAGAAGGAAACATCGGGGCTATTTGAGCTCGCACTTTTGACAATCTTAAGTTATCTGAGACAGACACTATCTTTATTTGACGTTAATGTATACAACTATACACATCCTTTGCCCCGTTGTTCCTTTAGTAACTCATTATTTATTTTTTATTAGCAACTAATTAGATCCCATATCCTTTCTGATGTTGAAATCTTGTATCTTTGACTTGTTAAAGTCAAAACATGCTTTCTAAGGCTATTTCTGTGGTATTGATACAGGCATGGAAAGTATTAAACGGACTACATACACCTAACACAAGGCGAATAGGGTTCTATTGGTGATTGTCAAAGGTTGGAAGCTAAACATTCGATGACGCTGCTATGCTATAAAGCTCTCTTCTTGCTCACCAGGTACCAAAAATATTTCCCACTTAATCGGCTAATGCAATTGCTTTAATGATTTAGGGTTCATATGAGACATTGTTTAGAGGATTTTGTATTGTATTAGAGTAAGTTAACAGTAGGGTAAATTAACAGCAGAGTAAGATAAACTTTTAAGTAATCTAATATGTTGTATGCCAATGGTAGTTAGGTGAACCATTAAATAATCTAACATGTTGTATGTATGTCAATGGTCATTTGCTCATATAATGCATGTATAATACTAGGTATGCATGCTTTATTATAAGGAACTCATTTCCCAATAATTAATTAACAGTAGAATAAAAAAAGATTGGCTTAATTTGGAGCTAATTTTAATTCATGTTGAACCCATTCATAATTTCTTTGCTGCTCTATTCCTTGCAGGCATGGAGATGTTTATTCATCTACATTCTCTATGGAATCACATTGATATCTTACTAGCAGCTATATTTGTGGTTGTTGCAAGGACTTTTGTTCAAATCAAACCAAACCAACCGAACCAGAAACGCGAGCTACAAAGACACTACTTGGTATGCACACATCTGCTTTTGTTGTTCATACCGTTTATGTATACATTCTACACGTCATTTTTATTAACAAAAAACAAAACAATCTTGGTGCTCAACAACGCCCACAAGCAATATACTGAAAGAAGAGGAGGTGAACCATGGATGTATTGGTCTGTTGTCCACAACCGTAGTTTTGTAATAATTTACGTATGCATATGTCGTCTATCTACTCTTATATTATTGTATTTATGTCAATTCTTTTTATTTATACTCAGCTGCTATTGCTATTCGTTAATTGTATGTTAATATGAGTTTTATAAATAAATTACATGAAACCCGCTACAACATGCGGAGATAAAATAAATGTACCCGCGGCAACGCGCGGGCATTCCCACTAGTATAATTACAATAGAGTAATAACTGTAGAGTAATTACATAATTACATAATTACTTTAGAGTAATTTTATAATTACTCTAGTTATATAATTACGCTAGTTATATAACTAGGGTAATTATATAACTACTCTAGTTATATAACTACACTATATAATTACTTTAGAGTAATTTTATAATTACTCTAGTTATATAATTACGCTAGTTATATAACTAGGGTAATTATATAACTACTCTAGTTATATAAAGTTTTCAATATTTACAAAAATGTCACTGCGTGTTTTTTTGTTCAGTTCGTACGTTTCGTACGATAACCCTATTTGTACGTGAACTTAACTCTTAAATAGTAATCCAAACTTTGATTAATTGGCTGATAATGATCCCAACTTGATTAATAAATTCTACTTGCAGTCCCAACTTTCAAAGTATTTATGTAATGTTGTGAATTTATATACCAATTCACTCTCTTTATTAAATTGTTTATGAAATATTAATGCACATGACATTAATCCACACACGTTATATGATAAGCATAAAACAAATAAAACCTTATCATAATATTATTAGCTAGCTTAGAGTTGCGTATATTACAAAGCTTTATTTGTTTTTTTAGATTAATACAATCTAAAAAACATATATGTATCCTTACCAATAACTCTTACAAGTGGGAGGCAGGTAAACGGGCCACAAGTTACGTCACGAGTTAAAGGCCGTGTATTTAAAAACACTAAAAAAAATTGAGCCCCAAGCAAAATAAAATATTTGGGCTCAAAATCTTGGTAAAGAGAAATGAATTAAACAAAATAGAATTTGGTGTTAGCGTTAAACTTTTATGTATAGAGGACAAATATACATCCTAATACAGAATTTAATATATGTGTGTGTAATTTTTAAAAAATTCCACGCCCATTAGGAGACCGGGTCCGGAGCCGTCGCTCACCCCGCCCACCCTTTGGGCCGGGCCTGGTGTATTTGATAATCCATTACGATAATTTTTTTTAATATCCAACAAAGCCAAACAACTTGAGTATACTCATAGGCAAAAGGGCGCTCAACCCCCGTGATCACAGACAACACCGATGACATAATCCGTCACCAATTCCATACGAAACTTACTATGGTAAAACTAGGGGTGTTCATCGGATTTGGTTTTCGGTTATCGGGTTATTCGGGTTTTCAGTTGTGAAAATATTACCCGATAATCGACCCAATCTAGTTAAATGGTTATCGGTTATGGGGTTAATCGGGTTCGGGTTTTTTGGGTCGGGTTAAATGGTTATTGGTTTAATGTTCGGGTGTTTGAGTTACATATTTCCAACCATTTGGGTTACGTATTTCTATCCATTTGGGCTACAATATGTGTAAAATAAAACTACAACATGGGCTACAATATTTAGTCACTACTCCAATATACATAAAAATATGGAACTGGATCATTTATTTGTTTTTGAATTATTTGGGTTATTCGGTTCAACCCGAATTATACAAAACTAATCCAAAGACCGACCCTAAAGACTCTAATCGGGTTCGGATATGCACTTAATCGGGTTCGGGTTAATCGGGTAAGGTAGTTTCTCGGGTCGGGTCACTTCAGGTTCGGTTCGATTATTGGTTATCGGTTAAAAAGAACACCCTTGGGTAAAACCCCTAACCCACGCACAATATTTTGTAACAAACGAAACCTTTGATAACTGGGCCAGAGTAGGCCCAAAAAGAAAAAAAAAGCAAAGGGGGAGCGTGGGTATGTATGTATACACATTCGAAGTTCGAAGTCTCCTCTAATCCCGCCTGCATCAACCCTCTTCCCGCTGTTTTAAACTGCCGTCTTTTCTCTCTCTCTCTCTCTCTCTCTCTCTCTCTCTCTCTCTCTGTAGAAGTGTAGAAAGATGTCAATGTCGGTGGCTGGTGATGATATTAATTTGTCACTTCAAACACCCATGCCTATAATGCACCTTCAACAACAACAACAGATGGGTTTATGCAATCCTTTAATACCCACTAATAATAATATTAATAATAATTTCCCTCTTTTCTTGTTTCCCGTGAGTTTCTTTCTTTATTTATTTATTTATTTATATTCCTATGTGCATTTGTTCATGTGGACTCTCTTCGGTTTGTTTTACATATTGCCTATTCAACTGTGATTGAATTTATATCTATGTTGTTTTGTTATGGAATATTTTTATTTTATGATTAGGGGTTAATTTGTTTATTGAATTTGTTGTGATAACGTTGCTTATGCTGTTTTTTTTAATCTTGAAGATGAAGAATGGTGTTGATGATTCAAGTGTGTGTGTATATATGATTTTATCTTCATATGGACGACATCTTGATTGTTGAACCGATGATCGAATTTATATGTTTGACATTGCCTTTTGTGTTCCTCTTTTGATGTTTATTTGGATTGGATGTTTTTATTATATGATTAGGGCTTACATTGTTTGATGAACTTGTTGTGAAAACGTTGCTTATGCTGTGCTTTTTTCTTTTGAATCTTGAAGATGATTAGTTTTTTCGGTAGTAATTATAGACACGCGCTTTTGGGATTTTTCTAGCTTAATGTAATAACTGGATGTGTCATCGGTTAATTACCAAACTCGATGATTGCTTGGTTGCGTTAGTTAAATAAGTCATGGACTTAGTGATTGTGACTAGGAATTAAGGATTTAAAAAAAAGTGAACAAAGTGAAGCAAAAGCATGATAACACTTGAGCTTAAGCATGTATTCTTTTTATATACTTTTGTGAGTTAGTATACGCATACACGTTCATATCCTTGTGACATAGGTGATAGGTCAAACATCGAAATGGATATTTCTTGTTCTCAACAACTCGAGTAAGAATTAAAGGATAAGAATTCACAAATTCATACCAAAACTCAAAAAAAAAAAAAAGTAAGAGTCGAGTATTGAGGACACTGTAGACGCAAGTTTTAAGACTATTGTTTTGTACAAATATTGCCTCTTTTATACATATACACTAAGGACCTTATAATGGTGTTGTTCTTGGTACTATTTATTATTCGACAGTTGTGATCATATATATATCTATTGTAAACATTTGTTATATATTACTACGACAACTCCATATGATGATTTCATTTTTTTCCTTCCTTTTGAAACAGCCAAAACAAACCATCACAAATCCTAATCCTATTCTCCAAGGAAGCATCAAAACTGAAGCAGTAAACGATTGTTCATTGGGACCGTCATCTTGTGGTGTTGGCAAAAGAAACAGGACATCAAAGAGCATTAAAAAGGCTAAAAAAGGAAATAAAGAACCAAAAGCAGGTTATACTTTTAACTCTCAATGTATGCAATATGTTCATTTGCTGAAGATTTAATTTAAAAAATTTTGGTTGGTAATCTTCTTTTATTTCAGAATCCTTTGATCTTAATCTAGCTGGTGCTTGTCGCTATGATAGTTCTCTTGGTAAGTTTACATGAACTGCTACTTCAGATGTGTTGGTTATAATTCCCGATTTATGTGCAACTGTAACATGGTTGAAGATTATGCCGGTTATCATCTACTAATGAAACGCTTTTTTATATTATTGACAGGACTCCTCACAAAGAAGTTTGTTAGCTTGATACAGGCGGACAAAGATGGCATTCTTGATCTAAACAAGGCTGCAGTTATTTTAGAAGTATGATCAGCTTAATGTTGTGACTCATATATAATTTATAGGCGTTAAATTTAATTAGTTTGTATAATTATTGAATTGTTGTTATCTTTTGCTATTTGTGCAGGTCCAAAAGAGGAGAATTTATGATATTACCAACGTACTTGAAGGAATAGGACTAGTAGAAAAGGCTACAAAGAATCACATCCGGTGGAAGTAAGTTTTTTTATCCTTCTGTTCCATGCATTTGTGCTTATGTTTATATATTAATATTAATGCATTGACCCTTTACTTACAGGGGACATAAAAGTTCATCACCACGAAGCCAGCTTGATAATTCAAAAAAGTTAAAGGTACGTACGTATAAAGTGCTACAAATAACACAATACGATAATATAATAGTATATTTTAACAATGTGTGCCTTTAAAAGGAGTTGGAGAAGTGAGTTATACTGATTAGAGAAGGCTCGTGAGGTTAGCGAATTCTAAACATCCAAACACTAAATTTTGACCTTGTTTTCATGACAGGCTGAGCTTGAACAACTGCACGCTGAAGAATCCAGGCTTGATGAATGCATAAGGTTAGTTGGTTGCAATTACAGGTGGCAACATTGGCAGGTTGGGTACCGTGTACGGGGTTGGGTCAAAATGGGAATATTTTTATTGGATTAAAATGGGTTGTGTCAGATTGGTCAGTTACATGCTATTATCTTTCCATTTTCTCTATAATTTAAACACCTAGTACACTAAATAAAATTACGAACATAGAGTTTGGATGGTTATCGGCATTTTAATTTCACCTGTTTGACTAGTTAACATCAACATAGAGACCAACTTAACCTGTTCTGCGTTGATTTGCCACCTGTTGCTGCAATATTGAGGATTAACTGAAATTATATAATTTATAAAACATCTGTATAACATCTGATTCTCTATACAGGGAATCACAAGAGCGCCTGAACTCCGTGGAACTCAATAATAATCATCAAAAGTACGTCTGACATGATCTTCATGCTGTTTTTCTCATATAACAATTCGTATGCTACAATATGCTTAAGATTTTGGAGTAATTAAATTTTGGAATCAGTGTGTTTGATTGTCTGTTACAAACAAGCCACTGTTCTTTTAAATATGCAAAAAAGGATAAGCACTTTCAGACAAAAATTGTAACGCATAATTTTATTTTTTGTATTTATTTATTTCTTAACAATTTTCCTTAAATTGTTCATTCATACATGGTGTTGTTTGTTGTTTCTTTGTGACGCGAGACCAAGCACGATGGTTTGACATGTTTAGAGGTGGTAGTGTGGACCCATTTATGGGTAAATAGGTTAATGTGGGTTATATTTTGCTCTAACGGGTCAAATGGGTAAAAGTTAAAAAAAAATATATAGTTAAGATGGAAACAAGTTGTACATTTGGAAAGTCTCCCAAAATGTATTGAATTTTGTTAAAACCTCGTAAATCGTTTTGTTACAAAGATCGTATAACATAGAGATTTAGTATATTCAAGAAAAGAAAAGACCAAAGTGTTTGTGGGTCAACTCGACCTTACCGGTTCTAAAGATTAACCAGTTTGATCAATTACCCAGATCATCCGAACCGCCATTTTGCCTCCTCTAGATCAGTTTATCACCCAAGATGACCCAACTGACATTTTGCCTTGGTTTCTTTCAGGCATCTCTACGTGACAGGAGAAGATCTTAGGAATATTCCTCGTTTCAAGGTTTAATGACTGGTTCCAGTGATTTCAGACTCATTGATTTTCGTTAAATACCCATTATAAAGTTACATGTATTTGTTGAGTGCAGAATCAGACCCTAATCGCTATAAGAGCACCACATGCTAGTTCTATTGAAGTTCCTGATCCTGATCAGGTGAGTGTGGTTCAGATGAAACATGGATGTAATTTATTGTTATTATTTTTTTTAAATGAATTTATTTTGATCTGAAAATATTGGCTTTGCAGGATAATGGTTTCTCTCAGAAACAATATAGACTTATTGTTAGAAGCCATACAGGTCCAATTGATATGTATCTTATAAGGTGCTGCCATTTTATTTTATTTTATTATTATTAATATTATTATTATTATTTTGTATTTCTCATGTTCATCACATGTGTATTTTTATGTTTCGTTTAGTGAATCCGAGGAGCAAAATAAATTATCAAATGAAACAACTCAGGAAGGTGGCAACTCAGTCAACTCGTCGCACCAACATACTAATATAGAATCACTCAACTTAGTCGACTCCCAAGTAAATGGGATCAAGAAGATAATCCCATCACAGAATGATGTAAGTTGCCTTTATTTCCGTTTTCCACTCTTCAAATACACTTGCCAGGATGTGTGTTGGGCAGGTTGAGTATGGGTTCGGGTTGAAACAAGTCATTTTTTAGTATGGGTTTCTACATAGTTTGATACATATTTGATGTGTTATATCAAAAGCGTTATTATTACAACAATAATTGAAATATTTGAATAAACAATGTAGGAGGTCGTTATCCTTTTAGCTATTGTTTATTTGACCGTTTGAGATGTAACACAACCTAAATTGGCCACTGTTTGGTTCTTAATTACACTATATGGTTAGAGTTGGCAAGACATGTTTTTTCGTATGGGTCAGATTGGGTTGACCGGAAAACATGTTTTTATCCATTTCTTAGATAATTTAATGCTCATATGACGTGTTATCTAATCGTTTTGAAAAACAATATTATAACAATCTAAATATTTGAATAAAACAATCTAATAGGTTGTTATCAACCCGTTCCCCTTTTAGCTATTTTTCTATTTGATCCGTTTGAGATATAACACAACCTGAATCAACCACCATGTGGTTCTTAATTGCAGATTGCTGATGATTACTGGTTCGGGTCAAATGCAGAGATTAGCGCCACTGAATTATGGGGAATGAACTTACCGTAAAATATTAAAAAGTTTTCGTGTTAGATTGTTAGAACTAGTTTTATAGCACAGGATGAAGAAAAGGGAAATAAGGCAAGAAGATGAAATTGTTTATTTTGGTAATAAGGTTGATTAAAACAGATTGGATCAGTAAAGAAAGGATGTAGCTGTTTTGCAACCATTTGCACTTGTAATTTCTTGTCAAAAGATGATATTATATGATTAGATTTGAGTTTTTAGTTGGTAAAACTTGATATGTGAATTGTTTGTAGAACTAATCTAAAAAAAGCTTAAGTACATAAGTCACTACCCATGATTTAAATTTGCATTTTTTTCATCTTACAATTTATTACTAGAAAACATTTTTTTCATATTGAACATATTGTGTTCTATATAATTTGGATAAATTAAAACAATTTTTAATATGTAAAAAATCAATTGAATAGTGTTATTAAGGGTGAAATCTAGCCTGAGATCACCCATGTTCGAGCTAGTTTTGAGATCTATTTCAAAGCTCGAGCATGGCTCGTGAATAGTTTTTCAAGTTCAAGCTTGTCTTGTCTCGTTTATTATTTGTTAGTTATTTAATATATCTATATTTTGTATTAAGAATTACAATTATTAACATATATTTATGATGATGATTTTATATGTAAGATAATATATATTTTAATTGTTTTAATGATAATATTGATATATACAATTTATTATTATATAAAAATATGTAATATATTAAATAAAAATGACATAAATAATAGACAAGCTCATTATGTAAAGTTTGAGCTCGTTTATTTTAAAGACTCTAATAGACTAATAATATAAGCTCAAACTTGTTTAAGATCGACTCGATTTAAGTTATGAAGGAGTTGATCTCGAGTAGCTCACAAGTTGACTTGTTTACTCCCTGGTTTTATATGTTTTTCAAAGAGAGATGTTACTCGCTATAGTTTGTCTACATAAGGTTAGAATCGCAAACCAGAATCAAGATTTATGTTCAACACTCAGATGACAATATCCTTGTAATCCATTTGAAAGATTAATTCCTTAATTTTGTGATCTATCCAGGATCACAAATTCTCATATGTTTCTGCATCCCAAAGAGCTACATGTAGAACCTCTCAGTGCATAAAGTTTGCCCAATTACAAGGTGCACTCTCGATACATGTGCCGCAAGCAAACTTGACCTGCGCCTCATGTGTGCCTGCCATTATGACGTCCAAAGCGATCACCTTGTTTGAGTGCGCCTCAAGTCTTTTTTAGAACCCATGTAAAATAATAATAATAAAAAAGAAAATGTTTCGAAGCAAAGAAATAATACACAATACATTGATCAATCCAACATCCTACATACTCGCATTTTACAAACTATAAACTGTCAACGGCGTTATTGACCCGGCGTGTCGCCTACTTTCCTTGACCTAACACGTGCGTGCCCCTTAACAGCTTCTTCCATAACAACCTCCTTTGGGGGAGGATCAGCGTTAGAGTTTGATGAACTAGACGGCTCAGTTTCTGTCATCTCCACCTCATTAGATGTTTGAGGTTTTGCCACCACCGCTAGACTTTGTAACAACATTGCCTTTTGTACTTTCAAGACGGCAGCAGGAGATGATGGTGTTGGCGGAACTTGAGATTGACCCTCTGTATCTGCAGCATCTGAACTAGATGATGATGATGATGATGATGGGTCCTTGGCCTCCTGGCGATTTGGTGCTGGAGGTCGGGCTCTACCAGTTTGAGGCTGCAACTTCAAGTCATTTAATTAGTATTATCACCAAAAAGAAAAGTAATTAGATTTAATTAATCTCAAAAGAGTTTAAACTCATGTACTCGTCAGTCGTTAACTTAAACTCATGTACTCATCAGTCGTCATATGTATAAAAACGGGTTGATTTAGGTCAGTTTTGTATCTTTCACGGCTCAAATGGTAGAAGTATATTTTGACTCGAACGATCTTAAGATAACATGTCAATTTGAGTATCTGAACCGCCGATTTTACCCCCCCCCCCCCCCCCCCGGATTGTTTAAGTTTCAAAGGTATGCATAGCTTCGTTATTTATTTGGAATTATTAACAAAAGTAAGCCATCAATGAGTAACAATTGAGAAAGATAAGCCACAATATTTATGAACACATGACACTGTATCCAAAACGTCACAAAATTAACTCAAACTAGCAGAGGCGTGTGTTATCGACTTACAGACAAAAAGTTAAATCTAAGATGAGCAAATAGAGTAAAAAAAAGTGTTGTTTCATGAATGGCATGCAAATTAGTGATTATGATATAATAATCAAGGCCTGATACCTGAGGAGCGTGAGGATTGGGGATTGATTGTGAAGCAATGTACTGGAGAACATCGAGTATCCTTGTTTGACCATAACTTGCAGCTCTTTGCCAGTACAAAACGAACATATCTCCAGCTCTCGTCCTTAGTTCCGTCAAATTTCGATCAATGTCGGGTTCATGTTTTGAAATGTATGGTTTGAAGAAGGAATCGTAAACATAAATTGTTCCCTGAAAAGATTGAATCAAAACAACAAAAGATAAACATCAGAATCTAAACATACAAATTTCATTATGGTCCCAGCTTGGTTTTAAAATGCGTGTGGCGATCTGATGTGTTTTGATCCCCAAAGTCAATTCGGGATGCGCGTGCATCACGTATGCGAGACTTGCAATCACGTTCCAACTTGTTCAAATAATGGTCAACTGCACAAGGCGCCATATCATGTGATTCACGCATCATGTAATCGCATCAGGTAATGCGATCTCATTGCTGCATCATGTGATGTGCACATTTTAAACCAAGGGTCCCAGAATAAAAATAACATTACCTTTGTTTTGGGGTACCACAAGTATATGTAGAATGCTAACTTTGCTTCACTGTACATCGGAACCCTTCAAAAGTAGAACAAAAAATAACTCAAACGTAAAAAGAAAGAAATCAATGAACACAATGAAATATGGCAAAATGGGTACGCCAGGCAAGTTAAGGAACGGGTCAATCAGACTAGATCAGCCGGAAACACGTTTCCTCATGTTTTAATAAATATTTAGAGTCTCAAATATAATCACAGATATTGAATGACCAAGTAACTTTTATACCTTTTTGTTAAAATAAAAAGCAAAAAAAGTATAAAACTATTTTAGAAGGTTTTATGCATTGAAAACAAACTTTGAACCAAAACAACAAAAGATAAATGTCAGATTGTCAGAATCTAAACTTTGACCCATTTAGCCCATATGACCTGTTTGACTGTTTCCTTTTAAAACTAAATTACGTTAGAGATCAAACATAATTTGTGTGGTTGTATTGATGCAATCAGCAGTCAATCACAAATAATGGGACCTCTAAAATAGTGTTTAGCACTTAGCATCTAATTTGTGAAGACGGTCTTACCATGAAACAAATGTGTCACCAATGCGTTCACAAACAGTCAGCATAGCAACTAAGATCCTGAAAACATCACTATACGGTTTAACATCTAAGCCTGTGAATCAATTAGATGTACACAGGTTAACACGTATAGTACCAATATTGACACCAAAAACGAAGTTGCTCAACATCAGGCTTATTCTTCTCTACTGATTTGAAGCACTCGTATGCTGGATATGCATATCCAAAAACCATTCTGCATACCATCAAGTAATTCCATAGTTAGAGAAACCCAACTATAATTATCCATAAAAGAAGAAGAAACGAGTTTTAGATCAACATACACAAGCCCTCTAGTAAGAATGGATCCAATCATCTTGTTACCCTGTCAAAGACACTAAATACAAACACACAATCATGAAGTGCCAGATACACAAACAAAACAGGCCAGTTATACAAATAACTTATAAAAGGTTATAATTTAGCTCCATCAATGTGATGGACATATATTCAGCCAGACAGCCAGTGTAATCTCACATATATTTATATAACAACACTGATGGACGGATATTCAGCCAATGCAAAGCTAGAACACTGGTTCTAAAGCATGACGACAATTAAAAGATATTATAATACAAAATCTAGAGTCTGATACTTCCAGCTTTTAAAAAGTACAAATGATGTCTTTCGATAAAAAAAAACAAATTTGGGATAAAAAATGAGTGTTCACTGATTTATAATTTCATCTTGTTCTCCTATTCTCAATACAGTTGTACAACATAAGATTTAAACTAGCAATGAAAATGGTGAAGCAGATGAAATAATATAAACAACACAAAGCAACATATATACGTTTTTCGTTTTGAACTCTTAGTGGGAAAAGAATCAAGATAAATAGGACATCTATCTTAGTTTATAAAGGCGAGAGGTGCTTCGAGGCGTTCATGGCCCAAAGCCGCTAGCATCACGTAGGTGAGGCGTTGCTCTATGTACAACCAAATAAGCTTTATTTATAAAAGTTATGTGTCTCTCATCTGTTTTACCTATGAACCTTTTTTATAAAATAAACCTTTAATTTCTTCATCCCTTGGGTTGTTTAACATATCACCATATAAGCCTCCTACATACTATGATTTTGACCAAGAAGTACATGGGGTACCGCCTCAAGCCCCTGAAGCGTTTTCCAGCTAATATATTAGAACAAACGAATACAACACAGAAACAAAGAGGCATACAAGAACTGCTAATTCATTCCTGACTATCATCATAGACTCGAAACTGAACAACATTTAAACTATACTTAGCACTGAAAATCAACAAGTAAACCATAGAAAGTAACAATATTCAGGCATGTAGAATAATTGGATATGCACCAATCTTATTTTGAGAGACTGCAATCAAATGTATCAGGTTTTTGGCAAAATCATCATTTGTAATTGCGTGTACAGTAATTTGATATTTGATATACATCTATCTTAAATAGAGACAATATGCTTATTCATTGAAGGAATCATACTTTAACAAGTTTCCAAAACTACAGGATTAGAATCCTAGGCCCAAAACGTAAGCGAGGCGATAAACAAATTCAGATTTACTCACGCCACAAAAACAGATACTTAAAACCTACAAATTTGCGGAATCACATAAGGAAGGAGTTGCTCTATGTACAACTAAATAAGCTTCATTATTCCCTTTGGTTGTTTTACATATTAGCTTCCTACAAACTCTAAATTTTACCCAAAATTACATGGGACGTTATCCAACTCGCCCGACATTCTCCTTTTAAACTAAGATAGCTATAATGATCAAATTTTATAAAAGTGCAAAAGAAGTCCCAATGGTGAATAACAAAATTAACCTACTAACTGCAACACTATAGAAACACATGCAAGCTTCTTCTTCTCTCCTTCGACCTCTCGATTCCAGAAAACAAAGACACACATGCAACCCACTGTTGTAAAAATCAGAATTAATCGTCTGCAGCTTACCAATTAGTCAGACCTAAACTCAGTAGTCGGTCAAAGGCAATCACTACCCGTCAAAATTGGTCAAAATCATGGTTTAAAAAAACGGGCGAGGCGTACGCCTCGAGGCGAAACTCTATGAAAACGAGTATGAGGCGCGCCTCATGGGGTTCAGATTGTACATACGCCTCTAAGGGCAGAGGCGCTAAGAAAATGTGCGCCTCGGGTGGTTTCGGGTGTTTTTTTGTTGTTTTAGACTTTTTGGGTCAACTATTTATTTTTGATGTGTGTTTTTTATGTTTTAGACTTTTCTAGGTCAAGTATTTTATTTTTTATAGACACATAATTTTTATATTTATTTTTTTACTGCTCCTCGAGCTTACGCCTCGGTTCGCCTCGAGGCTTACGCCTCATGAGGCGAAGGGAAAATGCCTCAAGGCTCGTTTCCGTTCTTTTAAACTTTGGTCAAAATCTTTGAAATAAATCAATAATTGAAAATTTATATATAAAATATGAGAAAAGAAAAAAAAAAACATATAAAAATCCAATCTGAAAAATCGTTAGTTAGTACTCCCCCACCGTCAGCTAGCGCCTAGCGATTTAAAACGATGATGCAACCACTGCTAATTCATTCTGATTATCATCCTAGCCGCGAAAACTAAACAAACACTTAAACTAAACTAAACCAAACTCAGCACAGAAAAAAAATAACAAATAAAACAAGAAAACTAACAAGATTTAAGCAAGTTCCAGCGGGACGGTCTGCAATCAATCACATTTATCAGGTTGGTTTGTAACTGCATGTACCACAAGAACCATATATTTATATATATCTTCAAACAATAATAATAAAGACAATATTATTCTTATTGATTGAAGGAATCACATTATAAACAAGCTTCCCAAACCACAAGCTTAGAATCTTTAGCCTAAAAACGTATGCAATACAATAATTCAATAAACATATTCGAACTTACAGATAAATAAAACTTAAATATTTTCTGAATTAACACAAACTTAATAATATAATTTTAAGATTTAAATTAAAATTAATAATAATTAAAAAGAAGATACCTAACGTTTTCTGTTACTGATTGTTGGTTGAGTGGCGCCGCCGTGATTAGACGGCGAACGGCGGCGATGGACGGAGGAGAAGAGAAGAGAAGAGACGGGGAATGGATTTTTAGACGTCTGATGACTTTGTAGCACAGGGTCTATTGTATTTGTACGTTTTCTATTAACACACGAACTAACGTGTGATAAGAATCTCACTTGCCTGAACAGCTGTTGTTAATAAATTAATTAAATATTGCCACTTGATTCAACAGGCTGTTGGTTTTAAATTTGAGCTTCAAATTGAAATTCAAATTTCAAATTCGACACCCCATTACACAACTATATAAAGGCATCATGTCCCTCTCTTTCTCTCAGATAATTTTTAAATCTCTCCAATAATTTTGAAACCGTAATAGCAGCTTCTCTTACATTCAAGTTCGTGTTGAATGATTCGAGTATCATGTAACCTAATTCTAACCGATCATATCAATAAGAATAAAATTATTCTGTTTTGGTTTTCACTAACCCTCAATCTTTTGTTTCGTTAATCAGCAACCAGGGTATTTACGTTGAAAAATGTTTCTTGTTTGGAAGATTCTTACAATCAAAGGAAAATATTCGTTATACGATTACCAAGGGTTGTAGATCGGCAGCGTCAAACTCAAGAAGGGTATGTCTTTACTTTTTTAAAGCCATGTATGTGAGTGTTTAATGCGTGTTAATTTTTTTATGTTAAACATTATTTTGCGTCATTCTTGATTTAGTATTTTTGTGAATGTTTGACCGTTAATAGGTAGAGGCGTTAGCTTAATCACTCGAGAGTCTTTCCAGATGGCATTAGGCAAGACCTTGATTGCAATTATGCTTTTATGCCACTATGCTTATCTTTTGAGGAAGTCGTCTACTTCTGCTTTTGTTGTTCCCGCTGTTGTGCTTGTCAACAGGTATGTTTGTTCAAATTCTTATTTCTTTACTTTTATTTCAAGGGTTGTGGTTGAAGTATAACCGTGACTGTTTTTTCTGTTCTGTTAGCAAGCAGAGTATGTGAGGAAGCACCTTGAGTATGTTGAATATTCAAGGTTAATCTTGATTTAGTATTTTTGTGAATGTTTGACCGTTAATAGGTAGAGGCGTTAGCTTAATCACTCGAGAGTCTTTCCAAATGGCATTAGGCAAGACCTTGATTTCAATTATGCTTTTACGCCACTATGCTTGTCTTTTGAGGAAGTCGTCTACTTCTGCTTTTGTTGTTCCCGCTGTTGTGCTTGTCAGCGGGTATGTTTGTTCAAATTCTTATTTCTTTACTTTGTTTTTCAAGGGTTGTGGTTGAAGTATAACCGTGACTGTTTTTTCTGTTCTGTTAGCAAGCAGAGTATGTGAGGAAGCACCTTGAGTATGTTGAATATTCAAGGTTAATCTTTTGGAGATTCTTTCTAGTCAAAGAAACAAATATGTGTTGAAGACTGATGGGTGTATAAAGACATGTTATATTCAAAGTTGATTTGAATGTATTAGCTACGTCAGTTTCAAGTTTTCTGAAGATTAGTAAAAGAATTATTTTCGTTCTTTTAGTAGTTTTTTGTAACGCATGTCTACGTTCAAAACATGTGTTGTAAATATTCTGTAGTATAATTTGAAGTTGTATTTGAAGACAGTTGTTTTGTGACGATCTATCCAATTTTTCTGAAGTTTGTATTACAGTTGTTTCATTACATCTGTTGCTAAGTCAACAGATGTTTCCTTTATAATTAATGTTATAATTTATAAGTAGAAGAATTATCTACACTCTGTTAGTGAAGAGATGTTTCTAAATATATTATATTGTATAAACATGAAATTATGTTGGATGGGAGATGTTTTTTTAAGATATGTTGAAAAGTAAACAGGTGTTGTAAAAAAACATGTTGTGCAAGTTTATTGACATTTTTCATTACATCTGAAGTTTGTATTCGAAGACAGCTGTTTTGAGAGCAAATATTGTTATATTTATTGTTAATCAAGTATTTCATTTACGTGAGATATTCCAAATTGTAAGTGAAATTCTTTTTGAATGACAGTTTTTTTCATTACATCTGAAGTTGTATCGGATGACAGGCGTATTCAGAACATGTGTTGACATGTCAACAGATGTTGTAAAACAGATCTTCCCATTAAGTAGACAAATAAGCCTTAAGTTTTGAATTTTTAAGAGGAAAATTTTTAAATTATCATAGGGAATCGTGTTTCCCTACGATTTTGAACATTAACAGGGTTGAGTGGAAAATAATAAGTGTTTTGAGTGTAAATATTGTTATTGTTGTCGTTAGGAATTATTAATTTATATAAGATATGACATTGTATTGATCAATAGTACTCAAGTTGAGAAGTTATTTTATAAGAAACCTATTTAAAATCAGTTGGTTATTTTCTAAAGATTTTTATGTAGCATATTTTGATTTTTATAAATAAATAATAATTATTATTATTTTAATAAATAAGCCTTAACTTTTAAAGTTTTAAGAGGGAAAGTTTTAAATTATCATAGGGAAGTGTGTTTACGATTTTGAACATTAACAGGGTTGAATTGCAAATAATAAGAGTTTGAGACCAAATATTTTTATTGTTATTATTGTTAATCAAGTAATTCATTAACAGGGTTGAAGTTTTAGCCTACAACACCCGCTTCCACGAGCTTAGCCTATTGCTACCACATAAGGCCACCCCTCTACCTGTTGCAATCGAAAAGTATAATGGAGGATTACCCATGCAAATTCAGGACATGGTGTGGGGAAGGAACCTGCTACCCTTGAAGAGGCCAAGCGTTTAGTAGCCACTATGACAAACAATCACGTAAAGAATGGTACTTTGGTTCGTAAAAGTGATAAGAAGGCAAGTGTTACGGTCGCTGTAACGCCCACGCCCAGCTATTTTCTAAAATCTTATTTAAAAGGTTATATTCATATAATTCCTTTTTACATGATAATCATCGACAATGATATATCATTAACAAGAGATACGTTTTATTCATGATTACATTAAAGTATTTAATTACGCTATTAATGTGTCGAAAATGATATCTCGTACTAAGTAATAACGTAGTAGTTTACCTGACACTTATTCTTATGAATCTTAAATGTAGCTATAAATATATATTATATATATAACAGATATATAGTCCAAATACTCGATTTCAGTCGATTTATATAAATAAACATGTAGTACAAACTTTTGGCAACTAAACGAGTTAAATTTACAAACGGGAACCGAGTCAGTAACTGGTTCGTATACGCAATAATCTTCCACCTTACCTACACCTAAACCCTAACTATTTAAACACCTTATCTCCATCTCCTCCATTTCTTACAAAATAAACCCTAGCCCATAATATTCAAGTCCTTCTTCTTCCCTGCACCTTTTTAACACCAATACACTCTCTTATCCCTCAATCTCATCTCAACATCCCTGCCCTCCCTCACTCACTCTATATACAGCGGCGGCTGTCGCTGCCAACCACCACCCTCATCCTCTCCTCTGCATACACCGCTAACCACCACCCTCATCCTCTCCTCTGCATACACCTCCAACCACCACCATATCCCGCCACCAAACTCCCCATCCTCGTAAACAACCACCTGTACCACGAACCTATTAAAATTGATATGGTCAAATACTTGCCATATTTCCATTCATTCTACTGCTCTCTGTCCCAACTTTTACGCTCCTCTTATTGCTCCATTTTCCTTTTGCATCTTTGTCTATTTTCTATTTATGTGGTTGTATTCTGCCACAATTATAATTGTACCAAAACCAAATATTATTATCAACAATAAAACAATTGTTCTATTTCCATATCTCTTATACAAATCCCACTTGTCGGTTTGAGAGTAGGTGACTAGAAACCAAGCGGCCTCGGCCGCAAGGCCAAACCAACAAACCTAAACCAAACAACAAAAACGCTTCCGCTTGAATTTTTACATGGTATCAGAGCAGGTTACTATCCTGCTCCGAAGAAGAACCCAAAAAAAAACACAGTCGCTGCCGCTGCCCTACTTCTGGTTGGGGTTTGTGCTTGCACCACACAAACCCCACACCCGTATATCAGCGTCATCTGTTACCTCCTCCGCCTGAAACAACCACCACCGAAAACCCCACTTTCACAGGCCGTCCGACCACCTCCTCTGTTATTGAAATCTGAACAGTACCAGGGCTATTGCCGATACTATTCACCTATGAATCAGATTTCACTATTTGTTGTTTCGGGTGAACTTGTTCTTTTAAGGTCAGAATTATATTTGTTTTTGGTTGGTAGTTGTTTGCTTATGAAGAAGGAACGGTCAGTAGTTAAGTGGTGAGAACTTTTGTTGTGAGTTTGCTTAATTGGAGGTTGGTTTTAGAAGTGGTGGAATCTACTGCTAACACTTGTTTCATTGTCATCAGATTCTGACCCACATGGGAAGAAATCATTTTGTAACCCTTCATCATAAATATCCCAATCATCATGTTGCTTACCTACATTATCTTCCACATCATAGTCAACATGCATTCTGTAATCACTCATATCTACTTCATGATCAGGCATCAAATTGTTTTCATCAACTATGTAGTCTGAGTCACTGTCTTCATTATCATGTTCTTCTTCCTTATCACTCCCATCACTCCCATCACCTACTATAACCTCTTCATCAACTACAGGTCCATTATCATATAAAAACATATCCTGATCAACCTCCAATTCAGTTACACTACACCTACCAACCTTAGCAGAATCTCCAGCATCAGCATTATGAGTAACACCACTAAACAGCCCACCATCAACCTTAGAAGATTGGCCTACATTAAGGTTTCTTATAACCTTTAACTTTGCAGGGACTATTGCATAAGGTCCAGTTTCATCTATTTCTTCAATGGTAACAGTCCTAGGTTTACTAGGTGACAACAAAAAGTCTTTAATGTTTTCTAAACCATTAATACTATAGACATTGATTATCTTATGCATTTACACATGTTTGGCTAAGTTCAAAACATCTTGATCAGAACTTAAATCCTCTAATCCATCGTCTAAATTCTTCTCAGGATTTTGGAAATAGTAGTATATTGCATCAACAGTCGAATAACCTAACAGATTTACCATGTCTGAAATTTCATGCATTGATAGAATATCGATGTCAATGTAGTCCACAAAGTCGATCCTACCCCTTTCATAAGTACGTCCTGGACTGTTAGTTAACTTTCCACCATGATGAAGTCGTATGGTGAACAGATTAGGCATATCATCTGCAAAAAACAAAAAAAAAATCAAATTTTTTAAAAAATTTGATCTTTTCAGGTTAAAAAAAAACAGAGTTTACTAGGGTCAGAGACTTACAATATGGTTCGTAATCATCATCATCTTGATCACGAATAAACCATCCTTGTGTTCTCTCTTGATCATTCGCCATAGATTCAGTGTTTAAAGAGTGGAATTGAGGGATGAAAGTTTAGGGTTTAATTTGTTTAGAGGGAATTTAGTAGAGGTTAATGTTGATATCAGGGTTTAAAAGGGGGAAAATCAAACGAGGACGTGAAATGTCAATAATACCCTCATGTGCCCTTCACGTGACTTGATTTAACCAGAAAATCTAACCACGTTAGTGCTAAAGGATGAGACTTGAAAGATTTTAAAACATATAGGACGATTCTCATCACTTTTGAAGTTACTGAAAAAATGAGTAAAGATAAAGGACGATTTCTGTAATTTTTCCTAATTATTATTTTAATAAATAAGCCTTAACTTTTGAAGTTTTAAGAGGGAAAGTTTTAAATTATCATAGGGAAGTGTGTTTACGATTTTGAACATTAAAAGGGTTGAACTGCAAATTGTAAATAATAAGAGTTTTGAGACCAAATATTTTTATTGTTATTATTGTTAATCAAGTAATTCATTAACATGGTTGAAGTTTTAGCCTACAACACCCGCTTCCACGAGCTTAGTCTATTGCTACCACATAAGGCCACCCCTCTACCTGTTGCAATCGAAAAGTATATTGGAGGATTACCCATGCAAATTCAGGACATGGTGTGGAGTAGGAACCCTGCTACCCTTGAAGAGGCCAAGCGTTTATCAGCCACTCTGACAGACAATCACGTAAAGAATGGTACTTTGGTTCGTCAAAGTGATAAAAAGGCAAGTGTTACGGTCGCTGTAACGCCCAGCTATTTTCTAAAAGCTTATTTAAAAGGTTATATTCATATAATTCCTTTTTACATGATAATCATCGACAATGATATATCATTAACAAGAGATACGTTTTATTCATGAGTACATTAAAGTATTTAATTACGCTATTAATGTGTCGAAAATGATATCTCGTACTAAGTAATAACGTACTAGTTAACTGACACTTATTCTTATGAATCTTAAATGTGGCTATAAATATATATTATATATATAACAGATATATAGTCCAAATACTCGATTTCAGTCGATTTATATAAATAAATATGTAGTACAAACTTTTGGCAACTAAACGAGTTACATTTACAAACGGGAACCGAGTCGGTAACTGGTTCGTATACGCAATAATCTTCCACCTTACCTACACCTAAACCCTAACTATTTAAATACCTTATCTCCATCTCCTCCATTTCTTATAAAATAAAACCCTAGCCCATAATATTCAAGTCCTTCTTCCCTGCACCTTTTTAACACCAACACACTCTCTTATCCCTCCATCTCATCTCAACATCCCTGCCCTCCCTCACTCACTCTATATACAGCGGCGGCTGTCGCCGCCAACCACCACCCTCATCCTCTCCTCTGCATACACCACTAACCACCACCGTCATCCTCTCCTCTGCATACACCTCCAACCACCACCATAACCTGCCACCAAACTTCCCATCCTCGTAAACAACCACTTGTACCACCAACCTATTAAAATTGATATGGTCAAATACTTGCCATATTTCCATTCCTTCTACTGCTCTCTGTCCCAACTTTTACGCTCCTCTTATTGCTCCATTTTCCTTTTGCATCTTTGTCTATTTTCTATTTATGTGGTTGTATTCTGCCACAATTATAATTGTACCAAAACCAAATATTATTATCAACAATAAAACAATTGTTCTATCTCCATATCTCTTATACAAATCCCACTTGTCGTTTTGAGAGTAGGTGACTAGAAACCAAGCGGCCTCAGCCGCAAGGCCAAACCAACAAACCTAAACCAAACAACAAAAACGCTTCCGCTAGAATAAAATTATTATTCTTATTGGTAAGCTTGTACGAGTCGAGTAATGACTAGCCTATATAAATATATATTGTTACAAGAATTATCTAAATGACGAACTATATAAATAATGTATTAATTTTCAAAGCGTATGTTTACTTTCATTTTAGCTTTAGAAAGTTAATCACTTATCACGCATAAAAGCTTAGTTAGATCATGATTTGTATTATAAAGGCTAGACGATTGAGTTTTTTTTGGAAAATATAGACAACTTGAGTTTGTCTGGTTTCTTACAAAAACAGAGGAAACTCTGCCCAAATTTTTATAAAATATAAGAAACATATCTGGCTTTTAAATCTATAAATTTGTATAATTAAATCAACGCAACCTCGAATACTACATTAAAGTATATATTTATAGTAACTATACATACACATACTTTCGAGAAACAAAACCAAGTTCTTATCGGTTTGTTAAGTCATACACACTTCAAGACGCGCATTCGTTCAATGCGAGTCTATGTAGTTGGATAAACTATCTTTAAAGCTAAGAAACAAAATAAGTTCATTTGCATTAGAAATTAAGGCATCCTTTACTTGTAATAGAACACAAGAGATCCAGTCAATCCAGCTTCAGACATTGTTTGTTATTCTTTCATAATGCACTCCAGGTGAGTTCATACTTGTCCCCCTTTTATTCTATATTCTTTGGGGCTCAACATGTATCACTATCAAAACTTAAACGATTTCATACTCTTATAACTATGATGCTCAATCTAAATGCTTATATGCTATGCCATGCTAGAATTCTAAGTCTTACATACAAATGTACGATTAGTTAACAACCCACCTTACATGTATAGCGCTATAGGTTGACACGTCGCCCCCTTTATGGGTCATGATAAGAAGAAGTCTTTTGTGTTATCGAGTGTTGTTGCCGTTGTATGGTTCTACGTGCATATGGATATAACATGATGATTCGAGTAGACTTTCTTATACTATGTACGTAGGTCAAAACTAGTATGCTCACCAATACTTTATGTGTTGACGGATATTTTATACATGTTGTAGGAAAAGCTTGATGAGACAATACAAGAAACATCACTTAGGATTCGGCCTTAGAAACAAACGAAACAATCTTTATTTTACTTCATGTTCAAGTTAATGTATTTTTCTCATGAACAAATTGTATACTTGTTGAATCTTAGATACGAATGAAATCTATTTTAATCTATTGTCACAATTTAGTATTATGAAGTCTTTGAACAATCTATCACAATTCATGCCTCGATGTATTCCGCCATCGGTTGAGGTGTGACAGTCGCAATGGTTACAGAGGCTAAACCCAAATCCACGGTAAATGGCAAGAAACGCAAGGCCAAAGACCTACTGCTATTTCAAACCATACTCCAGTAAACCAAGTAAACCTACCTCTCAAACTCCCAACAAGAAGCCTTATGTGGGAACCCATCCTCAGTGTAGTACATGCAAGTTCCATCATCCTACTGATGTTCCTTGCCACCTATGCACCAATTGTAGGAAGTATGGACATTTCGCCAACACTTGTTACTTCCCAGTTGCTGCTGCTACCCAAAATGCCCTCGCCGAGGGCCAATGCTATGAATGTGGAAGCCCAAACCAATTTCGCAACCGATGTCCTAAGCTGAATCGAGACCATCCAGATACTCAAGGACAAAACCTTGCAATTGGATCCACTTAGGACCCAACCCCCGCTGACTAAACTTTGAAGAAAATACTTTTTCCTTAAGGAAACTAGAATCTTATTCGTTTTAATTTAAATTTGTCCTATTCTATATTATGACTTATTTCGATTCGAACAATAACTCTTGGTTTTGAATTTAAGTTTTCAAAATACTTTCAACCAAAGCTATTTCTTGTTTGTGTGAATCTATCTTCTAGGATACATGAGAATATGATTACTTGATATAAATAAACTCATGATGACACTTGAAAACATGGCTAGCTAAATGTGAACTATTTGCTTCAAGCACCTTTAGACTTATTACTTTTGCCTTTGACAACTCGTATGCTACTTGATACTTGTTATATTTACAAACTTGCTTACATACATGTATTACCAATTCGATGTGTGGAGCTCCGAAACAATTGTTACATTTAATCAACAATTGGTAGAGGATGAATTACCTTCTCAACAGTTGATAGAGTTTCTAATAACCTGCTCAACGATTGGTAGAGGTCATCATGCCTGCTCAACAGTCGATAAAGGTTTTAAAAACCCACTCAACGACTGGTAGGGGCCATTGTACCTGCTCAACAATTGGTAGAGGTTTCTACTCACCGACTGGTAGAGGTCTTCTTGCCTGCTCAATAGTTGGACCCATTTTTTAATGCATTGTGAACCTAGCTGTGTAGATCTTGTAATTTGATACAAAGATTCATTAGACTCATTGATATAAAAACCTAGTCGCAAGGTTGTTGTGCATTATCATACATGTGTGTTTAGTTTAGAGTCATAGAAGGACACAAAACCCTAATGTAAGGTAAATTGGTGATTGCGGTCCGGAACGTAATCATGAATTTACAGGTACGTTAGGGTGGTGTGAAATTCTATTAGGGTTTTGGTAAGAAACCCAGTACGTTTTCGAAGTATCAGAGGTGTGGTGGGTTAGCTGCGGTACACCCTATATATAAACACCAATGATACAATGAAAATAAGACTGGGGTCGGACCAATAACAAACCCTAGTTATTTGGTAGTCCATTTAACCTTAATGGTCATCTTGTGCATTGCTGTTTTCCATTCCTAAGACTTAAGTTTGGTGTTCCATAAGACCCTTATCTCAGACCAATATCACTCAAAACCTTGATCATGTTACTTTTTTCCATACTCTAAACCATAGTCACCCTAGCTTTGAGGCGAAAACCCACACCTCTTCCTAGTAGCCCCTCCAAAATCAACTTCGGGACGAAGTTCCTAAAAGGCTAAAACTAGGGGAGACTGTAACCTTTCGAATTTTCTGTTTTTATAACTTTATAGGTTTCGATCATCCATTTCGGCATTTCCACTCTTCAAGTAAATTTATTTTGTTACTAAAACATATTAGTTATAAGTTTAAACAAATAATATTATCAAATATTTATAAAAGACGAGTTTAAAAAAATTGGCTTGGACAGGGTTCGAGCCCACGCCCAGCCAGGTTCAAACACAAACACCATCAACTCGAACCACTACACCATCTTGGTGTTTGGAGTGAAATTAGAAACTTATAATATATAAACTCATCCTAAATCCCCTTTAGTCAACCTGGTAGTCAACACCCACTTCTAACCAGCTAATTCATTCAAATTGACGCGCCTGTTGCTGATTATGGAAACGATTTTGATGAATGGATGAACGAAATCATCGTACGCGTTAAGGACAGCTTTCAATTCGTTTAAACATTCCTTTTTTCGATTATACGCGTATGTAATTTAATGTTTAGTCAAATTTTCCAATTCGACATTAGGGATTGTTACACTATAAATTGAACCCTCTATTCCAACCTAACTGTGCCGAAAATTATCCTCTTACTCCTAATTCTTTCTGATTTCTCTACAATCTGTGCAATCGAGCTTTCTTTGACTTTTCGTTTGACTTGTTCATCGTGTATCACCGAGCCTTGTAAGTACCAATTAATCCCTTGTTTTTATTCCTTATCTTTGTCCAAATTATAGCACTATGAATTCTGGGGTTATCGTTTGTTAATTCTATCAATTGATAAACTAGGGTTCTTAGATTGTATTTGGGGAAGATGATACAAGGTTAGGTCGATATAAAGTCTTCTGAAACGAAATTATAACAATTATCTGATCTAGATCAGATGGTTGTGTCCTCTGATGTTAAAACTGATGGTCTTGGGTTCCATACCGAGCCGCAACTTTTTTTTATACATTTAACCATATTATCATTCATCTATATATAAACAATTCATTAAGCATCTTATGAATAGTGGGGTTTTTAGTCTTTTATAATTTTGTCTTGTAGTGGTTTTTTTGTCTTTAATTCATTTTGACATGTAGAGAGTTTGTTCGCGTTTTACATAAGTTTACGGTATAAGTTCGTGTTCTTTGCCTACTGAAGATCCAAAAGCTAGGACGTACCTCGTTGATGAGGAAGAAGACAACTAACTTGATAAGATCTTTGATTGATTGAACCTGCAAAACTAGCAAACCGTTAGGCTCGCCACTGGGAGGCAGGGAGGGCCTCTCTGTGACCACCCTCCGGCGTGAGGATAAGTATTTATTTAGTGAGATAAAGAGAGCTTAGAGAGAGAAGGAGGTTCGGAGTATCTGTGAACGTGTGCTACCTGTACTTTTGAGGGGGTATTTATACTAGTCAGAATATTTGTACTTTATTCCGTCCTAGGTGTACTGTCCCTCGGAGCCTTTGACCTCCGGCCATCATTTTGATGGGATGCAGGATCATTGTCATGTGGAGTTGCGTCTTATTGGCATAAGCTGCGTCTCATATGGGGTTATAGTTCGGAGACGAGGTTCTATACCTCTTCATGTCCCCTTAAGTCCATAAGTTAATTTATAACTTAGTGAGTTTGGTCGGAGCTTGTTACTGCTTGCCAGCTATTTTTTGGTCGCGGCACGTGGAGACATCCCGAGCCATGTATATGGATGGGACGTATTGGGTGTCTCGAGGTCTCTTTGACCGTCCGATTGTTTTTCAATTTGTTGGGATCATGACACGTGTCCTGACGCTAGGTTTTCTCAATTCCCATTATATAAGATGGTTTTTTCCATTTTTCTTTTCACTTTTTACTTTCCTTGAAACTTTAAATCTTCCTTTGCTGTAAATCGCCTTACCAGACCAACTGTTCTTCTTCCACCCTCCCCTGTTCATGTTCGTCTTCTCCTTCCTTTCCATCCAAATCTTTGTTCTTTCTTACCGACTTTTAAAATGGGGAAAGACAATATGAGTATTGATGTGAGGCCTAAAGGTCCACATCTTTATAGTTTAATTTGGTATTTTTATTTTTTTTGTGTGTAGATTTGCCGGGAATTAGCTACATTAGCAAGGATAATGGAAAGAACGAATAATATGCTAAAATGGTGATTTTACGAGCTTAAAGTGGAGACCGTTGAGGAGTATATTTAATTTTGGAAAAAGTGAATAGATCTGAGATGAATATATTATTTGATGATGTGAAAGCTCTTCTAAATACGAACGCGTGGCCACGAAAACGGACGAAAACGGAGTTGTAACGAAGATTTTACGAAGAAAACAAGAAAACGCGAAAAATCTGAACTGTCCACTCTATGGCGGACCGCCCCAGAATTACCAATTCTGTAGTGGTCCGCGCGAGACCCAGAAAATCCGTTTAAAAGCCCAGATCAGATCTGAACGTTGTATGCTCTCAAGGCCTCGGCTCTGCCGAGTTTCTAGGCGATTTTCCACCATTTTCAACCCCAAAATACCTCCTTTAACACCCCACGTCAAGCTCCTAACATCGAGTGAAGATCCAAGACGCTAGAGGTGAACCGAATCTGTGATGACAAGCGGAGGAGGCTAAGCTTCGGTGACGATTCTCTCGGGTGAATATTTATATGTTTTTGTATCTTGTCTGTGTTTATGTTACTTGAACTAGTATGAGCCTACTTGTGTGTATTGAATAAACCATGTTTGCATAAATCAAATTAACACATAATTACGGTTTTTCGTTGTCGACACTATAAGGAGGTTGGTGAGTGTTTGCATAGGGATAGCTAGGTTGACCTCAGGTAACAGTGACACGGTAACACTAAACCAAGCGCACTAAATCTGAATCGTTGTTACTGTTACTGTCACTGCTACTGTTACTGTTACAAATCTTGATCTTTACTGTGAACCGTGATCTTTACTTTTCTTTTGTCAAAGTTAGTTATTAGGAAATCAAAACCAAACAATTGATCTTTACATTTCCGCAACTTTACATTCTCGCATATTTACTTATTTGTCTATTTATATTTTTTGTCAATTAAAAACTATACAAACAAATAACTAGTACGAAACCAACCACATGCTCTTCGTGGTTCGACAACCTGACTTCCCTATTTACATTAGTTTGTAAGTATAGAAGTTTCAAAATATAAATTTCTTTTGATCGGGGTACACGACAGCCCCGTGTCAAAATGGCGCCGTTGCCGGGGAGCTAGTGCGCTTGGTTTTGTATTGATTGTTTGTTTGTATTTTTATTGAAAAACTAAAAAAAATATAGAAATTTGTAAAAATTAAAAAAAATCAAAAGATTTAAAAAAATTTAAAAAAATTATGCATACAAGTGATTTTTAATTTTTTATTAGATTTCACTTTGGGTATTCTAGCTTTTTGTGCAGGTTTCCTTCGCAAGCATAGAGTGTGACGATGTCCAAGATTATTATCCAACTTGGGAAGATTTTTGTCGAAATGCCATGGAGTGTTACGATGAGCCTAATCATAGTTACTATGACTATGAACCCGAGGAGACGTCATTTGTAGGTAACCATGAAATTAAATTTTATGGAATGTCACAATCTGGTTATCCTATTATAATTGTCCGAGATCAATACCAAATTCCTCCTTATGAAGAAAAACCTGAAAAAATTAGATATAAAAATGCGGAGAAAACAAAACTTGCTCGAATTGAACAATGTTTAATAAAAATCGAAGAGCGGTTAGCAACACCTAGCCTATCAATTCAAAAAATAATTGATTATTTGAACTCAAAATGTCAATTGTTATCGACAAGGATAGCTTTAATCGAGGCTATGTTGCCCTTGCCCGATGACATAAGAACTTATTGGCAAGTAAAGGATAAGGTTGTACCAAATCCTTCACTTGTTGAAGAGTTAGTTTTGGAAAAGGTTG
The DNA here is from genome assembly GCA_032199755.1 of Ambrosia artemisiifolia. Classification (NCBI taxonomy): domain Eukaryota; kingdom Viridiplantae; phylum Streptophyta; class Magnoliopsida; order Asterales; family Asteraceae; genus Ambrosia; species Ambrosia artemisiifolia. The sequence goes on along the minus strand of CM063529.1, from coordinate 2,596,334 downwards.
TTGTTTGTATTGATGTAGGTATTCCAAGGCAAGAATCTCACCAATCTCATCCCGTGCCGATTAACCTCATAAACAAGGATCGGGATGAAGATTCAAAGGTGAATATTCGAAGGGTGAGATTACAAGACATAGGAGTAAGGCTCATGAGACGGGTCAGCCACAACAACATCGGCTCATTTAACATGCCAATCTTTAAACAAATGTTTATTTGGCATGTTAACTACCGAGCATACATTGAAAACTCGGTAGGCAAATGCGCACTTAGACCACCTTGATTGACATATGTGGTGAAGTCCGGCTGAAGACTCATAAATTTAGCGCTCTCGGGAGGCATCCCGAGGTTGTAGGTAATGTTCCACACTTGTAGGCGTTTTTGGTATTTTTGCATATTTTGTGTTTTTGAGTGTTTTATAGGTTTTTAATGCACAAACGAACATGGAATGGATGCACAGGTATGTTGTAGTGTTGCAAGTGCGAAAATATTGTTTTCGGACATGTTTGGAAGTGATTTTGGCGAAAACAGGTTGAAAAATGGGTTGTCCAGCAGCATACTGACGTGCAGCGTTTTTCAGGTCTGTTGCGGACCGCGCGAGGTTTTGCATTTCCGTCGCGCTCCGCGACGACTAACAACCCTAATTAATTTTTATTTAGGCGGCAGACCGCGCTGGAATTTAAAATTCTGAAGCGGTCTGCGCCCGTGCTAAAAATTTAGAGAATTAATTTTGATTGTTTTAAACCCAATTTTTCAAATTATTTCATTTACACTTTATATACTTCCATTTTCTCATTCGAAAATTTTATAAAAAAAAATTATTTCGGATGACCGTGTTCATTTTGTTTAATATTTTGTGCATAATTTTGTTGTGAGTTTTTGTGTGATAGGTCACTTCCCTCGTACTCAATCTCCATTCGGGCGAGGATGATGCCACTTTTGGATTGCGAATGAAATGCTATACCACCAAAGTGCAATTTTGGACCTCACGACTTCAAGATTTTGGGGAGTCGTCCTATCCTTATTTTTTGTTTTTCGTGTGTTTTTATTTCTATTTCTACATTGAGGACAATGTATTGTTCAAGTGTGGGGGTAGGGATAGTTTGTGTGTGTTTTTAAAAAAAAAAATTATAAAAAAATAGTCATTGTTAAATACATTTTTAAACGAAATTTTGGTTAAATTTAGTTTGTGCGAAATATAGATTCTTAATCATGCGTTAATTTGTGTTTAGTAATATGAACCGTTTTCAACAAGTATTTTTAAGAAAATATATGAATTTATTTGATCAATTTTAACAATTTAGTGAAAACTGTTATATGTACATATCGGCAACATGTATCCTACTTTGGTGAGATTTTGAGCCTATTTATACTCTGCATACACATATTCCTATATACATTTTCATTTGTTGAGTGTTAGGCCACCTGTTATTTGTTACAAATTTGTCTAGTTTATACATGCTTAACAGTAATTATACAATAATATGTTTAAGGCAAAATTAGGACAAACCTTTTTATTTTTACACCATTTCTTGTATTAAACCTGTTTACCCATATTATTTCCCTTAGTCGCCAAATTTGAGCCTTTAGCCTTTTCATTTGTCAAACCATATTTGTTACCCAATACCCGACCATTTTGCCCAGTTCAGATCTAGATCTGAAAAATAAAATATTATAGATCTAGATTCAGATCCAAATGAATTAAATATTATAGATCCAGATCTAGATCCAGATCTAAATCTATTATATTATATTATTTTATTATTATAAAATAATAATAATAATAATAATAACAAAAGAAAAAGAAATTCGGAATTAAAAAAAATCCGAAATAAAAAAAATGCTTTTTTATTTTTAATAAAGATCGAACGAACTGGAATCACCTCATTTTATCTTTTCATCCTTTTTAATTACTTTTATCCTACGTTTACCCAAAGCCCAAAACCATAAGTCCTTATCATATTTTTGTGTAATTTTACATCCTAGTGTGATAACTTTACAAATTTATATTAACAAGTTTCAGGTTTGCTTTAGAGTGAATAATATTAGCACATTTTATGCTAATTCAGATATTATACCGAGAGGAGCGAGTATTGTGAGGGGTGTGTACATATGATTGAGTTCAAAAGATTATTAAACCTGATCAATTCAATTCGGTTTTTAAAGTCATATTTATTTAACTTGTTGAATTAACACATCTAATACGTTTCGCAAATAAGGTATGATTTTGAATCTTGAGTAGGACATCTTTAAACGACCGCATTAAGTTTGTTAAAAATATTTTGTAGTGTTTTTCAGGGACTGAAAAAGATAAGTGTGGGGGTGTGATGTGAGGCCGAAAGGTCCACATCTTTATAGTTTAATTTGGTATTTTTATGTTTGTTTGTGTGTAGATTTGCCGGGAATTAGCTACATTAGCAAGGATAATGGAAAGAACGAATAATATGCTAAAATGGTGATTTTACGAGCTTAAAGTGGAGACCGTTGAGGAGTATATTTAATTTTGGAAAAAGTGAATGGTCTGAAATGAAGATATTATTTGATGATGTGAAAGCTCTTCGAAAGACGAACGAGTGGCCGCAAAAACGGAGTTGTAACGAAGATTTTACGAAGAAAACAAGAAAACGCGAAAAATCTGAACTGTCCACTCTGGGGTGGACCGCCCCAGAATTACCAATTCTGTAGCGGTCCGCGCGAGACCCAGAAAATCCGTTTAAAAGCCCAGATCAGATCTGAACACTGTATGCTCGCAAGGCCTCGGCTCTGCCGAGTTTCTAGGCGATTTTCCACCATTTTCAACCCCAAAATACCTCCTTTAACACCCCACATCAAGCTCCTAACATCGAGTGAAGATCCAAGACGCTAGAGGTGAACCGAATCTGTGATGATAAGCGAAGGAGGCTAAGCTTCGGTGACGATTCTCTCGGGTGAATATTTATATGTTTTTGTATCTTGTTTGTGTTTATGTTACTTGAACTAGTATGTGCCTACTTGTGTGTATTGAATAAACCATGTTTGCATAAATCAAATTATCTCATAATTACGGTATTTCGTTGTCGACACCGTAAGGAGGTTGGTGAGTGTTTGCATAGGGATAACTAGGTTGATCTACGATGATCAAGCATTCCCTAGTTGTTATTTCAATACTAAAATCCCAAGGCTTCGTGACAGGAAGTGTTCATAGTAACAGTCGAGACCTGTCAGCATAAACATATAAATAGGATCCCGGGAGAAAAGTCATTGTTACCGTTACTGTTACCGTTAATGTCATTGTCACCGTTACTGTTACCAATACTGTTACCGTCATTGTTACCGTTACTGTTACCGTTACTGTTACTGTTACTGTTACCGTTACTGTTACCGTGTCACTGTTACTTGTTACATTGTTACTAAATCTGAATCGTTGTTACTGTTACTGTCATTGCTACTGTTACTGTTACAAATCTTGATCTTTACTGTGAACCGTGATCTTTACTTTTCTTTTGTCAAAGTCAGTTATTAGGAAACCAAAACAAAACAATTGATCTTTACATTTCCGCAACTTTACATTCTCGCATATTTACTTATTTGTCTATTTGTATTTTTTGTCAATTAAAAACTATACAAACAAATAACTAGTACGAAACCAACCACATGCTCTTCGTGGTTCGACAACCCGACTTCCCTATTTACATTAGTTTGTAAGTCTAGAAGTTGCAAAATATAAATTTCTTTTGATCGGGGTACACGACAGCCCCGTGTCAAGTATCAGTTTTTCCACCCTGACCCAAGATAAACTTAACAAGTTTTTAGGGATTATAGAATCCCTCTGGACTTAAACCCAGAACTGCCCGCCTCTAATCGTGCCATCTACCCTCTCCTCCCCGGAAAATTCGCATTTTACACACGCGTGTGTGATTTTGCCAATTGCCGGGTACCCATGACAAGATTTTTGTTTAAGGTTTTGCTTTTTCATGGGGTTCATTTTTCTCAGATGAACCCCTTTAGTTTGGGAAGGGTTTGCCACTTCGAGTTGAAGTGCAGGGCTTTGAAGTCGAAGCCTGATGTTAATGTGTTCCGGGCTTTTTACAAGTTGAACCAGGAAGGGGACTGGTTTACTTTTGAGAAGAGGAGGAAGAAGCCTGAATGCCATCTCAAGGACACCTCCAGCCTGAAGAACTGGAAGACGCAGTTCTTCTTGTTGGATGATCGTTGCTTGCCTAAGGAGATGTATCTCTGTGGAGGAAGGACTTTGAATCCACTGATTGGGAGCTGCCGCAAGACTTTGCTTGTGATTCGGCCTTGTACAATAAACTTGTAACTCATAGGTCCATCATTAAGAAATATCCGGAGCACATTTTGGTATTAGGAGGAGTGAGTAGGATATGGGACGAACCAGATCGGATGTTGTGTACCTTCGTGATATCTTTGGTGCAATGTTGTTGTTGAGAAAAGTTTTGTAAGAAGACTCGCCGCAGCTCTTTCCAGTTTGCTATTTGTCCGGCTGGTAGCCCGTCGAACCACACACGTGCAGCTCCGATTAATGTTTGAGCAAACATGTGGCACCATGCTGGCATGGGCCATAGTTCTATCTTCGCAGCTCAACCGAAATCGAAAACGTGATCGTCCGGGTCTGTGGTTCCATCATACTTCTTTACCGTAACTGGCATTTTTAGCTTAGATGGGAGTGGGGCGCTGGCTATCCTTGGGGTGAACTTTGAATACGAAGTCATATACGTTGGTCGATATGGAGCAGTAAGCTTGTCATCAACCAGGTTGGAGCTGGATTGTTGCTTGGCTGGCATTACCGGACTGGTGACAGGTGGTCCGGTAGATGAGAGGCCAGTTGGCAATGGTCCGGTAGACCCGAAAGGCATTAGATAACCATAGGGGGTTTGAATAGGAACAGAAGTAACCACAATGGAGTATGTTTGGAGACTGGCTGGAGTGGACGTTGTAGTGGCAGAGGTGAACCCTTCCGAAGGGAACATGTTTACTTGCACACTACGAAGTCGTTCTTCTTTATTTTGCTGATCTTTCAGCCTTAATAAGAAGTCACGGTTTCTTTGGAGGAAAGTTTCATCAAATTCTGTTGACATAGTTTGCACCCTAGTGGTTGTAGTGGCTATCTCAACTGTGACCGCTGTGGGGTCGAACGAAGCTCTGGAGTAAACAATTGTGCTTTGTTCAGATGTGACAACATCGTCATCTTCTCTGTTTGTAATATCAACGATATGCAAATCTTCTTTAGCCATTCTAGATCTGTTTGGAGAGAGTAGATCTGCAAAAGGATGGCGCCAATTGAAGATCCAAAAGCTAGGATGTACCTTGTTGATGAGGAAGAAGACAACTAACTTGATAAGATCTTTGATTGATTGAACCTGCAAAACTAGCAGACCGTTAGGCTCGTCACAGGGGGGCAAGGAGGGCCTCTCTGTGACCACCCTCCGGCGTGAGGATAAGTATTTATTTAGTGAGATAAAGAGAGTTTAGAGAGAAAAAGAGGTTCGGAGTATCTGTGAACGTGTGCTACCTGTACTTTTGAGGGGGTATTTATACTAGTCAGAATATTTGTACTTTATTCCGTCCTAGGTGTACTGTCCCTCGGAGCCTTTGACCTCCGACCATCATTTTGATGGGATGCAGGATCAGTGTCATGTGGAGTTGCGTCTTATTGGCATAAACTGCGTCTCATATGGGGTTGTAGTTCGGAGACGAGGTTCTATACCTCTTCACCTGCAGTTTACGTCACGTAGCATATAAATTCGTGCTTTTTTCACGATTTTTTCCAGTTTTGTCATCGTTGCTTTTTTACTTCGCACCGTTTTACAGGCCTCGCAATGCGGTTGTATAAATTTATGATTTTGTTATACCATTTTCCTTGTTTTTGTTTTCATTTGCTTACTACATAGCACGGTTTTATGACCCCAGCGTCCACAACACGGGGTCAACATCGGTACCGGCACATTTTATCTTTTTATGGGTTTCAATTGATGTAAAACCATGATGAGTGTAAGTGTAGACTCCCCATGGCCTGCTTTGTTTTTTTTCCTTTGTTACACACGGTCAAACATGGGGTCCCACTAGGTTTATATCTTTAAAAACTTCCAATCGTAGTGCGTGTTCGTAAACACTAGGTTGTCACAGCAACGTGCGACCTAGGTAAAATACTACGTTTTGATATATGACTCGGTTCACATATTATACGTTTTGATTTGACGGTATAAACACTAGGTTGTCGCAGCAACGCGCGATGTAAAATACTATGTTTCATATATATGACTCGGATCACATATTATACGTTTTGATATGACGGTATAAACCCGTCGTACTCCGCCGCAACGCTCGGCCAGTAGAAAACTAGTTCAAAAACACTATATAATCATTTGAATCTGAATGAAGCTTGTTCTCAAGGTTCAGACCAACTTGTGATTTAAAAACATTCAAACCAGGTAGACCCGGGTTCGATCCTCTCCAACAACACATTTTTTTAGTTATCATTTTCCTTTTGTTTTTTTATATAATATTAGTTAATAACTTCTATAATATATTTTAAATGTCAAAAATGACCTATAAATTCTACAAAATTTATTTTATGATATATAAATGATAAACTTCTGATCTTAACGAGATTTTTTAACTGGGTTAGTGAAAAGGACGAATTTAACAAAAAAAATCCAAACCTAAGGTGTTGATTTGCAAAAAAAAAAAACTTGTTTGTATTAGAGTGGCAAACTGAACCAAACTTTAGAAACGAATTTGACTTTTTAACTCTATATAAAAATAGTCACCAAGAGCATTCTTATCACATCTATCAAATCCTATTCATCAAATCTCATCCATCAAATTACACTAAAAATCACTACTCTACCCTTAAATCTTCTCTCTCCTAATTAGAATAATAATAATAATAATACTTTTTCATACTTTTATCATTATCTTTTCTTTTTACTCACTCACAACCACTTCTGAAAATATTAAAATATGTTTAGGGGTGAATAGTAACTTTTCATATTTAGGAGTAAAAGTGCTTCCACTAAATATTCTCTATATCATCCACTTACAACCACTTATACTCACCCATTATAATTTAATAGACACACTCATATATTTGATGCGCGAAATGAGAATCCTTTAAAAAGCAACAAATATGATTTGCTTTTTGATGGACAGGTCAAATTTGACGACGGAAATGAAAAAAATAATGTCTGACCAAAGTGACATAGCCGCCTATACCCCAAACAAATTCTATGAATTATATATATATTAAACGTAGAGGTGTTACAAACAGTCGCTTTCCAACCTTTTTGTTTTCCCCCTTTTTTTTTGCTTTCTTTATTAAGTTTTTTTTTTTGCGTTTTGACCACCAACTTTTTTATTAAGTTTTTCATTTCCTATTTTGGCCACATTTTCTTTTCCTTTATTTAGGTGTTCTTTTTTTTTCCCCTCATTTTGGCCACCAACTTTTTGGTTAGGTTTTTCTCCCACAATTTTTATTTTCCCACCGTTTTGGCCACCAACTTTTTAGTTAAGGTTTTTTTCCCCTTTTTTTCCACATTTTATTTCTTTCTTCATTACGTAGTGTCCGCCTACGTTCGTATACTACTTTCGTCTCCGTTCGTCTGTAACACCCGATCTTTAACCCAAGTTGCTCTACGTTCGTATGGTATTTTCGTCTACGTTCGTATAGCAATTTTTTTATGCGGCGTTAGTCTACGTTCGTACAGTACGTTCGTCTCCGTTCGTCAACGTAAGTTGTTTTAATTTTCTTTCCCAATTTGGACACCGACTTTTTGGTTAACTTTTTTTCCCCCATTTTCGCCACCAACTTTCGTTTACGTTCATATAATACTTTCATCTACGTTCGTGTACGTTCGTATAATTCTACCGTCTACGTTCACGTTCGTATAGTTCTTTCGTCTACGTTCGTATAGTACTTATGCCAACATTCGTCTGCATTCGTATAGTACTTTCACATACGTTCGTGTGCGTTCATATAGTTCTTTCGTCTACGTTCGCCTACGTTCGTATAGTTTTTTCGCCTACGTTCGATCTTCCATTGCGTAGATCATGGCCAACGGCGCAACGCGCCGTACTTCGAAAACACTAGTTTGTTTTATTAGCATAAAGATAAAAGAAAAAACAATAAATCACAGGCTGTCATGTATAGTAACATGCATATTTTAAAACAATCAGAAAAGAAACAAAGGTTCGTAAACGTCTATAAATAACATATTATACACTCGACCAAAAATCACCAACCTATCCAATAATTCCAATGGCTTCTTCATCCTTCCTTTTAGTCTTCTTCCCCTTGTCCTTACTTATCTCATCATCCCTAGCCACAACATCACCTCGTCCTATTCTCCAAGTAACAAAAGATGCAACAACACTTCAATACATCACCCAAATCTCTCAACGAACACCTCTAGTCCCAGTAAAACTAACCCTCGACCTGGGTGGCCCGTACATGTGGGTTAACTGTGAGCGTGGCTACACCTCCACCTCCTACACCCCGGCCATTTGCGGATCGGCCCCATGCCGACTTCTTAACACCACTTCATGCACCACTGGAACCACATGCAACCCCCCTGTCCCTGATTGCTTCAACAACACTTGCGGTCATGGCCCCGATAACCCCATTGCTAACACGGGCACTAGCGGCCAGCTTGGTGCCGACGTGTTCAAGATACAATTTTCTAATGGGAAGAACCTGCTTCTGTCCGTACTAACCGTCCCTCGCCTTTATTTCATATGTGGTAATAACTTTATTAACAATGGTCTTGCTACCGGGGTTACGGGTATGGCTGGTCTTGGAAGGACCCGAGCTTCTTTACCTGCTCAACTGTCTACTTATTTTCAATTCGATCCGAAATTCGCTCTTTGTTTAAGTTCGTCTACACGGGCTAGTGGCGCGGTGTTTTTCGGGGACGGACCCTACACTTTGCTACCAAATGTTGATGCGTCAGACTCACTTATGTACACCCCACTTATTTTTAACCCCGTTACCGAAAGCGGGTTTTTAGGTGACGCCTCGCCTAAGTACTTTATTGGTGTCAAATCCATAAAAGTTAACGAGAAGCGTGTGAGTGGGTTCAATCAGAGTTTATTGACTATCGATAGTGAAGGTAGGGGTGGGACGTCAATTAGCACTGCGGCTCCTTACACGGTCCTAGAAACAACGATCTACAATGCTCTAGTGGCGGCTTTTGTGAGCGCTATGCCAAAGAATGTAGAGAGGGTTGCGAATGTTGCACCGTTTGGCGCGTGTTTTAGCTCTAAGAACATTGGTAGCACTCGTGTTGGTCCGGCTGTACCGCCCATTGACCTCGAATTGCAAAGCAAGAACGTGTGGAGGATCAACGGGGCGAACTCGATGGTTGCGGTGAACAACAATGTTTTGTGCCTAGGATTTGTGGAAGCACGTACGGATTTTGCACCTGTGATTCCTGTGATTATTGGTGGTCATCAAATTGAAGATAATCTACTGCAGTTTGATCTAAAAAGATCGAGACTTGGATTCAGCTCGTCGCTTCTTGGACGATCTACCACGTGTGCCAACTTTAACTTTACATCGACCGCTTAGAAGTGCCTGAAATAAATAGTGATCATGTCATATATTTTTATAATAATAAATAAATGTTATGACTTCAATCATAGCAGAAAGTTCGGTTTCCTCCAGAGATAAATAAATATTATTTTATAGTTATTGTGTGAATCCAATAATAATATATATGATAGACCTATGTCCTGGATAAATACTGTATTAATTAAAGGAAAGTGAGGTTTAAAAAAAAACTAAAAAAGACAAAAGACATACTGTTGACGAACATGTTGATAACTAATATAGAGGAATTTTTATTTTCAGAAAAATCATTTATTTATTATATATATTACTAGATTTATATCTCGGGAGCGTACCGGGGTTGAAAAATCTAATATGACATATCAATTTTATATAAAAAATAGATTGATGCGCTTTACAGTTACATGCAGAAAAGTTTCGAGTAGCACCTAACCTAAAACAATGTGTCTCCAATGTTAACGTCTAACCTTAAGCAATGCATAACTTTAATATTATAGAATTCATATTTACTGGTTTGAACATATTTAATAACTTGCCTATACATGATTAATGAATTACCTGAACACTTTGTGTTTATTTCCATGTATGAACAAAACCCCACAAAAAATAGTCGTTTTTTTCAACGTTTTTTATATAGCACTATGGTACTTGTTGGAAAGATAATAAAACGTTTGTTAATTTGGTGTAATTTTTTTCTTTAAAAAATCTCGTATATAAAAGATGTTAACATTTAAAAATTATAAGATGAAACATGAGAGAAAAATCCAATTTTGTTTTTAACTAGTATTTGACCCGCCGCGCGTTGCGGCGGCGTCAAAACGTACAATAACTCGAATTTATACCATCAAGTATTTTACATGACTCGTTTCCGAGCAAAATTCGTCACAGCGCACACCAACAGAAAAACACGCAAAAATAGTTATGAAAACATATTATTTTCGACCTGACTCCTAACCAAAATAAGCAAAATAAGCACGTAAAACTCGACGCACTCTGCCGCGGGATTTTTGTCAGTATTAGTAGGTTTCATTATAGTTGTTTTTATTTCTTTAACAACACTATGATACAACTTTTATTAAAAGTTTTACCTGACATGTGCACATGGGTTTTAATTTTTTTTATGTACATGTAAATTAAATTATCCTAACCTCACTCAACTCAATGACCGAGATCAGTCCTCCAAATCCATCTAAATTGCTCAATGCATCCACACCTGACTTTGTCTCCCTTGTGCCATATAAAAAACGGAGATCCGTCCTAGATACGCCACTGATAACACCCCTTGCCAATCTCTCTTTTTTAATCCAAATGACAAACCATAAAACTTCCATCCATCTGTATATCAACTCTCATTCCCCTCAGTGTCTCTCATGAACTTTCTCTCTTTAAGAAACCCATGGCCATCGCCTCTTCCGGACCGCGGCCTCCGACAACGACTGCCGCAATCACCACCACAACCATCTCCGACAACAGTGGCTTCAAACACGACCACAACCATCTCTCTCTCTCTCTCTCTCTCTCTCTCCCCCTCTATGTTTTAAACCCAAAGATTTTGAGCTCGGATCTAGGGTTTGCTTCCTTCGTTAGATCCGACGCACACCAGCTCAGTCTACGTTTACCACCAATATCATCGCAGAGTTGATTTTATTTGGTTGGTGAAAACATATTCCACCAGATCTAGGTCTGAAGCTCCATGGTGAGCACAGTTTTTGATTTAGATGGCAATCGTGGTAGTTAACGACCGGTTGGTCCGGTTGGGTCGTCGATGGTGGTTTCGTTGAGCGATTTCGTCGGTGGTTGCATGGTGTTAAAACCCCCGATCATATATCTATTTTTTCAGCCAAATCGATTGATTTTCATCCGGTTAAATTCGTTGCTATTTGATTTATTCGGCAGTGGTGAGGCGTTTGGAGGTGAAACCACCGTTGAACTGATGGAGCGGCCACGTGAAACGTATGGCGGTGAAGGGTGGGACCCCTGCTTAATAACACGTGGATGAAGGGCACTGTAGAGGAGAAAGGGACGTAGCAGAAAAGACAAAATAAGAGCTACTATAGATAAGGAGTTCAATAAATGTTATATATAATAATGGGGAAATGGAATATAATAATCTCAACTTTGGGGGGTTAGAAGGCAACAGTCCCACCTTGAAAATTGTAACACAGCAGTCCCAACTTGTCAACATTTTTATTTTAATGGTCCCAGACTAACCTCAGTTAAAAAACTCTGTTAAGTGCCACGTGGGCATCCCACGTGGCAAGCCTACGTGTCAAAAAGCGCTGGTCTGTCAAAAAAAGGGTGGGGCCATGTCCACGTCATATATTTATAATTTTTAATGTTTTTAAAAAAAAAAAGAGGGGCCCACAAAATCAAAATCTTTTAACACTCTAAATTACACTCGATCAAATCCAATTCCCCCAAACTTAATCAGACAGCTAAACACCCAAACCTAAGAACGATCAAAACCCTAGAACATAAACCCTAGATAATGGCTGAAGAAGAAATCGAGATTAAGCTATGGTATGGTGGCACCTTCGTTTCTCATGCTTCAAGACTATCATATTGTGGTGGTGAATGAAAAACAATCAGGTTAGACATTGATCATGTTTCGTATTTTGAAATCGTTGATTATGTAATGAAAACATGTTCATACGTATCGAAAGATTTCATCATGTATTACAAGTTACCTAACAATGGTGGATTGAAGCTATTAACAATTGATGGTGATGTTATGGACATGGTGAGGGCATATAGGAATGTTGATGAACCTGTGAGTGTGTATGTGCAATGTGGCCCCATTAACAAACCTCCTTCTACACCCTGTAAAAATGCTTCAGTGACCAGCTCACCCAACCCACTGATTAGCCCAATGAGAAGCCCATTAGGAGGCCCATTAATCCCACTAGTCAGCCCACTTAAAAACCCTAGTCAACTACTTGCAACTCCTGATGTAGTTAATGAGCAAAACATGCCTAGTTGTAAGAAAAAGTTAGATGCTTTAAATGAGGTTGAGAAAGGAAAGTTGGTAACTTTAGATGAACCACCTGCCAAGAATAAGAAGTGGCTTCAAATTTTTTAAGATAAAATAGACTCAGAGGAGGATTTTAGTTCAGGATCTGATGATTTAAGGGATGAGACTTATAAGGTTAATAAAGAATATGAAGAATCAAGTTCTGATGTTGTAAGTGTGCATAGCTCAGAAGAAGAGGATGAACAGGATCATGAACATCAGGATGATGATGCATTAGATGAAGATGATTATGGGTCAGCAGGGGAAGATGAAGAATGGAAACAATCTCAGTTGAACATCAAGAAGGTGAACACAGAAAATGTTGAAACAACAAATAAGTTGTTAGAACTATGTTTGCATGCAAATGCTATTGAAGCAGAAGGGACTGGTAATAAACAGGCTGTTGATGGACATAGTAGCTATGAAGACTCAGAAGGGGATGTAAAGACACCTGGTGATAGTTCTGATGATGACATTTTAGGCAAGAAGTATTCTCCAAGTGTTCCTGTTGTGTCTGATCACACTGATTGGACAAAGTGGATCTGGGTGGTTGGTACAAGATTCCCAAGTAGGGATGCTTTTAAACAAGCTGTGAAGAAGTATGCTGTTGCAAATGGTAAGAATTTAGTTGTTTCTGTTAGTAACAAGAATAGGGGAGGTCGCATTGGTATTAGTTGTGTTAAAGATTGTCCATTCAATATTTATTGTTCTTTCCATGAAGATAAAAAGTGTTACATGGTAAAAAGGGCAATAAACAAGCACAATTGCCAAAGAAATATGAACAAAAATAGGCAGTTAAGTTACACATTCATAGCCAATGAATTCTTGCCTGTGTTTAAATGTAAACCACAATGGTCTGCTAAGGACATTCAACTTGCTGTGAAAGAAAAGTATAAGGTGTTGATAAGTAAGTGGTTTGCATACAAGGCTAAAAGCTATGCACACAGTCAATTGTATGGGTCAATGAAAGAACATTACTGCAAACTAGGATCATATTTAGAGGCTTTAAGAATAGTAAATCCTAGTTCAACATTTGAGTTGATGACTGTACCACCTGGATACATCAATGCAGATGAAAGTGCAACTTGTGATAGTTTTTTTAGGCTGTTTGTATGCTTTGATGGGTTGAAGAAGGGATTTTTAGCAGGCTGCAGGAAGGTGTTGTGTTTAGATGGGTGTTTTCTAAAAACATTTTTAGGAGGGATGTTATTGGCTGCAGTAGGAAGGGATGCAAATGATAAGATGTATCCACTTGCTTGGGCAGTGGTAGAAGGAGAGAACAATAATAGTTGGACATGGTTCATGGAACAGTTAAGGAGATGCTTACAGGTTGTTGATGGTGGAAAGGAATGGACATTATTATCAGATCAACAAAAGGTAACATCATCTAATTTTATGTATTCTATTTCTAGGTTAATTATGACACTTACTGAATTGTTTTGTAGGGTTTGCTTAATGCTGTAGCTTTGGTCTGGCCTGAAGCTGAGCATAGAAATTGTGCCAGACACATATATGCCAATTGGCATAAGAAGCATAAAAGTGATGAGTTGAAGGAGGTTTTCTGGACAGCTGGGAGAGCATACAATGAGGCTGATTACAAGAATGCCTTGAAAGAGATGAAAAACATGTCTTCTGAAGCAGCTGATGATTTCCTAAAACAGAATCCTAAGTGTTTTGCAAGATGCTTTCTCAAGACACACACTAGGTGTGATGTTATCTGCAACAACATGGCAGAAACATTTAATGGGTTCATTGTGCAGTGTAGACAGAAGCATCTTATAAACATGTTGGAGGACATCAGGGTGCAAATTATGACAAGGTTAATGAACAACAAAAGAGAGATGGAAAGAGAAAATGTTGTAGTTAGTCCTAAGATTCAGGGGAAGTTGGATCTTGAAAAGGATTGGGCTTATAGATGTGAGGTTTATCCATCCTCATTACATGTGTTCCAGGTAAGTATATACTTAGCTTTTAGTTTTAATTGCAAAAAATGGTTCTTGACTTGATGTTCATACTCATTACAGGTAACCTGTTTGATGTCCTTTTTGCCTGTTTTATGCAGCCTGTTTGATGTCATTTTTGCAGCCCATAAACAATCTAATTTGTGTTTTGACCCATTAACTAAGATACATTAACCTATTAACTCATTCAAGTTTCTGTCTTGACCCATACACATTCTAATTTGTGTTTTGACCCATTAACTCATTCAACTATGCATACACATTCAAGTTTAACATCATGAAAAAGACCAATTTTCATTTCATTCAAACAACACTTACATAGCAAAATACAATAACATGAAACATTACATATTCAAGTTCAAAACATTACATAACAAAATACAAGAACCACAACTAATAATCCTAACACATATCCTGCATTCCATGAACGAGATTTGAGCAGCTGGCCTTTAAGAAGCTTGTTTTCATCCTCCAAGATTCTGTTTTGCAATTGTAGGTTTTCAAACTTCAATTCTTCAATTGTAGGGCATCTAACCTGTTGATTAAGCAACTTCTGCAAATCATCTTTCCATAAGAAGAACTCGCAATTTTGTTTCTACAAGAAAACAATCCAATCAGAACATACAAATGTTATTTGAAACAAACAAAATGTAATGACTTACTGGCCAAAACCGACACCCATAAAATTCTTTGCCATTTCGTGGGTTGTTTCGTTTAACCACCTGTGGAATTGCAACTACATTGTGATGACAATAAACCTGCCCATCCAAATCGATCTTGAACTTTGTGAGGCTTTTGTTTGATGAGGATGAAGACGACGAGCTCATCTTTAGTGTCGAAAGATTGATTGCTATTGTTTAGGATTGAAAATTAGGGTTCATCATTTTAGGGTTCTAGGGTTCTTCATTAGGTCTGATGAATTTTTGGGGGGATGTTGGATTTTGGATTTTGATTGAAGAATGATGGTTATAAATGGTGAGAGATTTGTTTGTGGGCCCCTCTTTTTTTTTAAAAAAAACATTAAAACATTATAAATATATGACGTGGACATGGCCCCACCCTTTTTTTTTGACAGACCAGCACTTTTTGACACATAGGCATGCCACGTGGGATGCCCACGTAGCACTTAACAGAGTTTTTTAACTAAGTTAAGTCTGGGACCATTAAAATAAAAATGTTGACAAGTTGGGACTGCTGTGTTACAATTTTCAAGTTGGGACTGTTGCCTTCCAACCCCCCAAAGTTGGGATTATTAAATTCCATTTCCCCTATAATAATTAGTAAAGTAAATCTTTTATTTTAAATTCTAAGATATGCATATCTTGTATAGGGTTTTAATTAATTTTATTATTAGGTTTTAATAATAAAAACGAAATAAAAAAAATTAACAGTTTCACCTAATTATGCCACGTGGCACATTCAAGGAGAGTTGAGGCCACCATTGAATGCCACATCATCTAACTTCAATTCTTTTATATATAGTTATTATTATTATAGATTATAGATTATAGATATAGATATATTACAAGTTTATTTATAAATAAAGTAAAAATTCTAGAAATATCACTAAACGGTTTATAAAAATTCTACAAAAATTATTTTAGACTTATAAACTATTAATAATCTTTATAAAACTAAATTTTAATTTCGGAAAAGGATTTATTAATTATTTTTAATCAATTTAGATTATTTTAAACATTATAAATTCATAATAAATTCATGAGAAAATTACACAGATTGTCCTTTAGTTATACCTAAAATTGCATCCTATGTCCTTTTTTCGAATTTTTGACTCCTTATGTCCTTTGTTTTATACAGTTGTTACATCCTATGTCCTTTAAGCCAAACCAAGTTAGAAAACTCGGTTAAGTAGCTCAAGTGCCCCTCACGTGAGGGACAAATCTGTCAATTCACCCTCGTATAAAGGACATAGGGTGTAACAAGTGTATAAAACAAAGGACATAAGGAGTCAAAAATTCGAAAAAAAGGACATAGGATGCAATTTTAGGTATAACTGAAGGACAATCTGTGTAATTCTCTCTAATAATAATAATAATAATAATAATAATAATAATAATAATAATAATCATAACTCTCTCTCTCTCTCTCTCCTTTCTCTCTATCACACAGCTCTCTCTCTCTCATTCTCTCTCTCTCTCTAACCGACCCTCTCACACTCTCTCTCTAAAACCACACAGAAACCATATATTTTGAGGGGTGAGGACGATGGTGATGATGAAGACGGGGGTTTGCAGAGGTTCGGAGGGGGTCCGGTGATCGTGGTGGTTCGACGAGGGGGGTGGATACGAATCTGATTATGTTTCATATCTGAAGAACAGAGGGGGGAGGACGATGGTGGTTCACGGTGGTGGTGGGTTTTGCAGAGGGTAGGACGTAGGTGGTGGTGGGTTTTGCAGAGGGTAGGATGTAGGTGGTTGTGGGTTTTTGCAGAAAGGTGGTGGTGGGTGGTGATGATGGTGGTGATGGTGATGGTGGTCCGATGATGGTGACAGGGGGAGGAGGGGGGGGGGGAGGTTCGATGGTGAAGGTGGGTTTTCTGATGGGTTTTTGAGGTGGTCCGATGATGGTGACGATGGTGGTCAGATGAGGGTGAGGGTGGTCCGATTATTATTATTATTATTATTATTATTATTATTATTATTACTATTATTATTATTATTATTATTATTATTACACAGATTGTCCTTTTGAGGGTGAAAAGACAGGATTGCCCCTCACATGAGGGGCACATGACCAACTTAACTGAGTTATTTAACTGGGTTTGGTCTAAAGGACAAAGGGTGTAACAAGTGTATAAAACAAAGGACACAAGGAGTCAAAAATTCGAAAAAAAGGGCATAGGATGCAATTTTAGGTATAACTAAAGGACAATCTGTGTAATTCTCTCTAAATTCATTTTCCATCATTTTTGCACCAAACTTTCACATAAATTATTTTTATTAATTTACATCAGAAATATAATTTTATAACCTAAAATTTATGAAATTTAGTATTTTTTAATATTATTACCATGTTTTGATTAATAGGTTATAATTTATTATATACACTTTAATTATGAAAATAATTTTATAAAAATTATTTTCACACTATAATATTTTAGTACAACCACCCCTGATCAAGATTCTACAAAAATCCTTTTATTTATTTATTTATTTATTTTCTTAATTACTTATTTACTTATTATTTATTTAACAATTATTTTAAATTAATTATTAAACGATCGTCAATCCCCAAACTAGGAACCCTAGACTACCTTTAGACTAGGAAACTTAGACTTTTAAATTTTCCCAACACTTATTTTATTGCCTTGAACATAGGGTAATACTTGGAAACGTTCGGGTCACATTTAGACTATTTCAAAGGATTCAATACTTTTGTTAAGGTGAGTTTACATAGCCCCTTTTTACTATTTTACATTTTTGGGGTGAAACATGTTACATTCTCATATGCAATTCAACATAAGTGCCTATGTGTGATTTCTATGTTGCATTATATCTTAAACAATACTTTGGTAAACACAACTAGACTCGCATAATCATTAACATTGCGCAAGCCGACGATACACAATGATAGATCTATTGGATTGACAACCCCGCCCGGATATGTGGACCCCATATATGGGAAACGTGGGTGATTGTTATCGAAACAAAAACGAGTGAACCATATGCGTATAGGATGGACCACATTAAACATGTCACAAGGGTTGATTATGCAAACGCTTTACCTAGTAGTTTGTTTTCACATATGGACTAGAATTGCACAAGTTTTATATTCATGACACAATATTCAAACCTATGTAATTCTCACCAACGTTTGTTGACCCAAAACCTTTTTCAAAATTAACATGTTTCAGGGAATAATGAAGCTTGAAGGATAGAATATGCTTGAAGAATTAGTTGAAGTTTTTAATTGTGTTATTTCATAATGATGTACTCTTATTTGGATTTTCTTTAGTCAATGTTTAAATTTTGGATATTTGGAATTATCAATAAAGTATTTATGCTTAATTAATTACCATGATCTACTGAACAATCGTCAATACGTGACACTCCGATGTTTCCGCCATCGGTTGGGGTGTTACACATGTGGCACCAGACTTGAACTAGCCAGTGTACCGAACTCCCTGCGCATTCAAAATCATGAATGTGATCGTCAGGGTCACGCAGGCCATCGTACTTACCGATGCTGCTAGGGAGTTTCGCCTGTTTAGGGATACTGGCAGTCGCGATACGAGGCACAAACTTTGATTTGTCAGTGAAAGACTTTGGCCTGTATGGTTCGCCAGGTCGTCATCCACGTTTGTGTGAGTCTCGAACGTGGCGGTAACAGAACGTGAATTTCGCGGGTTGCTAGGTACTTTGTAGTCTCCATCGCTGGAAGACTGATAGCCATCTGACGCGTCGGGCGACCTTGCGTAGCCCCGAACGTAGGTGTCTCCACCACGTTCCCCGCTACGACCGTCGCGACGACCATCGGTTTCCTTATTCTTATGACTCCACCGAGGAGGTGAGTCATAAGTAACCGTTTTCCCTCTTTTTTTGTGTTTCATCAGCATGCGCTGAACGGGGGTTTCGTTTTTTCCTCCGAGTTGGATCTGTGGATCCTTCTTGGACGGGTGAGTAGAGGTGTTAGGGTTGGGTTCAGCCATGTGGGTGGGCTAAAAGATGAAAAGAAAGAGTTCTAGCCGGTACGGATGGCGCCAATGAAGAAACAACGTGTATAACTTACCCGGAAATTGGGTAAGTCTGGTTTGATACTCGTGTTCGCTCAGATTATGATCCTTCGATCACACTAATAACCGAAACCGGAACCCTAGGAGATGTGAAAGAGTGTGACGTGTGTGTTGAAAGTAAAGACACAAGAATGTAAGTGGTTCGGTATAGATCGACCTACGTCCACTGTAAAGAGAGATGTATTATTACTCGGAAGATTACAAAGATGATTACAAGTATTTTATCTCTCTATCCTGATTTTTGCATGAAGTGTTCGACGCTTTGCAAAGGAGAGGTGATATCCTTTTTATTAGTTTGATACTCGTGTTTGCTCAAATTATTATCCTTCGCTCACACTAATAACCGAAACCGGAACCGTAGGAGATGAGAAAGATTGTGACGTGTGTGTTGAAGGTAAAGACACAAGAATGTAAGTGGTTCGGTCTAGATTGACCTACGTCCACTGTAAAGAGAGATGTATTATTACTCGGAATATTACAAAGATGATTACAAGTATTTTATCTCTCTATCCTGATTCTTGCATGAAGTGTTCGACCCTTTACAAAGGAGAGGTGATCTCATTTTTATAAGAAAAGGCATGGGCCAATCGTTATGGCCCGAGAAGGTATTAGTCGGTCTAGGCCTGAGATCAGGCCCAGATGTCTTCGGCCCAGAAAATAGGTAGGAAACAGGTGGCAATTAATGCTGATGTGAGAGAAGGTATGACTTGGTCTGCTGAAAGTCCACGTGGCGCTCTGTGATTGGGCGTAGATGGCACTTCCCTCTAACACAGCATGGTTGACCAACTGGTGGCGTCTGACGTGACGTCTGACAACAGGTAGACATGCTTGTACATTACTTTGACGAATACTGTTCACAGCAGCATGGTGGAAGCATGGGAGCAGTCACGTCACTATTCCCTGTCAGTGGTTGTTGGACCATTCCTAACACATGTTGCTTTCTAATTTGCGCAGGATGTGTTCAGGGCTTGACAGGATCTTCTTGATTCTTGATCGTCCATACGTCCTCATACCAAAAGTTGCTGTTAGTCGAATATTTCGCGCGTAGGTGTACGCACGGAGATTCCCTTCTGTTGGTGACGTCACAAAGCTGACGTATCCTTGCGCCTGAGTTTGCTATCACGCGCAGACTTGGTTCCGCAGACATCTGGGGGCTTGATGTCCTTGTTGGTCTCAAGCCTCTTTCCGCGGATTGGAGTTCTGTGGATTCCTTGTAGATGGTGCATTTTGTAGGATAGGGCTACTATCCGCACCAGGATTGGGTACCCTATCCCTTCACGTCTCGTTGTCGTTAATTAATATGCTCTAAATGCTTCGTCCTTAGTTAAAATCTTGTGAACCACTCCAAGGCCAACCATATTCATATCATATATCATTTTATATGTGGTTGCTATGAATGGAAACTGATTGATGTTGTTAAAATCCACACCAACCACCAACGTGACGGCCTGTTTACAAAAGCTTTTGACAAATCTCGTTTTCATTATTTGCTTTTGATGAATGCTTTTAAGGAAAATCAGGATTAATCCTCACCGATAAATCGATTTGCACAAAGTTTTTCTATCTAAAGATACAAAGAGACTTTTCATTTCTTTAAACATTTTTGCATTTTATTGGGGAGAAAAGTTTCATAGAAAAACTTAAAAACATTTGAAAAACCAAAACAATATAAAAACATCAAAAAATTCACAAAATGACAAAAACAATAGAAATAAAAAAAAATGAGTTTTCACTGTGAGAAAAAAGGATATAATAAATAGTACATCAATGGCCGTCGGGAATGTGTTGCTAGGCCGCAGGCCTACATAACCCCTCCTGCTATTTCCAGCACAACCACATAGCCTATTGCTGTTTCCAATGCATCCTAACACATAAAACATGGGACACATTACTGGGTTGCCGGACACGCTGTCCATCCCGGTATTTCCTAATGCATCCCACGTGGCAGATAAGATATAATATTTTCATGTTACTAGAATGTGTTATCGTTACACTTATCATATATGCCATACATGGAGCTGGTAACACCAGTGAAGATTTTAATGTTTCTTTTTAGTAATATCTCATTTAACATTTATTTTGTTTTTTCTACTATAACTAGGGCTTGTTGACTTAAAAAAAGTAATCACAATATATAGTATTTAAGTTTTTCTTGAACTTTGTAGGACAGTCTTTGTGGTTTATACATATTTCACCTTTAGTCTCTAACTTTTTAAAATTATACGTATGCTCTATATGATTTGACAACTTGTTACTGGATGAAGGGTAGCTAGTCCAGCGAAGACCATGTAAAATGACATAAGTACCATACTATTAAAAATAAATGTTAGATTTTTTTAAAGAAAAATTAATATACACAAGTTATAAAAAAACAAATCAAAATTATAAATAAAGTACCATTTAAAAAAATTAAATCACTATTCTATTCATGGTACTTTGATAGTAAGTGTGTTATATTGTCAAAAAAAAAATAATAATAATAAAAAAGTAAAAAACATAATCGTCGACAGCAGGGTTCGAACCTGCGCGGGCGAAGCCCAACAGATTTCAAGTCTGTCTCCTTAACCACTCGGACATATCGACATTTGTTGTTCTAACTCTTTATACTAAACTACTTATTTTAGTCTCCATCTTTACCAAGGGGTTAGGGTTTAAACCTTCGTTCAGTAGCAGCAGCTTATCCTGCAACCACACCCCAACACACAAACAAAGAAGAAAAGCTGCAGAGCAGATATTGAAGCAACCCAAAGATCAACAAAGAAAGAAAGAAAGATGTTGTACATTATTGGATTAGGATTAGGAGACGAAAAGGACATAACATTAAGAGGATTAGAAGCTGTTAAAAAGTCCCACAAAATCTACATCGAATCCTACACTTCTCTCCTTTCTTTCGGTATCTCCGATGATGGCATCTCCACCCTGGTAATTATTATTCTCATTTTTCTTCCATTATCTGTTGAGTTGTTTCTCCAAATCTGACTCTTTTGGTCAGTTTTAGAATCTCATTATTATTATTATTATTGTTGTTGTTGTTGTTATTGTTGTGGGTTGGGGAATGAAGTGTTCATCTTCTTTTTCATTTTGCTAACAAAGTCTTCATTCATCTTTTTCTACCAATGACTGGAAACAGTTTGTATGTAATTGAATTTGTTTTATTTTGTTATATTAATAAAAATATAACAAAAAAAAAAAAATATTGGGTACCACATTGTGATGTTTAATAAAGATTAGGTTTAAGTAGAGGATCACGAGAACCACGTAACCACTTGTATGTTGTGCTGATCAAAGTTAAAGTAATAAGTACATGTGTTTATGTGGTTACATAGCCGTCTTATGCATTAAGGTCAAGGCCCAAGGTACATGTATATATACGTTCTTGCAGTTATTTACCTAAATTTGGTTATGTATTGAGAATTGGTACTAAAAAGCGGTGGGCTTTACTTAAAATTGGTTATGTGAGGTGCTTGGAGTCATTTAGGTCGGGAAAGCCAAGGAGTGCGGCTAGGGATTTACATACACGAGGCATCGCTCTATGTACAACAAGAAGTTGTATATCTTACATATAAGTCTTTTTTGTGAAGTAAACCATTCACATCCTTTTAGTTGAACTACATATGATCCACCCGAGGTGTTTTTCGGTTCGCCTCACAACTTGCTTGAGCCGCGCTTTTTAGAACCAAGATTGACTGACCAAAGTTTATATTCACTAAGTATCTCCCTTTTAGAATTTCACAAAATAAGAGATTTTTAGTGAATACACGAAATTTTATATTCACTAAGTATCTCCCTTTTAGAACCAAGATTGTTAGAATTTCAAAGAACAAAAAGATCCAATCTTTGATTGTTTTGAGTCTTTATGTAATTAATCATTTGGATTGGAAATTGATATACTTTTGTTATAGGAAAAATTGTATGGGAAGCCACTTATAGTTGCAGACAGGGAAATGGTAGAGGAAAAGGTGGATGATATGTTGTTAGAGGCTCGTGAGTTTGATGTTGCTTTCCTTGTTGTTGGAGATCCTTTTGGGTAATGATGCTTTCTTTGACTCGTATTAAATTCATTTTTTCAGCTGTAAAATATGTGTTATAATTATAGTGTAGTTTGTCTAGCTTCAAAGTACATTTTGTAAGGCAACTGAGCTCCTAGAAATTGGCTCGCTTAAAGCTCGATCCTAGTTTAAACGTGCTCGAGCCTAAATTGGAGTTCATTTAATAAATGAGCTCAAGCATAAGCTCACACACCGAGGTTGACTAGGCTTGCAAGCCTTAATGCGCATATTATCTATATAAATAAAATAAACTTTTTTATATAATAAATAATGAGCCAAGCTCGAGCTTGAAAAATTAATAACAAGCCGAATTCGAGATTTAGACATAGAGCAGAGCTTGAAATGCGCTGAGTTTGAGCTTTTTTAATTAAATGAGCCGAGTTTGAACTTAGGCGAGTTTGGGCTCGGCTCGACTCGTTTACATGTATAGAGCTAATAGTAGATTACAAACATACCGTCAAGATTGTTTCTACAATCTTGATTGTGCTCTAGTTCATAACATATCCCAGTATTCACGTTCTTACATTATTTGTGACTACAAATTCTGAATTTTGGTTTTTAATATGCTAATACAAATGATTTGTGAAAACAGAGCTACAACACACAGCGATCTAGTGGTACGCGCAAAGAAAATGGATGTGGAAGTTAAGGTGATATATAACGCGTCTGTTATGAATGCAGTTGGAGTATGTGGTTTACAACTTTACCGCTATGGAGAGACTGTTTCTTTACCATTCTTTACTGAAACATGGAGACCCGACAGTTTCTATGAGAAAATTCAGAAAAATCGAGGACTTGGACTACATACTTTGTGTTTATTAGGTAATTATATTGTTATACACAATTCACATACACTTGTTATATAAATCATAAACCTATCATTTGAAAAGTAGAGGCAATATTTTCAGCACATGTATCTAAATTTGGGATTTTTGTGTCATCTTTAAGGAGATAATAGGTTAACTAAATAAAAATAACAACCAGAGGAAATGAGTCAAATCGGTGGCGTTTCCAATAAAATTGTTTGTATGATCATATTCAATGCATTAATTATTTCGAACAGCGGCGGAGCTTGATTTTTTTTTTACGTGGGGGCCGAAAGTCACGGGAACCCTTAAAACGATGGGGCTGGACTCAATACGTATAAAATTATCGGACGAAAAAGTGTAAATTTACCCTACCGAGCAACAAAATGTGGGGGCCGGGGCACCCTCCGGCCACAACTAACCTTCGCCCTTGATTTTGAAAAACTAAGAACAATTACAAAAAGTTGTTAATGGGTCGACGCAACATTGACTGAAACTTATTTGACCCAAACCCATGCTGACCTGTAGCCAACCTGCCCTTTTGCCACTTGTATCCCGAATTAGTGATTTTAATTGATGAAATACTATTGGCATATTGCATCAACCATCACATCTTTTTATCAAAGGCATACGTGTTTCCATCTGGGATACAAGCATTTATACTTTAAAATTTATTTGGGAGATTTATTTATTACCTTACCACAAAGCTCCGTTTGTATTGCAGATATACGTGTTAAAGAACCTTCATTGGAATCATTATGCAGGTAAGGATACATACACCGGATGACTGGACATATAGTTCCATTTTTTACTAGCATAACACTTGATAGATTTTTTTTTTTTGTTTTTTGTTTGTTTTTTTTGTTTTTTTTTTTGTAATATTATGTTTTTAATAATGTTTCAGAGGGAAAAAGCAGTATGAACCTCCAAGTTTTATGACAATTGGTGTTGCTATTGATCAGCTCTTAGAGGTCGAACAACTACGTGGAGAATCTGGTAGGTTTCTTTAGCTTTTTGAATTTTGACTATAGTTTTTATAGAATTATTTAAATATTTCTTTTTATTTTATATGAATATAATAGATGGCTTCATAAAGATTAAAGATGTTTAAATATTAATTTAGTTTTCCCAATTATTGTTTAATAATAACAAAATAAAGGAATATTTAGATGAAAAGCAACATCATGGAATGATTTATGATGATTATATTGGGTTAAAAAAGTGTGAGGCATTTCGTTTTCAAAAGCCGAGGCACGAAGTATGTGCCTCACGTACATGAGGCGCATGTCTATGTGGTATGTACAACTAAATATAGATATTTTATGATTTATAACCAGAAGTTGCATATTACTCATCTATTTGTATCTAAACCTATTTATTAAGTGCTTGGTTTTAAAAAGCGCGAAGCGCACAAAAACGACGAGGTCTAAAACCGAGGCGCAAAGCGCAAAAGCAGTGGGCTTTTCGTACGCGAGGCGCAAGACAATTATATAATTTTTTTTATATATGCTATAGGTTTTTAGCATTATTTACTTAAAATATAGATACAAATAAGGTATATATATGATTTAACTAAAATGTACAACCTTTTTAGCTACATGTATAACAATTTTAAGCACAAAAACATCATGTGTACAAAAAGCGCGCTTTTCTCGCTTTTTTTTCTTGCGCTTTTTGCGCTTTTCGTGTGCTTTTTGCGCTTTTCTTGCGCTTTTCGTACACTGCTCGCCTAGGGTTACATAAGGCGCACGGATTTGCGCCTAGGTGCGCTTTGCGCTTAAGCGCGCTTTTTAAAACATAGAATTATTTAAGTGAAGCTTTCATAATTTCTACATCCCTTAAGTGGTTTACTACATTTAAACCTCCTAACGACTAACTTTGACCAATTTGACTCATAACTATGTGCCTTTTTGCCCTTGGTGCGTTTTCCGCGGCGTCTCGCACGTGAGGCTAATCTTTTTAAACGAAGATGATCATATGAGCAGAAACAGTAATTTTAGGCAAAAAACTAAATTCTGCAAATTTTATGAATACCCTAAAAGCAATTTCCTGCAAATTCTATTATGATCTTGATTCTGTTTTTACATCTGACAGCTTACAATGAAGACACTCTTTGTGTTGGTTTTGCACGGCTAGGAAGTGAAAATCAGATGGTGGTGGCTGGTTCAATGAAGCATTTAAGGACGGTTGACTTTGGTCCACCTCTTCATTGCCTCACAATAGTTGGCAAAACTCACCCTGTGGAAGAAGAAATGCTCGATTTTTATAGAAGTTGAAACATTATAACAATCCAATACTTAAAATTTTGCAGCTGAATGTACTGATTATCAGTTATGTACCATTGTATGCTATGTTAGACTATTCATTTTGCTGTTTGGAATGTTATTTTTAACAATTTTGACTTAATGCAGAAAAATATAATATAATAGTATTGAGTTTATTGTTTGTGTTGCAAGATGATCTGCAATGTTTAAAGTGTAAGGAAATATGCAATATAATGTTTTCAAGTATTTATCATTCATCAGTGAGTGGGTTTTTACTGGGTACGAACGTTTTTACCGGTGTTTTGACTCGTCATGCAATTTACTTCTATCCTCGCTTGCATTCGAATACAAATTGTTTTAAAATTTGGATTACTAAAATATAATTTTTGTAATCATATTTGACACACTAACTGGTTTATAAAAAAAATTAAAATTGACGTTAAGTATTTAGTGTGATCCCCTACGGACGCATATAAAAGTTCGGTTGTGTTTTTATCCAAACGTGTTTTGATCCCTTACCTAACCTATCCTACCCACCGGTTTTGCCTTGTTTACACTCTGCACGGCAGTTATATAAGAAAGTCATTTATCATGTAGTGGCGTTGATAGCTAAAAGACAAGGGGATACATGCACCAATCGGGTTTGTCCTGATTGCTAAGTGTTATGTGCCTTATGTCCAAGGCTTGATTCAAAGCCACTATCGAGCCGGGGGTCTCACTGGAAGCAGCCTCTCTATTCCCACGGGTTAGAGGTAAGGCTGTCTACATCTTACCCTCCTCAGACCCTAGCTTAGCTTTTGCTATTGGTGGGATTAACTGAGTATGATGATGATGATGATGATGATGATTTATTTCCAGGTGGGCGATCCTGTCGCGGATAATTAATGTTTGGGTAGGCCCGAAAACATCATTCAGAAACGGCCACTAACAAAAATGGCCACTTTGGAACCAGGGTCAGATGTTGCTGAAACAGCACCAGCAATGGCTTCTGCATCACTCATTTAGTTTTGCTAATGAGCATAGAGGAACCTATAGCAAAAACATTCCTGGTGTGGGTTTGTATTTAAAGCTGATGGGACAGACTTAACTCTGGCAGTAGATAATGCTTATTTGATGTACCTAGAGCAATGCCTCAGGTATGTGATGCGCGCGCCTCAGCTTTTGTGACCTCTCCTGACCCGTAAGTGTTTGGGGTTTCCTTCTTAATTGAGCACAATAGAGGTGACAAGTTAGACTCGTTTATTCACAATGGGTCATTTGAATTATGCTTCACTTCTAACGGGTCAATGGGGGTAGTGGCTCAAATTATTGTCGTTTGAAGCGTACTTGAAAAGATAAGATTCTTTTGTAATAATGCAGTTTTATGTAATCATATTAGGCATTATTTATTATATAAAATTTGTAAAGAAATGTGTTTATGATCCTTTGCCACCTCCATAACTCAACAAAATTTTCTTAATAATGCAGGTGGTCTGGTTGGGGTTAGCAAGTGGCATTTTTAGCTGTCTTATTTAGTGATTACATGCTTTCGCCTGGTACTTCGAAACTCAAATGTGATTTAGAATCCTTCTCGCCATCTGATCTTCGTGAGTTTGCCATAAAGCAGGCATGGCTTATCTAGTGAAATCAGGCTTGTCCCGATTGCTAAGTGTCATGTGCCTTATGTCCAAGGCTTGATGCAAAACTGCTATTAAGCCGGGAGCCTCACTGGAAGTAGCTTCTCTATTCCTACAGGGTAGAAGTAAGGCTGTCTACATCTTACCCTCATCAGACGGTACCTTAGCTTTACTATTGGTGGGATTAACTGAGTATGACGTTGACGATGATAAAGAGTAAGTGTTTAAGGTAAATTTTATGTTGGGAGGCAATCTAAGAAGATGAGTTATCTGGTTGGATATGGTGAGAAGTACCCACAATATGTGCACCATAGGGAAGCCTCCATACCTGCTGATGCAGCCACTGGCTGCAAGAGCGGTTGGAAGTAGCTCAAATCCGATAAACCAAATCCAAATGTTGCTATCTGTGCACTTGTTGGTGGCCCGTCCAAGGACGACAAATATGTGGATTCGCGTAACAACTCTATGCAAGTTGAACCAAGTACATACAACAGTGCAGTCCTTTTTGGCCTTCTCTTGCGATCGGTTTCACCTTCATCCGTGCGTAAATCTATCAAGTATATCAATCTCTAGTTATGGTCATTAGTAGAGGTGGCAATATGGACGAGTTGGGTAATGGGTAAGAAATGGGTTCGGTTCAAAATATGTCGTGTTGGGTTGGTAGGCAAACTTGTTTCTTTTAAATTTTTACAAATAAAACATATTTTTTTGTGACTATTTTTTAAAGGTTTACTCCAAAAATTTTGGGATGACTTTAAGTATACAAATAGCATAAATAAACTTAAAAAATATATTTTTATATGAATTGACTTGGCACACTTTTATTCAGGGGAGTTAATATCTAGTGTGAATGAAAAGAAACCTATTTTTAAATTGTGTCCTACTTTTGTCACACCTTTGATGTATAATTGTACCACAATATATAATATTGCATATTATGTTATACTATACAATTCTACGATACATGTATGACTAATATGTAATGTAAAAAATAACATAAAAGATTTGAATTCGCTATTAATAGTTTTCGATTGTGGTGGTTAAGAAGAAGATCAAGTCAACGTGCGATCTCTGACTTTGCGGTATAACCCAATTGTTGCTCCGTTTCCCAGCTCGACTTGATTCCCGTCTCATTCTCTGGTTCGTATACCTAAGCATTAAAAAAAAAATTAAACTTAGATATTCTTTTGTTTGTATAAAGTATTAAAGAAGTACTAGTTACGCTAATGTATGAGATTATGTTACCTCAAGCTTGGACAAGAGTTCATGAGCGGTTGGGGCAGAGACAATTATCCGACGAGCATCAGGGGTGACAAAGCCTTCGTCAACAGTCTTGTCTATAAATGATAGTAGTGAGTTGTAGTACCCGTCTACGTTCAACAACCCTACCTGTATTCAATTAAATTCTTAAGTACACGTTTTTTTCTTCGTAAAACGAAGTTTCTTTTCGTGTAACAAAACTTTCATATGAATTTTTACCGGTTTTTTGTGTATTCCAAGTTGTGCCCATGTAATGACTTCAAGAAGTTCTTCAAGTGTACCATAACCACCTATAGAATTTTCAAAAATTGAATCACAAAAAACAATAATATAGACATTGAAAATGCATCATGGTCACACACATATCACATAAAATAAAATAAATAAAAAGATAGGATACACTTAGGTCAATGTCACATTATATCATATTGCAACCACAAGCATGTGTATCCAACTGCGATTTTTATACTTGTTTTTTTTTCCTTTGATCAAATAATACTTAAAACATGTAATTCTTTAATAAAGAAAGTACGTCTAAAAATAAAACCTGGCAAAGCGATAAAAGCATCAGCTTGGCGTGCCATCTCGGCTTTCCTTTGATGCATATTCAACACTGGTTTTACTTCACCAATAGTATCACCAATGATCTAAAATAATTCCAAACTTAACTTTAGTTCTCTTACAATATATAAATGAAAAAGTGTGTTTTCTGAATTTTGATGGCCATGAGACTTACTTCTTTTGGCATTAGCACTTTAGGTATCACCCTGCAAATATAACAACAAACTAACATATTACTCTACAAGCATTTATGTGTATATGGGCATGCTTATTACATAATAAACTTTAACTATAAAATATATAACATGTTTATACGTTCTCATAGTTATTTAATTACGTTTTTTAACTATAAAACCACAAGAACGATATAAACACTTGTATATAATGGCATCAGAGATAGTAAAAGAAAGTTACATGTTTATTTGTAACTATTTATTCATGTATAGTACTTAGGGCATGTGCAGTGGCCCGTTATAGGGCGTTATAGAACCCCAAAGCGCCGGGGAACACCGCCCCCCCGGGCGCTATAGGGCGTTTTGGACGTGAGCCGCTTTATATACAACGGGCGTTGTCCTCTGACCTTTTTTTTATTTTTATTTTTATTATTATTATTATTATTATTATTATGAAGAAGAAGAAGAAGATGAAGATGAAGATGAAGATGATGATGTTGATGATGAAGACGGTTAGCCTCGTTTATTTTTCCGAGCATCTTCTTCAGATCCCCAATTTTAGTTTGCTGTTGTTTATAAAAAGGTATTTGAGTGGTAACAATTTTCTCTTTTTTTCCATTTTTGCCCTTTGGTTTCTGGGAGTTTTACGAATGTGGGCGTCAGCTTTGCGTTGCATAGTGGCTCACTTGGGAATCATATCTTAAGCCGTTTTTTACTCTTTTTTTTTGAGTTATTTAGAAACTGATTTTGTTATTAGTAAATGTAATTTGTATTTTTATTAACATATAAATAATAATAATAGTAATAACTAAAAAGCAATAATTACCCAATCATTTATAAAGCCCCATAACCCCCCTTAGCTTCCCACTACACCCTCTTTTTCCATAAAACCCCATAACCCCCCTTCTATTACTTTTTAATATTTTAATACCCATAACGCCCTATAAACCCCCACCACTACACATGAACTTAATTAAAAATATAGAGAGAGAGAGAGAAAGTACCCTATGACATGGCAACCACCATCAAACACTGCTTTGGAAACTAGTCCCATCAAACCAATGCTTCCTCCTCCATAGACCAAATCAATCTTCCTTTCTACCTGCATTTTTCCATTATTTTAGGACCCTTTTTATCCATTTATTTATTTAGTTAATTTAATATAGCAATAATAATCAAACACGTAAACACGTCTCTTCACGTTACTAAAGGTTTTACATAAATAGTTTATCCTATACTATTTTATTGTCATAAATGATTTATTAAGTATTAACAAAGAGAAAGATGCCAATGTCCCTCAAAGCTCAGTTGGGGAGAGATGGGATGATTTACTTCTTAGGAGGTTCCTGTCTGGAGGAGGTGCACGGTTTGAATCCCAGAGCCAGCAAAAATACACCTATTGACGTTGAAAGGGCTTATGGCCTCAGGGACGATGCAGAATGAGATTCAAAACGGGGGTACCGAGGTGATGTCATTAGCCAATTAAAAAAAAACAAAGAGAAAGATGTGAACCAAGGTTTACATACGTGTCAGCATTACACTGGACTAATTGAACTTAACATCTTGTCAATTCGATCTATAATAAATATATATTAATATCTTGTCAATTCGATCTATAATAAATATATATTATGGATCCCATATACTTTGATAAGAAAATTTAAATATTATGCATAAGCTTTTGCACAACTTGTTTGAGAACTTAGTCCCCCACGTGAAAATCGATATATGTTACGATGTAGAGTAAATATAATCGGTAAATAATAAAGAGTTTAACATAAATGTCTTTCCTCAAAGAGTCTAAGGTCATCTCATTGGCGTAAATTGTGCTTTATTGGTGACCCGAGTGAATTTTCTAATGATTCCAAGACATTTAAGAACCAGACAAAGTGATAAATAAATTTTGTAAGAGCATTCACAACCCACCCATTAAACCGTCCGTCATCTTTAAAATTAAAAAAATAAAAAACATACTAAAAACACACTACAATCCATCTTTATATTATGAAAAATTGTTATCCTAGCTTTTTATATATAATAAAATATTGTGGTTGTATTTTAACGAGAAATGTAATAAAATAAATGGTTTCTTAGTAAGATAAAGATAAATATGGTGGATGAGATGTGAGAGACTTTTTAAAATAAGATAAATTTTGAAAAGTTGGATTTTAAGTTAACTTATAGAGTAAAAAATGGTGGATAAGACGTGAATGCTCTAACACCAATTATACGCAACATTTTGTAAATATTTAATATCACTTCACAAGCACAAAGAAAAAATGTTTTGCATTGTGCAAAACCTATATTCACACAGTTTCTATAAATACAATGTTTTCTTTTTTCAAAATTAATTAAAACCCTTAATAAGTATGATATGCAGTAGTAATAATAATAATAATAATAATAATAATAATAATAATAATTTTGAAAGTAAGTTATAAATTAAAATATCCCCAATGTATAGTCGTAATTATCATTTATTAACTTGTTAAAATCTATACATATAATAAACCAAAGCTATTTTAATGACATGACACTCAAAGAGACATTCTCCTCTTTGAGTGTGCCATGTGTCATCTCATGTGGCATTGAGATATTTTAGGAAAAAAATAATTTAAAAACAAAATTGGATTTTTCTCTCTTGTATTTCCTCCCATAATTTTTAAACGTTAATATCTTTTATATAGGAGATTTTTTAAAGAAAAAAATTACACCAAATTAACGAGCGTTTTATTATCTTTTCAACGAGTACCATAGTGCTATATAAAAAACAGAGAAAAAACGACTATTTTTTGTGTGGTTTCGTTCACACAGGAAAAAAACACAAAGTGTTCAGGTAAATCATTAATCATGTATAGGCAAGTCACTAATTATGTTCAAATCAGTAAATTTGAATTCTATTTTCAACATGCGTTAGCATTGGAGTTATACATTGTTTTAGGTTAGATATTAATATTAGAGTTATACATTGTTTAAGGTTAGACGTTAACATTGGAGATACATTTTTAATTGTTTTAGGTTAGGTGCTACCCGAAGCTTTCCTGCATGTAACTATAAAGCGCATCATTCTATTTCATATGTAAAATTAATATGTCATATTAGATTTCTCAACCCCGGGACGTTCCCGGGGTATAATCTAGTAACCTTATAAGTGACAGTCAAATTAACCCATCGTCGGTTTGCATGGTTTAAAAGGACTCCATATAAATAATGCATAGAAAAATAGAAGTTTGTGACAGCTACGTGTTTAAAAGAAAAAAAAATGTTATGTACGTATACATGAGATCATATGTTTGTTAAGTGGTTTTAATTTAGTCTTTTTTTATAGAGACCATAAGAATATGTTGCCGGAAAATTCACATGCCCTATTGATACCCTGCTAACCAGGCTGAACATGTAAAGTGCGACCGAAGACACGTAGGTGGCCTTTAGCAGCACTTGAACAAATCTAACGAAAACTCGAAATGGAACTGAAAACTTTGTAAGTGGAATCAGACGCTTACCACTATGCCACCCTTAAACATTGTGTATTTATGGTTTCTATAATGTTATCTAATTAATTATGGTCTAAAATTAAGATATGAGTAAAGAGGTACCAATTGGTCGCCAAGCTGGATGGCAGCTTGGCGATAGACGGGGTTCTTTCCCGAGCTGCTTCCACAGAAGACACAAATCCGCTTAAATCTTGATGGTTTCGCAATGGTCACCGCCGTTGCTCCACCGTGTTTAGGCTGCATATTACTTGCCATCTTTCTTTTATATATTGTTTTTGAAAATGGAGAGGGGGGGGGGGGGGGGGGGGGGTTGTGGTATGTTAGACTTTAGAGAGATGTGAGAATGGTGGTAGAGATCGAATGTGTTTATATATTAGTGTTATAATTATTACGTTCCCAAACACCTGGCAACATCCCACCATCTAAATTTTTATTATTTTATATAAAAGAAGACAGAGATGGGATCGCTTTTAATAGTCAAGGTGTGAAACATGATCTTGTTTTCTATGTCTTTCATGTGCTTTACTTACCTTTTTTAATCTATTTATATAATTAACTACTTATATGTATTTTACCAATTCAAATATAAAAAACTACACACTTGAAAACTAAAATAAATATTTCTTTTTGGGATTTGATTATGTAATGGACTTGAAATAAGGATAATCGTGATTCATGAAGTAGTTAAACATAATCGTTTTAGATTTTATTTGAATATAATCCAAAGGTTAAGAATATTCAATTGAGTTGTAGCTATTCAACTTGTTCATTCGAGGATCTATTTCTTCTCTCTAATAATAAATACAAACTATTAAATAATTATACATAAACTATCTTAAAATAGAGAAGTCGTGTTCCTGTGATTTGATCATGTAACATATGTGATCTATGGAGCGAAGAAGCAAATTTATTCAGATCTAAGTTATCGATTTAAATATATTTTAAAAACTGAGAAACGGTTCATAGTTGTTTAATGGTTCACATTTAATTTATACACAAAGAGAACACACATATGTATGATGATTCACGAAGTGATAAAATTTTAAAATAAAGGAACTGCTTTTTAGCTTTTGAATAATATTTATATTTATTTAAATTGATGACTGATTTAGATTGTCATATATAGTTATATCTTCCAACGTGATCATTCACTCCTTCGACTATTCCATGACCAAAAGTTTTTTTTATAGTAAATGAATGTTAACAAACTAAAAATTATTTGATGACAATGAACTTAAAAATGCATGCAAGAACAAAAGAGGAAATAACGTTAAACCGTTAAATGTCTTTGACTTTTGATATAAAGATAAAAATATATAGTTTCCATCAAACCTTTATTACATCAGGGTGGACAGGGCGCTACCAGAATTGAGCATGGGTACCTTACTACCAGTACGGTAACACCGCCGCCACCCGTGTTCGTAGGGGTCCCGTGAACCGTTTGCTGGTTCTAGTTAACGGGCTGGTAACCATTAATAATAATTGCAACGGTCGATTTTTAGTATTTATTTTATTGCTTTTTTGACCGTTTGACTGAATTTAAAATAAAACGGTAACAACTTATTGACCGTTAATCTAATATAAAACCAAATCCAAATCCAATCCCTCCCCCACTAAACCGTTGATCAAAATAATCAATTGTCCAGATTCAAGTTGATCACAAATGGCAAACCAAAACCCAAATCCAAATCCAAATCCAATCCCGCCCCCACTAAACCGTGTGCGAGCACCAATTTGGAGCTTGGAGGATGAACTCGTGTTGATGAATAGCTATCTTGATGTTCAAGAGCAAGGACCCCAACGAAGGCAAAGTTTTTGGAAAGCGGTTGCCACAAGATTCAATGAACAAATTGGTGAAAACATTTGTTCAACGGACGTGATATATGGAAAGTTTGTATCTTTAAAGTCGAAGTGCGCAGTATTTCAACAATTATTCGTTAATGCGATGCACGACAATCCGGCTTTAAACGAAGATGGATGGATTGAAGAAGCCCGTAACCAATACCGAAACCTACACAATGATAACTACTCGAGGGTCGAGGTTTGGAGAGCTATAAGAGGACGTTTTATAATATAGCGGTGTTTCTACTATTTATTTACGGTTTTAAATAATGTTTGATGTCATGTATTGATGTTATTTTATGGAATATTACGTAATTTTATTTTATTTAGTTTAATAATATGTTTAATTAATGTTTCTTTAAAAAATAATAAAAAAAAGATTTCAGTAAAGTGAATCAGTGGAGTGCTGCCTACAAAAAAGTGTTTCAGTGAAGTAAATCAGTGAAGTGATGTGACGGTGTATAATTGGTTAAAATCAGTGAAAGAAAATAAATAATCTAGGAGTGCCCCTTAACACCTCAGATATCTTAAATACAATAAGGATTTATGAAATAAATCGATAAAGCAAAATCTTGAATTCTATGCTCTTTAACTTAATATATATGAGCCTTGCTAGTTTTTTAAGTGACTTATTAATAGGGTTTGAAGCAAGGTTTATTACAAATGACGAGTCAAGCCATTTACAACACCGAGTCAAAATAACAAGCGAGGTAGGGATAAGAGGAAACATCACTTAACCTAAATTGTTTGCAATGCATGTGTTTGTAAACATCATACTTTATAATTTCAATGCACTATTGTAATGGATTTTGTTGCACGTACATGTTTATAGTAGTTTGGCTAAGTTACTATAACAATTGTATTAGAGAGATAGAATTGACAGTTGTATCCCACCATCCAGAGTTAGTTAGTTACCGGTTGTTATAGGTGACGGTTACATGTGTGTATATATAATCTTGGTTGTTTTGTAATTTGATTAACAACACATAATCATAACATAGAAAATACTTTCTCTCTCTACTCTCTCTCTTCCTATCTTTGTTTACTGTGTTTCATGGTATCAGAGCTGTAGCAATTAGGGTTCTGACGACATACCTCTGTTTCCGGCAACCTTCTGATCATCTTCTCCGACCAAAACATCCTTTTCTTTCCAATCATCTCTGTTCTTTAATCATCCTCTGTTCCTTATCTGTTTCTTGTCTAACCATGGCTACCAAATTCACAATACATGCAACAAACACTAATAATATCACAAATTTTGTATCAATCAAGTTAACTGAAGAAAACTACTTAAACTAAAAGCATGTTGACGATACTGAAAACACTTGGTTTGTTACAATTTCTGAACAAAGATCTGGGTATTCCTAATGTTGGAACATCAGCTAGAGCAATTTGGGACAAAAATGATCGATATGTGTCCAATTTAATAACTGCCAGTTTATCTTCGTCTCTTGTATACCTTGCACGAGGGACAAATTCTTCTGCCGAGTTATGGAAGAATATAGTGGAAACATTATATCGATTCAGTACTGATTCCTAACTACGGGGGAGAAGATTTGTTGCCTTTTGATCTCATGTTTTTGGTTTTCGATTGAAGAATGGTGAAAATAATGAAGGTTTTTGGTTCTAGGGCTTAGAGTTTGGGATCAGGTTGTTTCAATGGAGAAGAGGCATTTAATCTTGATATTGATGGACTGGATTTGTATGGTGTAAATGATAATATTCCTGGCAGGCCGCGTGTAGATCAGTTAAATGCATCTGATTCATCTTTTGGGCTTAATTTATTTGGATCACAGTTACATGGTTCTCAGAATGGTGGAATTCTTGGGCCTGGCCCATTTGGTGCTAAATCTTATGGAATTGGCCCATCAGTTTCTGATCGTTTTTCACATTTTGGGCTTCTTGCTGGTCTTTCTAGCACGAGTCAACATGTAGAGTCGTGGATACCTAATTCGGGCGCTACCGCGTACATGACTTCGGACTTGTCTTCGGTTTTTAACGTGGTCCCCTATACCTGATCTGAGCAGGTTATTGTCGGTGATGGTACACCTCTTACTATTACTCATATTGGTTTTGCTTTACTTAGATTATCCACTTGCACGTTATTGCTTAGACATGTTCTTGTAGTTCTGGCTTAGCCAAGAACTTACTTTCGATTACACAGCTTGTTATTGATCATTCGATAGCTGTTGTATTTTCGCTTTATGGTTTATCATTTCAGACGTTTGATGGTCAGGTCCTCCACCACATGCGTGCTAGTCCGTGGCAGTTTTATTTGTTGACAGCTACATTTTCAGTATCTCGAGAGACATGGCATTCTAGACTAGGACATCCTACGGATCCCGTGATGTCTAGACTCTCTTTACCTTTGAAACATAAAGTTTCAAATAAGCCATGTAACTCTTGTAGTGTGTCTAAAGCTTATCACTTACCTTTTGATTCGATTGTCTTGCATTTGTTACTCCATTGCATGTGATTCATTGGATATTTGGGGTCCAACACCTATTTTGTCTCACTCTGGTTATCGATATTTCATTACATTCATAGATGATTTTAGTAGATTTACATGGATGTATCCTTTGACTTGTTGTTCTCAGACTGTTGATTGTTTTTGTCATTTTCGTCCGATGGTCGAAAACTTGTTTTCATGCACCATCAAACATTTACAGTGCGATGGTGCTCCTGAGGTTACTCGTGGTCGTATGGCTCAGTATCTCACTGAGTCTAGTATTGTTTATCGGATTTCCTGCCTGTACACACCCCAACAAAATGGGGTGGCGGAAAGGAAAAACCGACAACTTTTTGAGGTTGCACGTGCCTTGGTGTTTCATGCTCATCTACCAAAGCGATTTTGGTATGGTGCTTTTGCTACAACCGCGTTTCTCATAAACCGGCTACCTACTCCTGTTATTCATTTTTCTTCTCCATATGAGATCTTATTTGGTACCCGACCAGATTATTCTATTCTCCGTACTTTTGGATGCTTGTGTTATCATTTTCTGGGTGATACTCGGGAGGATAAGCTTTCACCCAAATCTACACCTTGTGTTTTTGTTGGGTATGCTCCTAGTCATAGTGGATATCTTTGTTTTGACCCTTTGACCTCTCGTACATTTACTTCTCGTCATGTCACATTTCATGAGTCGGTGTTTGATATTCCCGGTTCCTCTTCTTCATCTGATCCTCTAGTTACATATTTGCTTCATGTTTTCTTTATTTCTCTTCCCACTTATTCTGTTGTTCCTGATTCTTCTACTTCCGATCCTTCTGCTTCTATTCCTACCCCTCCACCTCCTCCTCCTTTTACTTCTTCTTCTATTCCTTCTTCTACTTCCTTTCCCGCTACCTCTATTCCTTCTTCTTCATCTCCTCCTCCTCCTGTCCCCTTGTTCGTACTCATCATATGACTACTCGTTCACAGGATCATACTCGTCATCCGAGACAGTTTCCTGATCATGTTACATTTGTTGCTTCTACTGCTCCCACCACCGAGCCTACTACTTTTCATCAGGCTCAGCATTGGACAGTGTGGTGGGATGCCATGCGGTTTGAGATGGATGCTTTATATGCCAACCAGACTTGGCGTCTGGTTCCGGCTCCCGCTGCCGCCAACATTGTTGGCTGCAAGTGGGTATACAGGATTAAGACTAATCCTAATGGTTCCGTGAGTAGATATAAAGCCCGACTTGTTGCCAAGGGCTTTCTACAGATTGAGGGTGTTGACTACACAGAGACTTTTAGTCCTGTAGTCAAACCTACTACTATTCACATGGTTCTTTCAGATGCCTTTTCACGTGGATGGGACATTAGACAGGTTGATGTCAACAATGCATTTCTTCATGGTGATCTTACTGAGATTGTGTACATGGCACAACCTCCTGGCTTTATTGACTGGTCTAGACCTCATCATGTATGTCTCCTACAGAAGGCTGTTTATGGCCTGAAGCAGGCACCTCGAGCTCGGTTTTCCAAGCTTTCTTCGGCTCTTATTGCTAGTGGGTTGTCATAGTGTATTTCTAATACATCTTTCTTTGTGTACCATCGAGATGGCATTACTTGTTATGTTTTGGTTTATGTGGATGACATTATTATTACAGGGAGTTCATCTGTGTTTGTGAGAGATTCGATTGCCCGGTTACACTCTCAGTTTGCACTCAAGGACTTAGGCACTTTGTCCTATTTCTTGGGTGTCCAGGCAACTTTTTCAGATGATGAGTTACATTTATCACAGTAGCGTTACTTGCTTGATTTGCTGCAGCGGACTAGTATGTCTGAGTGTCGTCCTTTATCTAACCCCGTGTCATTTGGTCGACAGTTATCTTGTCATACGGGTACTCCTTTGGATGATCCGACTATGTATCGGAGTACGGTGGGGGCATTACAGTATGTGGTATTAACTAGGCCTGAGATTGCTTATGCGGTCAGCAAGGTGTCTCAATTTTTACAGACACCTACTGATCATCATTGGGGCATTGTTAAGCGCATTTTACGATACTTACGGGGGACTATTACTCATGGTTCGACTATTCGGCGGTCTGATTGACTTGATATTCATGGTTATTCTGATGCTGATTGGGCCGGTTGCCCTGATGATCGCCGTTCTACTACTGGTTATTGTGTTTTTCTTGGACCCAACCTTATCAGTTGGAGTTCCAAGAAACAACACACTGTTGCTCGATTGAGTACTGAGGCAGAGTATCGGGCTTTAGCACACACTGTAGCAGAGATTCGTTGGATTGGGCCTTTATTGTCTGAGCTGCGCATTCCTTTATCTTGTCCACCTACTATTTGGTATGACAATCTTGGGGCTACATATCTTGCAGTTAACCCTGTGTTTCATCAGCGCATGAAACACATTGAGATTGACTTGCATTTTATCCGAGAGATGGTTTTTGCGGGATCTCTAGTGGTTCGATATGTTTCTACTATGGCTCATCTTGCAGATATCTTGACCAAAGGATTGTCTTCGGCTCGTTTTGACACTCTTTGGGTCAAGCTTCACATTGCATCACCTCGTTCAGCTTGAGGGGGCATATTAGGGAGATAGAATTGACATCTGTATCCCACCATCTAGAGTTAGTTAGTTACCGGTTGTATAGGTGACGGTTACATGTGTGTATATATAGTCTTGGTTGTTTTGTAATTTCATTAACAACAACACATAATATAGAAAATACTTTCTCTCTCTACTCTCTCTTCCTATCTCTGTTTACTGTGTTTAAAATTGAGCTAACTTTCATTATTGTACATTGTTGCAGTGAGTGTTGATGTAGAAGTATATAACGGATCGCAAACATTACAAATGGTTCACTTAACTTTACAAGTTTAAGTGACTATTGTAATAGGTTTGATACGCATATTTATAACAATGTATTAAACCCACTAAAATGGTGTATCAAACCTTGCAAGTTTGATTCATCTTATAATGGGTTTTGACATGTTTAAATAGTAAAAATACTATTAATGTTATGCACATACAAGATTTAAAGGTAAAGTACCTAAAAATACTAACTATACACGTGAAAAGACTACCTATGATTTGCATAGTATAGACGTGGTAAGTTACTGAGTATCAATTTGTGGACATGCTGGCTCCTGATACTAAGTTTAGCTATCAATATATAACATATTAAAGAGAGGTGGTTGAAACTAAAGAGATAGAAAGTAAAATACTAGGAACACAATTGAAGGTTGTTTTAGGAAATCAAAGTTTAGAAAGAATAACTATCCAGACGTGAATAATCAAAGAATGATTGACGTTGATGAATGATATTACATATGGAACTATTTCAAGACCTAACTTAATAACAATGTATGAAATGTTAATTAAGAAGGACTAAAACCGACTAAGGTTAAAAACTAGATAATTTCTACCGGGAAATCACCAACGTCCGCTCCGGACAAGTTTATTCGCACGCGATTGCACCGTGCTTCTAATTAAACAAATGCATTCCTATGCATCCTATGGGGAATTTCCTATTCTCTAAAAGGAAAATTAATATAATTAATTCAAAATTGTATTTTATGAAGTTAATCACAGATAATTAATTTGTACGAAATTACCTTATTTTTGCCAATTGTCACACTATAAAAACAAAATGTGCAATCGAAGCCCTAACTCTAG
Source organism: Ambrosia artemisiifolia (assembly GCA_032199755.1). Classification (NCBI taxonomy): domain Eukaryota; kingdom Viridiplantae; phylum Streptophyta; class Magnoliopsida; order Asterales; family Asteraceae; genus Ambrosia; species Ambrosia artemisiifolia. Next base: position 2,554,864 of record CM063529.1, on the reverse strand, counting down.
GAATTTGAGCCTGATAGCTGGGTTGTTTGCCATGTGATCCGACTCATTGAGACCTTTCTGTCGCCTAGTCATGTGCCCGTAAATCCAATCGTAGCCCAAGTTACACCCTCTTGAATTTTGTACCTTTTCTTGCCCCAATTTCCTTTATCAAGCTGATCCACATAAGAATCTATTAGCTCTTGGACCTGCTCTTCTTCATAACACTATCAAACACAAATATAAAATACTAAAGAGTTAATAGCCAAAATCGTCCATGAGGTTTGGTTGTTTTTGCCACTTCAGTCCAAAAATGAAACGTGCTACAACTGGGTCCTTAGGCTTTTGTTTTTTTGCCACATTCGTCCCTGACACTAACCCAGTTAACTTATCTCGTTAACTCTGGGGGCATTTTTGACTTTTTGCCTACCTTCTTCTCCATTTAGACCTGCCATCATCACATACCACCACCACCACCACCACCCTCACACAACCACCACCACCACCACCCTCACACAACCACCACCCTATTCTAGAGAGAGAGAGAGAGACAGACGAGAGAAAGAGAGAGAGACAGACGAGAGAAAGAGACAGACGAGAGAAAGAGAGAGAGAGGGAGACATACGAGAGAAAGAGAGAGGGGGATCTGAGACCACCATCACCTCCGCCGCCACAACCACCCTAAACAACCATCATCTCTGCCGCCTTGAACCACCCTAATCGTAACCCTAAATACCCACTCCTTCTTCGATCTATTCTCTCTATCTCTGCTCTCTCTCTATCTTTCGCTAGGGGTGAGCATATTTCGGTCCGACCCGAAAATACCCGAAACCATAACCGATAATTAACCGAAACCGACCCCGACCCGGTACAAGCAGTTAGCATTCGGTTCTTGTAGATTTGTAAAATCGGTTTCGGGTCGGTTCTCGGTCTTGTAGCGTAAAGAACCGGAATGGACCAACCCGACCCGAGCATATCATTCTCTTCGTAAAGTTGGTACTTGATCCGTCATCTAAATCTCCAGCTAGGGAGTGTTGAAAAGTAGAGAAAGAAAATAGTAAAACAAAAAAAATGGTTAACCTGTGTTGTTTGTTCTTGAGAGTGTGAGGACGATGAAAGATAAAAGACTAGCCTAGGTGAAGGTAGATGTTGACTTGATACACTTTTAAAATTAGAAGTACGTATTTGCAGAGTTTGCAGAGTATTAATATTTACAAAGTACTGTATTTGAAGTGTATTTTTAGTATAATTGCAGACTTCTTTAGCATAAATACCGGAGTTAGTGACCAATCTCTACTGTTTGCAGCTTTTCAGATAAAGTGATATGCATAGTCAACATCAACTTTTGTGTAAAGTCAATATTAACTCTTCACACACTCTTTCTATACATATAAAATCCAAATAATATATGTTTATATATTTGTTCTATTAAAGAATCAACACCACCACCATGAAGCCACCGGAGGGTCCGCCTGAAGCCACTATGTATATTTTCTAGACTATCATCAACAATGGTAAACAAAAATGGGTACATGATGGTCGGTCCCGGTTTTATGTTAGTACCCGAAGCACCGAACCGACATAACCCAATACCCGAAATGAACTCACCGGTGCATTCCTCGGTTCTGGGTTTTAAATGTGTCTCGGGTTCGGGTCGGGTCAGGTTTCACACGGTTCGGGTCGGTATGCTTCTTTTGCTCAGCCCTATCTTTCGCTGCTCTCCCTCTCCTCTCTGCTCTCTATCTCTCTCTGCTCTCTCTCCTCTCTGCTCTCTCTCTCTCTCCTCTCTGCTCTCTCTCTGAACCCTGGACTCACCACCGTCATCGTCGTACTCTGTAGTCACCGGAGAACCTACTGTCGCCACTGCTTGGTGTTCGGAACAGATCAGATTGGCCGGAGCCGGTCCCCTTCTTCTCCGGTCCCTCTTTCCCCTCTTCGCTTCTCTCTCTCTCTTCCACTTTCTCTCTCTAGTTCTATCCCCCTCTCTGCTCCTTCCTGTATATTCGTGTGTGTGTGTGTGTGTGTGAATGATAAGACGAGAGAGACAGAGTAAGGAGGTGGTGGTTGAAGGATGTGGCGGCGGTGGTGGTTGAAGGAGGTGGCGGCGGTGGTGGTTGAAGGAGGTGGCGGCGGTGGTGGTTGAAGGAGGTGGCGGCGGTGGTTGTGGAAGGAGGTGGTGGTGGTGATGCTGAGAGAGAGATAGAGAGAGGGTGGGGACTGTTTAAATAGGGTTTTAAAAGGGGCCAAGCAAAAAGACAGAAATACCCTCTCACTTAACGAAAATATTTAACTGGGTTTGCTGTCAGGGACGAAATTGGCAAAAAAACAAAAGCCTACGGACCCAGTTGTAGCACGTTTCATTTTTGGACTGAAGTGGCAAAAACCACCAAACCTCAGGGACGATTTTGGCTATTAACTCAATACTAAACCTACATTTTCATCTACTTTATTCGAATATGTAATAAATTATCAATTATTATTTGTATAGGATTCATTAACTAGTTTTCGATTTAACTTGTCAAATTTGCCCGTATAATTTAGTTTATTGCAATGTCTTAAAATTGATTCAAACCGGTTGGTATTATATTACTGGTTGAACCGACTACCAGAGACATCACCAGTAAGATAGATGTCGGTCTAATTAGGGTTTCGTTTTAGTTTTCAAACCACTGGAAAATCCGGTATTACCGATGCATACTGATAAATCGTTTTATACCCATGTCCGATTTTGAGTTTTAACGAGGATGAACCACTTTCTCAAACACATGTTATTTCATATATATCTTACTTGTTAGACTAATCTTGTATATCATGAGTAAGTTTGGGTAAAAATGACAGACATACAAAGCTCGGGTAAAAGTGAATGTGTTACAAACTTAGGGGTTTTTGAGATGTATTTGAATCCTCAATTGAGTCAAATTAGGTTTCATGTTTTAGTCTTATAACCTAAATGAATTTATTTTTAAACCTAACTAATTCAATCAATACAAATGTGAATGAGTTTTGATTCAGTATGGTACCCAATTCCATCAATTGGTAATAGAGATTGGGTTGAATGGGGAAATCAAACTCACAGATACTTGGTTTAAGGGACCGAATCAAGATCCCAAGACGTGAATTTTATACCAAAGGAGAATCAAGGATCAAGAAAGAAGAAGATGATTGATCAAGGAAGAGAGTCCAACAATCAATGGTGCGTCAAACCATGAACTTATGAGGCATAACTTCAAAGTTTTTTGGTCACTTTTTTAGCTTGGTTTTAGATTTAGCACTCAAAAACAATAGAATGATGTCTAAAAGCTACAACTTGAAAACATAACAATCAATTACTATAAGCAATCCATAATACTTTTCATATGTAAAAAAACACTAAACACCTAATATGAGAAAATGATTATGTAACAATCACAACATATATGGGGCTTCACCAACATCCTTATCCATGACATTTGTAAAAAGTTTACCTGTCGTTGAAGGAGGTATCTGTTGCTAACCTATCAATGATATTCTGTCGAAAATCATGAATTTTGTAAAAGGGTTACCAACGAGTTACAAATGGAGATCATCCGTGTAGTCGCAATATAATTTGATGGCAGTTCACACGTTAGTACCATCAACGGATTATTGTTAGCGGAACACCAACGACCCATTACGAACAAATTACCAATGACACCTCCTAGTGGCAGTGTTATAGAACTCGCTAGGCGTTAGTCGGCCGGTGGGGTACCGAATAACGATTAATCGGATTGGATTTTTATATATATTTTTTTTCCAAATTTCTACATATATGATGCTAATTTTATACCTTATATGTATAAATTTAGAAGTTTAGGGGCCATATATAAAATAATGAATATGGAGGGGATTATTAAATATTAAAATACCTAAAGTTAAATAACCCTAATCACTTCCATCGTTCACCATATGCTGTTTTTTCCTCCCATTCCATCTTTCATCGTAAGGAACCATCAAAAGCAACTAGGGTTTATGGAGTTCATTGATTTTGTTTCTAAATCATGGATTATCATCCAGTTTTGACGTAAAAACTTGTTTTATTTGATCAATTTGCTCCAGTTTTGACCCGTTCGAAATCACTTTTTACAAAATTTTGAGTTTTTTAGGTCCGACTAGGACCAATTTAGTCTGACTAATCGGCGATTAATCACGACACTGATTAATCACCGATTAATCGGGATTTTTACAACCTTGCCTGGTGATGATACTTTTTTCTATTAAATTAAATAAATAAATTGCTTTCGATTTCATGTAAACGTAAGTAACACGTTCCAAAATAAGTAGTCTAAATTAAAAAGAAAAATATTACAATAAGAATATGTATTTTTTAGAAAGTGCTTGAGAAACAAGCTTAGCTAAGTGGTGGTCCTAAATCCTAACTGATGTCGACACAACACTTATTCCATGGCGCCCGTTTTAGAGCCTTCCTTGGAAATTTATTTGTGTCATCTCCCACTTTGTGAACATTGTCGTGTCCCATGCTTCCATATGTTGCCTTACATCAGCAACGATATATAGATTATTCTTCGGGTGTTTCCCGGGATAGACAAATCTAATAAGAAGTGATAAAATGTGTTATGTGTGTGTCATAAAAAAATATTCCATTTTTTCAGTGGATTTTTTTAAAGGATCAACACTACTCATAAAACGTGTATTATTTATCCGAAGTAAAATACACATAATAATCGGTTAGTTTTAGACTCCTTTAGTAAAATACATTTTCTAACATGTATTATTTATCCGAAGACATCTTTAACTACCAAAATCATATATAGAAACTGAATGTTTTATATAATAATCGGTTAGTTTTAGACTCCTTTTCTTTGGATTTACGTCGCATCTCAAGGGGTGGGGTCGAAGAGACCCAGTTTAACGTTACTGTTAATGAGTTATCTGATGTGCATCTCGTTGAAGGTGAGGATAAATGGAAATGGAAATGGGATTTTGATTTAGAAAATGAATTCTCAGTTAAATCTATCAGATTAGCAATCAATCGGGTTGTTTTACCCGATGATTTTCTTCCTACTAGGTGGAAGAGATATGTCCCTAGAAAAGTGAATGTTCATGTCCAGGGAGTTTTACTTGATAGACTTCCTACCAGATTGAACCTAAGTAGAACTGGCTTTGAAATCCAACATAGTAGCTGCCCAATGTGCTCATCTTCTATGGAGTCCTCTTATCATGTTTTTGGGTAATGTATTTGTTGATCAATTCGTTGAACACAATACAGAAACATAATAAAAAATCAGACTTACCCGTTAGTCCAGTAAAAGTTGATAGGGAAAATGATGTCATTAGGATGATTATGCTGTTCGGGTTCCTGTTTAAGGTGTACAGTTAGGATAGCTTAAGAAGATCTTGGATCTCGATTATAGAGAGGAGAGGAGAACAGTTTGTGTGTGTGAGTAAAGGTGTTCATTAGTCTTTAATCCCTCCTAATGATCTCTATTTATATACCCAAGGGGAAACCATATTTTATGGGTTAGTAAGGGTAATTACGTTATCACATAAATACCAGTTAAACCAATAGAGGTATTTAGGTCATTTATCATTTATTAGATAAAAGATTATAAGGGCCACTTGATAAAATACATAAATATATTCTTGCAGTAGTATTTATTCTTATATTTGGGACATTATCTCAAGGTGGCTTAATGTCGCTTTTACATGCAGTAAAATTCCATCTTTAACGATTCATTGGTTGGATTCCTACTTGTTTTTCTATAGAGACGAAATCAGTGTTTGATGTGTTTTTTTTGTGACATGGTGGTTCATTTGGTGTACTCGAAATGAAGAACTTTTTGGATCTAGAAGTTCTTGTAAAAGTCTTTTTTTTTAATGATATTGTGTTATTTTCATTTTCTAATCGTGCGAAAATCTGTAAGTTAAGATAGACTGACTGGGTTAAAAACCTCCTGGTTGTTATGTGATTATTTCTTCCTTTTTTTTTCTAGTTAGCGGTCTGTTAACTGGATAATTTTTATAAAGTTGCCATAAAAAATACTCAAGGGTCAAGTTATCTTGAACAGTGTAACAAAAATAACAAAAATACAAAAAACACAATAGATCACAAAATATGGCACAATGAGCCACAAAATATAATACAATGCCAAAAAATATAACACAATGTTGAAGAAAAAAAGACATAATGAATCGTAAAAGTGGCAGGATGATGAAAATAATAAAAAGATACAATGCTATATAAAAGACACAATGATTTGACGTAAATTCTAAAAGCTACATGCCTAAGATGCAAAAAAGCGAAAATCTAAAAACTAAGATCGTAAGGTTCGATAAAACAGTTCCAATGTCGCTTGAATAAGTTCAATCAGAGTCTGTTTGATACCCTTCCTACAACTTCATATTCTTCTTTCACCGTGTATTTGATCCTAATCCAAAAAATACCCTTACAACCATTAACACCCTTTTCATTCTAATCTTTAAGGATACAAGACACATCACTGAACGGCTTAGAATCCCTACCTTTATGGTTTAATTTTGATCTACATTTGAAATAATCATGTCACCGTAAAATATGATCACCTTATCATGCGTTGAGACTTGGTTCCTCCACTAAAGCTTGAGATCACAACTTTTAGCATTCATCTCTCTAGAATTTCTATTCTAATTAATTATGGAGTTGAAAGTGAAGAAATTGTATTAGAACATTTGAGGTTGAAAGCATATGTGTTTATGGATTTATCAGGCAGTGTCCGATTCTAAGACCACGGAGTGAGGGGCTTGGGTTGAGGGCGTATTGTAGCACAAGTGGGCTCCACAACTCAAGGGTATTCAACCTATTAAATAATACTCGTACTTGTATTCGACCCTGTGTACAAAAAATGTTTCTTTTGGTGCAACACCATTTATAAGATCGTTGAAAATGGGTGATTGATTAAAAATATTTAAATCGTTCAATGAACCGGACACACCAAAGAATGCATGCCAAATCCAAAAATCTTGTGATACAACCGCTTCAAACATCATAGCCGGTTTTCGATGATATCCACTCGTGTATTGGCCTTGCCATGCGGTTGGACAAAGCCCCCACTCCCATTTCATACAATCTAAACTACCGATCATCCGGGGGAAATCATGTCTTTCTTTATAAAATTCCAAAATTTGATGTATGTCACTGAACGTAGGTTTTCTCAAATATTTTTGTAAATATAGGTCAATGATAAACTCACAAAAATTGTGAAGAGTTTCCCTAGCTAATCGTTCCGACATCTCTAGATAATCGTCCATTATATCGGAACTAGAGCCGTAAGTCAACTGTCTAAGCACGGCTGTGACCTTTTGCAACGTGCTGAATCCCAAACTACCACACGCATCGGGTTTTCGTTGGAAATATTCATATTTATTTTCTAAGTCAATTGATATTTTTAAAAATAATTTACGGCTCATACGAAAACGTCACCTAAACCTATTTTCATCATATGTTTGTTCAGGTGAGAAGTAATTACGTACCAATAAATAATCATATGCAGCTTGCCATTCACGAATTATATATTTTCTTCATTTGGGTTCGAAACTCCCTTCATCTTCATCTTCGATAATAGGTTGAACTACGTTCTGAACACTAGATAATATCATTTCCTTGCCGTCTACAGATGAGGACTCCAAAACAAATAGGTCAAATGAATCGGACGAACTTGAAGATTGCATTTTGTGAGATTTTTTATTATAAAATTAGAGTGTGTGTAGGTAGAAGATGGTAGAAAAATGGTCTGAGTTTAGGTTAATTTATATAGAAAATAATAATTATTTTTTTTAAAAATTGTCGTTGTATAACGGTTACTTCTTTTTATATAAACCTTTCATGTCCCCACCAATCACAAACGAACACATCACCATCTAAACCCCTCCCGAACCCATCACGCCGGGTCAAAATCCAACGCCATATTGGCAACGCAACCCACGGCAAGAGGGGGTTGTGTTCCTGGCGTGACATAGCAATCCACGCCATTTTCACGCCACCACTCCCCTCACTCTAAACAAAATCATCTATCCCGAGTCTCCAATTAGATTTTAAATAGGCTACAAAGCTTATATATATATATATATATATAATAAACAAAAATGGGATGCCACATAACAGTAGGTGAGGCTTTCACACCCCTTAATTTCTCTCCAAAAGTCTTTTTTTTCTCGCATGTGCATGACATATGCACTTCCCCCCCACAATTTTTAAACGTTAGTGACTTTTATATACGATATTTTGTTTAAAAAATTACATCAAATTAACGAGCATTCTATTATCTTTCCAACGAGCACCATGGTGCTATACAAAAAACAAAAAAAAAAAAAAACGATTTTTAGTGGGTTTTTGTTCATGCAAAAAAAAAAAACACAAAGTGTTAAGGTAATTCATTAATCATGTATAGACAAGTCACTAATCATGTTAACATAGTATATATGTTTTTGAACTTACTATTACATATAAGAACCCGCTAACTATATTTATATTCACATATGTAGTCAGTTTGGTAATAATCTATTTTTTATTGGTGTTGCTAAGAATATTGATTACAAAGGTTGCTAAGCCGGTTAGATATAGTCTATGATTTTTAGACACCTAGTAAATCTCTAGCTCATAAGTGATAACTAATTACCTCACCATATACTGCTCTTAAATCAATCATCATCATGACATATCATTTGATACCAATTTGAAGTAGGTTTACATCACAGCTTAAGAATGTTTTAAGGAAGTGACAAAATTGTAACTCAAGCAAGATTTGTACACGTAGAATTAGAAATAGTTTTATGAGCAATCGAGTGTTGATCATTTATATTTTTTTGCTGAAAAAACGATATATTCCTTTAAGGGTACACACATTTTGTCATTTCATATTAAACTTGTCTATCCCCGAAACACCTGGGATAAACTAGTTCAGGTATATACTAAAAACTTTTATCCCGAATAATTATTAATTGGAGTATTTGCTAGATTATCGGTTAAAGGTTTATGTTCTTTCCTTTATTCTTTGTTTATTTTGTACTTTTCTAGATTATTTGATTTTTTTTTCTTTAATATTTTACCCTATTTTGGAATAATTTATAAACGTTAGCTTGAAACTTAGTGATTTTAAGTTTGTAGAGTAAGGAAATATGAATGTGATGGAATGATTTCTCAAAATTATAAGTTAGGCTAAAAAAAATTTGTTTTATCTTTTTATGACCTGATCCAGAAATATATATATATATATATAGTATAAGTAAGTATCCATGAGAAATCATTCTGAACTAGAAAACTTTGGAAACTTTACATGTGGTTAGAATTAAGCCACATCACTCATCTCAAAAATCAATTTAATAAAATTTGAAGGGTAAGAAAGTAATTTGACTTCCTTGTCAATCACCTATCACCACTCAAGTACAATCTCTCACTTTCTTTCTCTTTTCTCTAATTATATCTCCGTCTCTTTCTCCTTCTCTAATTAAAAGTTCCAACAATTCAAAATCAAATTCCATTTTCATACACCCTTCCCTCCCATTCCCCCCATTTTCATCAAGATCTCAAAAACTTCATCTCCTTTCTCACCCTAAAATGGATTTCAATAAATCTTCTGAACATGGTTCGATCGTAGCTAAAATTTCATCTCCTTTCTCATCCACTAGGTGTGTAACATGGTTCGATCGTAGCTAAAATTTCCCAGTCGATGAAGATTGTTGGTGCATTTGTGACCGTGGCTATGCAACTCGTATGGGCTTAGTTTAATAGAACTAGAATAGGGGCAATTGTGGTAGCCCAAGCGACATGCCTGAGGCCCAGCCCAAGTTTAATTAATTAGTTAGCCTATATATTTATGTGTAAGGGTTTAGGGTTTCTAAGAGAGAGTTGCAACAGTCTCTAGGAGAAGACTACTGTGTGTGGTCTAGTCCAGGTTAGCCTGAGGTTGAGCTCACCTCAGGCCGGCGTCCCATTCAACAACGTATGTATGTGTGTATGTATGAAGAATCCGTGCCGACTTGTTTATCATGTATGAAAGTAAGATTCTTAGTTTTACACATATATTACTTATTGTTTTATCTATTCGGTTTGATGTCTTGTGGAGATAATCAGGAGCGATTGGTGATGTAGTATTGGTCCTACACGTTTTAACAATGGTATCAGAGCATGGTTACGAATCAGAAGGACTAACCGCATCTCCGATTCACGATTGCTCTTGATTTTTTGAGTTTTATTTCCGCTAAAACTCATAGTTGACATGATACCGAATAGTAGTTTTGAAGTTAGAGAGTTTCAGATTAAAATTGTTCATCATGAGCTCCTAAATTGTTCTTTAGGATCAAGTGTATTATATATATTGATGAATGTGTTTGGGTTGTTGGATTTCGTGAATATGGATGGATGTTGTTTGTGCATCGAGATAAGATCCGATTTGTTTTTCATTTCAAGTCCGAGAGTTAATGAATTTCCAAATTCTATTCATTAGTTGTTGGAAATTAGTTTTTTTTGAATGGCTAATTACTTTCCCCCTTATCACCTAAATGTTCACCCTTTATCACCTAGTGAGGGGATCGATCTCCTGACCTCCTTTTATACATATCACCCCCACTACCACTGGGCCATGGCCTCAGTTTGTTGGAAATTAGTTATTGTTTTGAATAATTTGAAAATGCTCAAGATTCAATGCATTAATTTCGGATGGATGGTAATATTGGAATGGATTGATTTAAAAAAAAAATTAGGCGTTGGAATATATATGGACATCTTTACGTCCAGGTTCATTCACAAGTCTAAAATGGATTTGCCTTATTCTATAGAGGTTGGTTTTGGAAGGGATTTATGGAATATTGAATGTGTATTTTCGAAGTTACTTGGCGTCGGGTCAGCATTGGGACGAGTTCATCATTGGGTCGTGGAATTAATATAGGTATAGGACTTTGGTGGTTAGTTCATTATTGGACCTTTGGTTTTGTTTGAAAATTTCGAGGTGATGGGGTTCATTATTTTGGGTTGTGAATGGGGGAAACCAAAAATATACACGTCAATGCGGTAATATTTTGTAGAGAAAATGGGGAGATAATCATTTCTTTGGCAAAATTATTAGAGCATTGTTCTCTGAAAGATTAGATGTGTGAGATTTTGTTGAAGTATTTTTGCAATGAAGCTGGATGTTCGATACTGATTAGTTGAAGATTGAACCTTATCATATGCCGGTTACTTGGGTCCTTTATTAATCAGGCGTAAATTCTTCATAGGAGGAAAGATGCAGATTATGGTGGATATAAAAGTAATTTGGATAGACTTACATTGAAGGGGAGATTGGATGTGAAAGGTTTTGGGTATTTGGTGGACTTGTGAAGATTTCAGACAGAGTCAGACACAACTGATTGGGAGACGAAGATCAAGTCTTATCAGAGAAGAACTGAAATCATCAGTCAAGGGGGAGTTTGTTAATGCATGTTTTGTGACTGATGATTATCAGTGTTTGTCAGAGTTGATAGCAACGGTCAAAGGGGAGTTTGTTGGTGCATTTGTGACCGTGGCTATGCAACTCGTATGGGCTTAGTTTAATAGAACTAGAATAGGGGCAATTGTGGTAGCCCAAGCGACATGCCTGAGGCCCAGCCCAAGTTTAATTAATTAGTTAGCATATATATTTATGTGTAAGGGTTTAGGGTTTCTAAGAGAGAGTTGCAACAGTCTCTAGGAGAAGACTACTGTGTGTGGTCTAGTCCAGGTTGGCCTGAGGTTGAGCTCACCTCAGGCCGGCGTCCCATTCAACAACGTATGTATGTGTGTATGTATGAGGAATCCGTGCCGCCTTGTTTATCATGTATGAAAGTAAGATTCTTAGTTTTACACATATATTATTTATTCTTTTATCTATTCGGTTTGATGTCTTGTGGAGATAATCAGGAGCGATTGGTGATGTAGTATCGGTCCTACACGTATTAACAAAGATGTACCATGAGCGTAACATGGATCGAGGTTAGTGTTTTTTGTTTTTGCCCTTTTTGGAGTTGTGTTTTTTACTAGGTTTGATTTTGTCTCTGTGTTCTGTTTTGGGTCGTTGCTAGATTTTTTTCAGCGACTATGTGTAAACATTTTTTATTTTGAAGTTGTGTTGACGTTCTCTATAATTATTGTTTGACCCAGCATAAAGATCATAGGTAATTTTTTTATTAAATTTTATGCACTCCATGTGTTTGATGAAATGCCTGAGTGGATAATATTGTTGTTTTTGTGTTAATTTAAGTGCAAAATGTAATGTTGTGTTTTACTTGTTGTTTGTTGCTGATTAGATTCTTTTTCACTAGTATTGTTTTTTGGTTTATAATGTCTTTTTGTGTTTTGGATATATGCAGTCCATGTGTTTGATGAAATGCCTGACTGGGTTAACATGTGTTACTTCTGTTAGTATGTTAGAAGTTAATGGTGATTGTATGGAAGCTAGTTATAAGGTCTTTTGTGTTTTGGATATATGGGTGTCCATTTGAAGTTAACGGTGAATGTATGGAAGGTAATTATAAGGTCTTTTGTGTTTTGGATATATGGATGTCCATTTAAAGTTAACATGTGCCGCATGTTCTACACTGCTTATTTTTGCTAGTATCATAGATAATGATTTGGCAACACAAGACACCACAAGATTGTTCGATTTAGTATGCATTAAATCAGGTTTTTATGTTAGTATGTTAGATGATTTTAGTATTAACATGTGTTAACATATTCTGCATGGATTTTCGTTTTTGTATTAACATGTGTCTCACGTTCTACACTGGTTATTTTTGGAAGTATCATAGATGATGATTTTGCAACACATGATACCACAAGATTTTTCGATTTAGTATGCATTAAATCAGTTTTTTATGTTAGTATGTTAGATGATGGTTTGGGTAACACATGTTAACTGGATTTTAGTAGTTAACATGTGTTAAACTATTCTGCATGGATTTTCATTTTTGTATTAACATGTGTCTCACGTTCTACACTGGTTATTTTTTGAAGTATCATAGATGATGATTTTGGCAACACATGACAACGAGAAGGTTTCACAACAGCAACTTGAAGACAATATCCAGACCGGAGGTTCAACACAGTAGTGTCACAACAGCCCTGCAAGTGCAGCACTGAGCTGTTGTTTTGGTTTTTTTGGGGCCGTGTTATATACACGTAACAGTTTATGTTAGTGTTCCTACTTTGTTATGTACATAACACTGCTTAACTATGTTTTGGCGGTTATTCAGTGCATATGATCTTTAAAAACTTTTGTATGTATAACTTAAACTATGTGACCCACACGGTGTCCCATTTTGAATACGTATGCTAAATGTTATTATTTAAATTGTTGATTTTGGTGTGCACAACCACTTGATCTACATGCAGTGGGCATAATCTAGATAAGTTATTAACACGTGTTACTTATGTGAATCACTAACACATGTTAGCTGACACTTTTTTGTGTGTCTCAACCACCCGCCAGATAGTGTGCATAAACAACATTTTCATCAACCACCCGCCGGATGGTGTGCATAACATAAGATTGTTTTAACTTTTTTTCACTCAAATCATAGATTTTTTTTTGATGATTACTGGAGTGTTTGTTTCTCTTTTTGTGTTTTTTTCCCGTGTTTATAATCTAGTGTGTCATGTTTGTTTGTATGTAGGATGTTTTTTGTGTTGTTCATATTGTAACTGAGTATTGTTTCTCTAAAACAACATGTCTGCATTTTGATGGTCTGTTCTTGTAAATGAATTTTTCTTTCATTTAAGTATCTGTTGTGAATGTTTTTTGTTTGAGTTTTATGGTGCTGTACGTGTAAATCCAGATTGTGTTATCAACATTTTTTCTTCACACCCCAATAAACAACAAACATATCTAATTTGTTTTTGATAACTTATGTTTATTATGATTTGTTCTGCGGTGTGTTTTATTACTTTGCCACCTAATACACCATATAACTGGATATTTGTATTAACATGTGTTAACTTCATATGCATGGGTGTGTTTTACTAATTTGCACCTAATACCCGATATAACTGATTTTAGTATTAACACGTGTTAATATATTCTGCATGGATTTTCGTTTTTGCGTTAACATTTTATCAACTAGGCGGGTGGGTTTGTACAATGACCAAAAAAATTGGTACAAAACATGTTAGGGCACGGATACAACTGACAAATAGTTGTTATGCATTCTACTAGACGGATCCGTGGGATGGGCTTAACACATGTTAATTTTCTATTCGTTAGTTTTTTCATAAACATTTACCCTTTTTGTGTGTCTCAACTTAAAGAATATTTAACCTACTAGGCGAGCGGGTCTGTACAATGACTAAACACATGGTATAACACGTGTTAGGTTACGGACCCAACTGACAAACAGTTATGCACTCTTTCTAGCTAGATCCGTAGGATGGGCTAAACACATGTTAATTTTCTATCCGTTATGGTAAACATTTGTAGGAACGGATAACACAAACCCACTATGCAGGGAGCATAATCTAGGAATATGGTATAACACGTGTTACTTATGTGAACCACTAACACATGTTAGCTTTTACTCTTTTTGTGTGTCTCAACTTAAAGAATATTTAACCTATTAAGCGGGCGTTTCTGTACGATGACTAAACACATGGTATAACACGTGTTAGGTTACGGACCCAACTGACAAACAGTTATGTACTATTTCTAGTCGGATCTGTAGCATGGGGTTAACATATGTTGATTATTTATCCCCTTTTTATCTTTTTATATGTTTGTAGCTTTTGAATTTTTAGGGTAAATTTTAAAATTAAACCATGTTTTATGGATAACACATGTTGCTCAAATACCACATGTTACCTTTCTACGCTTGATCAGAAACAAACACATAAGTAATAATACACGACAAATAGTTAAACGTTGCATACTTGCTACTAACTGCCATCACATGTGGCCAACATACCACCAAAAGAATACAAGTTTACTAGTTGACAACATAAGACGTGTTAATATTGGTTACAAAGATAATCCATTATAAATAGGTTGCACCCTTATATCCAAAAACATAAAAACCATAGCGCGTGTACTTCTCTCCTTGTTTAAGGTACACCCCACAGTCGTCAACGTTGTTACCTGTTGCCCAATCAATCCTCTCCATTTGTATCCTTAAGCCATTGATTATTTCAGCCTTCGGGTTCTTGACTTCACGTATATACTTCACTAGCATATCCTTCTGGTAAATAAATTTACACATGTTAGGAAGAAATTAACACATGATAACCACCAATTAACACTTGTTAATCAGAAAATAGCAACATGTGTTGAATAAAATTGCACTTTTATAACCAACTTATAATCTTGTATGGGGTGACTTTCTCAAAGTACTTGTCGTTGTCCGCAATCATAACCCCTATACCCCACATTAACATATATTAAAGACACATAGTAAGGCTGCAGAGGAAACTCAATCATACCTTTCTTGCCCGTTGGTCCAACATATCTGCACACGCTAACCTTTTGCCTATAACACATGTTATTATAGTTAGACAAACAGTTTATAAAAATGGTGAATCTTAACAAAATGATAACACATGTTAAATCTAAGTAGTGGTGATGCGGGAGATAGTTAGGCTTACCCTTATTCCCAGATCTTCCAGGCATCTGCGCTGAATGTTTGTCTGTAACACAAGTTATTATAGGTAGTCAAAAAGAGTAAACAAAAGGCTACAAGCTAATATCCAAAAAACATAAAAACCATAGCGCGTTTACCTGTGTCCTTGCTGGAGGATTTTGAGTCTAGTTTTTTCCAACGCACTTGGCTTCTTAACTATTAGCATACACACTTCGAGTCACGAAAATTTTATAATCTATTAACACTTGTTAATATCGGTTACACACATAATCCATTATAAATATTATTCGAAGAAATCACTAACACGTGTTAATATATTGGTACTTGGCTTCTTCATTGTTAACATGCATATGTGTTGAATGAAAGACTACACTTTTATTCATCAATCACATGTGATCTATCAACCTCATGTCCACAATCCAATAATAATATAACATAAACAAAATAATAAAAAATAAAAAAGGTTAACATAAGTTTTTTTTTTTCATTCAAGCATTTGATCAAACACTTGGTATGCAAGCAAAACTATCCCTAAAACAGTTTAACATGACAAACAAACATACACAATCCATTTCTTATTCAGCAAACAAACCCAGACAAAGCTAATAAATGAAACAAAAAACTCATATGAACTTACAATAGGAGAGAGAAACTCAGAGAAAGAAAAAGACTTTAGAGAGAGAGAGTTAGGTCAATTTATTAACAATAACCAATTCTACCATCATAATAACAACACAGGTAATAAACCCATATAACAAAAGGTTCGACTGGTACATAATCAACAACAACAACAACAATAATAATAATAATAAAAGAAAAGAAAGGAGTGTAAACATAACATATGAGAGTTAGCCATGGAGATCTCATTGCCTTCATTGGGATAGAGCCAAACCTTGCCTCACCTCTTTAACAGGATGAGGGTTATGAGGTTGTTGAGAGTCAGAACTATTTGAAGAAGAAGAAGGGGAAGAAAGAAGAAGAAAGAAGAAAGAAGAGAAAAAGAGGAGGTGTCTTTGAAGAAGAAGAAGAAGAAGAAGAAAGAAAGAAAGAAAGAAAGAAAAAATTGGTGTTGCAGGTGTCTTTGAAGAAGAAGAAGAAAGAAGAAAGAAGAGAAAAAGAGGAGAGAGGTCAAGACTTGATTGATAGAGAGAGAGAGGGTGTGATATACAATTTACCCAAATTGCCCTTATTTGTACTCTTCTCTAATATAATATTCTTTCTCTCATCATAAACTCACCAAAGTTGATCTAAGCCATTGATCTAATCAAATGAAGGGTTAAGATTGGGTTTCCAAGGTTTTCTAGTTTAGGAGGGTTTTTCATAGAACCACACCATATATATATATATATATATATATATATATATATATAGGAATGAGATCAAATAGGAACCACTACCCTAGTTAGGAACCTTAGGAACAAATCTGAACCATCCATCTTTGATTTTGATCTAAGGGGTATTTGTGTAATTAGACAATTAAATATTATCTTTTTATTTAATTAAAACTTTTAAATATGGCAGTTATTTTTTATTCATGCGATTTCTTTGCCATATGCGATTTCTTTGCCTTAACTATCTTAATCTCTAATTCATAACAAAAAAAAAAAACATCGATCATAGAATCATAGTCATTACGATTTAAAAGAGTTATCAACGAAATGTACACCAATGTATAAGATCAACGAGTTTTGTTCTAATTAACGCACCTTATTTGGCCTACTCTGTTTTAACCATGCACAACAGAAATGTATATCCATGTATAATATCACAAAATATACGTGATCAACGATGCACTCATACACAATTAATAATATCAAAAAACAATAACTGATAATTTAAAAAAAAACCAACCGTACTTTTATTGAATTAACCAAATACATAATAACGAAAAAAATTCAACATCGAAATAGGTGAACAAACTGCGTTTCATTGAAATAACAAAACAAATTATTTATTTGGGTAGCGTCGGGCATCATGATATCCCAAACGACCACATTTGGTACAATAACGTGGCTTCCTATTCATGTACGCGTAAACATAATTGTAATCTCCATGTCCAAAAATAAATCTCCATGTCTCAACTTAAAATCTCCATGTCCAAATTTGAAATCACAAGCATTAGTGTATTCACTTGACGTCAACATGACCGTGTATCCGAAACCTATAAAAAATTAAAAAAAAAACATAATTAAAACAATTAGCTATATAAGATTTTGCCATTAAATACACTTGGTTCACACATTTATAAATGTTTATAAATGTGATATACACCAACGTAATAAACACTACATTTTTCTTATCAGTTTTATTCATACAGTCTCTTATATACACCAAAGTATAGTTTACACTAGTGTATACTCAACTTATACCCACATCGACTCTCCTTCAGTTTTAGATTGAATGTTTTCAAACAACATAGTATACACCAAAGTATAGTATAAAATAGATTGAATGTACACCAAAGTATAGTATACAATAGTGTGTACTCATTAACGCACCTTATCTGGCCTACTCTGTTTTAACCATGTATAAGATCAAAGAGTTTTGTATAAGATTTAATGTTTTCAAACAACATAGTATACACCAAAGTATAGTATAAAATAGATTGAATGTACACCAAAGTATAGTATACACTAGTGTATACTCATTAACGCACCTTATTTGGCCTACTCTGTTTTAACCATGTATAGATCAACGAGTTTTGCCATTAAAGAAATGTACACCAATGTATTGGCCTACTCTGTTTTAACCATGTATAAGATCAACGAGTTTTGTATAAGATTGAATGTTTTCAAACAACATAGTATACACCAAAGTATAGTATAAAATAGACTGAATGTACACCAAAGTATAGTATACACTAGTGTACACTCATTAACGCACCTTATCTGGCCTACTTTGTTTTAAGCATGTATAGATCAACGAGTTTTACACTAGTGTATACTCAACTTATACCCACATCGACTCTCCTTCAGTTTTAGATTGAATGTTTTCAAACAACATAGTATACACCAAAGTATAGTATAAAATAGATTGAATGTACACCAAAGTATAGCATACACTAGTGTATACTCAACTTATACCATCATCGAGTCTCTTTCGTTTTCAATCTGACAATCTTAAATTAGGGTTTCATAAATGAATCAATTACCTTTATTTATAAATAAACACCAATGTATATTATTTAAACCGTGCAATCTAGCCACTCGACACAAAAGCATTTTTCAGAAATAACAATGAAATTAAAACAATCAATAAACATATTTCGATCATATTTATAAAATCACGGAACATATTGAATGTACATTTCGATCAAACAAAATAAAAAATATAAAAAAAAAACAATTACTCAAGAGAAATTACTAAAAATTAAGAATAAGATTGAAATATCGAATATTCATACATACCTGTATGCGAATTCTTGATCTTCATTAGTTTTCTGATATGTTCTTCGTAGGTTTTTGATGTATACATACGTATGATCTGAGAATTTTGTGGTGTTGTCAGTTACTAGTATTAATATAATAACCTATTAATAATCATGTACCAAAAGTCAATAATACCCCTTGATTTAATTAAAGATTTAATTAATGTTTTACTTATTTACAATCATGCCATTAGATATCAATGGCTAAGATTGGTTCCTATGGTTCCTACTTAAGGTATGGTTCCTATTTGAACCATACCCTATATATATATATATATATATATAGGAATGGGATAATATGAGAACTCTACTATATTGTGAAAACTAGAGAACTCATATGGACCATTCAACAAGTGACACATCACCAACTTTGTAGTTTTTTGTATTTTTTAATTAGGGACAGTAAAGTCTTTTTACACACATTATACATGGGTATTTTAGTCATAACACTCTACCCCACCCCACCCCACCCCAACTAACACCTTTTAAATATCAATAATAATAATAATAATAATAATAATAATAATAATAATAATAATAATAATAATAATAATAATCATAAATTCAAAAGACTCTCTCTCACACACGCCAGACACACACAAACCCTCTCTTTCTCTCTGTCTCTGTCACACCACGCCAACGGCGAAAACACGTGGCGCAACGCTCGAAAAGTATATCAAAGTCAAGATTAACACAAACAATAATTATTTAGAAAAGATCAAATTATTAAGACGTCGTAAGGTGTTTTCGTTGTCCCAAACGTACACATCCATACAAGTTTAATTTAAACAAAAGGGTTTTTCGACTATATTCCGAACCAACGGAAAATAAAAGTAAAACCCCCAAAAGACCGACGTCCCCGTTTCCCCCGCACTAGCCATTCCTTTCAGCAATCTAATTACCTGAAAGATATGTTTAAAAGACACGTCAATATATACATATTGGTGAGTTCACAGGTTTTAATTTCACATAGCAAAACATTGCAATACCGGCATGTAACAGAAATATAATATAAGTAGTGTCATATATGTGGAGTAGCTAGCTCCTACATGACGATGGCGACTACCTCCCGGGCCCATAACCAAACCAAGACTATACAACAGATTGCCCCGCGAGTTGCTTCTTGGACAACAACTCAGTTCAGAATACATGCACCTCCTGTCTTTACCGGGTTGACGCTATCAACCAGAGGTGGGCCTTGTCAGGCACCGATAGTACTACCCAGATATCCCTATGGTTTCATTTCCCTGAATTAATGGTTACAGTAAACAGCGAGGTCTTACCCCAAGTGGTTTCCAGTTACCCAGGTACCCATCGTGCTAAATATTATATTCCACATGTTACAGCAATTTAACAAAACATATCTTTCCCCCAAAAACGTAAAAACAGTTTAAAATGGGGCCGTGAAACTCACCTCAAACTCAGCGTGCACAAATACCAGAGAATAGCAGATATCCAAGGTCAAATACCTACAGGCGTTCTTAGACGTATAAGTCACTAAGCCTATCATGCGTGTTTTACTGGCAAGTTGTACACCCAACTCCCAACAACACAATTGTTATACAATTCCCCGTTTAAAACATGTGTCTAGGTCCGTTGGTGATGGATTACCCCCGTTATAAGTTTCACTTAACTTATGTTTAATAAATATATCAACATTATCCTTGAAGTTAGTTAGGTTCGTCGCCGCGAACTAAGATCATTTCCCGATTTTATCACATCATGATCTTATTATTTAATATATGTGTTTTCAATATATTTACTAACTCGGATAAACTTATCTCCGACTCGACTCACTTTACCGCATCACAACAGAAAATACAACTCATCAAACCACAACATCACAAACTATTTCCATAATCACAATATTACGGAATGCCATGGCATACAATCATCACATCAATACACAACCACAAGAAGTAAATAGAGAATGCATAAGATAACGACAATATATTTTACCATAATTTACAACATGATTTTCATTAACTTTCAATATAACGAGTACATCATTTGTTCATATGACAACAAAAGTGGGTCATAACTTCCCAATACATCGTTTGAAACTTAACAACATGTCATAACCAAAAGCTGGCACATCCCATCAGTGCTAGGCAAAATACAAAAGTCCATCATCTAATACAAGCGCTATAACTAAGACTGTCATTACATGCTGCTGCTGCTACTACCATACTGATGTGCTGCTACATAAACCAATCACTGAGGAGGTGGGGGCTGGTAGGAGTACTGTGGGGCATAAAGACTGATGGCGATATTGATCGCCGTAATGCGATCATACAAGTACTGCATGTGAGCAAAGTGATCATCACCTGTGATGCCACGGAAGGCATCCATCCTCAGTAGCTCATCTGCATAGTGTGTCAAAGCTGAGCTCGCATCAATGATGCGGGCCCACATAACCTGTACCTGGTAATCCATGTGCACGACAGTACCATGGATCATATCCGATAAGCTCTGAAAATCATGCTCGAGTGAAAGCAGGGTGGTCATAGCCGCAGCTGGCAAACGGGCCGCCTCGAAGGGCTGTGAAGGCCCAGCCATATCAGGAACAGTAGGCTGCGATGGGCCAATAATATCTGGTACATGATAAGGTCTAGGTGCAAACGGCTGGGGCATGCCTGCCGCCCCATGAGCAATATGTGGACCAACCAAATAAGGGTCACCCGCACCCAAGGTATATAGCATAGAAGGTGGGGTCATAGACACAACAGGAGCAGTGGTAGATGTAGTGATAACAGGATCAGCAGGTGGGACTGTGGATGTGAGAAAGGGTAACAGGGGCTCCTCAAGTGGTGAAACAGTGGTCTGAGGTGGGATTGTCACCTCGGGTATAACAGGTGTATTAGTAGTGGGGGCATCCGGACTAGCAGATGGGTAAGCACTCATACCCGCTCGTCTGAGGTCTGAGCTACGAGCAGGACTACCCTCAAGAATAAAACCAACGTGACCGTCGGCTGCAGGCTCAGTCACAACAGGAGGTGTGGGGGATACCGGTGGTAAAGGGGTAATAGGAGGTAGAGGTGTAACCGGCACCTCAGCAGGGACTGGAGCGATAGGCTCCACGGGATCAACAGGTGCAACAGGCTCGTCCGAGCCAAAAATGCTCTCAGGAACAACAGGTGCGATAGGCTCAGTAGGTGCAATAGGCTCAGTAGGTGCAATAGGCTCAGTAGGTGCAATAGGCTCAGGCTCTGCAGGAACAGCTGCCAGGCCAAGGACAACCCGAGGTCTGCTGGGACCACGGTACCAAAGAGAATCACGACCACAAACTGTAGGCACAACTGACGCTATGGATTCCTGACCGTCAGATCGGCCACCACGGAGCGCAGGGTTCCTGGGCTCCAGGAATCCAGCAGGTAGTCCTCTCACAAGAGGTGCTACATATGCGTCTCGAGGAACATGGATATGTGGAATAGGAACAGGTGTGTGATCAACGGGTACCTGCGGATCAAAGGGAGACTCGACTGACTCGGAAGTAGCAGGGACAGCCCTGCCCCTGGTGGGACCAGCAGGATCCTGACAACCAACAGGAAAATCCCTGACAGCAGGGACCGGGGGAACAACTGGTGAAACAACAGGAGGTGTGATAATAGGCGGCTCGCTGGCAATAGCGGCCGGAGCGGTAACAGACTCTGACTCGGACTCGTGCATGGACGGGTCCTCCTCCTCCTCCTCAGTGTCAACCATAACATCGTCCTCATCGGCAACCTCATCCTCTCCGCCATCCTCGTGATCATCATGGCTCTCAGGTGCATACTCGACAGACATCTCCGCATGATCCTCGTCCTCAATCGGGTCAAGGTCTATGATCTCCACGTCATCAGGAATAACCTCAACAATCTGCAAACTACTGTCAAAACTGGGGACAGGTATCACATGACTGGCGCGCGACATATCCTGGCAAAGAACCGTACTATATATATATATATGAGTCACTGATTAACTTAATGTTAGAAAATTAGATCTACAAATAGCACATATTTCTATCTTTTATCTTCTAACACTTCCTATATTGACGACATGGCTAGTCGGTCGGAATTTCCCCTTGTACATCCCATGTACAAATTTCTTTCTTTTCTAAAATATTTTGTTGTGTTTTAGTTTGGAAAACTTTGTTTTCGAGCCAAAACCGGTTATAGTCTAGATTTTACAAAAATGCTAGTTCGCTATAACCTTGGCTCTGATACCACTTCTGTCACACCATGCCAACGGCGGAAACACGTGGCGCAACACTCGAAAAGTATATCAAAGTCAAGATTAACACAAACAATAATTATTTAGAAAAGATCAAATTATTAAGACGTCGTAAGGTGTTTTCGTTGTCCGAAACGTACACATCCATACAAGTTTAATTTAAACAAAAGGGTTTTTCGACTATTTTCCGAACCAACGGAAAATAAAAGTAAAACCCCCAAAAGACCGACGTCCCCGTTTCCCCCGCACTAGCCATTCCTTTCAGCAATCTAATTACCTGAAAGATATGTTTAAAAGACACGTCAATATATACATATTGGTGAGTTCACAGGTTTTAATTTCACATAGCAAAACATTGCAATACCGGCATGTAACAGAAATATAATATAAGTAGTGTCATATATGTGGAGTAGCTAGCTCCTACATGACGATGGCGACTACCTCCCGGGCCCATAACCAAACCAAGACTATACAACAGATTGCCCCGCGAGTTGCTTCTTGGACAACAACTCAGTTCAGAATACATGCACCTCCTGTCTTTACCGGGTTGACGCTATCAACCAGAGGTGGGCCTTGTCAGGCACCGATAGTACTACCCAGATATCCCTTTGGTTTCATTTCCCTGAATTAATGGTTACAGTAAACAGCGAGGTCCTACCCCAAGTGGTTTCCAGTTACCCAGGTACCCATCGTGCTAAATATTATATTCCACATGTTACAGCAATTTAACAAAACATATCTTTCCCCCAAAAACGTAAAAACAGTTTAAAATGGGGCCGTGAAACTCACCTCAAACTCAGCGTGCACAAATACCAGAGAATAGCAGATATCCAAGGTCAAATACCTACAGGCGTTCTTAGACGTATAAGTCACTAAGCCTATCATGCGTGTTTTACTGGCAAGTTGTACACCCAACTCCCAACAACACAATTGTTATACAATTCCCCGTTTAAAACATGTGTCTAGGTCCGTTGGTGATGGATTACCCCCGTTATAAGTTTCACTTAACTTATGTTTAATAAACATATCAACATTATCCTTGAAGTTAGTTAGGTTCGTCGCCGCGAACTAAGATCATTTGTAGAAATAAATATATATTTTGTAGAAATAAATACTTCACGTCGAATATTATTTTCCTACTTCCGAAAATATATATGTTTTTAGTTATTCATACCAAATTTCCGACAATATGATTTACTCGGAAATTTATAAAATAACCTTTGTGTTTTTCCAAAACCAAGACTTAGCCGTTTTAACTCTAAAATGTCTCAACATTTTTATATTCCCATAAATATAAAAATGTTCATTTTTATAAAACTTCACTAAGTCTTTAAAATTACCAAATTCTTGTAATAAACTCCCTAGTTTTTATTTCCTCAAACCTTTGGTAACTTGTATTTTTATAAAACCCAAATTTTTTTAAAAATAACATTTATTACAAAAATACATTATTTTTGTAAGTCTTGGAAATATTTTCCATAATCCACCTTTGACTATCCAAGTTTACATTTTTAACACCAAACTTTTAAATGTCACATTTTTGGACTTAACTTTCTAAAATGACACTTTTCACCCTTTAACTTTTAAAGTTACCAAATAACACCCTTAACTTTTAAAAGTTACATTTTCATCCTTAATCTTCCAAAAGTGACCATTTTCTACTAAATTTAGTAATCTTGATTATGTCCACTTTGTCATGAAAGATTATTATTATGATCTAATCTTGTCCATAGTCTATAATAACTTATTTAAGGATAATAATAAGGGTACTTTGTGTATTAAGTCCAATTTGCCCAAAATGTTAACATTATGTTTGTTTCTTATGTCATGTACTTTTTATTTCAACTTTTCTCACAAGATCAACATGATATTAAGCTTTAGATAATCATTTTAAGATGATCAACACCACTTTTAAGGGTATTCAAGTTATATTAACAATCTATGCTTTGATCATCATTTTAAACATGATTATGTAACTTTTTGTAAACTTAAAACATCATCATCCATCATCACATCCCACGGCTCACACACACACTTTTAAACATCCATTTTAACTTGATAAAACATATTACATCTTATGTTAAATACCTTGTTAAACATTTGTGTACAACTTGCTTTAAAAACATCAAAACATAGACTTTTAAAAGCAAGATCAAGAGGAAAAATACTTACAACTAGCACAAGGCTAGGGAAGACAAAACCACTTGTTTTGAATGAGGTTTAGTGTGTTCTTCCAAGGGGTTAAGCTCCTAGCTTGATAACACACACTTAGGGTTTGGAATAGATGTTTATATGGATGGATTTTAATGTTGGAAGGTTGAAAGATGGTGATATGTGAGAGCTCCAAACTTACGGCCCAAGTGAGGAGAAGAAGAAGATATTTTGATGCTTCTTGTGTTGAGGCCGTGAGTTTTTAAAGGAGGGATGGGTGTAATCTTCCCAAGATTTGCTATATCTCACAATAGATTACATTTCCTTATAATATGGTGTAGTTTGTACCATAAAATCTATTGAAGGTATGGGTTGGCTGATATTTTGGAAAGGAAAGGAATGGCCTCATCATTTTTCTAGTACAAGACAACCCATTCAAGATCAAAACATATCTACACCATACCTCTAAAGTCTCTTCTTAGATTTCTTAGTTCATATGATACAAGAGTAGAAGTTTAGGCATGGATATGGGGAGGGCCGGTTCTAGGGGGGTGTTTGTGGGGTCCACAACACAAAATATTTGCTAATATTTTGTTAAGTTTAATTCTTTTAACGTTCCGGTGTCGTTCGGGTATTTTTCGGACTTTATTCGCGTGTTACTCAGACATTAAAAATGCCTCTAATAACCCTTAAACATAGCCTAGTTTAAGTGTTGGTTAGTTATTTAGGCTTTGATTGGGTGAAATTATAAGTTATACGCGTACCGGGTGCGGTACGCGCACTTTATTCGTTACCGGGAGATTTGTATGTAAAGTTTTCACTTATGGTTTTGGAGTTCCAAAACCCATTATATTTTGTGAAAATACCCCTTTATTTTATATCCTGGGTGTCCGGGATAATTTTTGTTTATTAAATTTTACTGGGTAATCACCAACGTCCGTTCCAACACAAGTTAATTTGCACGCGATTTCGCCGTGCTTCAAATTAAACACATGCATTCCTATGCATCTTATGGGGAATTTGCTATTCTCTAAATGCCAAATTAATATAATTAATTCGAAATTGCACGTAATTAAGTTAATCACTCATAATTAATTTGTACGGAATTACCTCATTTTTGCCGTTTGTTACATTCTCCCCCCGTTAAGAGAATTCCGTCCCGGAATTCAGTTCAAGTCCCTCGGTACTGGGGTCTTCTTGAACAGGTCAGGATATTTCTGCTTCATATGATCCAATCTTTCCCACGTGAACTTCGGTCCACGTTTGGCATTCCAACGTACTTTGACCAACCTGATCTTACTACGCCTAAGCTTCTGAACCTTCCAATCAGTCACCTCGATTGGTTCTTCGACAAAGTGAAGCTTATCGTCGATGTGGATCTCGTCCGCAGGTATAATCAGGGTCTCGTCGGATAAACACTTTTTCAAGTTTGATACATGAAATGTATCGTGTATTCCGCTAAGCTCTTGTGGCAACTTGAGCTTATAGGCCACCGGGCCTACCCTTGCCAAAATTTCGAAAGGACCAACATACCGGGGATTCAATTTCCCACGCTTCCCAAAGCGTGCAACACCTTTCCAAGGTGAGACTTTAAGCAGAACTTTATCACCGACTTGGAATTCCAAAGGCTTACGCCTCATATCCGCATAACTTTTCTGTCGATCACGAGCCGCTTTCAAGCGCTCCTTGATCAGAAAAATCTTATCAGTAGTTTCTTGAACAATCTCGGGTCCCGTAAGCTGTTTCTCTCCGACTTCAGCCCAACATAGCGGAGATCGACACTTACGCCCGTATAATGCTTCAAATGGTGCAGCCTGGATGCTCGTATGGTAGCTATTATTGTACGAGAATTCCACGAGTGGCAGGTGCGTGTCCCAATTACCACCAAAATCAATTGCACATGCTCGCAACATATCCTCCAAGGTTTGGATGGTGCGTTCACTTTGACCATCGGTTTGGGGGTGATAAGCAGTACTCATATCCAAACGAGTACCTAGAGCAGCATGCAAGCTTTGCCAAAACCTAGAGGTAAAATGGCTATCACGGTCTGAAATTATAGAGACAGGCACACCATGCTTCGACACCACTTCCTTAATATACAATTGAGCCAATTTTTCCGTTTTATCCGTCCCGCGGATTGGAAGGAAGTGTGCCGACTTCGTCAAACGATCCACGATTACCCAGATTGTATCATGGCCACTCGATGTCCTGGGCAATTTAGTAATAAAATCCATGGAAATTTGTTCCCATTTCCATTCTGGAATTTCTGGTTGCTGAAGCAAACCAGATGGCCTTTGGTGCTCGGCTTTAACCTTTGAACACGTTAAACAACGCGCAACATAAGCCGCTATGTCTCTCTTAAAATTCGGCCACCAATAATGTTCCTTTAAATCATGGAACATCTTATCTGCCCCGGGATGAACCGAATATCGAGATTTGTGAGCTTCAGCCAAAACTAGCTCACGTATACCACCATACAGAGGTACCCAGACTCTATTCATGAAGTACAAATTCTGATCCGTCTTAGACTCCAGCGAGTCCAACATGCCTCGTAGCCTCTCCTTCCTGAAATTCTCGGGCTTAAGCGCATTACTTTGGGCCTCACGGATCCGATCCGTCAAATTCGTGTGAATAGTCAGACCCAAAGATCGAACCCGCAACGGCTTAACCCGTTCCTTGCGACTTAAGGCATCCGCTACGACGTTCGCCTTTCCGGGATGGTATTTTATTTCACAATCATAATCATTCAATAATTCCACCCATCTCCGTTGTCGCATATTCAAATCCTTTTGGTCAAAAATGTGTTGCAAACTCTTATGATCAGTGAAGATCTTGCACTTAGTGCCATAGAGATAATGCCTCCAAATTTTGAGAGCGAACACCACTGCACCCAATTCCAAATCGTGTGTAGTGTAGTTTTTCTCATGAATTTTCAATTGTCTGGAAGCATATGCAATCACTTTGTTCCGTTGCATCAACACGCAACCCAACCCTTGATGCGATGCATCACAATAGACTACGAAGTCTTCAGTGCCCTCAGGAAGTGATAAGATAGGCGCTTCACACAGCTTATCCTTCAGCAACTGAAACGCCGACTCTTGCTTCTCCGTCCACTCGAACTTTTTATCCTTTTGGGTTAACAGGGTCAAAGACTGCGCTATCTTGGAAAAATTCTTAATGAATCTCCTATAGTAACCCGCAAGTCCAAGAAATTGTCGAACTTCAGTCGGAGTTTTAGGCACTTCCCAATTCTTGATTGCCTCGATCTTGGCAGGATCAACGTGTATACCTTTTTCATTTACCACATGGCCTAAGAAATGAACTTCTCTAATCCAGAATTTACACTTAGAGAACTTGGCATACAACTTTTCCTTACGTAATAACTCCAAAATCAAACGAAGGTGATCTTTGTGTTCTTCCTTGGTGCGAGAATAGATCAAAATATCATCAATGAACACGATTACGAATTTGTCCAAGTAGGGCTTGCACACACGATTCATCAAATCCATGAAAACTGCTGGAGCGTTGGTCAATCCGAAGGGCATCACCAAGAACTCATAATGACCATAGCGAGTACGAAAAGCAGTTTTCGGTACATCCTCCTCTTGGATACGAAGTTGATGATAGCCAGACCTTAAATCAATCTTGGAGTAATAACTAGATCCTTGGAGTTGATCAAACAAGTCATCGATCCTGGGAAGGGGATAACGATTCTTGATGGTCAGTTTGTTCAACTCACGATAATCTATGCACATACGAAAGGTACCATCCTTCTTTTTCACGAACAAGACTGGAGCTCCCCAAGGTGAGAAACTCGGTCTTATAAAACCTTTATCCAACAATTCTTGCAATTGATTGGACAGTTCTTGCATCTCTGATGGAGCTAAGCGATACGGCGATCGTGCTACAGGAGCGGCTCCAGGAACAAGGTCAATACGAAATTCGACTTGTCGAGGGGGTGGCAACCCTGGCAAATCTTCAGGGAATACATCAGGAAAATCTTTCACAATCGGGATACTCTCGAGTTTCTGTTCATCAGCCTTTTTATCTACCACATGTGCCAAAAACGCAACCTGACCCTTCCGCAAGCACTTCCGGGCCTTCATGCAAGTAATAATTCTCAATGGCGTCCCACGCCTCTCCCCTTGAATCGAAAGAATTTCACCATTCGCAAGAGGGATTTGAATTACTTTATCATTATAGACAACAATGGCGCTCTGTGTAGATAACCAATCCATGCCCACGACTATGTCGAAACTACCCAAAGTAACCGGTAAAAGATCAATGCTAAACTCATGCCCACAAAGATTTAACTTACAATCTTTCGCTACTTCACCCGTTTCTATTGTTTTACCATTGGCCAACTCTATGGAGTAAGGTGTATCTAATTCACTAGTCTCCAAACCAAGAGATCGCTTAAAATCTATAGATACAAAACTAAAATCGGCACCGGTATCAAATAAAACTGAAGCATAATGATTGTTGAGTAGGAACGTACCGGTGACCACATTCGGGTCCTGACGCGCATCACCAGCACCAATGACAAACGCCCTTCCATGTGCTTGGTTGTTCACTTTAGGACAATCCTTCCTCCAATGATCGAAGGATCCACAGCCAAAGCACGGTCGTTTTTCTCCAGCCTTAGGCACTCCAGACCTACAGTCTTCGCCTTTGTGGCCAGTACGGCGACATTTCCAACACGTTTGATCATTTTTCCTTCCCTGGGCACCAGTTTTCTTTTCTCCTGACTGTCCCGTAGCAACATAACCTTTTCCCTTTTTCCCCTGAGATGCTTGATTTTCAGAAGGACCATTCTTTTTACCATTACTTCTCTTCCTCTTCCAAGACCCAGAGCGGTTAGAGCGCTCGCTTGAACCAGTACTAACACCAGACACTTTCCCATCAGACGCTTTCTCTTCAACATTCTTGGAAGCAGACCTTTTGCGCACGAGTGTACCCATGCGAATTGCATCTTCAGTTAAGCTTAAAGCTAGATCAATGGCCTCACGCATGGTTGTTGGTTTAGAAGAGGTAACCATGCTTCGGATCTGTGGGGCCAATCCATACAGGTATCGCTCGATTCGTTTGTTCTCTGGAGTCACTAGCCGGGGAACTAAACGTGCGAGATCATGAAAACGAGAGGTATAACCCTCTATGTCAGCACCAATCATGGTATGCTTCCAGAATTCTGTCTCAAGCTTCTGAACTTCACTGGCAGGACAGTATTCCCGAACCATTAGTTCCTTGAGATCCACCCAAGACATGGCATAAGCAGCATCTTCACCCAGTGACTGCACCTGATTATTCCACCATGTCAGTGCCTGATCCAGGAACAAGTTGGTGGCATACATAACAGCTTGTGGGGCAGTACAGCCACTGATGCGTATCACAGCTTCAGTCTTTTCGAACCACTTAATCAGGCCAACCGAACCTTCAGTTCCACTAAAGTTAATAGGCTTGCAGCCTAAAAAGGTCTTGAACGTACAGCCACGCTCTGGAGTGGTCGTTTCTGAAATGACATAAATGCATTTAGTAATAGTTGAAAATGTATCGGGACAACATCCCGACGTTCCACTTATTGAAGCTGCTTACCAGTGTGGGACCGTTCACGTCGGTCACTTCCACCATTTCCGCCAGATCCGCCCTGCCCGCCGCTGTGACGAGTGCGGTTAGTTTCCATTTCTGCTACAGCAATCGCGACACGATCCGCGATGATTCGCTCGAGTTCGGCCTGCGAGGTAGGCAGACCGTCCAAATTGCCGGTACTTCTCGTTGCTAGTGCCATTACTTAAACTTCAATAGTAAATATTAAAGGTTAGTCAGACAAATTTTCCATCAAAATATTGTCACACCCAACGCACAAGTAAGCATCACAACAGAAAATACAACTCATCAAACCACAACATCACAAACTATTTCCATAATCACAATATTACGGAATGCCATGGCATACAATCATCACATCAATACACAACCACAAGAAGTAAATAGAGAATGCATAAGATAACGACAATATATTTTACCATAATTTACAACATGATTTTCATTAACTTTCAATATAACGAGTACATCATTTGTTCATATGACAACAAAAGTGGGTCATAACTTCCCAATACATCGTTTGAAACTTAACAACATGTCATAACCAAAAGCTGGCACATCCCATCAGTGCTAGGCAAAATACAAAAGTCCATCATCTAATACAAGCGCTATAACTAAGACTGTCATTACATGCTGCTGCTACTACTACCATACTGATGTGCTGCTACATAAACCAATCACTGAGGAGGTGGGGGCTGGTAGGAGTACTGTGGGGCATAAAGACTGATGGCGATATTGATCGCCGTAATGCGATCATACAAGTACTGCATGTGAGCAAAGTGATCATCACCTGTGATGCCACGGAAGGCATCCATCCTCAGTAGCTCATCTGCATAGTGTGTCAAAGCTGAGCTCGCATCAATGATGCGGGCCCACATAACCTGTACCTGGTAATCCATGTGCACGACAGTACAATGGATCATATCCGATAAGCTCTGAAAATCATGCTCGAGTGAAAGCAGGGTGGTCATAGCCGCAGCTGGCAAACGGGCCGCCTCGAAGGGCTGTGAAGGCCCAGCCATATCAGGAACAGTAGGCTGCGATGGGCCAATAATATCTGGTACATGATAAGGTCTAGGTGCAAACGGCTGGGGCAGGCCTGCCGCCCCATGAGCAATATGTGGACCAACCAAATAAGGGTCACCCGCACCCAAGGTATATAGCATAGAAGGTGGGGTCATAGACACAACAGGAGCAGTGGTAGATGTAGTGATAACAGGATCAGCAGGTGGGACTGTGGATGTGAGAAAGGGTAACAGGGGCTACTCAAGTGGTGAAACAGTGGTCTGAGGTGGGACTGTCACCTCGGGTATAACAGGTGTATCAGTAGTGGGGGCATCCGGACTAGCAGATGGGTAAGCACTCATACCCGCTCGTCTGAGGTCTGAGCTACGAGCAGGACTACCCTCAAGAATAAAACCAACGTGACCGTCGGCTGCAGGCTCAGTCACAACAGGAGGTGTGGGGGATACCGGTGGTAAAGGGGTAATAGGAGGTAGAGGTGTAACCGGCACCTCAGCAGGGACTGGAGCGATAGGCTCCACGGGATCAACAGGTGCAACAGGCTCGTCCGAGCCAAAAATGCTCTCAGGAACAACAGGTGCGATAGGCTCAGTAGGTGCAATAGGCTCAGTAGGTGCAATAGGCTCAGTAGGTGCAATAGGCTCAGGCTCTGCAGGAACAGCTGCCAGGCCAAGGACAACCCGAGGTCTGCTGGGACCACGGTACCAAAGAGAATCACGACCACAAACTGTAGGCACAACTGACGCTATGGACTCCTGACCGTCAGATCGGCCACCACGGAGCGCAGGGTTCCTGGGCTCCAGGAATCCAGCAGGTAGTCCTCTCACAAGAGGTGCTACATATGCGTCTCGACGAACATGGATATGTGGAATAGGAACAGGTGTGTGATCAACGGGTACCTGCGGATAAAAGGGAGACTCGACTGACTCGGAAGTAGCAGGGACAGCCCTGCCCCTGGTGGGACCAGCAGGATCCTGACAACCAACAGGAAAATCCCTGACAGCAGGGACCGGGGGAACAACTGGTGAAACAACAGGAGGTGTGATAATAGGCGGCTCGCTGGCAATAGCGGCCGGAGCGGTAACAGACTCTGACTCGGACTCGTCCATGGACGGGTCCTCCTCCTCCTCCTCCTCAGTGTCAACCATAACATCGTCCTCATCGGCTGCCTCATCCTCTCCGCCATCCTCGTGATCATCATGGCTCTCAGGTGCATACTCGGCATACATCTCCGCATGATCCTCGTCCTCAATCGGGTCAAGGTCTATGATCTCCACGTCATCAGGAATAACCTCAACAATCTGCAAACTACTGTCAAAACTGGGGACAGGTATCGCATGACTGGCGCGCGACATATCCTGGCAAAGAACCGTACTATATATATATATGAGTCACTGATTAACTTAATGTTAGAAAATTAGATCTACAAATAGCACATATTTCTATCTTTTATCTTCTAACACTTCCTATATTGACGACATGGCTAGTCGGTCGGAATTTCCCCTTGTACATCCCATGTACAAATTTCTTTCTTTTCTAAAATATTTTGTTGTGTTTTAGTTTGGAAAACTTTGTTTTCGAGCCAAAACCGGTTATAGTCTAGATTTTACAAAAATGCTAGTTCGCTATAACCTTGGCTCTGATACCAATTCTGTCACACCACGCCAACGGCGGAAACACGTGGCGCAACGCTCGAAAAGTATATCAAAGTCAAGATTAACACAAACAATAATTATTTAGAAAAGATCAAATTATTAAGACGTCGTAAGGTGTTTTCGTTGTCCCAAACGTACACATCCATACAAGTTTAATTTAAACAAAAGGGTTTTTCGACTATATTCCGAACCAACGGAAAATAAAAGTAAAACCCCCAAAAGACCGACGTCCCCGTTTCCCCCGCACTAGCCATTCCTTTCAGCAATCTAATTACCTGAAAGATATGTTTAAAAGACACGTCAATATATACATATTGGTGAGTTCACAGGTTTTAATTTCACATAGCAAAACATTGCAATACCGGCATGTAACAGAAATATAATATAAGTAGTGTCATATATGTGGAGTAGCTAGCTCCTACATGACGATGGCGACTACCTCCCGGGCCCATAACCAAACCAAGACTATACAACAGATTGCCCCGCGAGTTGCTTCTTGGACAACAACTCAGTTCAGAATACATGCACCTCCTGTCTTTACCGGGTTGACGCTATCAACCAGAGGTGGGCCTTGTCAGGCACCGATAGTACTACCCAGATATCCCTATGGTTTCATTTCCCTGAATTAATGGTTACAGTAAACAGCGAGGTCTTACCCCAAGTGGTTTCCAGTTACCCAGGTACCCATCGTGCTAAATATTATATTCCACATGTTACAGCAATTTAACAAAACATATCTTTCCCCCAAAAACGTAAAAACAGTTTAAAATGGGGCCGTGAAACTCACCTCAAACTCAGCGTGCACAAATACCAGAGAATAGCAGATATCCAAGGTCAAATACCTACAGGCGTTCTTAGACGTATAAGTCACTAAGCCTATCATGCGTGTTTTACTGGCAAGTTGTACACCCAACTCCCAACAACACAATTGTTATACAATTCCCCGTTTAAAACATGTGTCTAGGTCCGTTGGTGATGGATTACCCCCGTTATAAGTTTCACTTAACTTATGTTTAATAAACATATCAACATTATCCTTGAAGTTAGTTAGGTTCGTCGCCGCGAACTAAGATCATTTCCCGATTTTATCACATCATGATCTTATTATTTAATATATGTGTTTTCAATATATTTACTAACTCGGATAAACTTATCTCCGACTCGACTCACTTTACCGCATAACTACTTTCCCATTAAGTAGTTATACTAGGGTCTTGTCGATCGAGATTTCATTTTCCAACACTCGCCTCGACTCACTTTACCGTATATTTATTTTCCCATTAAATAAATATACTAGGATCTTGTCGATTTGATATTCCCTCGACTCGACTCACTGTTCCATATATTTATTTTCCCATTCAAATAAATATACTAAGATCTTGTCGATTCGACTTTTCGTTTTATAACTTTCGACTCGACTCACTGTTCCATATATTTATTTTCCCATTCAAATAAATATACTGAGGTCTTGTCGATTCGATTTTATATTTTAACTTGTTAAGTTCTCGGACTTAACTAGATTTTACGTGCGCAATCTTTAAGGATCACATTACGATTAAGTTCTCCCACGAATACGTTCCAACACTTAGGAAAGTGTTATATATATATTTTTCACCCATGATAGTTCATATATTTTATCTCATAAAATATATATTTCCTTGACGTAATACATACTCGTATCTCGTACGATATATATATTCTTGTCCGTTTTACATCTTTGTCCGATAACTTGTTGTGTTAAAACATATTTATGTCCGAACGTTCAACTTATATATTTTCGCTCCACGAATAATATAAGTTACGTATATATATATTTTGTAGAAATAAATACTTCACGTCGAATATTATTTTCCTACTTCCGAAAATATATATGTTTTTAGTTATTCATACCAAATTTCCGACAATATGATTTACTCGGAAATTTATAAAATAACCTTTGTGTTTTTCCAAAACCAAGACTTAGCCGTTTTAACTATAAAATGTCTCAACATTTTTATATTCCCATAAATATAAAAATGTTCATTTTTATAAAACTTCACTAAGTCTTTAAAATTACCAAATTCTTGTAATAAACTCCCTAGTTTTTATTTCCTCAAACCTTTGGTAACTTGTATTTTTATAAAACCCAAATTTTTTTAAAAATAACATTTATTACAAAAATACATTATTTTTGTAAGTCTTGGAAATATTTTCCATAATCCACCTTTGACTATCCAAGTTTACATTTTTAACACCAAACTTTTAAATGTCACATTTTTGGACTTAACTTTCTAAAATGACACTTTTCACCCTTTAACTTTTAAAGTTACCAAATAACACCCTTAACTTTTAAAAGTTACATTTTCATCCTTAATCTTCCAAAAGTGACCATTTTCTACTAAATTTAGTAATCTTGATTATGTCCACTTTGTCATGAAAGATTATTATTATGATCTAATCTTGTCCATAGTCTATAATAACTTATTTAAGGATAATAATAAGGGTACTTTGTGTATTAAGTCCAATTTGCCCAAAATGTTAACATTATGTTTGTTTCTTATGTCATGTACTTTTTATTTCAACTTTTCTCACAAGATCAACATGATATTAAGCTTTAGATAATCATTTTAAGATGATCAACACCACTTTTAAGGGTATTCAAGTTATATTAACAATCTAGGCTTTGATCATCATTTTAAACATGATTATGTAACTTTTTGTAAACTTAAAACATCATCATCCATCATCATATCCCACGGCTCACACACACACTTTTAAACATCCATTTTAACTTGATAAAACATATTACATCTTATGTTAAATACCTTGTTAAACATTTGTGTACAACTTGCTTTAAAAACATCAAAACATAGACTTTTAAAAGCAAGATCAAGAGGAAAAATACTTACAACTAGCACAAGGCTAGGGAAGACAAAACCACTTGTTTTGAATGAGGTTTAGTGTGTTCTTCCAAGGGGTTAAGCTCCTAGCTTGATAACACACACTTAGGGTTCTGAATAGATGTTTATATGGATGGATTTTAATGTTGGAAGGTTGAAAGATGGTGATATGTGAGAGCTCCAAACTTACGGCCCAAGTGAGGAGAAGAAGAAGATATTTTGATGCTTCTTGTGTTGAGGCCGTGAGTTTTTAAAGGAGGGATGGGTGTAATCTTCCCAAGATTTGCTATATCTCACAATAGATTACATTTCCTTATAATATGGTGTAGTTTGTACCATAAAATCTATTGAAGGTATGGGTTGGCCGATATTTTGGAAAGGAAAGGAATGGCCTCATCATTTTTCTAGTACAAGACAACCCATTCAAGATCAAAACATATCTACACCATACCTCTAAAGTCTCTTCTTAGATTTCTTAGTTCATATGATACAAGAGTAGAACTTTAGGCATGGATATGGGGAGGGCCGGTTCTAGGGGGGTGTTTGTGGGGTCCACAACACAAAATATTTGCTAATATTTTGTTAAGTGTAATTCTTTTAACGTTCGGGTGTCGTTCGGGTATTTTTCGGACTTTATTCGCGTGTTACTCGGACATTAAAAATGCCTCTAATAACCCTTAAACATAGCCTAGTTTAAGTGTTGGTTAGTTATTTAGGCTTTGATTGGGTGAAATTATAAGTTATACGCGTACCGGGTGCGGTACGCGCACTTTATTCGTTACCGGGAGATTTGTATGTAAAGTTTTCACTTATGGTTTTGGAGTTCCAAAACCCATTATATTTTGTGAAAATACCCCTTTATTTTATATCCTGGGTGTCCGGGATAATTTTTGTTTATTAAATTTTACTGGGTAATCACCAACGTCCGTTCCAACACAAGTTAATTTGCACGCGATTTCGCCGTGCTTCAAATTAAACACATGCATTCCTATGCATCTTATGGGGAATTTGCTATTCTCTAAATGCCAAATTAATATAATTAATTCGAAATTGCACGTAATTAAGTTAATCACTCATAATTAATTTGTACGGAATTACCCCATTTTTGCCGTTTGTTACACTCTCTCTCTCTCTCTCTCTCTCTCCCCCCTTCTCTCTAAAAAAGAACGATGGCGGGTGGATCTGCCGGTTTTGATGATGACGAAGGGGGGGTGGTGGTTCGATGTTGCAGAGGGGGTGGTGGTTTGATGTTGCAGAGGGGTGTTTGAAGATGGTGGGTGGGTGGTTCGAAGATGGAGGTGGGAGACGGTGGTGAGGGTTCTGAAACAGGGGGGTTTGGGCGGTGGTGGGGGATGAAGACGACGGTGGTGCAGGGGGTGGGGGGATGAAGAAGACAGTGGTTTGCAGGTGGTGGGGCGGTGGCGATGATGAAGACGACGGTGGTGGGGCGGTGGCGATGAGGGAACAGATCTGGTATGTTTTATTATTATTATTATTATTATTATTATTATTATTTCTATTATTATTATTATTATTATTATTTTCTGTTATTATTATTATTATTTTCTGATATTATTGTTATTATTATTATTATTATGATTATTATTATTATTATTTTCTGTTATTATTATTATTATTATTACTATTATTTTTAGGGTGAAAAGAGAGGTTTTTTATGTTGAAATTTTTGTGGGGTTTTTGTTAGGAGATGACGTTGCGAAGAAGATGATGTTTTTGCGGTTAAGGAGCCGATGCTGTGGAGACGACGATGAAATGGGGGAGTATCTTGTAAGAAAACACTGGAGCGTAAATATGAATGTATAGACGTTTTTCTGTAAGAAAACACTGGTGTAAACTGATGTTTACACCAGTGTAAATATGAATGTATAGTCGTTTGATGTAAGAAAACACCGGTGTAAATATGAATGTATAGTCATTTGGTTTTTTACACTAGTGTATTTTTGTAGAAGTTTGTGTATGGCAGATTTACATTGGTGTAAATTATCCTCATTATATTTTTTGTTTCGTTTTTTACACCAGTGTATTTGTTGTAAAAGCTTGTGTATTGCAGATTACACTGGTGTAAAAAATTACACCAGTGTAAAAACGAGACTGATACAACAGAATGTAAAATTCGATTTTTTGTTTTCAAAAATTAAATTAATTAAAATAATAAAATAATGTTTAAAAAAAATTAAATGATATTATATTATTTTTTTCTCTAACATGGCTTTTTACCTAATTACCCCTAAAGTACTATTTTACAATAAAATAATACACACTAATCATAAAAGACAAAAAAAAGTGTAATCTTTGATCCCAACCATTGGATCAACAAGATCAATGGTCCATAAGGGTTCTCTAGTTCTCACAGTATAGTAGAGTTCTCATATTATCCTAACCCTATATATATATATATTCATCAATAGATGCAAAATATGATGCAAAAACGTGTTAACTTATTAGTTTTTTCCTATATTCTTTTCCCATAACATATAGTCATATACAGTTATGACAAGTTCTCATTATATTTATATTTTGGAGTTAAAATATGACTATATTCAAATATTAATATAGTGTGTTAGTTTGTTAGGCCACATATAAAACTGGATCTTAATAATATTAGCTTTAACCTATTGGTTTGAATTCATCCAAACCCAGGAAATGTTTACTACCAGTACCAGTCCT
The DNA here is from genome assembly GCA_032199755.1 of Ambrosia artemisiifolia. Taxonomy (NCBI): domain Eukaryota; kingdom Viridiplantae; phylum Streptophyta; class Magnoliopsida; order Asterales; family Asteraceae; genus Ambrosia; species Ambrosia artemisiifolia. The sequence continues at coordinate 2,515,664 of CM063529.1, read as the reverse complement.
AACTTTGAACATATTTTTCTTTAGTGACCCCACAATAACTGAAAGTTAACCTTGTTAGATCTTTTAAGATGTGGACTGCCATGTCATCGAAACTTTGCCACATAAGCATATTACGTCATCAAAACTTAATTTTTTTTTTGTCATGTAAACAGTCTATTTCATCAAAAACTAATTGGATTAACTTTAAGTTAATATCAGATTGCCGAAGAAAAATATGTTTAAAATTGGGACTGTTGGTAAACATCTCCTGAGTTAAGATTAATCTCGACAAATAGGTCAAAGTTAGGATTATAAGAAAATAATTTTCCTATAATTTATTAAAAGCTTTTCATAAATCTAAATTGTGAGTAATGTTTTTTTATGAACATATACAGTTTTGGTTTTAAAACAATTATTGTTTATTAGTAATAAACTTTGGGACGAATCAAATTATATGTAGTTGGTTTTAATTAAAGATCAAACCGCTTTATAAATGACATACTTTAAAAAAAAAAAAAAATTCTAGATCCAAGAAATGGCAATGAACATATTCTTGTATTGACAAAACGTTTGTTGTGTATGCTCTATGACTATTCGTTTTCAAAGGTTACAATGGGACTAATAGGACCACAGACTATCAACATCCAAGTTCTTGTGTCGTTACCATAGGGGTTGAGGACGGTCCTAACTAGAAACGTGTTACTTGATAACATCCTTGTGCTTGTCTTGAACAGTGTCTAGGTCCATTACAACCATTAAAAATTTGTATATATTGTCATACAACGAACCCAACTTGTTCACGAATTGTTATGTAGAATGGAACAACATGATAAAACCATTGCTTTCTAGTAACCAAGTTTAGTGAATCACAAATTTGTTGTTTGTGAACTCATTAGTGGTCGTTTAAAGTGTTTGTGCAATTGGTTGCCATCCCACTAAGAGGACATCATCGATCCATGACAAGACGATTTCGGTTGCTTGCCCTGTTTTCTTGTTACTAGGAAATACATTACTTAATTGGTTTTTGATATATCACAAGCTTCTCTTTATTTTTTATGTTAAGCCAGAGAGTAATCTGTTTCAATTGTTTAGTTAGAAAAATAAGTGTATCATTTCTCATTGAAATTATTTATCAACATGAGTTAATTCTTCCACTATTTTCTGTCACCCAAAAGTTATCTTAACCACGCTTTTCCCTCACTTTTGTCATATATAACATGACATGACCCATCATTGCCCTTCTCACTTCATAAGTCATAACTCCTGTTTAGTGGCGCAGCATGAAAATCCGGACCGGGGGTCGGAAATATATAACTAATTTTTTTATAAAAAAACAGGGGGAGGGTCGGCCGCCCCCGCCCGCCCCAAGAAAGCTACGCCATTGCTCCTGTTAGTCTATCCAATTTTTTTGAACATTTGAAAACCATGAGATAATTAGTTTAGGTGAGTTGTGGAAAGTGTATGGCTAAATATGATAGGCTTGGGTATCAAATATATTTAATTGTGTTACCAAGAAACGAGGTCGCAGTTATAAGTGTGTAACCGTAAACAAGTTTACAGTTTAGAGGCTTTGGCCAGCTAATGGGTCGAGAACCCTTCAAGGTGCACATAGACTTATATGTATTATCTAGTGTAAATATACATGAGTGTGCAACTGTTTATAAGGGGGAGTCGTATGAGAAGTAGTTAGACATCGAGAGAGAGTTTCTAATCATCATTGTTAATGGTTCATAGTGTTTTTCTCCTCATTATATCCTACGATTACAATTCTTAATATAATCATATGCTTTGAGGTTGATTTTAATTTTGTTCTTGAATTACCACAATCAGCAATTTTCGCCTATTGATTGTGTTTTTACTTATTTGATATCCATTGAATTCGATCTAGAGATCATTGGGACTTGCAATTGGTATAAGAACCTATGAAGCTTTATCACACCATGTCTAAGGCAGAAACACGTGGCACATCCTCAAAAAAAGGAACAAAGTCAAGATTAACACCAATGTATTTATTTAAGAAAAGATCATCACATTAGGCGTTGATTTAAAAGTTATAGACCTAGCCATGCATGCGAATCATTCACGTCATTCACCTGAAAGATATGTTAAGGAAAACATCAATATATAAAATATTGGTGAGTTCACAAGTTTTAATTCGCAACCGCACAACACGATTAAAAACCAGTGCATGTAACAGAAACAATAATAATAAGCATTGACACATAGGGGTAGCTACTCCCCTAAGTCTATGGCGTCCCGTGAGCCCATAACCAAACCAAGACAAAAATTACCTCAAACGTTGTTCCTTGGTTCAACACACAATGCACCCCAAGGAACCGACGCTATCGGTTCAGGGCGGGCCTCGTCGAGCACCAACAGTACTATTCACATATATCATCGGCTACGCAACAACGTATTATTCCCGTCAAGCGACAACATCAACATGGGTCCCCCTTATTGGAAACAATTGATTATGACAAAATTGCGAGGGTTTGCCACTAGGGGTGTTCATGAGTAGTGGTGGATGTAGCTCTAAACACTACTAGAAAAAATGAAATTTCCTACTTAAATTTCCTACACAATTTTTTTTGTCACAAATTGCTACATACTTGTGACAAATTTCCTACGGAAAAAAAAAATAAAGATTTTGTGACACATTTTCTACGTATCAACAACAAAAAAATAAGAAAACCCAAATCAACTCAAAGATGCGTCATAGATTTGTCAAAAAATTTCCTATGCAAAATAATGTGTCGCAAATTCCGACACAGTTGCTACGCAATTGCTACGGAAAGAAAGACCCAAATTATTTTGTCAAATTTTGTCAAATTTGTTCACTACTCCTAAATATTGCATCGGAAATGCGTAGCAACTGTGTAGCAACTTGCTACACACTTGCTACAATATTATAATATGCGTAGCAAATGTGTAGGAACTTGCTACGCATTTGTAACGACACGTATATATATATATGTATATATGTGTTTGTATATAAAAATAACATTGATTACTGTATTTAAATATTTTACTAATACTATATTAGTAACTTGTATGTGTATGTGAATGTATGTATATAGGTGTACGTATGTGAATTTATACGGGTAAGCGTAGGTATGTGTGCCTGTGTGTATGTGTATATGTATATGCATGTTTGGGTATGTATATGTATATCCATCAAGAAGATTATATCAAAAGGGAGGAACACAAAGAATCCTGAGTCTTGAAGAACTTAAAAAGGTGCACACTTATGTTCTTGTAAATTGTGCTGAAGTTACCCCTTACCTCATCCATTTTGATGAAGTGGCACCACACTTGTATGCGGATGTCCCGGTTCCACGTCTTAGAGATGAACACTTTGCTAAATGGTTTGAAAACCGCGTAAGTAAATCCATTTGGATCATAAAGATTGATATTAGTGCATCATCAACCAACACATTGCGTGTGTGTTCTTCAATGTAGGTAATGGATGGCTTATGTAATGGAAGCACTCAACATTTGAAAAATTAGCAAGGAAACCTTCTAAGTTCGCTCAATCGCACAAAGGGTACTTTGTAAATGGTTATAAGTTCCACACGTGTAAGCGTGGTAAGGGTCGTGCAACCAATAACTATGCTGTATGCGTGATAGGGGAGGCGTATAACACCGAAGTGTCAGACTACTATGGCTTAGTGGACGAGATAATGGAGGTTGAGTATAATGGCAATGGGCCTTCAACTGTTGTACTGTTCAAATGTACATGGTTTGATAACATCCGTGGTGTAATAGTTAACAAAAACAAATTGGTACATGTTAAACACAAGTTCCGACTTCGCGGTGATGACAATTTTGTCTTAGCATCACAAGCGGAACAAGTTTTTTACACATCGTACCCTGCCAGGAGAAGTGATACAAAAGATCTTTGGGTTGTTGTAAAGACAAAAGCCCGACACATATATGAACTCGCCCCACCTGAAATCGTCGAGAATAGCGAAAACAACAAAGAACATGGGATCCTTCAAATTGATGAACGGTTTGAGTTACCAGATAATGTAACTAGTAGTGAACGCATCTGCCTGGTCACAGATACCGATCCAACAGAGCAAACAACTAATGAGGAGGATGTAGTATTTGAAGGCGAACAATTTGAAGCTCAAGAGGATGCATTTGATGATGATGATGATGATGATCAAATAATTATTTTTGACCACTCATCAGACGAAGACGATTATTAGGATTTAGGAACGCTTTTTGTTGTTGTACACTTTTAAGTTTTTGTTATTTATCAAATGGTATGTCCACTTAGGTATATGCGATCATATGGTTTGTCATTTTTATATTATGTATCTGACCTTTTTTGTTCTATTAAATGCAGGTTGTATATACATTATGGTAGGTGCTCATAGTGATAAAGGTAGTGCTCGTAGTGGTAATGGTGGTGCTCGTGGTGGTAATGATGGTGCTAGCATGTAGAATACCAACGGTCTCAAGAAGAGGTATCTTTATTACTATTTGATTCCACTAATCCACTTAAATATGTTTGCGCTGTATACGCTGGTACCTCCTACCATATAATAATGAATCAAGCATCATATATTCAAATATTGTGATTGCACTAGATAGGCCAGTACCTCCCACCATATATAATGTGTGTTTTCAGTTTGTGACACTTTGCATTAATTTTGATTGGATTTGGCTAACATTTTTGTTATAATTTGAATTAATGAATATAACGAGTTAGGAGGTTGTGTGAATTAAAAATAGCTTTTGAAGACTTACCACGTGTGGAAATGTTTGGTTCTACATTTTATAGACTATGGGTCAAAAGGGTGCAAGTTGAATGGGTCTTTGGCTCTTTGCTTAGTAGAAATGATTATCACAAAATTCTAAATAAATTTAAGAAAACCAAGCCCCTCTAGTTATGGTATGAAATCCATATAATTAAAGTGGCTTAGAGCGGATATTTGTAACCATCTCATTACTCCACTAAATATCATTAGGTTAAGGTGAAAATATGAGCCTTTTAATAGTAGTATATAGCTTATTATATATAGGAGTATAAAATTAAGAATCAATTGAAATTTTGCAAAAGCATCATCCAACAGTTGGAAACAAAATGCTTTTCCTTAGTGCACAAAAATAAAAAGATTAAAAACCAATTAATACTGTTTGGAAACTTTTCTGTTTAAGGTTCTGTTTGTTCCTGTAACTTCACTGATTAAGTAATGAAAATTATGTTCTGTAGTTTGGCAATTGTTGTTAGAATATAAGATAATTGTTAAGACATATGCTGTTTGGTGACATTTGTTGTTTGGTGACCTTTGCTGTTTGTAAGACACTAATACATCTGCGTACTGATTAATAAAATCAATATCTGTAGAAAGGGTAGTGTCAAATTCGTTTATGGTAAAAAATTCTTATATTTCAATTATTTTGAAAGAACAAGAAGAAAACAAAGAAAACAGAGGATCTGTTGAATTTCAAGTAGTAAGTTTCACCAATAAGATACGGAGACTTACTTCACATTTGGAATTGCACAAAAAAGACTCTTCGAATTGTTGATTAATCGCCAGAGATGGCTTAGAACAAATCGTTCATTATCTAATGGATCTTTCGTTCTAATACTCTCTCCGAGAGTTATTGGGGCCTCGCAATCACTATTTTCTCTCATGCCTTTCTTTGTTCATGGTTCGATATTCTGGTGTCCTCACCAATCAAAATATCTTCCCTTCCAAATTCCATTGGATTCTAGTGGAGAAATGTATTCTATAACAGTAAAACAATAATATTTATTTAAAAATAAGAATCCTTTATGATAAGTTATTAGTTAGGACTTAGAATATAAGAAATACAATTATTTTAATTTGGGTACATTTGTTGTTAGAACTTGGAACATAAAAATATAAGACATATAATTATATTAAATTGGGTATATCGAACCGAACTATATGGTACATCATACCGGTTCGTACCGAAATGAACCTACTCCCCTCCGTACCGAATACGTCTAGCCTAGCGAACTGCGTTTCCGTACCGAAGCGAACCGTGGTTTAGGCGACTATGCTTTTGTCTTATATGTTTCTTTATTTATAAAATATATTTAATAATTATTATATATCTTCCAACTTTTAAGGCTGAAGTTATGCGAACTAGAATGGTTGAATTTGAAGCTCAGCTTGATGAAGAAAGGGAAGCAAGGAAAGAACTTCAACTTCAAGAATTTATGAAAAAATGGCGTGCTCGTTCTAATTAGTTATAGTTTGTGGGTATGTTTTTGAAAATATGTTAAATTGTATTAGTTAACAGTTTAAACATATTATAACACTTGTAATGCACGACTTTTAAATTTATGTTATTGTAATTGTAGTGAATCCTGCAAAACAGGTTGTGTGGTATTATAGATTATTTAGCAATTTGTTAAGCATTAAAAATCCAGATTTTGATTTCTATTTTGTAGTTTAATCCTTTAAATGAGCAAGTTGTCGGAAATGTGTCACAAATATACAGGTTTTTTTCTTTTTTGTTTGTCATAAATCTGTCACAAAATTTGTTGCTTTAATTTTTTATTGTTTATGTGTTTGTAGGAAGTGTGTAACAAAAAAGTAATGATTTTTGTAGGAAATGAGTAGTAACATGCGACGCGGAAATTGTGTAGGAAATGTGTAACAACCTGCGACACGGTAATTGCGTAGGAAATGTGTAGTAACTTGTGACGCGGTAATTGTGTAGCAATTTGTGACGCGGTAATTGTGTAGGAAATGTGTAGGAAGTTGCGTAGGAGGTGCGTAGGAAACGGGTTTCCTTTTTTTTTTTTTTTGGAAAATTGAACTTCATTAACAAACCAAAGGCAACTCTATTCCTAAGGAAGGAACAGAGCGCTCAAACCAGTTACATACCAATAAAATTACACCATTCTCTCCACTCTACACAAATATTTTTTTGCCTATTTTTAAACCAAAGGAAGCCCATAGATTTCGTGTCTGCCACTATATCCACCACACTCGCCTTTTTATATTAAAAAATGCCTTCATTCCTAGCCTTCCAAATCCTCCAACAAGCAAGGATAACAATGCCATGAAAAGCATACTTCCGAGTAGCTGACATAGAACACGTCTTATGAAGCTCCACTAAATCTTTGAATTTGAAAGCGAAAATTTGCGGGATACCACATCATTGAGAGATCGCTTGCCAAACTCCCCCCGCCAATACACAACCCGTAAAAATATGGTCCGCCGATTCCTCATGCTCATCACAGAAAACGCATCGAACATTCTCCACATGAATATTTCATTTCCGAAGCTCTAACTTAGTCGGAAGCCGATTCATTTCCGCCCTCCACGCAAAAATATTACATTTTGCCGGAAGCCACTTACACCACTCGACTACATAAAACGGAATCAGATGCTGCGCCAACTGGATATAGAAGCTTATAAGTCCATAACCCATTGAGCATTCCATTTGTTTATTATAAGATAGAAGTGCATAAGGCTTATACCTAATTAGTTTTACGGTAAGAGTATTGCTTGATTTTATTGTAACAACCCATTACCTGTAAAGTTTCATAACCCTATCAATAATTTGCTGACTAACGAAATAAAGTAAAACGTTGTGGTTAGTTGCAAATAATAAAATTCTACAGTAATAAAATAAATTAAAAGAAACATAAATTTACTAAAACACTATATTCATAATCCTTTAATCTTCTAGCCTAAATGAAATAAAAAAGAAGTTATTAAACTATATGAACATGTCTATAATCACACACCTCTCCATAAGTTTGGGACTTGTGATGTGAATATATCAATATTATTAAGGAAAAGAAAATAGTTATCATCAAAGGTGTTTGAAAGAATCAAAAGCCATTCAATAAATTATAAGATGTGTGGATGGAATTTTCTATGGTTGACAAAAGAACACATATTTGATAGGAAGTTTTTTTATTCTTTAGTTAAGGATAGAAGGGGAAATATCCAACCACCCTGACCACGTACATAAAAATTAAAAATTAAGTCAATTTGTCTTTTAATTTATTGATGGTGAAGTACAAAAAGAATCGACTTAAATGAAAAAAATTAAAAAGAAAAACTAGGAAAGCGGCTATTTTGTATTATATCTGCATAGTAATTTGCGGTTGAAGTAATAGTTAGACTTGGGTGCGTTGCAATGCAGGTGCATTAAAAATATCAAACGTATTAGTCTAAGTATTATATGATGTGTTAAACATTTGAAAAAACACACGTTTTGAAGATTCTTATTTAACTCGACAGCATCGAGTTGGATCATGTGTTTTAATATAGATATATAATATATTATCAACTTTGGGTTGAAAAAATAGGGTAACTTCAATTTATACCGTTGAATAAAAACGTATTCTATTTGACCCTATTCGGTTTTGAATAAAATGTACATGGAAACGCGGAGCAACCAGAAATTGTACACAAAATAACTATAAAAATGTATCATATTTGACCTGACACGTAAATATAAATACACATGTAAAAAAGAGTTTTATTAAGTAAAACTACGAATATGGGTAAACTCGAAACTTTAGAACCTCGAGATGATCAAAACGAGTCCAAAAATTGCGAATCGAAGTTACTAAAGAAAAATTATATAAGAGAAAATTTATTACATAAAAATACGTATATTATATATGGTATAGAAGTAAGGTTAAAATATAAAAAATTGGAGGGGTAAGTTTGTAATGACTAAAAGTGCCAATTCACATGGGGCATGTGAAGATCGTTTCGTCGCGTCAGCCACGCTGAACCGTAAAAGATTTTATGTCAAGACATTTAAAAAAATAAATATGTTTATTTCCCATGCATTTTGGCATCACAAAACTCTATTGTCGTGCATTTATTTTGTATCGACATATGTAATATTTATGAAAGAAAACATATTAAATTAAAAAAAAAAAATCATTTTCGCATTGTGGCTTGCTAACCTCGAAGTCAATCAACACTTTAAAAACTTTGTATGTAAAATAAAAATCATTACGTAAAATAATGGGTCGCAATATATATATATTGAATTGAAAACCATATAAAAAACGAAGCCAAAAAAAAGTTATTGCCATGCGTTGCGGATTCGTAGAAAAGAAACTTACGTAAAAAGAAGAAAACGTGAGGCCTAAAAACCAAAGAAACGAAGGAATAAAAAAAGAGCTAAACCAAAAAAGAAAAACATAGACCAAATAGTTTCGAACTCACGCCGATGCTTTGTGCACCACTTGGAGTAAAAGCAATATCTTTTTGATTATACGTTTTTTAAGTAATTAAAAAAGCAAGGTCGGTTCCACCGAATATAACTAGTATTTTGACCCGTGCTTTGCTGCGGGATTGTTAAACTAAACAAAAAGTAAAGGTAAAATCATTGAACCACGTATACGCGCTGTGGCGTGTTAATTTCCAAAAATTTGTCCGAAACGTAAAATACAGGAAAAAAAAACTTAATTGACCTATGATCCGCAAGTTGCAATAGTACAGTCAAATCACAAAACACAATATACTTAAAACCATTGAACCTCATATGTACGTAGCTTATATGAAAATATGAGTAGATTTAAATTATATCGGTTCTACTGTTGTATAGATTATAGACAAAAGTGTTTGCTACATTTCTTGTATAGATTAATGTTTTATTATATGTGAAGTTCTAAAAAAACATTATTTTATTTTATTTGTTTTAATTTATTTAGTACTAATTATAGTTTTACAGTAAGATATGTATTTACTTATTTCGTAAATATAACAATAAAATATAATGAACTTTAAAATAAAAAAACAATAAACAAAAATAAATATTAATTTTTGATGTAATGGTGCCCATGTGCATCAATATAAAAAAAATGGGTTCCGGGTTTCATATACCCCGTAATATCGCATTCTGGGGTGTGTCACATCACATTCTGGAGTATGTGACAACTTCCTATTGGTGTGTGATGTAAGTCAGGGTATATGAATCTTAATTAGGGGATCTTAATTAGGGGGTGTATGATTACTAAATACCTAAAAAAATCATTCATTGCTGGGTAAAAACCTCAAGCTAAACCATGAGCCTAAATCACCAATACATACCAACCTTAAGAAATTGTGACTCTCTCTCCCTCCCTCTCCCTCTCCCCTCTCTCTCTCTTTCTCTCTCTTTCTCTCTCTCTCTCTCACGCACACACACTCTCTCTCTCTCCCTATCTCTCTCTCTCTCTCACACACACACACCCTCTCTCCTTCTCTCTCCCTATCGCTCTCCCTCTCTCTCTCCCTATCGCTCTCCCTCTCTCTTTCTCCCCCCACCCTCTCTCTCTCCTTCTACAAATGCCAAACAAAACACAACCATGCTCACCATAGAACCACCACCATATATATCTATCATACCACCGTCACCGTGGCTAGGGGTGTTCAAAGTCGGATTATTCGATTTTCGGATATCTAAAAATTGGATAATCCGAAATTTCGGCTAGTCAATATTGAGATCCGAATTTCGGATCTGAAAATTCGGATATCTGAAATTTCGCATCTGGATTCGGATAATCCAACGGATAATCTGGAACTTAAAAAAAAATCCCTTCTTCTCATGCCAAAAATCTGAAACCAAACCTGCTTAGAACAAAAATTCAATGTGTGTGATATTTTGGATTCGAGGAAGATGTATTATGTTAGCTTAATGTTAGGGTTAACTAGGAATAGATTAAATATATAGTATAAATATAAATATAAATAATATTATATATAATATAGATATTTTTTAATATTTCGGGTTCGGATAATCCGATTATCCGAAATTTTTGAAAATTAGGATCCGAATCCGAAATTTCGGATTATCCGATTTTTTTGGATATCCGAAAATCGGATATCCAAAATTTTGGATACTACGGATATGGATTTTTGGATATTTTGGATTTGAATTCGGATTTGGATTTTTTTGAACACCCCTAATCGTTGCGCACAGCGACCGGAGTAGGCAATCTCCTCACCACCATCACCGCCCCATTACACCCAAGCGTGATTATCATACAACACCATCACTATATAACCGTCACTACCGCAACTTCTACGACACCACCACTACAAAGATTCTTCCTACCACCGTTGAAACCATTACCACCGCTGCTTGAAATGGGACTCTTATCCTCACCTACTTCTCCACCATCCACACTGCCAAGCTACGACCGCCATCCCACCACACCACCTTCGTGACTTGAGATTTATAATCGCGTCCCTCGCCTCACTGTCGTCACCATCGTCATTGCAACACCACCTCAAATAACTTATTGATGTTGGTGGTTGTGTAGGTATCAGGAAGGAAGGAAAGAGAGAGATGGACCCACAACCAATTTTTTTTTTTTGAAAACTCACAAAGCATATGTACAACCCATAATGCACCTAAATCTTGTAAATATCTATACTACATAATAATACAATCGTAAGGATGAATACGTAATTTTATAAAAATTTAGGATTTTAAATAAAAACAGCTTTTAAAACATATGATACAGTATTATAGTTTATCATACGTTAATATTTTTCTAAATTAAATTACACTACAAAACGAACATTTTATTCTTTTTAATTGAAGTATGGTATTTGTATAGTTTTTTTAGTATTTATAAAAATTAACATGATACATGATTACTCGTGTATATGTTTCTTGCTGCATCACACATGCACCCCACTAATGTGTGTGTGTATTGAATGTATAATTTGAAAACCTACTTGAGTTGAAAAAACCCTATCAAACAATCATTTTATTTATTTATGTAACGGTAAACTGCCATTTTTGTCCCTGAGGTTTGACACTTTTTGCTAGTTTCATCCAAAAGTTTATTTTTTCTCATCTAGATCCAAAGTTTTTCAAATACTTTCTCGTTTCATTCAATTTGTTAACTCCATCCATTTTTTCTGTTAACTTTTTGTAAAAAGACTAAAATACCCTTATATTTTATATTGTTTAATAAATAAGGACATGTATTTAAGTCTTTCTCTTCTACCCTCTCTCTTCTACCTCTCTCTCTAACATCAATTTTTTTTAGCAAACATTTCATTTCCATTCCATAAACTTCAAACCAATTACAGACCAACCATCAAACCATCTAAACAAAAGCATAACATAAAACCAAACAACTCCTAACAACAACCATCACAACACAATTCAATTAACCTCCAAATCCATACAAAGTCCTACCCTGTCTCTTCAAAGCATACACAACATCCATAGCAGTAACCGTCTTCCTCCTAGCATGCTCAGTATACGTAACCGCATCTCTAATCATATTCTCCAAAAATATCTCCAACACGCCACGTGTCTCTAAATATATTAACCCACTTATCCTCTTCACTCCACCTCTTCGAGCAAGCCTCCTTATTGCTGGCTTTGTTATTCCCTGAATATTATCCTTCAATACCTTCCTGTGTGTCTTTGCTCCTCCCTTTCCTAACCCCTTTCCTCCCTAACCATGACCAGATATTTTTGTAAGGTTTTGTTTGATGGGTTTGAATAGATTGTTGTTGGATCGAGCTTTATCGATATCATTCCCGGCCGAGTTGATTTTTGCTTGGTTTTTGAACTTTTGCTTTGATTGATATTTTAGTTGTGTTAGTGTTTGTCTTGATCAGAGAGAGATACAAAAATTCAAGGGTTGTTGTGTTTGTTCAAGAGAGAGAAATAAAGGTTTGGTGGATGTAGGGAAGAGAGAGAGTTGCAGATAACATTATTGGAAGGGATTTGGTTTCAAGTGTGTGTGTGAGAGAGATGAGAGAAGTAAAAGTAAAAGTGGAGAGAGATACTCTCGAAAGAGAGAGAGAGAGAATTAATACACAGGTTTAATTATTAAACAATATAAATACAAGGGTATTTTAGTCTTTTTTATAAAAAGTTAACTGAAAAAATGGATGGAGTTAACGAGTAGGACGAAACCAGCAAGAATTTGAAAACTTTTGGATTCAGATGAAAAAAAAAATAAACTTTTGGATGAAACTAGCAAAAAGGGCCAAACCTTAGGGACGAAAATGGCATTTAACTCTTTATGTAATATATGTTATTATAGTTATTACAAAATAAAAAAAAGTTGTAGGCTTTGTTAAACACGTGTAATAACATGACGTGGTTTAAATGTTACACAATCCTTAAGGCAAAAATACCATTTTTTTACACATATGTAACAACTACCTACATTTATTAAATTTTATTGTATTAACTATAATTACATATACTGGATATGTGAAAAAAAATTGATTGTTACTGTGGCTTTTCACAAGTTTTCTAAACTCAAGTTTCCAAGTTATATTTTGGAGCTGATAGTCTCTTTGGAAGCAGCCTTTCTATTTTCAGGGATAGAGATAAAGACTTTTTACATCCCACCCTCACCAAATTAACATTGGCACCAACATCAATAAATCCAAACCGGTATCGGCATTCGTTTTTATGGTTTTCAATTGATATAAATGTTGGAAAAATAGGCGAAAATGCTATTTTCACAATTTTAGGAAAATGATTTTTCCTAAGTTTTGGACAAAAATATATATTTGAAACTGAGGTTTATTTATATATTTCTTTGTGGGTTTCTATTCTATGTTGTGAGAGCTCCGCAACGAACCAAACCGCGTAAAAAATGGAGCTAAGATGAATGAGATATTGATGCTCAAAAATAGAGGAGTGAAACAACTAAAGTTGGGAATGTGAAGTGGAAAGTGGCAAGAAGAAATTGTCCCACATTGGAAGGGGGATGAATCATCCTAAGTGTTCCATGGAATCACACACTATGGAAGTCGCGAAGGGTCGCACTCGCACATGCGCGCGTGGTGTGGGCATTGAGTCGCAATGTGAGGCTTTGATGGCGCACTTCGACACACGCATCACCCCGAGCCGCCTTAGTATTTTTGACCATCAGCGAGTGGTTCAGTAAGTTGGGCGGACACGGAGAACGAAGGCTTCTGTTGACGTAAAGCGGAGAACAGACTCGTTCGCATACGAGGCGCTAGCTCAGATGGCACGTGTGACTTCCGTTGACGTAGAACGCAACGCTGACGCATGACACTGGAAGGCCGAGACAGGTAGCGCCTTGTCCTACATGGCGCGCGGGTGGCGGACTAGTGACGTAAAACGGGATTACCTGTGCACAACCTTGTAGCGTGTGCGCACGTAACCTGCGCTTGCGTGGCGGGTTAGACAACAGTGTGCGTCTGACGCGCGCAGACTCCCAACAGTTCAGAACTGCAGTTGTAACTGACGAGTCAATAGCTTTGACTGAGAATTAAAGCAGCAATTAAATGACATTGAAATCGTTCAATGACATTTAATTCTCTGGTTTAATTCCTTTTTAAGTTACAACTCTTGGTTCCATATAAAAGCCAAAGGTGTTCGCTGCTGTAGGACACACCAGAGAATCTCTCTTACACTTTTCCTCTAAAATTTTCCAGGAAACTTCTTCTCTGTTTCTGCTTGCAATCTAAGTACACTTCGGGTTTAATGCACACTACGGCAGTACACGGTGCTTCGGCTGTTCCGGGCGGCTCGGAATTTGTTTTAAGGGCCCCGTGTCTAACATGATCTTCAGCCACAAATTCTATTTTCGCATCCTCATCTTGTATTTTCTTTTTATTTCAGTTGTAATAGTATTTTGTTTTGTCAATTTTCCTTTGGTTCTTGTATTTTAAAGGTTCTTACCATCTTAAATTTTTTTTTAAAACACTGTTCGTGCAACTCGAAAAAACCATTCCTTAATGATTCGAACAAGTATTGATTCACTTGGAATTGTGTTTTAAAAACAGTTTTTATTTTTTTTCTTTTTCTCTGTTTTGTTTCAAAACTTTTGACAAAATAGAGAAACACCTTTGTTCTTTTGTTTTTTCTGATAAACCATTTGGTGATTCTTCCAAGTTGGACTTAGCTAGAGCTAAAACCTTTTCGTTTTTCCAAGGAAAAACTACTAAACCATTTGGTGATTCTTCAAAGTTGGACTTAGAGGATAAACTTTGTGGTTTCCAAAGAAAATGAAAACTTGCAGTTATTTTTTTCTTTTCTTTCCATATTCTTGGTTGAAGCATTAGACTCTACCTTAGGGTGGTCTCTATTTTATACACTATGGGTGTTTTAAATAGTTTGCTAAACCATTTTAGAAGATTTTTTTGTTGACAATAACTTAGTTATTTTTTTATAAAACAACGTTTTTATTAAAAGTATTAACTTAGTTCGTTTCTAATTTTCAGGATGTCAACTCCGGCTACCACCACCGTTGTCGAAACACCTTTGCCTAAAGCCACAGTGGGAGCGTCTACTGTGGCCAATCATGCTGAATAACCCGAAAAGTTTGCGGGGCTGCACTTCAACAGGTGGCAACAAAAGATGTTCTTCTATTTGACCACGTTGAACCTTGCTAGGTTCTTAATGGAAACGGCTCCCCAACCAAAAGATAGGGAGAGCGACATTCAATTTCAGAGCGCGCTAGATGCCTGCAAGCATTCAGATTTCCTATGTCGTAACTATGTTTTAAATGGCCTCATGGATTCGTTGTACAATGTGTACTACACTCTAAAGACTGCCAAAGAATTATGGCACTCTTTATGACAAAAAGTACAAAATGGAGGATGATGGAACGTAGAAATTCGTTGTAGCCCGTTTCTTGTACTTCAAAAATGGTAGATTCCAAAAGTGTGATGAACCAAGTCCAAGAGTTACAAATTAAAATATATGAAGTCCATTATGAGGGTATGGAACTTAGTGAGACATTTCAAGTGGTAGCCATGATTGAAAAGTTACCTCCTAGTTGGCTTGACTATAAGAATTATCTTAAGCACAAATGAAAGGAGATGACTCTTTAGGAGCTTATTGTTCGTCTTCGAATTGAGGAGGATAACAAGATTTCTCAAAAATCCACCATGGTGCGCGCCAAGGCTAAGGCAAATATGGTGGAACATGGGCAATCCTCAAAGACTTAAAAGGCTAAAGGTGGGAAGAAGAACAAGGGAAAAGCAAAGGTTAACCTTAGATCAAAGAAAGAGGTTGTGCCCAAGAAACCTTAATCTTTCCAAGGGATATGTTACAACTGTAACGAGACCCGGCACCGGTCTAACCAATGCAAGAATCCAAAGCGCAAGCGTGCGTATATGGTGGATGATGATGGAATGCCTTTAGTGGCGATGGTAACCGAGCAAGGAGCCATGGTTGAAGAGGTCAACGTGATTGGTGATGACAACCCATCTGGATGGTTTATTGACACAGGTGCAACCCACCATGTTTGTGGAGATAAGGCTCTTTTCTCAATATTCAAGGAACTGACAGGTGAAAATAAGCTTTATATGGGAAATAAGGCTACCGCCGACATCAAGGGTGAAAGCGATGTGATCTTGAAGATGAGTTCCGGCAAGGAACTCACGTTGAACAAAGTTCTCTATGTACCAGAGATACACAAGAACCTCGTATCAGGTTGGATGCTCAACAAGTTTTGATTTCTTCTAGTGTTTGAATCGGATAAATTTGTCCTTTCTAGGCGTGGAATATTTGTAGGCAAGGGCTACGCCCTTAATGGCATGTTTAAAATGAATGAAATGGTAATTAAGAATGAAATGAATGATACCACTACTACATCTATTTTTATGCTTGAGTCTTCTAATGTTTGGCATGGTAGACCAGGACATACAAA
Organism: Ambrosia artemisiifolia; assembly: GCA_032199755.1. Classification (NCBI taxonomy): domain Eukaryota; kingdom Viridiplantae; phylum Streptophyta; class Magnoliopsida; order Asterales; family Asteraceae; genus Ambrosia; species Ambrosia artemisiifolia. The sequence goes on along the minus strand of CM063529.1, from coordinate 2,499,070 downwards.
TTTTAATTCAATACGACGTTTGATGAAATTACAAAGCATACCTACATTCCATATTGAGTCCGATTCTAAATACGAACCTTTCGTTGAATCCAACATACAAGATCATCGTTTAAATTGGTTGAACGAATAACCGAACCACTTGATTTAATTCACACCGATGTATGTGATTTAAAGGCGGTTCCCACAATGGGTGGACACAAGTACTTCATCATGTTTATTGATGACTGTACTAAATATTGCTATGTATATTTACTTAAGAGTAAAGAAGAAGCTATAGACAAGTTTATCTTGTACAAAAATAAAGTTGAGAATCAACTTAAAAAGAAAATTAAAGCTATTATGACTTGAATGAGTTTGGTTTTGATCAAATCTTGAAATGGTGAGTGTGGGTGATGAAGCTCACGAATTTGGGCAGGTTTTTGTGAGTTTTTAGTTAAGTATAATGAATAATATTATGTGTTAAAACTTAACCAAGACACCTTCCTAGGATTTGGCACAAGCATGCTCATCCTTGAAGACATAAATGTCTCTTGTAGGCTTTCGAGGGAATTTTCACAAACACAAGGATGTTTTTCTTGGGTGTTGTAAGAGGCATGTGGGCAGATTTTTTTGTCTAAAAATGTGGGGTCCACTTGATAATATTAGTTATAACTTTTACTTATAAGGAAATGTTATTGTTCGGGTGTCGTTCGGGTTTTATACGCGTTTTTGTTACGAATAATTCCGGACATTAAATCAGCCCTTATAACCCTTAATTATGGTCTAAGCTAAGTGTTGATAAGTTATTTAGGCTTCGGTTGGGTGAAATTACGAGTTATACGCGTATCGGGTGCGATACGCGCACTTTATGCTTTACCGGGAGATTTGTGTTCGGAGTTTTCAATTATTGTCTTGGAGTTCCAAAACACATAATTTATTTTTATGAAAATACCCTTTATTTTATATCCCGGGTGTTTGGGATCGATCTCGGTTACAAGTTCAGTATCGTTTAATCGGGTAAAATTTACTAATTTCACAATAGTTTCACATAGTCACGTATGTGCACATAATTTCAAACAAATTAAGACACAATACATGTTTATTATTATTTCACCAACGTTTCGGGGTTTAAGACTCACATGTGTGTTTATCGATGATCCTCCGAATCACCGTACTGATTCGACTAACCCCGTTAAGTTCATTCTAACGAATGTTTCACTAAGCAGACTTACGTAAATGTTTTAGCTGAAAATGCCGGGTGTCACATCATCCCCCTGTTGAAAGAATTTTCGTCCCGAAAATTTTCCGAAGTCATAGAGAATGAAACGATAAAAAGAAAATTTTTCCTTGTGACCATTAATCCCAACACGAGATCCACCAAGTCTTCCATGCATTTCAACTTATGATTTCGTGTGCACCCGAAATGATAAATTGCTCTACATGGTCCTCTAGGCGTGCCCCGAGCTCGAACCTCAAGTCACCCGGTACCCACATCTTAGAAAGATATAACCAACTCAAAAGATCAACAACGAGTTCCTTCGGCTGCAAACCCGAAGGAGAAGATAAAATGAAACTATGAATAACCAAGAATGAGATAGATAACATGACACTGTGTGGTAAGGATACTGACACCCCGACAAGGTTAGTATGTTTACCAAAAGACACGACTCAAATGTATGTGACCGTCTAGTGTGTGAGACTCGGCTATAGTCTAGACTCTAAATGCAGTCCTATATAACTATAACCATTGGCTCTGATACCAATCTGTCACACCCACAAATTTCCACGTGAGGAGTTCTACCGCGAGGCGTGTGACATACCAGGATCCTACTCAACGGTCACAATAAACGACATCTATATGTAAAATTATACGTAGAAAACCATGTATAAATTTTTAAAACGAATGTTTAGAAGTGCAGAAGCAATACAAGTCATGAATAAGTAAAAACATGAGTTCAAGAGTTTAACATCAAAAGACATGCATAATGAACCTAGACGCAAGTACGACTCCAGTGCGACTCCGTGCGCCTAGCTGATAACTGCTACCTTAGCGACCTGAGAAAACATGCTAAAAATGTCAACATATAATGCGGGTGAGTTCACAGGTTTTATTTAAACGTTTAGAGTAATCCTTCGAAAACCGTTACCATCACAATTACTACTATGCTTGTGAGAACGCTAGCTAGGCGCAGAATAAATTACTCATACGGGTGAAACCATTGCTGACTAAGCCGTGTAGTGACCCTTAGTTTCCTATGGGCTACCGTCATCACCGGTAGACCTTGTTTTATTAGAGACAATATGCACCCGCCCGGCCTCCAGCCGTCGAGTGGGGTTTGTCAGTTCCCAATAGCGCTATCCATATTTCCCCGCCATATTCCCATGTTAGTGGTTTCTAAGGGACTTTTTGATGAACCGTATAGTACAATAAGTAATCCATAGTATAATGTGAAAAAGAGTCATAAGTCACAAAAGAGTTTAAGATGTTCATAAGCCATAAGTCATAAAAGAGTTTTAAGATGAAAACGAGCCATAAGTCATAAAAGCGTTTTAAGATGAAAACGAGCCATAAGTCATAAAAGAGTTTTAAGCATGTTTCTCCCCCGAAAGCAAAAACCGTAAAATGTGGGGCCGTGAACTCACCTTAGGTTGCCTTGAGTTATAATCCACTTCCAAATGTGGAAATATGCGAATTGCTAATGATTCCCTATTTCAATGTGAAGCTTTATGAGTATGTGTTTATGCAAGTTTGACCAAAATTCCATTTCTTCTAACTCTACATATTCTAAGTGTTTTGTGTGACGCAAGTGTAACCACATATAGCAAGTAAACCCGACGACCCGTTGGTGAAAGTTTAGTTTTCATGATAATACGTACTATACCTATCAATCACATATGTTCATATAATCTATACATGCAACATATAAGTCAAGAAAACTATCAAACAAGTTCAAATACCAACTATGTCAATTCTGCGATTTTTGGACAGATTTTGTGTTGTCAAAACGATTTTTGATAAAATATCAAATCAACTCATTTGACTCTCAAATTTTTACAGGAGCTTCCCATATGTTTGGTTGATATGTCCATATTTTTATTTTTCCATAAAAACCTTCCAAAAATTTACTAAAAATTCCCAAACACTGAAAGGTACAAAAACATAGCTGTTTGCGACAGTTTAGTAGATGATTTATTAAAAATCACTCGTTGATCCAATTGACCTGAATCCAATTGGAGAACATCAAAAATTCCTGTATTTAGTTGCTCACCAAATTTCACGATCAGAGGGTTTGTAAAACTCGAGTTATGACCTTCTAAAGTTGACTAAAAGTTTCTGTCCGAAAACAGTTTTGACATCCGTTTTTATAACGTACAAAAGAAATACTTAAACTTATCGAAATCAAGAGTTTTTGGACTTTTTGGAAAGGTTATTTCATGTACAACATTGTAGGATTAAAAAACATTCAATTTGGATATCATAACAGTAAGTTATTGTTCATACAAAATCGGGTTATAAATCTGCCAAGTTTTTAAATCATTGTTTTACATTACTAACGTGAATCCTAGTGACACAAATCAATCAACACTCATCATGATAAAACGTATACAAGTAATCTGTGATCCTATACAAGTAACCTATGATTGTTTCACAAGATTTATCAATATCCATATTCATATTCTAAGTTCATGTCATGATTCATCTAGTTTAACAAGTTTAACAACTAGTATCGCATCCTATTGTTTTTAGATCATCAAAACATAATCTAAACACATATAATCAAGTATAGATTTACTTTAAGTATGTTAATAAGTTTCTTGTACAACTTTCAAGATTACACAACTATAACAAGTATTGAACAAGAAGAGCATAGGGTTTTACCACTAGTTCAAGACTAGGGAAGAAAGCAAACGATGGGAAGGAGGTTTTCTGAGGCCAAATGATCAGGGGCTTCTGATACATTGAAGCACAAGGAAGTCCAAGGAGTTAGGAAAAAGAATCGTCTCATCTGGAGGTGTGTAGCTCCTTCAAAGTCCAAAACAGTGAGCTGCTGTCACGTCAGATCCGAGGCTGCGCAGTCGTCTTCCACGGACTGTTTGGAGGTATAAAACCTGTTGGATTTGTATGAAAACGGTGGGGATCTTCAGGGACTGGATAGAGGTTTCTTTGGAGTGCTTAATCACTCATTTTGGAGAAGAAATGAAAGAGTTATGGCCTGTGGAAGATGGCATTACGAATCTGCCAGATTAAAGATAATGTTTTATGACTTGAATGAGTTTGGTTTTGATCAAATCTTGAAATGGTGAGTGTGGGTGATGAAGCTCACGAATTTGGGCAGGTTTTTGTGAGTTTTTAGTTAAGTATAATGAATAATATTATGTGTTAAAACTTAACCAAGACACCTTCCTAGGATTTGGCACAAGCATGCTCATCCTTGAAGACATAAATGTCTCTTGTAGGCTTTCAAGGGAATTTTCACAAACACAAGGATGTTTTTCTTGGGTGTTGTAAGAGGCATGTGGGCAGATTTTTTTGTCTAAAAATGTGGGGTCCACTTGATAATATTAGTTATAACTTTTACTTATAAGGAAATGTTATTGTTCGGGTGTCGTTCGGGTTTTATACGCGTTTTTGTTACGAATAATTCCGGACATTAAATCAGCCCTTATAACCCTTAATTATGGTCTAAGCTAAGTGTTGATAAGTTATTTAGGCTTCGGTTGGGTGAAATTACGAGTTATACGCGTATCGGGTGCGATACGCGCACTTTATGCTTTACCGGGAGATTTGTGTTCGGAGTTTTCAATTATTGTCTTGGAGTTCCAAAACACATAATTTATTTTTATGAAAATACCCTTTATTTTATATCCCGGGTGTTTGGGATCGATCTCGGTTACAAGTTCGGTATCGTTTAATCGGGTAAAATTTACCAATTTCACAATAGTTCCACATAGTCACGTATGTGCACATAATTTCAAACAAATTAAGACACAATACATGTTTATTATTATTTCACCAACGTTTCGGGGTTTAAGACTCACATGTGTGTTTATCGATGATCCTCCGAATCACCGTACTGATTCGACTAACCCCGTTAAGTTCATTCTAACGAATGTTTCACTAAGCAGACTTACGTAAATGTTTTAGCTGAAAATGCCGGGTGTCACAAGTGACAAACTGCTGATGAGCAGTTTGTCTTCAGTAGTTCTTCAGTGAAATGTCTGGTTAGACTTCAGAACTTCTGATGAGTTTTACTCTTCAGTACTTTGGTGTTTGTTCTTCAGTACTTCTTCTTTTGTTCTTCAACAGTTCTATACTTAGGCAGATATGAAATAGACTAAGGTTATCAAAAGGTGGTTTCGTCAATCCTCTTTGTCCCAACAATCTTCCCCTGGATTGATGAAGCCAAAACCTTATCTATTCTTTATTGTTCATCTTTTCTCCCTTCTAATATCCTCCAGATCTCTGCTGTCATCCGGGTAGTAAGGGTACATCTTTGTTGCTCAGTGAGAGGACCAAGTTCAGGTGTTAAATGTTGAATGGTGAGAAGGTCTTTGGACGATAAAACACTCAACTCCTTTGAGTTTCTATAGACCTTACTTGAACGGTCTCTCCTGGTCACAAGTACTGAGTTGGAATCAGTAAATGACCACTTAACAATGTTTACCTTTGACCTGTCAAAGTCAGAGGCATAGGAAACCAAGCCTGTTTCCTTAGGTTGACCTGATTGAGGAATGTCTTCTATTTCAGTGACTCTCAGGTGAGATTCTTGACTTCCTTGTAGTTCAGCAGCACCTTGGATTGGCATGTTGGGCAGGTGATGCTCTGTAACAACCCTTGTATGTGTTTTGTCTTGGATGGATTGTTGTAACTGATAAGCATAGGTAGCCTTGTCTCTGAATTGGGTTAAGATGGGTTTCTCTTCAACATCAAAATCACCATGTACAAGCTGATCTCCTTCTAGCAAAATCATTTTGAAGTCAGTCTTGACAATGGGATCTCCATCTGCTTTTCTCTTGGTGGCTGGCCTTCTTAATGTACCAGATGATCTCTTGACAATAGAAGTTGTTTGGACTTCTGGAGTTTCAAACGTCTCTGGTTCAGCAACTTTCTTTGCTTTGAATTTCTTGTAAGCCTCATAAAGAGTTTGTTCTTTCCATTTGCTGATTGAGGCTTTTGAACCATAGCCATTTGCCACTAATTCTTCAATCACTTCAGCTCTTTTGGCTTTCCTCTCATTTTCTGTTGCTATTCTATCAGATAGCATTTGTGCTCTTCTGGTCAGCTCTTGTGTTGAGAGTCTTTTGAGGGCCACTTGCTTTGATTTGGAGTTCTTTGTAATGAATGCTATAAGCTGTGCTCTTTTGTCTTCTTCAGCAGCAGCTTCAAGTGCTCTCTTTTCAGCCTCAAGCTCATCAAGTTTCTCTGGGTACTTGATCAATTTTTCTTCAAAGCTCAAATCATCTCTAGCTTCTAGGCTGTTCCATACTCTGTCTTCTTTTGCCTTCTTTGCAGCCTCTTTTAAACTCTTCTCCAATAAATCTTTTGACATGCTGATGGGAGTAGGGCTTAAAACAGTTGTGGAAGTTGTTGTAGGCAATGGAGTGGGAGCAGGTTCTTTTTCAGTTGCCTTAGGAACTTCTGATGATGGTTTAGGAGGTAAAACTGCTGATGTGGTAACTGGAGTCACAACTGCTGAAGGATTGTCTTCAGTAGTTTGAGAAATGTGATCAGCAGTTTCCTCTGATGCCTTAGATAATAATTTGAACTCTGGTGCTACTTCTTTTCCTGGTCTTTGTTTTGGCATATCAGCTTCTGGATCAGGAGTTTGTCTTTGTGTTGTAGCAACTTTAGTTGGTTCCTTAATCATCTCCCCCTTTTTGGCTTCATCCACCTCTGGAAGCCAAATAGAATGAGATGTTGCAGCAGACAACCTTGCCAGTTGATCTTGTGTTTGATCCATCTTCTTGTTCAACTCAGCAAGTCTCGAGTTGATCAACCCAAACTGATTGTTAGCTTTTAACTCCCAAGCAGTTGTGAAGGGTTTGAGTTGATCAGTTATGTTTTGTTTGAGTGCCTGATACAGGGGACCATCTGGGCTGCATAGTTGGTTCAAGTCTATGCTTGTGAGCCCAGTGAATTGGGTAGGTTGTTTTGGTGAAGGGGTGCTTTTTGGGTGATCTTCAGATTGCTCTGAAGATGCCAGTTTTGGGGATTTTTGGGCTAACTGGTCTTTAACCTGATCCTTGGTGACCAGCTTCTTGAGCTTGGATACCTTAGATGCAGGACCTTCAATATCAACCGTCAATTCAGTTTGTGGAATGTTTGATTCATCAACCAACTTAATGGAATCATCTGAATCCCTGATAGTGTCCTCAGAGAGGGCATGATCAGTTATATCATGAGCTGGACCCAAACCAGTAGTCTCATGAACCTCTTTGTCTTGGTACTGAGGTTTTCCTACTTCTGGCCTTAGGCCTTCATCAGTAGTTGCCAAGTTTGAGGTCTTAGCTATGTTACTACTGTCCTCAGGTTCACCACTGGGTGATAAGTGAGTAGTAGCAGCCTCAAAAGTATCAAAAGTTTGTAAGTTTGGGCTTACAAACTCTTGTTCATCCTCATCTCTCTGGGTTGGGCTAAGAGGATCCACATTCATGTCAACTTCTGAAGGCATCTCCCCAATTTGATGTGTTGCTGGGGGAGTGACATGTGGTGAATGGGTTCCTTTTAGTCCTGAGAGAAGTTGGGCAATTTCTATTGTTGTGTGTGAGGGTTCAGGTTCAGTAGTTGTTAGGGGTTGGTGTTCAGGAGTTTTGATGGGTTCAGGGTTGGTTTCAGCAGTTTCAAAGGCAGGGTCAACAGTTATTGGTTTCTTAATTTTCTTTCTTTGAAAAATAACTGTGACTGGTTTTCTTTTTGGTGGTGGAGAAGGAGTGTGCTGAGAGGATGTTTCAGCCACTTCCTTTTCAAGTGCAGATTGCACATCAGTAGTTTCAGGTTTCTCCACTTCCTGAACTTTCTTTTTCAGTGACTTGGTTTGTTTTGGTTTTTGTTGTTTAGGCTTTTGAGTTTTCTTTTTGGGTTTAGAAGATGTGGGTTCCTTGGGGATGGGTTGTTCTTCCCCTTGGTCATCTTCTAGCATAAGTGCTGGTTTGTTGTGCCTAGAGAATACTTGAGCAGTTAAAGGGTTTAAAGTTGTTGTTTTTCCCTCAAGTATTCCCTCTCCAAGTTCTTTTATTATGCATTGCATAACAAACCTTGGATACAACAAAAATTTCTTTTTATCATTTTCATGATGTAAAACCAGTTCATTGAAAAACAGTTTTGATGCCTTGAAAGAAGTTTCATTTATGATGGAATGAAAAATAGGTTGAAAAGTTGAAGGCATCTGATCTATTGACCCAGTTTTTGGACTAAGACACATAATAATGTAATGAAATAACAGTTTATATTGTGGGTCAAAATATTTTTTATAAACTGTTGCTTGTGCTAAAGTACCTTGATAGCCACACTCTGTCATGGTTAGATGGATGTCTGAGTTTGGAATATGCTCAGGTGCCTCAGAGTCCTTCAAACCAAGCCTGATGCTTAGTGTTTCCGGTGATATGGCCATCATTTTCCCTTTTATTGAAGATTTGAGGGAAATCACTTCATTGTTCACCTTCACCGTCTCTAAATTAGCCCAGAACTCATTAAGAGTTTCTTCATGAATGGGTGGATCGATGGTGAAAGCATCATAGTATTGGGATTTCATGATGAGATCAAGTATCTCATCATACTGGGACCAGGCTTCATCTTTAACAAAGTAGCCTCTTTGGTTGTGTCCCTGTTTTAACACGAGAGCCATGGTTGTTTTTGATCGAACAGTAATAATTTTTTTTTGGTTAGAGAAGGGGTTTTGCTTTGAATTTGAGAGAGAGAGAGAGGGAATTTTGCTTTTTGAATGGATAAGTGTTGGAACAGGGTATTTATCAGAGGTTTTTAACCGACTAGGTCAAACTTCTGATGAGTGAAAAGTCTGTTTTACCCTTTTAGTCAAACTGCTGAAGAAGAAAGGTTTCTTCATCAGTGGTTTTAGTCATCTCTTCAGCAGTTTCAACTGCTGATGCAATTGACTTTTAAAACACTTTTCTAACTTCTGATTTTCATCAGTAGTTATATCCATTTTGAAAATATCCCATTTTGATGTTTATCAGTAGTTTTCAAAATTTGTTCATCAGAACTTTCTCTTTCTCAAATTTTTAGTCTTCAGAGGTTTGTGACAGATAAGTATGTAAGTGAAAAATAAAATATGTGAAGAATTTAAAAAGTGAAACACTTACAGACTTTCTTCCAAATTTAACATCCCAAGCATGGATACTAACCTCTGAAAAGTTGTAGAATCAAGGGGTTTGGTGAAAATGTCAGCTATTTGATTAGCTGTTGTGACATGCTTCACCTCAATCTTGCCTTTTTCATAGCAATCTCTTATGAAATGATACCTGATTTCAATGTGTTTAGTTTTTGAAAACTGAACAGGATTTTGAATGATGCTAATGGCAGATTTGCTGTCTACTAAAAGTGGGGTCTTGGTCTCTTTGATTCCATAATCAAGCAGTTGATATTGGAGCCATTGTATCTGTGAAGTACAGCTTGCAGCAGCAATGTATTCAGCTTCAGCTGTTGAAGTTGCCACAGATGTTTGTTTCTTTGATTGCCAGGACACCAGACAGTTTCCTAAGAATTGACAACCACCAGATGTTGATTTTCTTGACATCTTGCAGCCTGCATAGTCACTATCTGAAAAAGCAGTTAACTTGGTATTGCTTGAAGCAGGATACCAAATTCCTAAAGTAGGAGTTCCTTTCAGATATCTGAAAATTCTTTTGACTGCAATTAGATGAGATTCTCTTGGTGCAGATTGGTATCTAGCACAGACACAAGTTGAAAACATGATATCTGGTCTAGAAGCAGTTAGATATAAAAGAGAACCTATCATACATCTATACATGGTTTGATCAATGTGTTTCCCTTGATCATCTGGTTCAACTTGTGTGATTGGTGTCATGGGAGTGGAACATGTTTTATAGTCTTGTAAAGAAAATTTGTTCAATAATTCTTTAACATATTTTGATTGATGTATAAATGTTCCATTTGATTGTTGCTTGATTTGCAGTCCCAAAAAGTACTGCAATTCTCCCATTGTACTCATTTCAAATTTTGATTGCATGAGTTTCTTAAATTCTTCACACAGTTTTGAATTTGTTGAACCAAAAATGATATCATCTACATAGATTTGAACAAGTAAGACATGATTTCCAACATGTTTTATGAAAAGAGTTTTATCAATGGATCCCCTTGAGAAGTGATTCTTTAGTAAAAAGTTGGAAAGTGTTTCATACCAGGCTCTTGGAGCCTGTTTTAGCCCATAAAGAGCTTTGTCAAGTCTGTAAACCCAATCAGGATGAGAAGGATCCTCAAACCCTGGAGGTTGACAGACATACACTTCCTCTTTTATTTTTCCATATAAAATGCACTTTTGACATCCATTTGATAAACTTTAATTTTGTTGGAAATTGCATAAGCTAAGAATAACCTGATAGCTTCAAGTCTTGCAACTGGTGCAAAGGTTTCATCATAATCAATTCCTTCCTCTTGGGAATAACCTTGTACCACTAGTCTTGCTTTGTTCTTGATGATCATACCAGCTTCATCTGATTTGTTTCTGAAGACCCATCTTGTTCCAATTGGTTGCTTGTTTTCAGGTAAGGGACAGATTTCCCAAACCTGTTGTTTCTTGAATTGAAGCAACTCTTCTTGCATTGCTTGCACCCAATTGTTGTCTTTGAGGGCTTCTTGATACTTCTTTGGTTCCAACTGAGAGATGAATGCTGAGAATAAGCAAAAGTTGGAAAGCTGGTTTCTTGTGAGTACCCCTGATGCAATATCACCCATGATTTGATCCAATGGATGATCCTTGTGTTCAATCAGTTGTTGTAAACCTGTACTAGATGATGGCTCTACCGGTTCTTCTAATAAACCACTGAGATTGATAATATCTGGTTCAGCTGTTATTTGAACTTCAGGAGTTTTAGGTTCAGCTGAATCAGTAGTTTCAAAATGTTCATCAGTAGTTCCTGAAGTTGAAGCTATTGAAACTTCTGAAGGTTTAATAGTTGATCTTCTGACTGTGTTTGGAGTCCATGGTGCAGGACTATCATCTTCAAATCCTTGAAAACCATTTTGAGGAGGTTTGGATGATTCAACAGTCTTTTCAGGTCCGAAATGAAAACTGTCAAGATCAAATAATTCAGCAGGATTTGCTGGAATAAGAGTGTGTTTTGATTCATTGAACTTGACATTCAGTGTTTCTTCTACTATCTTGGTTCTTGAATTAAAAACTTTGTAAGCTTTTCTCAAAGGAGAATAACCAAGAAAATAACCTGTATCAACTTTTGCAGCAAACTTAGAAATAGAGTCTTTGATGTTGAGGATATAACATTGACATCCAAAAGCCCTGAAGAAGAAGATAAGGGGCTTAATGCCATGAAGAATTTCATAGGCAGTCTTGGTATGTCTCTTGTTGATAAGAACTCTATTCTGAACATAACATGCAGTGTTGACTGCTTCAGCCCAAAAATACAAAGGTAGGCTTGAATCAGCTAACATTGTTCTGGCTGCTTCAATTAAGGTTCTGTTCTTCCTTTCTACCACACCATTTTGTTCAGGAGTTCTGGGAATGCTGAACTGTCTAACAATCCCTTTAGACAGACAGAATTCATCCAGAGTTTTGTTCCTGAACTCTGTCCCATTGTCACTCCTGATGACTTTGACAGATAGAGAGTATTGCTTCTCTACTTGTAGAATAAAGAACTTGATGATTTCAGCTGCCTCATCCTTGGAATATAAGAAGAAGACCCATGTGAATCTTGAGTAGTCATCAATGATGACCAAGCAGTATTTCTTCTTACCAAGGCTCATAATCTTGACTTTAAGACAGGAAACACAGTGTTCTTTGCACTGATATTCCTTCAAAGGTAGACCTCTGACCAACCCCATTTTTGTGACTTTATTGATGGTTTTAAAGTTCACATGGCCAAGTCTCCTATGCCAGAGATCATTTTCTGAAGTTGATGCCTTTGAGAAGAAACAGGCAGTTTTGTTCAATACTTTGTCTTTTTCAATGTCCACTGCATAGACATTGCCACACCTTTTGGCAATCAGCAAAGTATGATCTTCAATGATCTTCTCTATCAACTTCTGGCCTTCTGGTGATATGATCTTGCATGCTGTCTTGGTGAAAAAGGAAGAATATCCTTTGTCACACATTTGTGAGACACTCAGCAAGTTGTACTCAAGGTTTTCAACCAGACTGACCTTGTCAAACTGCATTCTGCCTGAGGATACATTGCCATATCCTAGCACATATCCCTTGGCATTGTTCCCAAAGGACACAGATCCTTCTCTTTGGCTGATAAAATTGTTTATCAGGTATCTGCATCCAGTCATGTGCATTGAGCCTCCACTATCCACATACCATATGCTGTTCAACCCTCTGGAGACCCTCTGCACAAGATAGCAAATTAGTTAGATTTGGCAACCCAAGCCAGTTTGGCTTTGGGTTTGCTCTTGAGAACAGGTGCAGCTTGTTGTGGACCATTTTTAGAAATCCATGTCTTTTTGGCAATGGATTTGTCATTAAGAACAATGGTGGGTTCTTTTTGGTTTCCACCATCAACTTTGGTCATCAGAAGTTTAACCAGGTTTATCAAATCTTTAACTTCAGCAGTTTGTGAATCTGCTGATGAGTTAGGTGAAACTTCTGAAATTGAACTTTGAGAAGATGACCTTTGTTGAGATAAAGGCCTCTTCTTAGAAAGGGTTTTGTTTGATTGTTGTTTATTGGGAAAAAAGGTATTTTGATAATCTTGTTTTATCTGTTTTCCCACAATCAGTTGTTGTTTTTGTTTATTTAACTGAATTACCTTTCTATATCTGCAAAGTTCAGTTATGTGGTTAAACAGACCACATTTTTCACATGCTTTTGCCTTCTCTTTCCTTTTAGATAGATCAAGAGAGCTGGAAGGCAATTTACTGACAAAATCTGATTTTTGAAATAGGTCATCAGCAGCTTTCAGGGTCTCAACTCCTGATGTAGTTGAAACTGCTGATGGCTTATTGTCAGTAGTTTTAACTTCTGCAGTACTTCCCTTTTTGAGGAAGTTCTGATGGTAGGATGTGCATTCCTCCATATCAGAAGTTTGAATCAATTTCTTTCCATCATTATCAGTTTTGTGGGTGAAATCTGATGGTGATTCAGTATGGGTATATCCAATGCCAAACTTAACATTGGCTGCAGTTTGTTTGTTAAGCAACATTTGATACCCTTTACAAGACTCAACCCATTTTTCACAATCAACCTTGGTGTCAGCAAGCTCTTGTCTGACATTTCCTAGGCTTTCTATCATTGTTTTAATTTGTGCTTCTGTTTCAATGGATTTATCATTCAGTTTGGAAATTTCTTTGTTTTTCAAAACAATTTTTCTTTCCAAATCACACTTCATTTGTGTGTATTTTCTTTCCATGTCAATGGATTTGCCTTGTAAATGCACATTAGTTTCTCTAATTAAAGCAAATGATTCTTTGCAAGATTTAGTGCAAAGCTTTAACAGAGATTGTTGTGATACCTGTGTGAGAGCAGAATTTAAAGAGTATCCTTCAAAAGCCATTAAGGCAAAGTTCTTTTTGCCATTATCAGGTTCTCCCCAGTTGACATCATAGACCTTATTGTCTGCATCCTGACTGCATTCTGATGTGTCATAAGGAAGACTGCTCCAGTCAACATACCCTGAGGTAAATAAGCTTTGTTGCTGAGGGGGTTGTTGAGTTTGTGCAGGTTGTTGAGCAGTTGGAAATGGAGGCATGAGCTACTGTTGTTGTTGAGCAGGCATCTGGACATATTGTACTTGTGGCACATATTGAACATGTGGAGCTTGTGCCTGTACAAAATGAGCACTCCCATTAGTTCCATTATTCCTATTATATGAGGGGTTATATTGATTTCCAGAGGACATTGGTTGGTTGTAGCTAGAGCTTCTACATTCTCTAGCAAAGTGTCCCAACTTTTGACACTTATGACATCTCAGTTTAGATTTGTCAAGACCAACTTTTGTTGAATTGTTTAGTCCTGGAAATTTCCTTCCTGACCTTTTATAAAATTTGTTAGTTTTTAAGCTTAACAGGGCCAGTTGGTGCAATATTTCCATTTCTTCTAAGTCATCACTGCTGAAATATTTTAAATCATCCATGATGAAACACATGTTGTCAGCAGTTTGACTCAGTTCTTCATTGTCATAAGCTGGGAAAGATCCATCTGATGAGATCCCAGCTGTTATGTCAATGTGGTCAAAAGAACCAAAATTATTAGAACAGGATGGTGAGTCTTGTCCTAATAAGGCTGTGCTACCCGGAGTATAGTCATCAGCAGTTTTACCAGATTCTTGCAACTTTTTCTTTTGATTTATTTCTCTTTCAAAAGTTAACAATTTACCATGTAACCTAGTTAGGTTTAAGGTGTTAAAATCTGAACTTGTTCTGAGGACTATAGAGTAAGTTTCCCATTTAGAAGGTAGAGATCTTAAAAATCTATGTAACATAGATTCATTTGAATAGATCTGATTATTAATTTTTAACTCAGAAATAAGTGAAGAAAATCTTTCAAATTGTTGAGTTAAAGTTTCTCCTTCTATGTAAGTAAAAGTTTCATATTGTTGAGCCAATATTTCTCTGATGTTGGCTATCACCTCAGCAGTTCCTGCAAACTGCTCTTTTAGGCAATCCCACAGCTCTTTGGCACTTTCACAGTGTAAAAGGCCAGCGTAAATTTCATTTGGGAGAGCCATAGCCAACATGGAGAAAGCTTTTGCATCAAGCTCAAATTTTTGGAAATCTTCCTCCGTGTATTCTTTTGGATCTTTTGGTCTTTCAGTCTTTCCCTCTGGATCACTAACAACTGGTTTGTGAGGTCCAAAAACTACAGACCTCCAACATCCAGTGTTTGTTTGGGAAATAGTATGTGCCAACCTCTTAGACCATATGTTATATTCATTTCTGACTAACATAGGAGGTTTGTTGGCAGATCCAGTCTTGTAGGGATCCATTTTTAAGGAGTTTGGATTTGTCAATACTTCCTTAAAGTGATGGATTAAAAAGTGAGCCTTTTATCCTTTATTGAATATCAATATTGAGCCTGTGTCTGAATCTCAATTTGTTAGATTGATTTTGATCAGATTAACCAGAGCTCTGATACCAATTGTTGGATCAGTGGCTATGTTTATGAACACTTATGTGTTATCAGATTTGTATATGAGTTATTAAGCAGCGGAAATACAAGTGTTCAAAGGTCTAAAAGATCACTTTGATGAGGAGTTATTACTCCCCCTTGACTGAATAATAAATGAGAAACAATAAATACAGTTAAGTATAAAGCAGTATTAGCAATTTATGTTTCTCAGATGTGAAATGTAATTATAAGTTTAAAGCCGAAGGATTTCAATATAAGTTGAAAGATATTACACAAAATCACATATGTAAAAATAGATGAACAAACTCATCTATTTATAGACCAAAGGACTAAACCTTTGTCTGAAGTAATCTAAGATATTTCGGCTAAAGATAAGGTTACTAAAGTCTTTACATCGAAACTTGTAATCAAGACTTTAACAAAACAATATAATAATAAAACTACAAACTGCTGATCTAAGTCGGTTAGAAGCTTCTGATTGCAAAGTGCTGATGAGTGACAAACTGCTGATGAGCAGTTTGTCTTCAGTAGTTCTTCAGTGAAATGTCTGGTTAGACTTCAGAACTTCTGATGAGTTTTACTCTTCAGTACTTTGGTGTTTGTTCTTCAGTACTTCTTCTTTTGTTCTTCAGCAGTTCTATACTTAGGCAGATATGAAATAGACTAAGGTTATCAAAAGGTGGTTTCGTCAATCCTCTTTGTCCCAACAGAAGGTTATGTTATTCTTTGCCTTTATATAGACGATATCCTTATCAATGGGAGTAATGATAAAATCTACTAAAGACATGTTAAAACAAGATTTGATATGAAAGACATGGGTCTCACGGATGTGATTCTTGGAGTCAAAATCGTTAGAATCCAAAATGGTCATGTGTTTAATCAATCTTACTATGTTGATAAGATTCTTGACAAATTCAGTTCAGGAGACACGAGTATAGCTTGAGGTCTTATTGATATGACCCACCATCGAAATAAAATAGAGGCAAGGGTGTTGCTCAATTAGAGTATTCAAGAATCATCGGCAGTCTAATGTATCTAATGACATGTACCAGACCTGACTTGGCTTACTCGGTAAGTAGGCTAAGTAGATATACTAGTAACCCAAGTGAAGAACATTAGAAAAGTATAAAGCGGGTGCTTAAATACATCAGATACACACAAGATTATGGACTGCATTATATCCGTCATCCAGCAGTGATCGAAGGATACACTGATGCGAACTGGATATCAGATATAAAAGATTCCAAATCTAGAAGTGGTTACATGTTTACACTTGGTGGCGCGGCTATATCTTGGAAGTCATCTAAGCAGACGGTTATAGCTAGATCAACGATGGAATCTGAATTTATCGCTCTAGATAAATCAGGAGAAGAAACGGAGTGGCTATGTCAATTTGTGGAAGATATTCCAAGATAGCCAAAGCCATTGCTTGCTATTTGAATATATTGTGACAGCCAATCAGCAATTGGTAGAGTTCAAAGCTCAATGTACAATAGCAAATCAAGGCATATTCGACGTAGACATAACACGGTACGAAAACTGCTCAATACGGGTGTTACACAATTGTCTATGTTAAGTCAATAGACACATTGCGGAACCGTTAATGAAAGGCTTAAGAAATGAGCTAGTTTATAAGTCTTCAAGAGGAATGGTACTAAAGCCCATGGAAAAAGGGAGTATGAGGGAAACATAACCTAGTTGGCTGGAGATCCCAAGATCTAGGTTCAATAGGACAACTTAATCATATGACCAAAAGGGAGTCACCGTGGAGGAGTAGCCCAACACTGAATAAAGGGAGTTATACACCTCCTAGTCCATTCCAATCAATGACATTGAGGAGAAGGTTAAGCATATTTTGAGGTTAATGATTGAGCGAAATCAAATAACCATGATGCTTTTAATGATTCAAGTGAATCACCTATGCTAGATAGAAGTGTGGTCACTTCGAATGGATATGTGGGGAGGCGCATATCCTAGAGCTCTCGCAGAAATAGGATAGTGTTCCATGACCATAAAGGGCACGACAATGAGGAGTTGGCATAACTAGGGAGAGTGTTGTGCGAAGTGTATTGTTGTTTACACAAATAGGGGTATGTTCAATGACATAAGGTTCTACATAAGTATGCTTCACAAAGGAAGGTTCAAAGGTTATGCCTACCTATCCTGCAATGCTCAACTGTCGAATTGTATCGTTGATACTTGTAAGAATGGGGCAATCTCCGTTCATGTGAGGGATTGTTGGAAAATAGGTGAAAATGTTATTTTCACAATTTTGTAAAAATGATTTTTCCTAGGTTTTGGACAAAAATATATATTTGAAACTAAGTTTTATTTATATATTTCCTCCTTTGTGGATTTATGTTCTATGTTGTGAGAGCTCCGCAACGAACCAAACCGCGTCCAAAATGGTGCGATGATGAGAGATATCGATGCTTAAAGTAGAGGAGTGAAACAACTTGTCCCACATTGGAAGGGGGATGAATTTTGAATTTGTTTATAAGGTGGAACTCCCCATCCTAAATGATCCATGGAATCACACACTATGGAAGTCGCGAAGGGTTTAACTCGCACTCGCACACGCGCGCGTGGCGTGGGCGTTGAGGCGCAATGTGACGCTTTGATGGCGCACTTTACACTTCACATCACCGCAAGCACTTAAGAGCCGCCTTAGTATTTTTAACCATGAGCGAGTGGTTCAGTAAGCTGGGCGGACGTGAAGAACGAAGGCTTCTGTTAACGTAAAGCGGAGAACGGATTGGTCCGCATACAAGGCGCTAGCTCATATGGCGCGTGTGACTTCCACTGACGTAGAACTTAACACTGATGCGTGACGCTGGAAGGCAGAGACAGGTGGCGCCTTGTCCTGCATGGCGCGCGGTGGCGGCCTCATGACGTAGAACGAGATTACGTGGCGCACGACTTCGTGGCGTGTGCGCACGTAACCTGCGCTTGCGTGGCGGGTCAGACACCAGTGTGCGTCTGACGCACGCGGACTCCCAACAGTTCAAAATTGCGTTTGTAACTGATGAATCAATAGCTTTGACTGAGAATTAAAGCAGTAATTAAATGACATTGAGTACGTTCAATGACATTTAATTATCTGGTTTAATTCCTTTTTAAGTTACAACTCTAGGTTCCTTATAAAAGCCAAAGGTATTGGCTGTTATAGGACACACCAAAGAATCTCTCTTACACTTTTCGTCTAAAATTTTCCAGCAAGCTTCTACTCTGTTTCTGCTTGCAATCAAGGTACACTTCGGGTTTAGTGTACACTCCGGCAATACACATTGCTTCGGCTGTTGTACTCTGGGAAACAAAACGAATCTCTGGTAGACTCGGAATTTGTTTTAAGGGCCACGTGTCTAATACGATCCTCAGCCACAAATTCTATTTTCTCATCCTCATCTTCTATTTTCTATTTATTTTAGTTGTAATAGTATTTTGTTTTGTCAATTTTCCTTTGCTTCTTGTATTGTAAAAGTAATAAAAATTGTTTATTTATTTCTATACACGAACGGTTCCTACATTTAACACACTCTTTGGCATATCACTTTCGATTACCGAGAGTCGGTATTATACCATTAGGGAGGACGGGGCGCCACCCGAATTGTCCACGGGTACCAACTACCAGCACGGTATCACCACCGCCATACACGCTGGTAGTGGTCCCTTGGACCGTTTAGTTGGTGCTGTTTACCGTGCTGGTACCGGCTGTTTTGTGTTGTTTTATAAATGCAAATTTTTCATTTTACCCCCGTTTGTTTTAGTGTTTATTTTATTTTAACCGTTTGTTTAATGTTTACTGTTTAAAGAAATAAAAACATAAAATAAAAATACATTAAAACATAGATAAAAACTTAAAGTTGGCGCAACAATCGCAATGCTTCGACATTGTCGAAATCGTTGCCGTATGGCGCCTCATACTCATAGTTAGTGAAGCCGATAGCCAACTCCTCATCAAGCTCCGGTTCCTCCCTCACCGTTTGCTCGTATAGGGTCGTCCACCTTTCACACTTGATGTTGAGGTCGGCCCACTTGAGCTGGAGGTCTTGGACGGTCTTGATGGTGTTGCCGCCAACGTGCTCGATGAAGTCACTATCCCGAGCCCAAAACCCCTCCGGGGGGTGGTTGGACCCTTATTCCCGAGGGCGTTGTTGAATCTCCTGGTCGTTCGACGCATCCTTGTGACAAACCACAAGGGCCATCTCTTCCTCGTCGGTCCACGGGTTCATTTTTGGTGTGTTTGGTTTTTTAAACCGTGGTAAATTGTGGCTTTTAGCCCCACGGTTTGATCACTTTATATATATGACGATGGCACGGTTGGAATAGTAGAATTAATTAACTGACCGTTTAGGTAAGCAAAATTCAATTAACTCGACGGTTTCCAAGATAAACAATTAAATTTGGCTGACCGTTTGGTGGGACGGTTGAAATAATAGAATTAATTGTTAAAACCGTGTAAAAATGTAAAAAAAAAGTTTGAGTATTTAAATGAAAATGAATTAAAGAATCAGTGGAGTGCTGCCTACAAAAAGGTGTTAAAGTGAAGTAAATCAGTGAAGTGATGTGGCAAAACAGGATTGGTTAAAATCAGTGAAAGAAAAAAATCTTCCTACAAGCACCCCTTGTCCCCTTACCGTGATGTATTAAACATATACTGAACGCACAGAGAATCCCACTAGTTTACAGTATAGACTGAAAGCATAGACTACCAAGTACCAACTGAGCTTCACAGATAGATAATGATAATATGATTTATAATGAATAGACTGATAAGATTCAAGTCTGAAATGATGAATGTTTGCTTGCTTCAATTTCAAATGTTATCGTCTATTGAATAAAATAATCTGACAATGATTTCAAGTCATAAAAGTGCTTTAAGGAGAAGACGAAGGCAAGCAGATAATTTCATGAAAGTCGCATGCATGTGATAGAATCTTCAGGTTCAGGGCCGAAAGTTAGTTAGAAGCTTCCACAGCTAATTTAAGTTCATACACCTAAATCTAACCAATATAATCCCAAAATAATTTTTATATAAATAATGCTTAACCTCAGCATGATATCATGGTTCATGATAGGCAAATTTTTTAATGTTTGTTAGTTTGTTTGTGTGTTAAGATGTACGTTAAATACGCAACAAAAAATACCCAGATAATTTCAAGAATGGTATAAACATTTTTTTAGATTAAAATCGTCTTTTCATTCCATAATTGTAAAACATACATCAAGATAGCATGCATTAACTGTGATATATTATACGATGGGTATGCAATCGCTTGTTAATTAGTTGCTACATTCTCTTCATAATTCTTTTTTTTTTTTGAACGGCCAACAAATCTCTTTATAATTCTAATTATATATATCACACACAATACATAAATAAATTATATGGTAATTGTATCTGTTTTCTACTTAAAATTGGCTTTGCTTGAACATCCACCTTATATATTATACTTTATTAGACATATATACAAACTCCACAGTTAGTGAACTATTAAGAGGGTTAAGGACACTTGTTTCTATTCATCATTTATATATAATAAATGAATGGGCATGAGCAAAACTTTTTTTTGCAAAAAAATGTTCTTTCTTTTACCGAAAATTGCAAGTTTAAGTCTTTATGTTTAAAACTTAAAGATTACAGCCTTTATCTTGATTTTAGTTACAGGAAAGTTCTTTATCACAAACGTCGTTTGTTTTCTTGGTTAAGTGCCCTCACATGCTTGTCATTGTGTATCGTCCTAATAAATACACAATGTATTAGTGTGTAAGCGCTTATATATATACATGATCGTATTGACTATAGATAGGTATTTTGTTTTTGTATCGCAAAATCAAATAAATTAAGTTACGTATAACATGAGGCAAGTGGGGAAGGGGCTTGGACGGAAGGTAAATTTGGGTATTGTTCATAATACAGGCACAATTTATATGTGGGCAAATTAGTATGTAATTGCTTGGATATACATGATTGTATAGATACTTAAGAAAATTTTCTATAATGTTTAGTGGTATTAATAAACATGTATATAAATAATGTAACATTGAGAAAATTGGTATTCTTGAGACTTATGAATGGAGCAGTTAGATATTCCATTAAAGTTGGAAAGCGTATGTCAAGTGGGATATGGTTGACCTCGTGTTACTCCTTTATAACAAAGGAATATTTTTGGTTTCTGTTATATGTTTTAAAATTGCCTTTAAATTGGAAGGTCATATGGTCATGGTTGACCTCATGTTCATGTGTGCATATATATGTAAGTGCTAAAATATTCATTTTAGATAGATGAAAGACACAAAAGAGGTAATCACTTTTAGCTGTTGAAATAGATAAAATAACCTCAGAGGGTTGAAATTAAGTGAATTGAAATAAGAATATTTTCTTATATGTGAATAGAAGTCACATGGATTTGGTAATATAATTGTGAATTATTAAATCATATGTAAAAATTAGGAGCAGTGCTTTTGTTGAAAACATGTAAGATACAGTATTTTTTTTTTTTTTTTTTTGCCATTCAGAAAGGGGTGGCGGCGCAGCTTGTTGCCCGCCTACCCGCTATCTTGATGTAATTAGCCGCGTTTATGTGTTTTTGAATTTTATTTATAAAAAAAAATAAAAAAAAAAATAAAAAAAAATTGAAAATTAAAAACATGTAAGATGTAGTTACATGTGGGTTGTTAGTGCACTTTGTAAGTCCCATCCCGAAAGTTTAAGATTTCCATTGTTAATAACATTCAAATACCATGTTCATTTATATTAGCAACATAACGTTTCATTAAAATGATAAAACCCAAGAGATTTGGGCTTGGCTGAACCAACCGTAGCCTGCGGCTTCCCATCCGTAGGCTACAGCTCTTTATTCTTTGCTGGTGGAGGGCCGCCGTAGCCTACGGCCAAGAGCCTTAGGCTACGGTTAAGGGTTTCGGCTCATTTTGAGCCTTCCGAGCCGTAGCCATCAGGTCGTAACCTACGGCTCATCTGTTTGTGAGGCTTATTTTGACATATCCAACTTGAACCATTATGACCCGTTTGAACTAGAACTCGACTAAGGGGTCCATACTTACAAAAAGTACTTCGGTTTACCCAATTTTTCCTATTCCCACGCCTCATTTACCATTATCATATCAGATTCATCGGTGATCCGCTAGGGAGTTCGGTTTGCGAGGGATTCCTTTCAAGGAAATTACAAGGGCACGAATTTACCTATCCATAACCCCTTGATTGTTTCATGACTCGAACCTCCCCTCTCCTAAACCTTCGTTCTAACGGGTGCTAAATCTAAGTGGTGAGGGTTGTTCTCTAGCCAAACCATGTGCCTATTGCCATCGTTGCGAGGTCACCGTGACTAGGATCCGCTTAGTCTTTTCCCTCAGTTTCCCTTGCCTAGTCAACTCCCATCAAGGTCCAACTATACATAAGTAACTCCCATCCGCGTAATAGGTTTCCAATTCACAATTTCAACAGTTGATTAACTAAGCTACATATGAATCTACATGATTTTAAGGCGTAGAACAACTTACCTTATTCCAGCCCTTCAACTTTTAGCTAGCGCCGCCTTTGTTTCTCGAGCTTTCCAACTTCACACCTATTTCATATTTCACACATATAGGCGTTTAGTTACACATTCATTGTGCATCCATCACGTGGTTCCACATTAAACGCAGGTTTCAATCATACAATTTCCACAAGTTTTCATGCAATTTCATTCTTTCAAGCATTTTGTCAAACACCTTGAATGCACAAATTCATGATCATTAGATTCATACATCTCAAGTTTAATAACCCCACCCTTTGCATTATTAAGCCTTACTATGATTCACAAACACCTAATTGGCCCTTAATATGGTTAATTAACATGCTTTATTGCAGCAATTCGCCATTTGCCTGTGGAATTTACTACTTGGGGTAAAACCCACACAAAATACTTAATCAAACATTCACACTAGGTATGAATCAACACATATGCCCATTTTATTGCATTTTCATAATCTATTAATGCTTATAAACATATAGGAATCATCAATTAACAAGCAATCATGTTTTTACAAAATCTCTTAGAATCGCCTCCTTCCATAAACCATGGATTTGGATGATTCAAAGGGGCCTAGAGTTACCTTCGGGTTAATATAGCACTAGGTGATAATAATATTCCTCATGCATCAACAAAAGCCACTGATTTTAGCAAGAATTGGGCTGAATAGGAAGGGAGTTCATATGTGTGTGTGTCGATCAGTTGTGTATGTTCACACACACACTTTTAGTTTTAACCACCAGGTTTCCATCTTTGTTTAGATGTCCAAAACATCCCCTTATAGTTTAGTTTGTAATTTATTACTTACTAATTTGATTATTTGCATTATGTCAACATAAGGTTGCTACTAACGTGGCTATCGAGGTTATTTATGGTCCTCCTATTGTGATTTATCTTAATTAACCAGTTGAACCCAACTAGTTTATAATTTCTTTTTAATAAGGACATATATGAGATTTGGGTTGTTACAACTCCACTCTCCTTTAAGGGAGTTTCGTCCATGAAACCGAGTTTACATATCGAATAGATTTGGGTAGAGCCGCTTCATTTCTTCTTCGGACTCCCAGGTAGTATCCGATCCCTTCCGATGATCCCATTTGACTTTCACTTCACCAATGGTCTTGTTCCTTACTATTTTGACCTTCCGGTCAAGGATTTCTATGGGTTGCGCCACATGGTTCAACTTCTCATCTACCACGATTTCTTCCAAGGGCACATTGGCCGCTTGATCCACTAGGCATTTCCATAGATACGAAACATGAAAGGTATTGTGAATGACACTTAACTCGTCGGGTAGTTCTAGCTGATAGGCTATTTGACCCACACGTTCGAGTTTTTGAATGGGCCGATAAAACTCGGATCCAATTTACCTCTCTTTCAAAACCGGATCACCCATTTCCATGGCGATACTCCTAAGCATAACATAATCACCCGGTTTAAATTCTATCGCTATACGCCTTTTGTCCGCGTAGGACTTTTGTCTGTCTTCCGCGGCTTTAAGATGCTAGCGCACAATGTCAATTTTCTCGTTTGTAGCAATAATCACGTCTTTATGTGCGAGTTCCAGAGGACCCACTTCATCCCAGCACAAGGGCGTTCTACATTTCCTCCCCGTACAGTAGTTCGTACAATGGCATACCGATACTGCGTGGTAGCTATTGTTTTAAGTGATTTCTACCATTGGTAAATGAAAGTCCCAACTTCCCCCAAAGTCGATTATACATGCTCTCAGCGTGTCCTCAAGCATTTGAATGGTGTGTTCACTTTGCCCATCGGTTTGAGGATAAAAAGAGGTACTAAGTGACACCTTAATACCCATCTGGTTTTGGAAGTCTTGCTAGAAAGGGGCAGTGAATCGAGGGTCTCGATCCGACACAATTGATACCGGCACCCATGCGTTTCTATAATCTCATTGGTGAACACATCCGCCATTTTCTTCGAGGTATACGTCTCGAATTGGAATAAAATGAGCACTTGTTGTCAACCGGTCAACTATGACCCAAATGGCATCGAATCCCTAAGCCGTCTTGGGTAACTGTAACACCCCAACCGATGGCGGAAACATCGGGGTGTCACGTAGTGACGATTGTTCAATAGCTCATGGACTAAAAATGTAAATATTGAACAATCGTCACTACGTGACACCCCGATGTTTCCGCCATCGGTTGGGGTGTTACAGATTGGTATCAGAGCCATGGTTATAGGGAATTAGGTTATTAGAATGCCTTTTAGCCTAGTCTATAACTAAGCTTACTTTCACGAGTCCTCTCGTGTACATTCCTCTTATTTCTTATATTTTCTTTCAAGATATTTTCGCTATGATTCTTTCTCGTTATTCTTTCGGTATTTTGCTTGGAAAAGAAGACACTCGTATTTCACAAACGAAACGGTATCACCAAGTTAGGAGTGACATCCATACCTTGGTGATTAGTTTGACTCCTCTATATGTTATTTATCTTAGGAATATATCTTGAGATAGGAGTGACATCCACACCTCAAAGAGTATTTCCTTCAAAAAGAAACTTAACCACTAAGCTGGGAGTGATATCCTTAACTTAGTGATTGGTTTCATTCCTCAATTGTTTTCAATTTTGAAATGCATATTTGAGTTAGGAGTGAAATCCACATCTCAAAGATCTGTTTCTACATCTCGTTTTAAAGTCTCGCTAAGGTTTTGAAATTTACCGGTGACGGGGTATGTGCAATCGGGAAAGATGACCATTCACTCATAGGTTCAAGTACGCTCCCCACAAGTCACTAATAATATTTCAATTTCTTTGGCTAGTCACCAGTTTCATTAGAAATATTTTCAGTATCACATTTTTGATATATTTCTCATTTGCTGTTTGAAACTCTTATCATAATTTTCTATAATGAAGTTATTATGTCCTTTGAGTTTTCTCTATTAATAGCTATCGCTATTTGTGCATTTTTCCATTTTCCATTATTGATTCTTAAGTTTTGTTTAACATTTGGATTTTAAGTTCCATCTCTTATTGTTTTATATACTCATTGATAATTCGCTTTTCATTATCATTACTAAAACTTTTATGCGCTATTTTACCGCATAAAACTTACACTATTTCATTTATGTTTCGTGATTTTCATAAAACATCATTTCTCTTGTAAAAAAAAACAACATTTTCTTATGACTCAAATTTTTAAGCTTATTGTTTAACTTTGATCACATCTTGATTCTTGAACATTGCACAGTTAAACAAGAATGTGGTTTCAAACTTATTAATCATCTTGTTATTATCATCATGTTTACGAATTTACTTGATCGATGTCACATTATATCTTTAAACTATTCCCTTGTGTCTCTACAATATACACAACATCATAAATGCCTATCTATCCAACACACATCAGTACAGTACTCTCTAAAACGATTAACTTGGCAACTTATCCTGTATGTCTTTTCACAAAGCCTACTCGCCAGATTAGAACAGACTTTATATACACCTTGTGCCTTGAAACACGTAGCCCGCTATGAACCCAAAGAGATGTCTTAACGATCCTTACAAACAAATGATCTTTCAATGTATAAATTTTGTAAAGGTTGGAAATTAAAAGGTTTCAAGTTTACCCAGTCCTAACGGGTAACACTTGGATTCTCTCAACATTTCATAACAATTAAAAAATTTCGACTTTTCAACCCACAAGTTAAAGAAATGTTTAAATTCAGAAAATTCTATTTTCCAAAATTCGTCAAGGCATCTGGGATCATTCACAACCTCATACATATCCTACCCATACCTTTCAAATATTATCAAGGAGATTCAACTCAACCCCTATCATTCTCTTACTGTGACTCGATCTTCCTTAAAAAAAAAACCTTAAAGTATACTTTAAGAAATGTTATATTTATAAGCCTTTCACAACCACGAACTTTCTTAAATATTGGGAATCTATTCGTATTACATACGTTGATTTTTATCATTCACGCCATTTTAAATCTTGGTCTTTTGAAACACATTAGATTAACACATACTTCATGAAATGGTTTCATCTTGCATTTTATAAACTTGTATTGCATATTTTACAAGTCAAATGTAAATCTGCTTGCTTTCTGATATACGTTAAAATATACATATTTAAATCCCCGATTAAACTCCCGAAATACGCGTTTTCGACCCTAATTGCACGAAATTGGTACTTAATCGCTTTATATATTTATTTCAGGTCTTAAACGGTGCCCCGAAGACAAAGTCGAAGAAACCGGGCTAAAAACGGACAAGACATACAACTTCTACAAAATTTCCCATGTCTGGAAGTTGTGCACGGCCGTGCCACATCTTGGCACCCCCGTGCGAGGCCTGCACCCCCAGGTGCACAGGCAGTGCACTCCCTGTTTACCAAGGCAGTGCACGGCCGTGCCAAATCTTGGCACCCCCGTGCCAGACCAAGATATTTTCAGGAGCACACCAGCCACTTGCCACGAGCCACTTGCACGTCTAAGTCAACAAAGCAGCAGTGCACGGCCAGGCACACGGCCGTGCACCAGGCCGTGCACCACTTCGAATCAGCCTTAAATACAGAGCAACACCCACTGTGAACGGCATTGGGTTTTGGAGACAACTTTGGGGCGATTTTCTGGACGATCTAAGCTGCTGGAAAGGAGTGGAACAAGCTCGGGAACTCATCCTAATCGTCTAACATCATCCAATCCTTCACATTCAAGATTTATGGTTTGATCTATAAACTTTAAGTTTGTTCAAATCTGAATATTTTGGCTTGTTTGTGTCGTTTATGTATTGTATTATAGCCTACGGATAATATATAGTAATCGTTTGTACTTAAAACAATCGTTTGTATGAAATCGCGTTTTGTATGAATTTGGCGTTTTTCATGTTTGGATCTTGATGATCATAGCGCAACCTTGTTTCGTTGTTGTTGGATTTGTGATTATGTTTTAGTGACTTTGATGATTGTCGAATGTGTTAGGCGGATTACTTGTTGAAGAAACCGTCCGTTTAATCGTCCGGTAGTAAACTAGTTAACTTGTTGATAAAGTTTACACCATGAAACTGTAACCGGGTATTGGTTTGGTTAAAGTCGCTTGAATGATGATTATGAATGTTTACCGGCACGTAAAAGAGTTTTAAAAGCTTAATGGTGTTGTTACCAATCTTTGACACGGTTAAATATCTTTGTTAGTTATTTTGGTAAAAATAGCGATCTTAGTAGATTTGTGTTCAAAGTTGGTAAAATGGAATAGGTTGTGAAATGATCTACTTTATGCTAGTTTAGGTGGTCGTATTGTGTATTCGATATTGCTTTCCCGAACTAGTGCGGTTGAGGACTCCCGAAAGGTGATACTAACCTTTATTTAAAGATCCACATGAGATTATATCAGCTGCTCGCTAATGAACAACTTGAAGTGGTTAACGTGTGTATTCGTGTTAGCTTTCTGTATAGTTGTCATGTTAGGATGCCTGAGAAGGACACTAACTGTTGGAAAATGGGAATGCTGATCACACGCCTGTGTTTTATATGATTTGTAGATGACATGCTAGGGTTGTGTTTATAGTTATATTTTCTATTTGGAGTCTTATATATGTTATTTACATGTTTTAGAATTAATTTAGTTTTAAACGAAAACCCAAACTTATCTTTTACCTACTGGTGAATCGGGGACAGAGTTTTAGTACCATTGCTCCGCGCGCGTCCATGGATCGATACTTGGTTCTTATCTGTACTTACTACATATATGACAGGGTACACTTGCCCTAGTGTGTGTGTTTTAATATGAAGGTCGAAACCATTTTTATAAATATTAAAGCAAAACGTGTGTTAAAATCCATTGTAAATTATGTGTATATACGCGCACGTCAAGTTTTTGGCGCCGTTGCCGGGGACGCGACGAGCTTTAGGAACGAACCGAGTCAACTTTTTACCAGTGTACATACTTGTGAATACTTGTTTATACTTCTTTGATTTGTTATTTCGTTCATTTATTTGCATATATGATTCGTTGAATGCTTATTTGATTTATTTGTCTGTTGATATTTTGGATTGATTCTAAGTTGGTTTATATGTTAGTATATAGATTCGTTCATTTATCTGCGTATAGGATTGTTTGATTTGATTATTCGTTCATTAGGGTGTTGATAGATTTAATTGATTGATTTGTGGATTGATTAGTTTGTCTATGAATTTGATTAGTTCGTTATTTGATTGATTAGATTTATTTGTTCGTATTTGAACTGATTATTAATTTCATTCGTTGTATAGTTTTAGGCATTAGTCGGCTTTTTCTGTTCATTCTATTGATTCTTTTTGTTTTTATTTTGATTTTCTCGTATTTATTGCTTTCTTTTGTTTTCATATGAATTTATGGATTCTTTATTTATTTTTCTGTCTTTTATCGCCTTTTGGGTTTGTCACATATTCGCCTGCTGCAACTGTATCATTCTTATTTGCAGGTTGATGTCCGCAAACCCCGGGCCTTCTGGTGATCTTTCTGACGAGGAGCGGAGGCGTGTCTTGAGGAGAAGCGAGCGGATTAGACTTCATAAATTGCGTCTTGTTTCTGATATTCTTATTTCTGCCCCTAGAGTAGAGATCCCAGTTGTAGAGGCGAGGCACGATCTGGCCGACGACGGGTCGGACGCCGGAAGTGACGTTATCATGGCGGATGACGACATTCCGCTAAATGATAGTGGTCGTCCAGGAGGAGATGGACTCGCGCCGAGTATTGTCCGTCCGGCTATTTTGGCGGACCATTTCGAGATCAAATCTAGTATCGTTAATATGATACAAAACTCGGTGCAGTTCGGTGGACTGGAACACGAGGATCCAGGCCGACATATTGCTGCATTCTTGGAGGTTTTAGCCACCTTTAAGATGCAAGGCATCTCCGATGATGCTATACGTTTGAGACTCTTCCCATTCTCATTGCGGGACAAAGCCCGGACTTGGCTTCTGTCACAACCCGCAGGGTCGATCACGACTTGGGCAGAGTTATCACAACAGTTCATGCAGCAATATTTTCCTCCTGAGAAAACTCAAAAGCTGAGGAATCGCATCATGACTTTTCGTCAGGATGACGATGAATCATTGTACACAGCCTGGGAAAGGTTTAAAGACCTACTCTTGAGTTGCCCGCACCATGAGCTTTCGAAAAGGCACTTGGTGCAAACTTTTTATCAGGGACTCGGGTATTCGTCTCAGGAACGCCTTGATGTATACGCTGGAGGAGACATCGGAACAAAGTCTCCTAGGGAAGCGTGGAGCATTATTGAGAAGGCGTCCCTGAAATCTAAGTCCCGGCAGAATGATAGATCTAGATCTTCATCTGCCAAGGCTGGTGTGCATGCCGTGGATAACTATACGGCGATCTCTGCACAAATAGCGGCTCTGGCTTCGAGGTTCGATAACTCTCAGCAGCAGCAGCAGCAGCACGTAGCGCAGACCGATTGTTTGTGTGAGCAGTGCGGGGTATCTCACGAGCCTGGCTCGTGTGCTCAGGGGGTGATGTATACAGGCCACGAGGAGGTGGGCTATATGGGCAATCAGACAAGACCCCAGAATAACCCCTACAGCAGCACGTATAATCCGGGTTGGAAAAATCACCCGAACTTCGGGTGGAGATCTGGTTCCTCTAACCAGAACCCGCTCGGATATCAGCAGAGGGCCCCCGCACCACAATCGTCCCAACAGCCTTACCAGTCCAACCAACAGCCTTACCAGTCCAACCAACAGCCTTACCAGTCCAACCAATAGCCCTACCAGTCCAACCAGCAGCCTTAACAGTCTCGTGGTCAATCGTCCCAGCAGAGACCGAACCAATACCAGAGCCAGGGCGCCGGGAGCAGCTCCCAGCAGCACGCCCCTCATGGTATGTCTAAGCTGGAGGAGATGATGTTGCAACTCCTTACCAACACCTCTGATACCTATCAGCTCGCTGAGCAGCGCTACAAGCAACACGAGGAGCGCTTTACGAATTACGAGGGTGAGATGAGGGGCCAAAAGGCGTCGATGCAGACCATAGAGAACCAGGTTGGCCAGATGGCGAAGATGATGTCTGAGAGACAGCAGGGTGGTCTTCCGGGCAACACTGAGCCGAATCCTAGGGGGCATGTGAATGCCGTAATGACGAGGAGTGGTAAAACCACGGGACCTGACACATCGGACTCACCACCGATCACTGAGACGGTCCAGACTGAGTCTTCGGACGAGGTGCACGCTAGGCGAGTCCCAGCAAGTACAGCACAGATACCGAAGCCAGTCACAGATTACACTCCTCCTGTCCCATACCCTAGCAGACTTAGGAAACAGAAGGACGAGGCCCAATACGGGAAATTCCTTGAGCTGTTCAAACAGCTACACATAAACATCCCGTTTGTGGAAGCCTTGGCCCAGATGCCTAAGTACGCGAAATTTCTCAAGGACATCCTCACAAACAAGCAAAAACTTGAGGACCTGTCCTGCGTTCTGTTGAACGAGAACTGCTCTGCAATTCTGCAGAATAGACTGCCCATGAAGATGGGAGATCCTGGTAGCTTTACCATCCCTTGTCTGATAGGTAACATGACTGTCAGTAATGCACTTGCAGACTTGGGGGCCAGCATAAACCTTATCCCTTATAAGGTTTTTGAGAAGTTGGATCTGGGTGAACCTTCACCCACCAGGATGAGTATTCGCCTCGCTGATCGTTCGATCAAGTATCCACGGGGATTTGTAGAAAATATGCTTGTCAAGATTGACAAATTTGTTTTCCCTGTGGACTTTGTTATCCTGGATATGGATGAGGACTCTAAAGTTCCTCTGATTCTCGGACGTCCTTTCCTTAACACGGCGAGGACGATTGTTGACGTGGCTGCGGGCCAGATCACACTCCGAGTGAATGATGAGCACGTGACTTTTGACATTCAGAGGTCGATGCGCCATCTTGAGAGCCAGGACGATACACTATACTATCTTGATATAGTAGACCAGTGTGTCAGCTCTCATGTCAGAGGTGCTTGGGAGAGAGATGTTTCGGACACACATCTGTTGTGTGGGAGCCTAGATGGCATTATGCAGGAGGGCCATAGAGATGAGCAGCCAGTCTATCAGATTGGTGATGATGGTTCCCAAAGTCCGGAGCGTTTTGTGGAGATTGAGCGAGAGGAAGAGGAGAAGGCGAAGCCGTCTGTTGAGGACCCACCGTCTCTAGAGCTGAAAGAGCTCCCACCGCATCTCGAGTATGCATTTCTGGATGAGGAGGGGCGTCTACCGGTGATCATTTCATCTTCATTGTCTGTGGAAAAGAAGAGCGAGTTGTTGAAAGTATTGAGACTTCATAAGCGGGCAATTGCCTGGAAGATCATGGACATCAAGGGAATTAATCCCTCATTCTGTACTCATAAAATCATGATGGAGGATGTCCACAAGCCTTGTGCGCAGCACCAAAGGCGTCTGAACCCGAACATGCAAGAGGTTGTTAAATCCGAGGTGATTAAATTGCTTGATGCTGGATTGATATATCCTATCTCGGATTCTGTTTGGGTTAGTCCTGTGCACGTCGTGCCCAAGAAGGGTGGCATGACGGTGGTCACGAATGATAGGAATGAGTTGATTCCTACGAGGACCGTCACGGGGTGGAGAGTTTGCATTGACTATCGCAAGCTCAATGACGCCACCCGCAAGGATCACTTCCCGCTTCCATTCATCGATCAGATGTTGGAACGTCTGTCGGGGAAGTTGTACTATTGTTTCCTTGATGGTTTCTCGGGGTATTTCCAGATCCCTATCGATCCTGTGGACCAGGATAAGACGACCTTCACATGCCCCTTTGGCACATTCGCCTACAGGCGTATGCCATTTGGGCTGTGCAATGCACCGGCTACCCTCCAGCGTTGCATGATTGCTATTTTTCATGACATGATCGAGGACTCCATGGAGGTATTCATGGATGATTTTTCAGTCTTCGGGAGTTCTTTTGATCAGTGTCTGGGAAATCTTGAGCGGATGCTGCAGAGGTGTGAGGAGACCAGTCTTGTGCTAAATTGGGAGAAATGCCACTTCATGGTGAAGGAAGGAATAGTCCTCGGGCACAAGGTCTCTCAGAATGGGTTGGAGGTGGATCCTGCCAAAGTAGACATCATTTCTAGGCTCCCTCCGCCCTCCTCTGTCAGAGCTATCCGCAGTTTCTTGGGTCATGCGGGTTTTTACAGGCGATTCATCAAAGACTTTTCAAAAATCGCCCGTCCGATGACCCGATTGTTGGAGAAGGATGCACCGTTTGTGTTTGGTGCAGAGTGTGTAAAGGCATTTGGCCTTTTGAAGCGTTTGCTTGTTGAGGCCCCTATATTGGTAGCACCCGACTGGGGACTGCCATTCGAGATCATGTGCGACGCGAGTGACTTCGCGATAGGGGCGGTCTTGGGACAGCGGAAGGATAAGCACTTCCACCCGATCTACTACGCTAGTAAGACTCTTCATGATGCTCAGGAGCATTATACCACGACTGAGAAAGAGCTTCTAGCTGTGGTGTTTGCGTTCGACAAGTTTAGATCGTATTTAGTGCTGTCGAAGACCATTGTCTATACGGACCATGCAGCGATCCGATACCTTTTCAGCAAACAGGACGCGAAACCGCGCCTGATTAGGTAGATCCTGTTGCTGCAGGAGTTCGATATAGAGATTCAGGACAAGAAAGGTGCCCTGAATGTTGCTGCTGATCATCTGTCCAGACTCGAGCATGATGATGCCGAGAACTGCGCGTGGGATACCATTAATGACAATTTTCCCCACGAGTTCTTGATGAGCGTTGAGTCGGTGGAAGATGTATCGCCATGGTTCGCGGATTTTGCGAACTACCTCGCGTGCGGGATCCTCATCAAAGGATTGTCGCACCAGCAAAAGAGGAAGTTCTTTGCGGACCTGAAGCATTACTTCCGGGATGACCCATTTTTGTTCCGGGTCGGGGCGGATCAGCTGATTCGCCGTTGCGTATTCGGGGTTGAGGCGGCGCAGATATTGCGTGATTGTCACAAGGGGCCTACCGGAGGTCACCACGGAGCGAATTACACTGCCAAAAAAGTGTTAGACTCCGGGTTTTATTGGCCCACGCTTTTCCGTGACGCTCAGATACTGGTCGGTGCATGTGATTCGTGCCAGAGGGCGACGAACATATCGGCACGCGACCAAATGCCGCAGAATCCCATCCAAGTCTGTGAGGTCTTTGACATTTGGGGCATAGACTTCATGGGACCATTCCCCTCCTCACGGGGTAATAAATACATACTCGTGGCGGTTGACTATGTGTCCAAGTGGGCCGAGGCGCAAGCCTTACCCACAAATGATGCCCGAGTAGTTGTGAGGTTTGTTAGAGGCTTGTTCTCACGGTTTGGTGCCTCGAAGGCACTGATTAGTGACCGTGGCACGCATTTCTGCAATGCGCAGCTTGATCGCGCATTAGCACGATATGGTGTTCACCACAGGTTATCCACCCCGTATCATCCACAGACAAGTGGGCAGGTGGAGGTCACGAACCGTGGATTGAAGCGAATCCTTGAGCGGTCGGTTAATAAAAACCGCAAGGATTGGGCTGACAAGCTTGATGACGCGCTGTGGGCCTTTAGAACGGCCTACAAGACACCTATTGGGACGACCCCCTTTCGGCTGGTCTATGGAAAATCGTGTCATCTCCCTGTCGAGTTGGAGCATAGGGCATTCTGGGCTCTTAAAACGGCGAATTTGGATCTTAAGACCGGCGGTGAGACCCGTTTCTTACAGCTTCACGAGTTGGAGGAGCTTAGGCAGCAGGCCTATGAGAGCTCGATATTGTATAAAGAGCGCACAAAGAGACTGCACGACAGTCGCCTGAAAAGCCAGAAAGATTTTCAGGTAGGCGATTTGGTTTTGCTTTATAATTCTCGCTTGCGTCTCTTTCCTGGAAAGTTGAAATCCCGCTGGACAGGACCGTACACCGTTAAAGAGATATATCCGTACGGTGCTGACTCGATCGCGAATTCTGAGGGGTTGACTTTCAAAGTCAACGGTCATCGCCTAAAAGTCTATATTGAAGGGCCTGTTGACCAAACCGTAGAGGAGATCGATCTCTACGCCCCGCACGCCTCATAAAGTGTGGGGAAGTGAGTCTAGCTAGCGACTCGATAATAAATATAGCGAGGCGCGTATGGGCGCGCCAAATTGGGGTAGTAGGTAATTGTTTAGTACTTAGTTAAAATTTTTAGTTTAGTTTAAAATTTTCTTAGTTTTAATGTCGTTTCAAGTTTTGTGCAGGTTCATACAGGTTTGATCGAAGCCGGAAGGAGCAATGAAGCTCATACAGTCGCCAAACAGGTTAAACTTAGCTAAAATGATGTTTTCGGACGAGTTGAAACCGCTGCACTGGGGTGCAAGATCAGGTGCAAAGGAGAGTGCACGGCCAGGAGCACGACCGTGCACCTAACCGTGCAAGCCCAAAAGCCCAGATTTTTCACATGGGGTATAAATACTTCTTAACTTCATAAAACCCTAATATCTTGCACCCCCAAACCGCACACCTCGTTCCCCTTGACAAAAATACACGAGTTCATCACTTTTTGGCTAGAAATCATCACTCTCCTCCCTCTAACAAACTAAGGTATGAATCTCTTCATATTATTGCACTTATATTCGAAGTTTTTAGTTTAGATCTTTGTTAGTTTCGTATGATAGGTCTTGATTTGGGGGTTTTCTTCATAAAGTTTAATAAACCCCCAAATTATTGTTTAAATCTTGTTTAATTTTGTTTAGTTTAGTTTGGTTTTTGTTTATTGTTGATGAATCCGTGCACTCGCCACCCCAAATCGTTGTACATTGTTTGTCTTTGGATATTAGATGAGATTTGGGGGTTTTTGGGGAAGAAGTTGCAAAACTTTCGAATTTTTTTTGCAAACAGACCCGTCATGCACGGCCAAGCGCACGCCCGTGCAGCTGACCGTGCATGACCATGTGCACTTCAGTGCACAGGGTGTGCACCCCCTGAGCACCACCTGGTAAAACAAGGCTGCACGGCCTGGTGCACGGCCGTGCGCCTGGCCGTGCACCCTTAGCAGATTCACAACAGAATGTGTAGAAGTCCATTTTGGACATCGGGGACTTCTATTTTTGGTATTCTAACAGCTGAATGTCTATATTTTTGTGCAGATGGCGAACAAGTTCACCAACTTTGATAACCGAGATGCCAGGGACGCCCCGTGCATCCCAGAATACGCCAAGTTATGGAACCGAAGAAGGTCGATTGGGCATCCTCTTCGGCTCAACCTGGAGTTGTTGGACACGCTTAACCAGCGTGCCAGGTTCGAGCAGATGGTTTCGCCTCAGATGTATAAACTATTGACCATAAACAAACCGGTGTACCTTCAACCCACAATCGAGTTCTTAGCTACCTACGAATATCAAAAACCGAAAGAGGGGGAGCTAAAGACATTTCATGAAAAAGACATCAAGTTCAGGTTGGGGGGAAGTTGGCATAGAATATCGGTGGCTAGATTGGGAAGAATGCTGGGAATTTATAATGAGTTAGAGACCGAGTCAGAAGATTTCCCGACAATGCATTCTTTTGCTGATAATGAAGAGAGGGGGGCTTTTTGGTCTAGGATTGCCATTGGACCGCCTTATAACCCACGAAAGTCCAAGGCAACCAAGATCAAGGACCCACTGCTTCGACTGCTCCACCACGTTTTCAGTCATACCATCTGTGCTCGTAAGGACAGTTCGGGGAACTGTCCTACTCCCGATCTCTTATACTTTTACCATCTAGTTGAAGGTGCCCCTTTGAACTTGGCCGCACGAGTGGCCGAGTTCTTTCTCACTGCCGGGGGCACCAAAGACGGGAGTCAGATTCACGGGGGTGAGTACATCACCATGATAGGGGAGGAATTGGACGTCTTGACCGACGAGGTCAAAGCCCAGCTGGAGGTTGTCACAAACGGGTCCTTCATCGATCTGCGCTCGCTGGGAAAAGGGAAGCTGAATATATTAGCGAGCACAGCAAATGGACCACGCCTCATCTTACATGACGTGATCTGGGACCCGTATCCTCCTTTGCCTCCCACACCCGAGGATGAGCACATGGATGATGTTGAGCAGCCGGGGGGAGGCCATGGGCACGAGGGAGGCGAATCGCCTCCCCTTCCGTTAGGGACGCCACCGCAGACACCACCGCGCCCTGATGAGCAGCAATGGCCTCCTGGGATCCCCTCCTATCCAGAGTTCTACCAGCAATTCCAGAACATGGACCTGACGGTACAGCAGATCAGCACGCAGCAGGCGACTTACCAGACAGAGCAGCAGTACCTGCGCACCGGTTTAGAGCAGGTGCAGGAAGATATCCGTGCTGGTTTTGACTATTTATTTACAGGTTTTGAGAGAGCACACCCTGGATACTTCAGCAGTCCACCCCGGTTCACTCAGAGAGGTGCCCCTGGCGACCAGCCAGGAAGCTCCAGCCAGCACCAGAGGGGTTGGGGGAACCAGTAGCCGCCACATTTGCATGACTTCAGTTGTTAGTATTTATTTATTTATGCTTTCAGTACGTTATTTTCAGGGTCTGCGTACCCAAGACATTTTTGCATTTGGTTTTTGAACTATTTCCTTTTCAGTATTCTTATCACTTTCAGTACTTTAATTTTAGTTAATTTGATGATGTGGATGAATGGGTTTGATGAGTTTGTTTGTGTCGAGGATGTTGGTTGTGCAGGTACCTGGCGAGCACCGTTATCGGGGCTCATGCCGTCCATTTACCCGGACATTTCTTCGACACCAGGGGAGTATTATTCTCCTTTTTCCCACTATAGATAGCTAATTCATAAACGCTTTCTATTGTCACATTGGGGACAATGTGAAGTTCAAGTGTGGGGAGGGATTATATCTTGA
This sequence comes from Ambrosia artemisiifolia, assembly GCA_032199755.1. Taxonomy (NCBI): domain Eukaryota; kingdom Viridiplantae; phylum Streptophyta; class Magnoliopsida; order Asterales; family Asteraceae; genus Ambrosia; species Ambrosia artemisiifolia. The sequence goes on along the minus strand of CM063529.1, from coordinate 2,461,422 downwards.
TGTTTGTCCTCTTGTATATATATATATTTATAACTAAAAAAAAAAAAAAAAAAAAAAAAAAAAAACCTTTAAAAGTACATATATATATATTCTACTATTAAACATCAAGCCTAACTAAATTTTGATAAAGATAACTCGAGGCGCGACAAACAGATGAGATACGAGCGTGTTAGATTCGTACACTTGCACCCACCCATTTCCTACCGGGTACGTGAGCATTTGAGCCTTATAGTATAAATATTATTTCTTTGACATGCTTTCGAGTGGGCCGGATGTTTTGTGTAATTTAGAACTTGTCATTAGCATACTTGTTTAGATCAGAAACGTGTGAGACTGTATGAACATGATTGAGGCATTTAGGATAACCTTTTGATTTGAGCCTTTTTCTTTTCGTTTTATCTGTTTTCCCGCACCCAAACATTATCCCCTAGTTAACCATGTTGAACCTAATCCCGTGTTTTTTCTTGTTTACCGTACCATTTCGCCACTTACCCAAATTTAGCCTTTTTCTTTTAAACCTTTTGTGTTAAAGCTCGATTTAGGTTAATGTTTGACTCGTTTTTGCGTTGTAAATAGTTCGAGTTCGGGTTCGTATATTTAGAGCCCGTTTGTTGTTTATATTCGTGTTTCTATATCGGTTATATAAAAAAAAAATCCAGAAAATTCCATAAAAATAGAACACCCTAAAATAGGGTGAGTTAGCAGTGATCGAGCAGTTTTTAGAGCTTGAAAGTTAGAAATTGTGTGTTTAGCTCGATTTAAATAAAATGCGGTTATGTTCGCGTATGTCCTGTATAGTAGTTTTTGCTTCAGTTTAGTTAGACTTAACCGCCGAGTTTTAACCTTTTCGTCACTGTTTATATTTCCATTCCACACCCTTACCCTTGCCTGACATTACAACCCTCATAAGACCTCTTGATTTGTGCTTTTTCACACGTTAGTTGGTGAAGACTAGATCTTTTGACAAGCTTATGATATTACACGATTCATTGTCTTGGCGATGGAGCGATTTACACATACACATTACACGTATGTTTCATAAATAAAACCGAGTGTGTGTGAACATTGTGAGTCGTGTACGGGTTAGCACGCTTTGTGGATCGGATGCGAGTCTTTGCTTTTGAGTATCTTGTCCCCTGTTTATATCTTATGTGGGCTTTGATTATTATCGTTTGTACAGGTTATATTTTGTCTTTGTTGCCTTATTGGCGAGTTTTTCGTTTCTTTATGTTTTGTTGTTTGCTTGAGGACAAGCAAAGTTCAAGTGTGGGGAGGTTTGATATACGTTAAAATATACATATTTAAATCCCCGATTAAACTCCCAAAATACGCGTTTTCGACCCTAATTGCACGAAATTGGTACTTAATCGCTTTATATATTTATTTCAGGTCTTAAACGGCGCCCCGAAGACAAAGTCGAAGAAACCGGGCTAAAAACGGACAAGACATACAACTTCTACAAAATTTCCCATGTCTGGAAGTTGTGCACGGCCGTGCCACATCTTGGCACCCCTGTGCGAGGCCTGCACCCCCAGGTGCACAGGCAGTGCACTCCCTGTTTACCAAGGCAGTGCACGGCCGTGCCAAATCTTGGCACCCCCGTGCCAGACCAAGATATTTTCAGGAGCACACCAGCCACTTGCCACGAGCCACTTGCACGTCTAAGTCAACAAAGCAGCAGTGCACGGCCAGGCGCACGGCCGTGCACCAGGCCGTGCACCACTTCGAATCAGCCTTAAATACAGAGCAACACCCACTGTGAACGGCATTGGGTTTTGGAGACAACTTTGGGGCGATTTTCTGGACGATCTAAGCTGCTGGAAAGGAGTGGAACAAGCTCGGGAACTCATCCTAATCGTCTAACATCATCCAATCCTTCACATTCAAGATTTATGGTTTGATCTATAAACTTTAAGTTTGTTCAAATCTGAATATTTTGGCTTGTTTGTGTCGTTTATGTATTGTATTATAGCCTACGGATAATATCTAGTAATCGTTTGTACTTAAAACAATCGTTTGTATGAAATCGCGTTTTGTATGAATTTGGCGTTTTTCATGTTTGGATCTTGATGATCATAGCGCAACCTTGTTTCGTTGTTGTTGGATTTGTGATTATGTTTTAGTGACTTTGATGATTGTCGAATGTGTTAGGCGGATTACTTGTTGAAGAAACCGTCCGTTTAATCGTCCGGTAGTAAACTAGTTAACTTGTTGATAAAGTTTACACCATGAAACTGTAACCGGGTATTGGTTTGGTTAAAGTCGCTTGAATGATGATTATGAATGTTTACCGGCACGTAAAAGAGTTTTAAAAGCTTAATGGTGTTGTTACCAATCTTTGACACGGTTAAATATCTTTGTTAGTTATTTTGGTAAAAATAGCGATCTTAGTAGATTTGTGTTCAAAGTTGGTAAAATGGAATAGGTTGTGAAATGATCTACTTTATGCTAGTTTAGGTGGTCGTATTGTGTATTCGATATTGCTTTCCCGAACTAGTGCGGTTGAGGACTCCCGAAAGGTGATACTAACCTTTATTTAAAGATCCACATGAGATTATATCAGCTGCTCGCTAATGAACAACTTGAAGTGGTTAACGTGTGTATTCGTGTTAGCTTTCTGTATAGTTGTCATGTTAGGATGCCTGAGAAGGACACTAACTGTTGGAAAATGGGAATGCTGATCACACGCCTGTGTTTTATATGATTTGTAGATGACATGCTAGGGTTGTGTTTATAGTTATATTTTCTATTTGGAGTCTTATATATGTTATTTACATGTTTTAGAATTAATTTAGTTTTAAACGAAAACCCAAACTTATCTTTTACCTACTGGTGAATCGGGGACAGAGTTTTAGTACCATTGCTCCGCGCGCGTCCATGGATCGATACTTGGTTCTTATCTGTACTTACTACATATATGACAGGGTACACTTGCCCTAGTGTGTGTGTTTTAATATGAAGGTCGAAACCATTTTTATAAATATTAAAGCAAAACGTGTGTTAAAATCCATTGTAAATTATGTGTATATACGCGCACGTCACTTTCATATAACGGATCCAATATATGTTTCGGGAAAAGAAATTTGCGACTGATAATATGCCTTATGACAATTTTCAAACTCGACTTCTTGTAAACACATGAAAGTGTGTACTTACGAAGTCTTTTCATGTGAAGCTGTTTTGAATAAAAAAAAATTATTCTCATGCATCACTACTATTCTTTCAACTATAACACAACGTTCGAGTAAACTACATTTCTTTTTATAAACGGAAATTCATCTTTTTACACTTGCACAATCTCAATTGCAGTAAATATCATTATCTTATTCTTACATCATTTTATTTTGTTATATTCGTGTATTATCTTATTTATGATTATTCTCGTATTATTATTTTATTGGTGGTTATTCTCACGCGTTATTTGCAATTATTCTCGCACAAATTATTGGTAGTCATTCTTACAACACTGGTTTTGAACATTAATTTAACTCGTTTACTTTCATTTTGTGAAAAAAAATTGTGCGATTTACTTGGTTTATATTATACTATTCTTTCAATCGAAATTTTATGCTATACTTATATACTTAACGCATATTTTGTATGCATATTTTCTTTTCTGTTTTGAGCAAAACCCTGTAATACTTTACATTATTTTGTTCATCATCATGGCCAATGAACATACTAGTTGATAATTTTGTATGAGATCTAAGCCAGTGCCCACGTACGACTCGGGTTGGAGTATTTCTTTAATCCGAGGGGAACGGTGTAAACCTCAGAGTTATCAATATGCGTGTTTAAAGCCAACGATGTGAACAAAAGTTACCGGTTAATGGTGAACCCGAAAGGGAAGAACCTCTAACCATGTCTTATACTTAGATGTTATTCACATTACGGTTAAAGGGAAAACCCGGAAGGGAGGGACCTCTAACCATGTCATGATTGAACATTATTTCCTTACAGTAGATATTACATATGGGTTGCACGCATTTGTTTATGGTATTATTTATGTTAGGATTATGGAAAAGCATAACACCCTAATGTAAGGTAAATCGATGATTACGGTCCGGAACGCAATCATGGGTTTACAGGCACATGAGGGTGGTGTGTGATTCTACTTAGGCTATTGGTAGACAATCAGTACGAGTCCATAGTATCAGTAGTGTGGTGGGTTAGCTGCGGTACACCCTATATATAAGCACGAACGATATTGTGGGAACGGACTAGGAGTCTAACCAAGAACCTACCCATTACTTTATAATTGCCTCTTCATTAGATCGTTGTCTAATACCTATCATTTTCAATAAGAACATTTAACATAAGCTTCAATTAGTTTTGTTGGAGCCTTCCGTGATGACCACCTCACCAGAAAACCTTAAACTTTGTATACTCTTACACCCTCCGTTAGTCGAAATCCTGTTGCATGTCCTAATAACGTTCGGTCAGAAACCTTTCTAAAGTAGGGGAGACTACCTTCATTAGTACCTCTGCCTTCACCAGTTACACATTCCCAAAACCTTTCACATTTAAACTCACAACTTCCTAATCTCGGGTCAATGGTCTAAGATTTTGAAACTTTTACTTTGGATATTAGACAACTACTTTAAATGTTACCAAAACATGACTGATAAAAATAATTTCTTTTTTACCTACTTAACCTTTATAACGCCTTTTGTTCATAGAAACCTCCACTTGAAGTAAATTTCGAGCCGAAATTTTCTAAAGTAGGGGAGACTGTGACAACCGTCACCCTCATCTTTATCAATATGTCAATTTTAGTCCTTCATGTATTTAAATATTTCTATTTTAGTCCCTGTAAGTTCGTCGTTTTCAAATTTAATTTTAGAGCGAAAAAAAAAATTATTATCATTTATATTTATTATGGATCGGGTATAAGTTTTATCAAATACGTATGTTGAAACGTCTACGCAATGGATTTTATAAAAATTCCAAGTTTTATAAAGTTTCATAAAGTTTTAAAACATAGCTAACTTGGTTAGTTTTTATAAAGGAGAAAACTAACTGAAATATGATAAAACTAACAAGGTTAAGAAGGGAGGGACCATTTGTGCCTATACGCCAAAGTTTGAAACAGAAACCTATCCTCCTTCCTGGCCACGGTTTTCCGGCCGTTTTCCGGCACCGGAATCTTTTTCCGGCGACTTTAAATCGTGAGTTTCAACGCGTCTTAGAAGCTTTTAATCGTGTCTTTTATGATTCCTTATCATTGTGTAACTGAATCGATCTTAACAGCTCGCAATTAACATGTTTTAAGTGAGTTTAATTCGGGTTTAAAACCTTGTAACCGTCGGCCACCTAAATCGAGTCCAACCGTTCGATTTTTTTTAACAATCTCATAAATTGATACTTCCTTTTCATTTCCCAGCCCTTACACAGCCTAAACCCACTCTTAAACATTCCAGAACTCGTCTCCAAGCTCTGCAATTCGTAAGCTTGTGTTTGGACCTTGAAGTTCCATTTTCGATTCATAAACGCTAATGTAAGTCCAATTATTTATTTCCATTTCGTTTCTTATAACTTTCCGATCAAAAGCCCCTTGTTTCCGGTCTCTAATCGTTCTATTTTGGGGTAATTGAATTAAAGGGTAGGGTTAGGGTTTTTAGGTTGAATTTGGGGAAGAAGATGGGCTTTATATATACCTTAAATATATTATTGTTTCAATGAAATCAACATGTTGTGGTATAGTGTAGTGGTGATGTGCGTTTAAGATCAAGCAAGGCATAGGGTTTCGATCCTTCTTGACAGCGCTTATCTCTTCTCTCTTTTTTTTCCAGTTTTGATTTTTTTTTATCTATATAATAATATATAAACACATTAAACTTATAATATTCATAACAAATTCAATTTTTATCCAAATATTATGAAAATTTAGGTGTAGCTTCTTGACATCTCATAGAAAATTTTCATATTTTTTATTTCTGGAAAATATTTTATTTTCGTAATTTTTATTATTTAATTTGTTTTAATCATCTTTAATTGATTAAAAATTCATTCCTAATGGTTTTTGTCTCAAAATTTGTCATAAATTATTTCTGATCATTAAGAACTGAAATAAAAATTATTGGCTCAGAAAACATTTATTTTTATTGATTTTCCTATTTTTATTCATTTAAACATGATTTAATACCATTAAATCAGTTTTAAATATAAATAACTTTATAAAAATTATGGGAAATTTATTTTCATTAATTTACATCAGAAAGCATCCATTTTCTATAAAAATAGAATTTTTGGATCATGTCTTGTATTATTAGCATTATTTATGTTTAATTAGATATAATTAAACATTATTTATTTACACTATTTAAACATTTATTTTATAAATATTTTTCTTATAAAATAGAAATGTTTTATGTTTAAAAATCTTACTTATCATTTGTTGGAACATGGTGAAACACATAATTATTTACTTATACATTTATGATTATTGTATTTATTTTAATTTAGTTAAAGTAATTAACTAAATTATTTTGTCTTAATTATTCAAACATATTTTTATCTAAATATTCAATAGGTAATAATTATATTACCTAAAAACACATTTACACACTTTGATATATTATTTTTGACATACAACTTTTATATCAACTCGATTTATCATAAAAACTCTAATTCCCCAAATCGACTTAGCAAACCCTAATGCCTTAGAACCCTAGATACCTTAGACTTTTAGACTTTTCCCTTATTAGTACTCTATTACGTTATAGGTTGAATTCCTCGGAATTCCCATTACTTAGCTCACGACCGCTTAAGTTGTATCGCTTTCGCAAACTGTGAGTATATCTTTCCCCTTTTTCATGTTTTACTCTTTTGGGGCTATTCATGTACACTATGACTAAATGTTATTCTTTCACTAAATGCAATTCTCATGTGTGTTTGCTTTATGTTAATTTGTGTGTCTATGACTTGTCAAAATCATTAACCTTTGAGGGCCTGGCATTTCAATGAATAGTACTATGGTATATACCCTTGTGACTCTGTTGAGAGTCCTTGTCATTTCTATGTATTTCATTACTACTAGCGCATACTATATATATTTCCTTTCATTTCTAGGGTTGATTTTGAACGGATATTACTTATTACATAATTGCAAATGGTACCGCACATGAATTGCTAAACACTTTTCCTTACTATATGTATTCAAAACAGGGTATGCTCACCAATACATTTTTGTATTGACCAAATCATTTTCGTACATGTTTCAGGTTATTTTGAGATGCATTCTTTGAGCTTTTGGATTTATATTTAGATTTTGATTTATTGTATTTCAGTTAGTTGCCATTTAGAATTGTTGTATTTCATTTCAATGTAAGAAACTATGTAATCAATATATCAATATTTACATTTTTAGTCCATGAGCTATTGAACAATCCTCACTACGTGACACCCCGATGTTTCCGCCATCGGTTGGGGTGTTACAGTAACTTGGTCAATAAGTCCATGGTGACGTGCTCCCTTTTCCACACGGGTATTCTAATGGTTGGAGTTTCCCGTATGGCTTTTGGTGCTCCACCTTGACTTGCAAACAATACGACTACACTGTCCTTCCACCCTAAAATCGACTAAAAACACCACTTTTGCGCAAGATCTTCACTCGTACTTCTCCTAAATCATCAAGGTATGAATCCGTTCTTAATTTTTCATGTGTTTCCCGCATTTTTTAGTTTAGAATTGTATGATTTTAGTCTCTAGGTTAAAGATTTGGAGGTTTCTTCATAAATCTCAAACAAAACCTTTAAATCTTTGTAGTTTTGGTTTAAATTTGTTTAGTTTTTGCTTACTTTTTGTAATAACCGTGCATTACTGCCCAAAAACTCTTGTTTTCTAAGGATTTAACCAAATGGATGTGATTTGATTGTTTTGGAGGAAAAAATTTGAAAACTTCAGTAACGGCACGGTAGTGCAAAAATTCGCATGACCGTGCGGATTTGGTTTGCACTAGGGAGTGCCCAGGCAGTGCAGCTCAGAATCATCGAGCTGCACTAACCTGCACGGTCATGCGAAAGTCTGCAGGACCGTGCATGCTGAGAAATTCCAGGCTGTACTAACCTGCACGACCGTGCACATTTCGGCATGGCCATGCAAGACCATCAGGTTAGAAATTTTGCTGCCCTATTTTGGACATCCGGGACAATAATTTTTGACATACTAACGGTTTGGAATGTGTTTTTATGTACAGATGGATCACCCATTGCTCACTTTCGACAACCGAGTGTCAAAAGAAGCCAAATGTATCAACAAGTTGTTTGAGTTGTGAAGCCGAAGGGAGATGATCGGGAGACTGGTTCGGCTGAATTGGGATACGCTAGCCATTATTAATCAGCATGAGCTGTTACAGGATTTAGTCTCCACACCCATAGCTAAGTTGTTGAACATTAGTAAACTAGTGTATTTTGAGCTGACATTAGAGTTTCTAGCATCTTACTCCTACAAGAAGCGAAAGAAAGGCGAGCATCGCAACTTCCATGAGAAGAATGTGTCTTTTAGGTTAGGCAGATGGTGGCACAAATGGTCCATAGCAAAACTGGGGAAAAAGTTGGGTATCTACACCGATGAAGAGTTGGATTCAGACATTTTTTTTCTTTTGGGCTTCTATAGTTGTTGGGCCGGCATATGATGCTAGGTCGGACAAGGCCTCTAGGATTCGAGATCCGTTGCTGAGGATAATGCACCATATCTTCAGCCAAACCATCTGTGGTCGAAAGGATAGTGGGGGAAACTGTCCTACTCCTGATCTTTTATTCTTATACCATCTCTCTACTGGAGCCCCACTCAACTTGGGAGGATAGATGGCCGAGTTCCTCATAACAGCGGGCGGGAAGACATAACGTAGTGAGATTCATGGCGGCGAGTATGTTACTGTACTAGCCGAGGAGTTAGATGTCCTGACAGATGAAATCAAACCAACGTTGGATGAGGTGGAGTACGGGGACGCGGTCGATCTGCGATCGCTGCACTACCAGGGGCTTACTATAGATAGCACTTTAAGGCCACGCCTCAGGGTTCTAGGTAGGACAGTTTGGGATCCTCTACCACCTATACCGGACGTGGAGGATGAGGACGAGGAGATGCAGGACCGGGGAGGTAGTGGAGCAGGCACACCACCGCCGACACCGCCACATATTCCTCACCAGCCAGACCCATTGCAGCAGTTCCACCACCCACATTATGATTGGCCACCAGGCATCCATCTTATCCTGACTTTTATCAACAGTTCTAGGCCATGGAGCTGAATGTTCAGAAGTAGGGACAGCAACAGGAGGTGATGCAAAGAGAGCAGAGGCAGAAGCGGTCTGAGTTACACAGCGGCTTTGACTTCACATTTCGCGGTCTTGAGCGTGCTCATTTAGGTTACTTTGGTAACCCACCTAGATTCCCATTCGGGGACATTCCTGGCGACCAGCGGCGGGAATCAGGGAGTCACCACAGGGGTGAAGATGATCAGTAGTTGATGCCGCATTGCAGTTGTTTGTTTTCTTTTATTTTGATTATGTGTTGTACTTTATTTCGGGTGCTTGCACCCAAGACACTTTTAAATTATGTATTGTATTGTTTATTTCCATTTCAATATTTCTATTTTAGTATGTTTGTTTGGATGATGATGGTTTGAATGGGTTTGATGTGTTTATTTGTGTCAACAATGTTGATTATGCAGGAAATTGGGGACACCAGTGTGGATGCTCTATGCCGATTTTTCCCAATTTTTCTTCGACACAATGGGAGTTTTATTCTCCTTTTTCGTACAATATTTAGCGATTTCATAAATTCTATCTATTTTCACATTGTGGACAATGTGAAGTTCGAGTGTGGGGAGGGATTATATCTTGTGTGTCTTGTGTGTGTGTGTATATATATATAGGATCCGGATCATGTGAGAACCCCATTGAGTTGTGAGAACTAGAGATTTAGTCTGCACCAATCATCAAGAGACACATCATCACCTTTATAATTTCTTGTATTTTTTTAATTAGGACATAAAAGTCTTTTACACATACCCACTTGGGGGTATTTTAGTAATAATAACACCCACCCCACCCCCACCCCAAGTAACAATTAAATAATAATATTGAAAGCAAATACCTCTCACCTCACTCTCTCTCACACAACCGTTCACTTTCTCTCTCTCTCTCTCTAACCCTCTCTCTCTAACTCTCTCTCTCTCTCTCTCTCTCTTTCTAACACACACACGCGTCCCCCTCTCTCTCTCTAACACACACACACACACGACTCTCATGGTACAGAAAGGAGGAGGAGGACGGTGGTCATGGTGGGGCTGGAGGCGGAGGCCGGCGGTGGGTCGATGGGTGGTTTTTGAGGCGGATCTGGTACGGGAGAGGCGGGGGACGGTGGTGGGTGGGTCCATGGGTGGTTTTGAGGGGCGGACCTGATTCAGACGAGGTTGGATCTGATTCAGACGATGGTGATGACGACGAAGACGGCGGTGGGAGACGGTGGTGGTGGTTGAGGGGGTTGCTGGTCGACGGTATGTTTTTATTATTATTATTATTATTATTATTATTATTATTATTGTTGTTGTTGTTGTTGTTGTTATTATTATTATTATTATTATTATTTTTGTTGTTGTTGTTTATTATTATTATTATTATTTTTATTTCTGTTATTAATTATTATTACTTTTTTTATTATTATTATTATTATTATTATTGTTGTTGTTGTTGTTGTTATTATTATTATTATTATTATTATTATTATTATTATTATTTTTGTTGTTGTTGTTTATTATTATTATTATTATTTTTATTTCTGTTATTAATTATTATTACTTTTTTTTATTATTATTTTTCTGTTATATTATTATTTTTTTGTTATTATTATTATTATTATTAATTTTGTTATTATATTTTTTTTGTTATTATTATTATTATATTTTTTCTTTTGTTATTATTATTATTATTATTATTGTTATTATTAGAAGATGATGATAATGTTTTTGATGAATGATGATGATGTTTTTTTGCAAATGCATCGGTAGGGTTTTTTTTCTTTTTTTTTTTAACAAATAATATGTAGTATGATTTTTTATAAATGTTTGGTTGTTTTTACATTTGATGTAATACACATGTTGATATTTTCTTTTGGGGCGTTTGTTCTGTGGTGTAATACGATTTGTATATATGTTTGTTTTGGTTTCACACTTTAGCGTTTTTGTTGTAGTAGGTTGTGTATGGTAGATTTACACTGGTAAACGGTTACACCAGTGCAATTCATGGTAGATTATACTAGTGTAAAAAATTACACTAGTGTAAATCATGCTCATCATATGTTTGTTTGGTTTTTTTACACTAGTGTAAATAATTACACCAGTGTAAATCATCCTCATCATAGTTGTAAAATTATGTGTATGGCAGATTTACACTGGTGAAAATACTTACATTGGTGTAAATCATACAAATTTATGGATTGTTGTTTTATATAGATGTAAGTAAAACACCGGTATAAATTTTACACCAGTGTAAAAACTAGTAAAACACTAGTATCTCAAGAACAAAACTCTATACGAGCTTTTACATGGTAAACATCTTTATTTTTTTTACTTTATTCATTCATTATCATATCGCCGTATTATATGACTAGAGTTTGAATTTTATATTAGTCGTGTATGAATTTCTAGTACGACAAGAAATTTTAATAGGTATGGTTTTAGACTAAATCGTATTGGGTAGGACCTGTGACCAATGACCACTGTTAGCTAAATGGGTCATGTTGGGTTTACGTGGCAGGTTAACCCATTTATTTTAATGAAGTTTAAACAGAAGTTATGTTATAAGTAACTTAAATTGGGTGGGTATTTTTCACTAAAAGATAACAAGGGAAACGAACATTAGGTTTTAGTGTTATAATTGTAATTTATTTATATACATATGTGTGTTATTGGTTGTAAATTGTAATTTTAGATATCAATCTTGTTGGGTGCAGGTTCTTGTGGTTCAAGAGAAACACTGCGTACCTGAGCTTGCCGGGCTTATGTTGGTGACGAGACATAGTCAAAGAGAGGTGTTCAAGTTTTTTACGACGTTTTTGTGATGTTTTACACCAATGTAAATTTTTACAAAAGTGTAAAACTCGAGAGGATAGATTACAGAACAACATATGTAAAAATAAAGAATGTCGACTTTTTTACACTGCTGTAAAGATTAATTAATTTTTTTTTTTTTTTGTTGGAACTTTTTTTTTATGTATCGTTACTTCTCATTAAAACAAAATACGAAAGTTACATCATAATAGAAGGTAGACGGGCAACAAGCTGCGCCGCCACCCCTTTTTGAATTGCAAACCCTAGTCTACTAAAGACAAATCCTTGCCCCCCTGAGGATGACACATTGCTGTGGACGACCCGTTGGACCCTGGTCAAGAAACGAATAGCTTCTGGCGCCAGGGAGCCAAAGGTGTCGAAGGCCAGAGGGATAAAGACATGTTGGTTATCTGCACAAGCTTTAGCGTGTTTATCTACTTTCTTTGATTCCGCCTTTCTTGATGCTTGCCCAGCTATGAACCCTGTTTCTCTTAACCCAACCAGCGGAGATATTATATTTAATTGTTCAAATCTGATTTTTTGTTTTAAAAAATTAAAATAATTAAAAAATCATTTAAATTATATTATATTATTTTAATTAAAATACTAAAATAAAGTTTAATAAATAAGATTTGTTTTTAATAATGAAATAAAAATTAACATAATATTATATTAAAATCTTCTATCTCATGGTTTTTACCTAAAATACCCCCAAGTGTACTTTAACACAATAAAATATTACTTATTAATCAAATAAAGACAAAATATTCATCTTTTGATCTCAACCATTGGATCATCAAGATCAATGGTCCATAGAAGTTCTCTAGTTCTCACAACTCACCTTGGTTCTCACATGATCCTAACCATATATATATATAACCGTCAAAAACATCAAGCCTAACTGATTTCTGATAAAGATAACTAGGGGCGTGACAAACAGATGAGATACTAGCATGTTAAATCTTTACACTTGCAGCCATTTCCTTTTGGTTATGTGAGCTTTTGAACCTTAGTATAGATTTATTTTTTTGACATGCTTATTGAGTGAGCTGGATGTTTTGTGCAATTTAGAACTTGTCACTAGCATACTTGTTTAGATCAGAAACATGTGAGACTGTATGAAAATGATTGAGGCACTTTGGATACCCTTTTGCTTTAGCCTTTTCTTTTCGTTTTATTTGTTTCCCACACCTAAATGTTACCAAAACATGACTGATAAAAATAATTTCTTTTTTACCTACTTAACCTTTATAACGCCTTTTGTTCATAGAAACCTCCACTTGAAGTAAATTTCGAGCCGAAATTTTCTAAAGTAGGGGAGACTGTGACAACCGTCACCCTCATCTTTATCAATATGTCAATTTTAGTCCTTCATGTATTTAAATATTTCTATTTTAGTCCCTGTAAGTTCGTCGTTTTCAAATTTAATTTTAGAGCGAAAAAAAAAATTATTATCATTGATATTTATTATGGATCGGGTATAAGTTTTATCAAATACGTATGTTGAAACGTCTACGCAATGGATTTTATAAAAATTCCAAGTTTTATAAAGTTTCATAAAGTTTTAAAACATAGCTAACTTGGTTAGTTTTTATAAAGGAGAAAACTAACTGAAATATGATAAAACTAACAAGGTTAAGAAGGGAGGGACCATTTGTGCCTATACGCCAAAGTTTGAAACAGAAACCTATCCTCCTTCCTGGCCACGGTTTTCCGGCCGTTTTCCGGCACCGGAATCTTTTTCCGGCGACTTTAAATCGTGAGTTTCAACGCGTCTTAGAAGCTTTTAATTGTGTCTTTTATGATTCCTTATCATTGTGTAACTGAATCGATCTTAACAGCTCGCAATTAACATGTTTTAAGTGAGTTTAATTCGGGTTTAAAACCTTGTAACCGTCGGCCACCTAAATCGAGTCCAACCGTTCGATTTTTTTTAACAATCTCATAAATTGATACTTCCTTTTCATTCCCCAGCCCTTACACAGCCTAAACCCACTCTTAAACGTTCTAGAAGTCGTCTCCAAGCTCTGCAATTCGTAAGCTTGTGTTCGGACCTTGAAGTTCCATTTTCGATTCATAAACGCTAATGTAAGTCCAATTATTTATTTCCATTTCGTTTCTTATAACTTTCCGATCAAAAGCCCCTTGTTTCCGGTCTCTAATCGTTCTATTTTGGGGTAATTGAATTAAAGGGTAGGGTTAGGGTTTTTAGGTTGAATTTGGGGAAGAAGATGGGCTTTATAGATACCTTAAATATATTATTGTTTCAATGAAATCAACATGTTGTGGTATAGTGTAGTGGTGATGTGCGTTTAAGATCAAGCAAGGCATAGGGTTTCGATCCTTCTTGACAGCGCTTATCTCTTCTCTCTTTTTTTTCCAGTTTTGATTTTTTTTATCTATATAGTAATATAGGGTTGGGTTATTCTACAAAGGCTACAAAAAATGAGAAGGGTGAGAAGCCACTAAAAAATGACATGTGTCCAAAGGATTAACAAGTGGGAGGGGTAATTTTGTCAAAAACATATGCACATGCAAGTCACATGCCATTTCCACCTTCATTTTTAAATGCCCGTAACTTTTTTATACGTCATCCGTTTTTAAAAAAAATTATACCATAAAATTGAGCGTCGTTTTATCTTTAATATGAGTACCATATTGCTATACTTTTGAAAAAAAAAATTCAAAACTCACTTGCATAAGACACAATGGAATGTAAAACACAATGAACACCAATTAAATATAGGGTATAAAACATAATCAAGAGTTTAGTAAAACACAATGGACGACATACTAAGACACAATTAATAGAAGACTAAAACACAATGAATACTTTTGAAAAAAAAAAAGTTGAAAACCCAGTTACGTAAGACACAATGGAAGACATACGAAAGACACAATGAACAAAAGACTAAAAAACAATGAATACTTTTGAAAAAAAAAAGTTAAAAACCCAATTGTGTAAAACACAATGGACGACATAATAAAGACACAATGAACAGAAGATTAAAACACAATGAATACTTTTGGAAAAAAAGTTGAAAACCCAGTTGCGTAAGACACAATGGAGATAACGTAAAACACAATGAGTACCAATTAAATATGCAATGAACAATATGGTATAAAACACAATGAACAGTCTAATAAAACACAATTGACGACATATAAAAGACACAATGAACAAAATACTAAAACACAATGAATAATAGACTTAAACACAATGAACAACATAATAAAACACAATATACGCCTAAATACAAAACTCATTTGCGTAAAACACAATTAAAAGCATACTAAAAACACAATGGACAAAGTTAAATCATGTATAGACTAAAAAAACATAAATAACATATTTATAAAGCACACATGCATACTATAACACAATGAACGTGCAGAAGACACAACGGAGAAAAAAAACCCCATTTAGCACGATTTTTTTTTTCAATTTTAATGTAGCAATGTGGTACTCATATTAAAGATAAAAAAACGCTCGTTAATATGGTGAAATTTTTTTGAAAAAAAAATGTCGTATGAAAAAGTTATAGGCGTTTTAAAATGATGGGGGAATTGACATGTGCATTGCATGTAGAGAGAGAAAGTCAACAAATGTGGTTTTCCTTTTATGCCCTTTCTCTAATTTATTATTTATTTTTTTCAAACAAACTAATCTCAACCCTTCAAATATATGATCAATGGATCACAATCCTTCTCACCCTTCCTAGAAAAAGTGTATTGTGTATTTGATTAATATATAAACACATTAAACTTATAATATTCATAATAAATTCAATTTTTATCCAAATATTATGAAAATTTAGGTGTAGCTTCTTGACATCTCATAGAAAATTTTCATATTTTTTATTTCTGGAAAATATTTTATTTTCGTAATTTTTATTATTTAATTTGTTTTAATCATATTTAATTGATTAAAAATTCATTCCTAATGGTTTTTGTCTCAAAATTTGTCATAAATTATTTCTGATCATTAAGAACTGAAATAAAAATTATTGGCTCAGAAAACATTTATTTTTATTGATTTTCCTATTTTTATTCATTTAAACATGATTTAATACCATTAAATCAGTTTTAAATATAAATAACTTTATAAAAATTATGGGAAATTTATTTTCATTAATTTACATCAGAAAGCATCCATTTTCTATAAAAATAGAATTTTTGGATCATGTCTTGTATTATTAGCATTATTTATGTTTAATTAGATATAATTAAACATTATTTATTTACACTATTTAAACATTTATTTTATAAATATTTTTCTTATAAAATAGAAATGTTTTATGTTTAAAAATCTTACTTATCATTTGTTGGAACATGGTGAAACACATAATTATTTACTTATACATTTATGATTATTGTATTTATTTTAATTTAGTTAAAGTAATTAACTAAATTATTTTGTCTTAATTATTCAAACATATTTTTATCTAAATATTCAATAGGTAATAATTATATTACCTAAAAACACATTTACACACTTTGATATATTATTTTTGACATACAACTTTTATATCAACTCGATTTATCATAAAAACTCTAATTCCCCAAATCGACTTAGCAAACCCTAATGCCTTAGAACCCTAGATACCTTAGACTTTTAGACTTTTCCCTTATTAGTACTCTATTACGTTATAGGTTGAATTCCTCGGAATTCCCATTACTTAGCTCACGACCGCTTAAGTTGGATCGCTTTCGCAAACTGTGAGTATATCTTTCCCCTTTTTCATGTTTTACTCTTTTGGGGCTATTCATGTACACTATGACTAAATGTTATTCTTTCACTAAATGCAATTCTCATGTGTGTTTGCTTTATGTTAATTTGTGTGTCTATGACTTGTCAAAATCATTAACCTTTGAGGGCCTGGCATTTCAATGAATAGTACTATGGTATATACCCTTGTGACTCTGTTGAGAGTCCTTGTCATTGCTATGTATTTCATTACTACTAGCGCATACTATATATATTTCCTTTCATTTCTAGGGTTGATTTTGAACGGATATTACTTATTACATAATTGCAAATGGTACCGCACATGAATTGCTAAACACTTTTCCTTACTATATGTATTCAAAACAGGGTATGCTCACCAATACATTTTTGTATTGACCAAATCATTTTCGTACATGTTTCAGGTTATTTTGAGATGCATTCTTTGAGCTTCTGGATTTATATTTAGATTTTGATTTATTGTATTTCAGTTAGTTGCCATTTAGAATTGTTGTATTTCATTTCAATGTAAGAAACTATGTAATCAATATATCAATATTTACACTTTTAGTCCATGAGCTATTGAACAATCCTCACTACGTGACACCCCGATGTTTCCGCCATCGGTTGGGGTGTTACAGTAACTTGGTCAATAAGTCCATGGTGACGTGCTCCCTTTTCCACACGGGTATTCTAATGGTTGGAGCTTCCCGTATGGCTTTTGGTGCTCCACCTTGACTTGCAAACAATACGACTACACTGTCCTTCCACCCTAAAATCGACTAAAAACACCACTTTTGCGCAAGATCTTCACTCGTACTTCTCCTAAATCATCACGGTATGAATCCGTTCTTAATTTTTCATGTGTTTCCCGCATTTTTTAGTTTAGATTTGTATGATTTTATTCTCTAGGTTAAAGATTTGGAGGTTTCTTCATAAATCTCAAACAAAACCTTTAAATCTTTGTAGTTTTGGTTTAAATTTGTTTAGTTTTTGCTTACTTTTTGTAATAACCGTGCATTACTGCCCAAAAACTCTTGTTTTCTAAGGCTTTAACCAAATGGATGTGATTTGATTATTTTGGAGGAAAAAATTTGAAAACTTCAGTAACGGCACGGTAGTGCAAAAATTCGCATGACCGTGCGGATTTGGTTTGCACTAGGGAGTGCCCAGGCAGTGCAGCTCAGAATCATCGAGCTGCACTAACCTGCAAGGTCATGCGAAAGTCTGCAGGACCGTGCATGCTGAGAAATTCCAGGCTGTACTAACCTGCACGATCGTGCACATTTCGGCATGGCCATGCAAGACCATCAGGTTAGAAATTTTGCTGCCCTATTTTGGACATCCGGGACAATAATTTTTGACATACTAACAGTTTGGAATGTGTTTTTATGTACAGATGGATCACCCATTGCTCACTTTCGACAACCGAGTGTCAAAAGAAGCCAAATGTATCAACAAGTTGTTTGAGTTGTGAAGCCGAAGGGAGATGATCGGGAGACTGGTTCGGCTGAATTGGGATACGCTAGCCATTATTAATCAGCATGAGCTGTTACAGGATTTAGTCTCCACACCCATAGCTAAGTTGTTGAACATTAGTAAACTAGTGTATCTTGAGCTGACATTAGAGTTTCTAGCATCTTACTCCTACAAGAAGCGAAAGAAAGGCGAGCATCGCAACTTCCATGAGAAGAATGTGTCTTTTAGGTTAGGCAGATGGTGGCACAAATGGTCCGTAGCAAAACTGGGGAAAAAGTTGGGTATCTACACCGATGAAGAGTTGGATTCAGACATTTTTTTTCTTTTGGGCTTCTATAGTTGTTGGGTCGGCATATGATGCTAGGTCGGACAAGGCCTCTAGGATTCGAGATCCGTTGCTGAGGATAATGCACCATATCTTCAGCCAAACCATCTATGGTCGAAAGGATAGTGGGGGAAACTGTCCTACTCCTGATCTTTTATTCTTATACCATCTCTCTACTGGAGCCCCACTCAACTTGGGAGCATAGATGGCCGAGTTCTTCATAACAGCGGGCGGGAAGACATAACGTAGTGAGATTCATGGCGGCGAGTATGTTACTGTACTAGCCGAGGAGTTAGATGTCCTGACAGATGAAATCAAACCAACGTTGGATGAGGTGGAGTACGGGGACGCGATCGATCTGCGATCGCTGCACTACCAGGCGCTTACTATAGATAGCACTTTAAGGCCACGCCTCAGGGTTCTAGGTAGGACAGTTTGGGATCCTCTACCACCTATACCGGACGTGGAGGATGAGGACGAGGAGATGCAGGACCGGGGAGGTAGTGGAGCAGGCACACCACCGCCGACACCGCCACATATTCCTCACCAGCCAGACCCATTGCAGCAGTTCCACCACCCACATTATGATTGGCCACCAGGCATCCATCTTATCCTGACTTTTATCAACAGTTCTAGGCCATGGAGCTGAATGTTCAGAAGTAGGGAAAGCAACAGGAGGTGATGCAAAGAGAGCAGAGGCAGAAGCGGTCTGAGTTACACAGCGGCTTTGACTTCACATTTCGCGGTCTTGAGCGTGCTCATTCAGGTTACTTTGGTAACCCACCTAGATTCCCATTCGGGGACATTCCTGGCGACCAGCGGCGGGAATCAGGGAGTCACCACAGGGGTGAAGATGATCAGTAGTTGATGCCGCATTGCAGTTGTTTGTTTTCTTTTATTATGATTATGTGTTGTACTTTATTTCGGGTGCTTGCACCCAAGACACTTTTAAACTATGTATTGTATTGTTTATTTCCATTTCAATATTTCTATTTTAGTATGTTTGTTTGGATGATGATGGTTTGAATGGGTTTGATGTGTTTATTTGTGTCAACAATGTTGATTATGCAGGAAATTGGGGACACCAGTGTGGATGCTCTATGCCGATGTTTTCCCAATTTTTCTTCAACACAATGGGAGTTTTATTCTCCTTTTTCGTACAATATTTAGCGATTTCATAAATTCTATCTATTTTCACATTGTGGACAATGTGAAGTTCGAGTGTGGGGAGGGATTATATCTTGTGTGTCTTGTGTGTGTGTGTATATATATATATATATATATAGGATCCGGATCATGTGAGAACCCCATTGAGTTGTGAGAACTAGAGATTTAGTCTGCACCAATCATCAAGAGACACATCATCACCTTTATAATTTCTTGTATTTTTTTAATTAGGACATAAAAGTCTTTTACACATACCCACTTGGGGGTATTTTAGTAATAATAACACCCACCCCACCCCCACCCCAAGTAACAATTAAATAATAATATTGAAAGCAAATACCTCTCACCTCACTCTCTCTCACACAACCGTTCACTTTCTCTCTCTCTCTAACCCTCTCTCTCTAACTCTCTCTCTCTCTCTCTTTCTAGCACACACACGCGTCCCCCTCTCTCTCTCTCTAACACACACACACACACACGACTCTCATGGTACAGAAAGGAGGAGGAGGACGGTGGTCATGGTGGGGCTGGAGGTGGAGGCCGGCGGTGGGTCGATGGGTGGTTTTTGAGGCGGATCTGGTACGGGAGAGGCGGAGGACGGTGGTGGGTGGGTCCATGGGTGGTTTAGAGGGGCGGACCTGATTCAGACGGGGTTGGATCTGATTCAGACGATGGTGATGACGACGAAGACGGCGGTGGGAGACGGTGGTGGTGGTTGAGGGGGTTGCTGGTCGACGGTATGTTTTTATTATTATTATTATTATTATTATTATTATTATTATTGTTGTTGTTGTTGTTGTTGTTATTATTATTATTATTATTAGTGTTGTTGTTGTTTATTATTATTATTATTATTTTTATTTCTTTTATAAATTATTATTACTTTTTTTATTATTATTTTTCTGTTATATTATTATTTTTTTTGTTATTATTATTATTATTATTATTATTAATTTTGTTATTATATTTTTTTTGTTATTATTATTATTATATTTTTTCTTTTGTTATTATTATTATTATTATTATTATTATTATTATTATTATTGTTATTATTAGAAGATGATGATAATGTTTTTGATGAATGATGATGATGTTTTTTTGCAAATGCATCGGTAGGGTTTTTTTTCTTTTTTTTTTTAACAAATAATGTGTAGTATGATTTTTTATAAATGTTTGGTTGTTTTTACATTTGATGTAATACACATGTTGATATTTTCTTTTGGGGCGTTTGTTCTGTGGTGTAATACGATTTGTATAGATGTTTGTTTTGGTTTCACACTTTAGCGTTTTTGTTGTAGTAGGTTGTGTATGGTAGATTTACACTGGTATAAACAATTACACCAGTGTAATTCATGGTAGATTATACTAGTGTAAAAAATTACACTAGTATAAATCATGCTCATCATATGTTTGTTTGGTTTTTTTACACTAGTGTAAATAATTACACCAGTGTAAATCATCCTCATCATAGTTGTAAAATTATGTGTATGGCAGATTTACACTGGTGAAAATACTTACATTGGTGTAAATCATACAAATTTATGGATTGTTGTTTTATACAGATGTAAGTAAAACACCGGTATAAATTTTACACCAGTGTAAAAACTAGTAAAACACTAGTATCTCAAGAACAAAACTCTACACGAGCTTTCACATGGTAAACATCTTTATTTTTTTTACTTTATTCATTCATTATCATATCGCCGTATTATATGACTAGAGTTTGAATTTTATATTAGTCGTGTATGAATTTCTAGTACGACAAGAAATTTTAATAGGTATGGTTTTAGACTAAATCGTATTGGGTAGGCTCTGTGACCAATGACCACTGTTAGCTAAATGGGTCATGTTGGGTTTACGTGGCAGGTTAACCCATTTATTTTAATGAAGTTTAAACAGAAGTTATGTTATAAGTAACTTAAATTGGGTGGGTATTTTTCACTAAAAGATAACAAGGGAAACGAACATTAGGTTTTAGTGTTATAATTGTAATTTATTTATATACATATGTGTGTTATTGGTTGTAAATTGTAATTTTAGATATCAATCTTGTTGGGTGCAGGTTCTTGTGGTTCAAGAGAAACACTGGTACCTGAGCTTGCCGGGCTTATGTTGGTGACGAGACATAGTCAAAGAGAGGTGTTCAAGGTTTTTACGACGTTTTTGTGATGTTTTACACCAATGTAAATTTTTACAAAAGTGTAAAACTCGAGAGGATAGATTACAGAACAACATATGTAAAAATAAAGAATGTCGACTTTTTTACACTGCTGTAAAGATTAATTAATGAAATTAAAAATTACTATGATATTATATTTACTTGTTCAAATCTGATTTTTTGTTTTAAAAAATTAAAATAATTAAAAAATCAATTAAATTATATTATATTATTTTAATTAAAATACTAAAATAAAGTTTAATAAATAAGATTTGTTTTTAATAATGAAATAAAAATTAACATAATATTATATTAAAATCTTCTATCTCATGGTTTTTACCTAAAATACCCCCAAGTGTATTTTAACACAATAAAATATTACTTATTAATCAAATAAAGACAAAATATTCATCTTTTGATCTCAACCATTGGATCATCAAGATCAATGGTCCATAGAAGTTCTCTAGTTCTCACAACTCACCTTGGTTCTCACATGATCCTAACCATATATATATATATATATAACCGTCAAAAACATCAAGCCTAACTGATTTTTGATAAAGATAACTAGGGGCGTGACAAACAGATGAGATACTAGCATGTTAAATCTTTACACTTGCAGCCATTTCCTTTTGGTTATGTGAGCTTTTGAACCTTAGTATAGATTTATTTTTTTGACATGCTTATTGAGTGAGCTGGATGTTTTGTGCAATTTAGAACTTGTCACTAGCATACTTGTTTAGATCAGAAACATGTGAGACTGTATGAAAATGATTGAGGCACTTTGGATACCCTTTTGCTTTAGCCTTTTCTTTTCGTTTTATTTGTTTCCCACACCCAAATGTTATCCACTAGTTAACCCTGTTGAGTCTATGTCCCATGTTTTTTTCTTATTTACCACACCATTTCACTACTTATGCAAATTTAGCCTTTTTATTTTAAATCTTTTGTGTTGAAACTCTGCTTAGGTTATTGTTTGACTTGTTTTGCGTTGTATATATTTTGTGTTTGGTTTATATATTTAGATTCCGTGTTTTGTGTATATTCGTGTTATAGTTAGAAGTTGTATTCGATATTGTACGATTATGTAAAAAAAAATATACATATCCAGAAAATTCCAGAAGAATATAACACCCTAAAATAGGGTGATTTAGCATTGTTTGAGCAGTTTTCAGTGCTTTAAAGTTATAATTTTGTGGTTAGCTCGAATTAAAGAAAAATGACCTTTATTCGCATGGTTTTTATATAGTTCGTGTTTGTTTCTATTAGTTAGACATAACCGCCGAGTTTTAGCCGTTAAGTCACTGTAAATATCCATTCCACACCTTTTACCTTTGCCTATCACAACCTTTTAAGACCTCTTGATTTGTGCTTTTTCACATGTTAGATGGTGAAGATTAATTCTTTTGACAAACTTATGATATTACACGATTCATTGTCATGGCAATGGAGTGCTTTACACATACACATTACACGTATGTATCATAAATAAATCCGAGTGTGTGTGAACATTGTGAGTCGTGTATGGGTTTCAGTGCTATGTTGATCGGAAGCGAATCATCACCATTTAGTTGTCTTGTCGCCTGTTTATATATGTTGGCTTCAAACTTAACTATACAGGTTATTTTGTCTTTGTTGCCGTTTGGCAAGACTTTCATTTATTTCTGTTTAGTTTAATGCTTAAGGACAAGAAAACTTCAAGTGTGGGGAGGTTTGATATACGTCAAATTATACATATATAAGTCCGCGATTAAACTCCTAAATTGCTCATTTCCGACTGTAATTGCATGAATTTGGTACTTAATCGCTTTGTATTGTTTTTTTGCAGTTCTTAAACGACGCTCCAAAGATGAAGTTGAAGAAAACGGGCAAAATCTTGATGAAATGGACATTTCCTGCATTTTCTGAAGTACACTGAACTAAGTGCACGGTTGTGCACAAATGTGCACGGTCGTGCAGATCAACTTTGTTGGATCAGTGGTCTCTATTGACAGTTTAAGTTATAGAACACTTATGTGTTTGCAGGTTTATCAAAGTAGTTTGCACAGCGGAATAACAAATGTTCTAAGTTAAAGTATCACTTTTACAGGAGTTCTTACTCCCCCTTTACTATAGCAGTTAATGAGAATCAAAGCAATTCAAAGTATAAAGCAGTAAATGCAAGTATTGAATGATTCTCAGATGTGAAATGGATTATAAGTTATAAAAGCTTTGAAGGAATTCAATTAAAATCAAGTGTAATCACATATCTAAAATAGTGGGATAAACCCAATTATTTATAGACAAACACAGAACTGTTATACTAAGTAATATAAGATTATAATAAGCTAAGATAATGCTTACAACAGGCTATAGCATGGGAACTTATTCAAAGACTTTAACAAAACAATATAATACTAAACTACTTGTAGAGGATGTGATTTGACACGAAAACAGGATTATATGATCATACAAGTTACAAAACCAGGTGCGGAAACCCTAGCTTTGAACAAACTGATGTAAACTCAAATCAAAACACAATCAAAGTCATTTTCAAGACTTTTCATAGATTAACACCTTCATAAAGTTGATTACAATCTCAAAACAGTTAATCTAACACACACACAAACTCTCTCAAACTCTCCTGGAACAACACCTGAAAACACACACACCTAACGACTTTCTTAAACTTACAAAATCACAAAATCTATATATAGGCACTGCACATTCGCCCACTTTGACTGGTCGAATGAGAGTGATTTCCACATTCGCCCACTTGTAGTGGTCGAATGTGAACTTCAGTGTTAGTCCATTCCAGATTCGTCCTCTTCCTTTCTACCTTCGCCCACTGTTTCTTCACCTTCGCCCAGTCAGTCTTCCTTCGCCCCATCCAGCCTCTCTAACACATGTTAACTATCTAATCACTAGTCGCAAAACGCATCTACAAACTCCCCCTCGACAATTGATTAGATCGTTTTCTGTCCTCGTCCATGGCTTTGTCCAGCAACTTGATTCTGAGCAAACTTTTCTGTTCTTTCGTCATCTCAGGCTCTAACCTTCTCTTCACTGGCTTTGACACGTTCGCCATCTTCACCATCTTGCCAAGTTTACCCTCCAAACTACTACCAGCATTTATGTCATAAGCAAAGCAAACAGCAACAACCTGTGTGTATTTCTTTGCTTGATCTGCATCGTTCGGCTCATGATGAATCGGATTATAAAAGAGCATGATGATGTCTTCGAAAGTACAATTTATCAACCACATAGGATCAAATACATGCACATGCTTGTATTTATCCTTTCCATCTCTCAACACAATCACCGCTTCTGCTTTCCTCCAATCGTAATACCAGAAGATGAAGTCAGCACTGAAATGTTGAGGCATGGGCATCAAAGGTATTTTCCTCATTACTTCAGGTGCCTTATATATCAAGGTAACCCGTTTCAGCTTGGTTCTGGGATCAATATCCCTGTGAACTTTCCTCCGGGGATATTGAGGTTTGAATCTGTTCCATCTAGTTCTGCTTTCCCAAACCAGCTTGTCTGCGCACCAACCGACATGAGTATTATTCACTGAAGCACCCGACATTGGGAATCTGCATAAATCTCTAACCGCCCAGTACGGTAGAGTCAGCAAGTCAATGAATCTGTAGAAATACAAGATCCCTGATTCCCACTTGGCAGCTAGACACTTCAGCCTGCCTAAGTATGTCCACCCGAGAGCTCTGCCTCTGAACTTAGCATTGTGAAATCTATAAAAGTTTCCTTGAGCTTCAGGCTTCGGTCGGTTCTCATCCATCAATCTTAACTTCTTCAAATAGTTCTTCAATTCATCAGACTTATTTGAAGATTCTGGCATATCAGTTCCAAATACCTTCTCTACAAACTCAGCACTTCTCTTCTTTGCCTTTTTCTTCGCAGAAGTATTAGGAATCTCAGTAAAGTCAGGAAACACCAAATCTTCATCAGTTTGTCTGAAGTATTGTGGGTATTCCTCATGCGTTATATCTTCTATTTCAACTTCTTCAAACTCAGGGGTGTCTTTGTCATCAGAGTGATTTCCAATATCCTTTTCAGGAATATGTGGAATCGACTCATCAACAATAAACTCTTCAAATGTTTTCCCTACCCTCTGTGCAAGCCCATCCAAAATCTCCTTTGCCACAGATGCAGGTACTTCCCCCTCTTCAAGATCAGGATCGTTATATTCCAATTCATATCGCATATCATCAGTTTGGAATATTTCTGCAAAACGACCTGTGAACTCAATGGTCCATTCTCTTCTTTCTAACATGTCCTTATAGACTTGTTTAGCATCGTCAGTCAAGGACCTCACCTTCTCATTCCAAAACACAGTCTCATCCGAATCAACATTTTCACCTTTCTTCTTCGAACTCGATTCACCAGTGTCTTTCTTCTTCTTTGAAGGTGGTCTTTTCTCGAATGTAAACTTCGATGTATCATCTCCTCCATCATTATCATCACTACTACTCTCATCCTCCTTCTGACTTCCAGAACCCTCAGCATCATCATCATCATCATTATCATCATCATCTCCATCATCACTCTTTTCCGATTCTTCATCCTCATCATCATCCTCCTCTTTATCAGATTCAGATGGTTCAAAATCAACCTGTTCTACCTCCTTTTCTTTGTCTTCCTCACCCTCCTTCAGCTTGGGTGCAACATTGTACAGGTTATCTATCAGCTCACTAAGGCGTTTGTTCTCAGCCTTCAACTCCTTATTATCTTCTTTAATAGCCTTGTACCTGTTTTTGTTTCTCAAACACTTTCCTTCAAGCTTCTTGTTCTTAGCTTCAAGCTTCTTCACTTTCTCATCAATCTCATCCTGATTTGACTTAGAAGCTACTACAATCTGAAGCATCTTTTCTTCATTTTGCTTGAACTTGGCTATTTCAGCTTGTTGAGCCACTAACATCTTCATCATATCGTCCATCTTCTTATTCACTTGTTTCATAACCTCGTCATCCACAGTGACTTTCTTTGACTTGGACTTTGACTTTGATGGCTCAACTTCCACTTCTTTCCCTTTCTGAGGCTTTGTGAACATATCAAGTACATTATCCAGTGCTACATTAAACTCATCCACTGGTAATTTTGTTGCCTCTTTAGTCTTTTGCTTCTTTGTGGCTGGTGAAGATTGTTTTGATGACGTTCCAGCTTCAGGTAATCTCTTTCCTCTCAAAAGTTGACTCAACTCTTTCTCCCTGAGTTGCTTTGAACTTGTTTTCTTAGCCATGGTTTTGTGTTTGGGCTTGGGCAGGTTAACTACTACAGTTTCACCTTCGTTCAACTCATCCAAATTTATAGTTAACCCTTCATCTTCAGCACTAACAGTCTTTTTGCTCTTCTTAGCTTCAGCAATAGATCTGTTCAATGATTCAGACTCACCAACCAAAGTGGCCTTTTGTTTGGTGGTCTGGACATTCTCAGCATCCGAATCCCATTGTTCTTCAACCTCTATCTCCTCTGAATCTACAGACTCTTCATCCACCAAACTTGTACCTTTCTTTGCAGTAGATTTCTTTCTCACAACTTGTTGTTTTGAACTTCCCTGATCAGTCTTTCCTTTGCCCTTCCCTTTGGCTCCAGGATTGACTACTTGCCTTTTCCTCTTAGTACTAGCATCAGCATATACTAAGGGATCATCATTGTCACTATCACTATCAGGATGCCTTGCTGTATTCTTTCCAGGATCATTGTAATCCTCTCTAGCCAAGGCTCCAAACAACCTCCTGTAAGGTGGTCTCTCATTATCAGGCACACCTTTATAACCTTTCATTCTAACCAAGGTTCTAATGTTCATGTGATCCATAGCAAGTATCTGTGTTGGATCCTTCTTCAGATTTGGATACTTGTGATCAAAAATCATCATCAGGAATCTAGGGTAAAGCATAAACTTCTTAACCTTCAACCCTTTCAGCATCTCCAACATATGGTCCAATATCATCCCAGCAACGTTAAATGGTTTGTTGAGAGTCAACGCAACCATTAACGAGCTCAAACTCTTCCTCATAACATCATAGCCTCCACTAACACATCCAAACACATGTATAATGACGTGAGCAAAATACTTAAACTGCACACCCAGTTTCCCTTTGTACATAGAACCATCAGTGATCGGTCCTTTGTATTTCATCCTAAGGAAACAGGCTTTCTGCTCAGTCCATGAGAGTTCTCTTGGATCTTCACTGGTTTCAAACTTGATTTGGAGAGCTTCTCTGATGTCAGCTTCTGTAATAAACATCTCCATTCCTTGAATCTTGCTCTTTATGATCGTCTGATTATCAAAGTAATCATACTTCGCGTTGTTATAGAAGTCCTCAACTATATCCTTGTAGATAATAGTTGGTGTAGCTAAAGCATAAACAACTCTGCATCTCTTTAGAAACTTGATAATGTCAGCAAACTCCACATTCTTCTCCACGTCTCCCAGATACGCACAACAGTTATGATTCTTCTCAAACGGCCATTTGCTGCCGCTTGATGATTCACCTTCCTGAACAGGTTCTGGGACAGGATCAGGAACAGCAGTCTCAACAGGAATCTCTATATTCTCTTGTTCTTCAGCCATCTGAAACATAAAATAAAAAACAAGCGTCAAAACACAAAATCGTCAAAAACTTAAAAATTTTAGGATTTCAAAATCCACATTCGCCGAAAATTTCTGGTCGAATGTAAACTATTATGGTCGAATGTACAACATTCAGGTCGAATGTGGAATGATTCTGAGTAGAAAATCACATTCGCCCATTTTTGAGTACCTTCGTCCACTTCTGTTTCACCTTCGTCCGTTCGACTGACCGAAGGTAGAAACTGTTTGTCCCAAAATTTAAAAATTTTGCAAAACATGTTCTTAACCCTTGATTTTGATCAGAAACAATCCTAACATGGCCGACTAAGATTCGTGTAACATCAATTTCCCCTAAATTTCATTCTATATCAGTTTTCAATAAGAATTAGGGTTTTTATGTATTCAATCGATCAATCAATACTGAAACGATGTTAAAAACCTAATTCCTTTATACTTCTCCCCCTAAAACTGATATTGAATGAATGTGTATCAAAAACACGCATTAACAATCACTAAAAATCCTTGAAAATCTAAACCCTAGGTTCGGTTAGAAAAACGATGATTCCATGCTCAATCCGTTGTCATTACCTGTAATTTGTATATGAAAATGATCAGTATAATCCCGGGAACAAAACACACAATCAGGAGAAACAAAATCAACAAGGTTCTGGTACTGAGAAAAATTTTGAAAAATTATAAGTGAGGGGTCGAATCTGCAAGAGGCTTATATATAGGATCCACCTTCGCCCGTTGCTCCTGGACGAATGTAAAAGATATGCACCTTCGCCCCAACCAAATGGCACGAAGGTAAAAATTGGTTTACCCGAAAGTGAATGTTGAGTAAAAAGCCACATTCGCCCATTTACATACAGCCCGAAGGTGAGAATTTTCCACATTCGACCCATTTAAGGGGCGAATGTGAAATGGAAAATTTGAAAATTTTGCCAAATCACGAATTCGAATCCCGTTCAACATTTTTCAATCCGTTAAGCTTCCAAAACACAAATTTTCACTTTTAGAATGATACAAAGCCCAGATGGTGTTGTCAAATCTCAGAAATCGACTATCAAGCATCCCCGGTTATCAAAAATAAAGCAGAAATGCAAAAATTTTGGATTTTTCTGAAAAATTTATCAAAACCCACCTAAAATCTTTTTGGATTTTGTATCTTTTTGACAATAAAAGTAAATTGCAACAAAATTAAATGCAGCAAAGTAAATGAAAGCAGTAAACTGTTTGTGAAACCCGGTCAGAGGATCATATCAGTTTTCTGAGAAATCTGATCACAGCGTTGATCTATTTGTTTAATATTATCATTAAAAGCAGGATGTGACACGACAATTGCTGATATTATGGTCCACGTAAGCTCACATGCAGACAATTACGCAATGCTTTAAAATGATACGAGTTTAGGTGTTTTAGACTAACACGATGTGATGCCCACACACACGACATACTCCCGTATCAAGTAATTGCACAAAGCTTCATCGTAACGCGTGATTATGCCAGAGTTATCCGTAAAAGTTACAAAGTATATAGCACAGAGGTGTACAGGTCAGCAAATGAATGCAGCAGAGTAACATGTGCATATACACTAGGTTGAGGCTGATATTAATCACTGATTTGCATCAGATGATCAATACGATGTAATAATGATCTATGATCAGTTAAAACATAAAGTTCCTCAATTCGGTAACTTCCGGTTTTGGCAATTAAGCTCTTTTAGTAAATATTCTGATAAAACTAGGTCCGTAAATCAATACGACAAAAGTTTATCAGAATATCCCGGATAACCATAACATAACGACCCGAAACCTCAGATTTTGGCAATCCTATCAAACGAAATTACGGTACTAAGACCATATGCCCATGAGGTGTTCAGCCACGAACGCGTAGTTCGTTATGTTTGTATCACTAATGCACGCAATATTTAGTCTACGAAGCCTATCAGCATATCACACATAGTCAACACACGCCTCATAAACTATACAATTCTTTAGCCTGTGTCAGATCCCCACTGATGTACTATCATTTCCTCTGTTTTACCAGGAAAACATTTTTGATTTTCTAATTTTTAGGTCTTTTTAAATTTTATAATGTTTTTGGTTTTTCTGATAAAATGGCTCCCCCTAAAATTAAGAACATATTTTTGGTTGATTTTTCAGAAATATTAAAACCCAAAAAAATTTTGAAAGAAACAATCCACTCGAAAGCATCAACTTCTTTGAGGATTAAACAATCCCCTCGAAAGCATCAACTTCTTTGAGGATTACGATAGTAAAAAGAAATTCCCAATTAGCAAAGAGAAATTCCCAATTAGCAAAATATAAAAACTAAAAACTAAAAAAAAACGATAAACCGAGGTGCCGATTAGTCCTGTTTTTCCTTTATATTGTTTACTTTTAAAAGATATTCAAAGCGTGAACGGTCAAAAGCTTTTGTAAACAAATCTGCACGTTGGTAGTCAGTATGAATTTTGATCATATCGATCAATTCCTTAGCGTAACAATCACGGATAAAATGATATTTGATCCGGATATGTTTAGCTTTAGAATGATTTTCCGAATTTTTAGTTAATGCAATAGCGGCTTCGTTGTCACAGTAAATAGGGGTTTTAAGAAACTGCAAACCGTAATCCACCATCTGCTGTTGGATCCAGAGCACTTGCGAACAGCAACTCGAGGCTGCAATGTACTCGGCTTCACATGTAGATTGTGCTACGGAAGTCTGTTTCTTGCATTGCCAGGTGATTAACCTGCTCCCGAAAAACTGGCAACCAGCTGTAGTAGATTTGCTATCTTTGTCACAGCCGCCCCAATCTGCATCACTAAAAGATATGAAATCAAAATTATCATCATTAGGGTACCAAAGTCCTTTTGAGGGACAACCCTTCAGATATCTAAGAATACGCTTGACCGTCGTCAGATGACTTTGTTTCGGCTTCGATTGATAACGTGCACAGAGACACGTTGCGTACATAATATCTGGTCGAGACGCCGTCAAATATATCAGAGATCCGATGATTGCTCTGTATGTAAAAGGATCCGTCAGCTCCCCCTTAGCGTCCACTCCAATCCCGTGATTGGGTTGAATCGGGGTATCCATCGGCTTTGAGTCCTCCATCTGGAACCGGCTCAAGATGTCGGAGACATATTTTGTCTGGTGAATGAAGATCCCGTCGGGTCTTTGGTCCACCTGCAAGCCTAGGAAAAACTGCATCTCCCCCATTGCGCTCATTTCGAACTTTTCCTGCATGACAGTTTCGAACTCCCTGCATAAAAGCTCGTTAGTTGAACCAAATATTATATCATCAACGTATATCTGTACTAGAAGCAAGTCATCTCCAGTCTTCTTCGTAAAGAGGGTGCAATCGACGAGGCCGCGCTTAAATCCTTTGGTGATGAGGTATGTACTTAGCTCCTCGTACCACTGTCTCGGAGCCTGGTGCAAGCCATATAGAGCTTTGTTCAGCATGTAGACCTTATCCCGGTGGATTGGGTCTTCAAAGCCTGGTGGCTGCCCAACATACACCTCTTCTTTGACTTTCCCGTACAGAAATGCGCTTTTAACGTCCATTTGGTAAACTTTGAATTTCTTGTATGAAGCAAACGCAAGGAACATCCGAATAGCTTCGATTCGTGCTACCGGTGCCTAGATTTCGTTATAATCAATTCCTTCGATTTGATGGAAACCCTGCACGACCAATCTGGCTTTGTTACGAACAATAACCCCACGATCATCCTTCTTGCACTTAAACACCCATTTGGTGCCAATCTTCTTCCTATCCGGCGGCAAATCCGTGAGCGTCCAAACTCCCAATTTCTGGAATTGTAATAACTCCTCCTGCATAGCTTCCACCCAGGCATCATCCTTCAAAGCGTCCTTGTATGTCCTTGGCTCTACCTGCGACACATAACACGCAAACGACCAATCATTTTGACTACCAGATTGTTGAATTTTGGCATATAAAGCTAAAGCACCAAAACTCTCTGGCGAATTAACGCTTTTAAGCTGCCCTCTGGTCATAACAATGCTTCCAGGATCACCGATAACTTGCTCCAGCGGGTGAATACGATGAATCCGAGATTCCGGATAATCAGGTACTTGCACTCCCGTCTGAACAGTCAAGTTCTCTACAGTATCCAGATCATGACCCGTATTTGATGATGAAGCCACATCTGAAGTTGGAGTTGGGTTCACTGGCGGTGCCTCTGGTTCTTCAGCTTGTTCAAGAATAGCTTCTTCAAATTGTTCATCTTCAGATTCTGAAGTGTCTAATGAAGTTGAAGCCTCTTGAAACACTTCTTCCTCTTGTATAGGAGCATTGGTATCATTAGAAGCTGGTAGGGGGTTCACGGTGATCGGACGCACCAACGGTGAAGTTGTTGCATTTTCACACTCGTAAAGTAATCGAATAACAGCTTCTTCAACCAAGCTATCTAGATTGAATGATTCAAAGAAATCTTTGTAATCAAACATCCAATCAGGACCCGTGCCTTGAAGATTTTGAGTATATCGTTGAACGTCCACGTTAGCCCAGTCTTCCACTCGACGAGTTCGCTTGTTGTATACCCGTTTGAGCGGGGTTGCATATCCAACAAAGTAACCCTCCTCGGCTTTAGGACTAAACTTCTCGCTTGGATTCAACATAGTGCATGGCGCCCCAAAAGGTTCTAGATACTCTAAATTCGGCTTTCTTCGGTGTAACAGCTCATAAGATGTTTTACCAAACTTCTTCACTGTCAGAACCCGATTAAGTGTATAATTTGCTGCATAAATCGCCTCGTTCCAGAATATTACTGGAAGATTTGAATCAGCAAGCATTGTTCTAGCCGCTTCAATTAGAGTCCTATTCTTTCGTTCAGCAACACCGTTCTGTTGTGGGGTGTACGGAGCCGAATATTCATGATGTATCCCTTTGCTTTCACAAAGTTCATCCATCTTGGCATTTTTGAACTCCGTCCCATTGTCACTCCGAATTCTCTTTATCTTCACATTGTAGAGATTCTCCAATCGAGTGAACAGAACTTTCAGATTGATAAAAGTGTCTCTTTTATTCTGCAAACACATCACCCATGAAAATCTTGAGTAATCGTCTGTAACGACTAAACAATAAAGTTCTCCAAGATGACTTTTGCGCTTGACCGGTCCGAAAAGATCCATGTGCAGTCGCTCAAGTGGCATCTCAACAGAGTTAACCTTTTTCACTTTGTGGGACTGTTTGTGTTGCTTCCCCTTTTTACAACTCACGCACTTGTCATTCAGATGGAAATGTTTCACGTTTACTCCATCGACAAGTCCATTTCTCACAAGTTGATTCATTTTTCTCAGATGAATGTGCCCCATTCTTCGGTGCCACATTATCGATTCTTTCTCTGTCGCTTTTGATAGAAAACATGTTATCTGCCCCTGTGATGTCATCGCCTTGGACATATCAAGAATGTATAGATTGTTGACGCGAGGTGCCTTCAACATTATCCACTCTTTAGGAATTGTAAAGCCCGGTTTCAGAATATAGCAGGATTTGTCATCAAAATGCACAGTAAATTGCTTGTCACATATTTGACTAACACTCAACAGATTATAGTCAATCTGCTTCACATACGAAATCCGCTCGAAACTCACTATCCCATTGCTCACGCTTCCTTCCATTGTGATATATCCACCTTTATTTCCCGCGAAAGCTACATACCCTCCATTGATGTTCTTCACGTCGAACAGCAACGCAAGATCCCCTGTCATGTGGCCTGAAGCTCCACTATCAACAATCCAAAGACTGCTAATAGGGCCAGCTGAAGCTCCCTGCACACAAAAAGTAAATCAGTTAGTTCTTTCGGGGGACCCAAGCCTAAGTCTTGGGTCTTTGAACATCAGGTTTCAAAGTAACATTCTCACAAGCATTTTCAACAACTTTTTGATCAATCTTTTTCTGATTGTTCAAAACGGTTTCCTTTTTCTCATTAACCCTTGAAGTTGAGGCTCCTGGAGTACCATTGGGTGACCAAGATTGTTCAGACCTTTTCAAGATACGAATCTGAGACTTTGGGTTCTCAGTCGGTTTCTGAACATTGTTAGCAAATGTAACTCTCTTGGTAGCCTTATCTGATTTAACAGACTTAGGTCCAACATTTGACTTGACAATCGGTTTTGGTGGAACCTTTTGCCTATCAATTGTTGCGTTCACCACAGGCTTTCTCCATGATTGTTCCACAGCAATCCGATTCCTTCGATCATATTGCATTGGACGAGTGTTCCTCATTTGGTGAAAATTGTTTTGATGATAAAACGGTTGTGGTTGTTGAGGAACAACTCTCCTATGTGGTGGCACATAGTGATCAATCGGTTTCCTCATGGAATTCCTCACTTCCACCTCGTGCCTCTTATGCCTTACATATGGACACTGAGCAAGTAAATGCCCACGTTCCCCACATTTAAAGCACGCACGGTACTCTTCAAAAACATTCGGAGCATTTGGTTGAGCAAATGATCTAACAGGGTATTGATCATTGTACTGTTGCTTCCTTAAACTCTCAGGGAGTGGCCCTTTTGAGTAAGTAGGCTCATTAAAACCATTAGCTCTGTTTTTGGGTCGAACAAACTCTGTGACATGGACCTTTGGTTCTTGAGGAACATCCAAATACAACTTCTTTAATAAAGCTGGTGGAATCTCATTTGTTCTCTCATGTTTTGGGAACCAAATGGTACTTTCTTGCCAAATCTTTTCTATTTTAGCATGATTGGCATTTTTTATAGGAAATTCCTCATCAGAGATGATCTTATCGGATCCTTCCATCCGATAGAACACCTTGACAGGTTTGTCACATTGTTCATTCTTAACACACTTTTCAAGATCTTTCTTGACCATATTTTTCTCAAGATCTTTCTTCACAACATTCTTTTCAGACTTATTCACACAATGAACATTTTTCATCGGAATCACAATCTGAGATGATGAGACTGATTCATTTGTAATGATGTGATTTTCTTTTGGAATTTCACATACATTCACAGTTTGAACACAATCAGTATCATCACTCTCTGAGTCTGAATCTACACTCTCAGCGGTAACACCCTCATCATTGATACCTAAAATTGGTCTAGTATCGGAATTTGGATCACCAATACTCGAGGTATTTGATTCATTTTCCGATGATGAATCAGATTTTACCGAACTCTCCGGTGTCACTTGGTGACAATTATGGTTTTCAAAGAGAACCGGAGATGGTACAGACCGATAATTGGTAGTGTTATCATCAATGATGTGGTCTACCACATAAGCAATATGCTTATAGCTTTCCAACTTTTTGTTTACTTTCTCAGCAAAGCATTTGATGGCGGCCATTTCCAACTTGGTATTTTCAATTTCATTGATATAATTGTTAATTGCCAATTGTTTTAAAGACAAAGTGTTTTTCAAGTCGGAAATGTCCTTTTTGTAGCCATCTAATACTTTGTTAAAAGCATTCAACTCTTTGCGAGTAGATTGACTGTTCATGATAGCACTATCACGTTGAACACGGAGTTGTTTATTCTCCTCAGTCAATCTATCACATGTACCACAATATTTATCACTTGTAACATCTGTGCTACACTCAGAACTTACAGGTTTTGGCGGATCAGTCATGGCCATCAATGCGAAATGAGCTTCCTTTCCTGCAAAGAATCTGGAATAATCAATCTTTGTGAAAGCATCATCTGCAATGCACGACTTCCTTGTCATCAGAAAATCCGCTTCTGCAAGCAACTGATCGATGTCTTCATCCAGAGAATTAACACTTGCTTCTGTATCCGATTCACTATCTGAATAAGAATAAACCGATTCACACTCCTCAGGAACATCAGAAACAGTATCAATCACAACTCCAGAATTTGTCTCTTCAGCTTTAACTTCAACATTAACCTTAACAGGTTCAGTATCCACATCCATCTCAGCCTCAGACTCATCACTTTCAACCTCAGTTCCTACCTTCTCATCCATCGTCACTAAATCTTCAATATCAACCTGATATGCAACACAAGCCACATTGCCCCCAGTAATGATTTCCTCAACACCTATCTGTATACTCGACCAGTCAAACCTCTCATCTTGTTGAGTCACCAATGCTTGATTGGTATTCTGTTGTTGTTCATTTGGTGTAGTTATTGGTATGACTGTTCGGTTAGAATTGTTTGTTGTTTGGTTTTGTGTCTGGTTTGGTGTGTTTGGTTGTCTGTTTTGGTTGTTATTAAAGTTGTTTTGACGGTTTTGGTAGTTGTTGTTGTTGTTTTGGTAAGAAACTTGGTTTTGGTTTTGACGGTTCTGATAGCTGGCATTGAATGGATTTCTATTGCCTTGTTTTGGTGGCTGGGTGCATTCTCTTTTAAAGTGACCTTTCCCTCCACAGTTAAAACAAGTCACTTTCTCCTTATTGAACCCGTAGGTTGTGTTAGGAGAAGTTCCCAAATCAGTTCTACCTGTCTTCTCGATAAATTCTGTTGCTCTTCTCATTATGCTCGCAAAGGCCCACTGGATATCAATGAGTTCCATCTCTTCCTTGTCAATTTGTGCGTAGTCTTCATTGGTCAAGTTGTTATTCCCAATTTGACTAGCAACTAATCCATTGTAGGATGAGACCATTGCAGAGACTAATGCAATGTGTTGCTGAGCAACTTCAACTGTCACATTACCCAAGTTAGATGTCTCCAAAACCACCGGTTGTTGTTGATTAGGTTGGTTCATTGGTTGTTGTTGAGATTGGCTAGGAGTGTAGAAAGCTGCTTGTTGCATTGGGGAGAATGGTGGAATGTATGAGTTGTTGTAATGTTGTTGTGGTGGTGGTTGTGAAAAGGATGATGTTTGTTGATGGTAGTTAATGGTAGGTGATTCCATAACATTGGATATACATGCAACATGTGGTGCTACTAGCCCTCCAGAGCTTGATGTACTCGCTGGAACTGATCCTCCAAAGTATAAGTTGGGATTCTGAGGAATCTGTGCTCTTCTAGCTTTCCTCTTCTATTCCAATTCTTTGTTTTCCAGCTTCTCTATGAACTCCTGAATAGACCAGTATTGATAAGCATCCTTCTCCTTCAGAACCTCCACATGCTGATCCCAGTTAGGTGGTAATGCATCTGCAAACTTGTCCACCTGCTTTGCCATAGGAATCTGTATACCATAGCTAGACAATTCAGATAACGAATGATTATATCTAGGAGTTAGCTCTTTTAAAGTTTCATTTCCAATATAAGAAAAATTCTCAAACTCCTTTCTCAGTTCTTCCATCCTTAGACCTCTCGTCTTCTCATTGCCATCATGCCTTCTTTTAAGTGCTTCCCAAAGTGCCTTAGACGTTGTGGCAGTCCCAAATTGATGCAAAAGATCATTGGTGATTGCCTGAGTTAATTGGGAAAACGCCTTCTTTTCCACAGCAAACTTCTTTTTCTCATCCTCAGCCATGCTCTCCAATGGCACTGGTTCACCTGTGTTCTCCAAAACTGGTGGTGTGTAACCGTTAGCAATCATGTTCCATGCTTCAGCACCCTCCACTCCCATGCCTTCCAAATGTATCTTGAACTTTTTCTGCCACTGATTGTATTCTTGAATCTCCATAAGCTTCGGTGGCCGATTCCCGCTACCTGAAGACAAATCATTAATCAGTGTGGAAATAGCATTTGTAGCTTGAGTGTTTACCACCGCTGCTGCTACTCCCCAGTAGTCAGATTGTGGTGCTGGAGGTGCACTCTGAGTCATGTAGTTAACCGGCTGCGAAGACTGTGTGCTCGTCTTCTGTGCTGCTACCGTCCATGGGTCCATCACCTGCTGTTGTGGTTGTGTAGTTGCTGGTGTCGGAGTAGTCGGAAAATTCCACATGTTCACGAACTTCGAGAAATTCAACACTTAGGAAATTTTCCAAAAACTAGCTCTAGGTTCGCCCAAAATGGTTCTGGTTCGTCCCTTTTTGCTTCAGGTTCGCCCAGAAATACTCTCCCGAATGTAAAATCTCACCAGAAGGTAAAAACACACTAACACTTTTCACGTTCGCCCAAAACTACTCCAGGTTTGCCCGTTTTGGTTCTAGGTTCGTACCCCCGATGACCCGAAAGTGAAAAGTATGACCCGAATGTGAAAAATTCAACAGAAAAATTCTAGGTTCGCCCAAAAACTCCTAGGTTCGCCCAGAAATACACTCAGGTTCGCCCAAAACTACACACCTTCGACCACTAAGATCCAGGTTCGCCCATATTCAATTTTGAAAAACGGTTACACTTTGAAAAACGGTTATTTTGATCTCTGATTTTCAAAAGTTTGTGAATTTGATTGATCTTGATCAGGTTTTGCTTCGGAGATGATTTGGAACAACTTTAATTCTTGGAATTTTGAATTTTAACCACAAAATCAACTCTAATTCTTTCAAAAACACTCAAAAACCATTTTTATGCAAAAACAAATGTGAATTGATCAAAATAATGTCCAAATCAGCTCTGAGTTTATCAATTTGTTGTTGTATGATCCTCTATGCTCTGATACCACTTTGTAAAGGATGTGATTTGACACGAAAACAGGATTATATGATCATACAAGTTACAAAACCAGGTGCGGAAACCCTAGCTTTGAACAAACTGATGTAAACTCAAATCAAAACACAATCAAAGTCATTTTCAATACTTTTCATAGATTAACACCTTCATAAAGTTGATTACAATCTCAAAACAGTTAATCTAACACACACACAAACTCTCTCAAACTCTCCTGGAACAACACCTGAAAACACACACACCTAATGACTTTCTTAAACTTACAAAATCACAAAATCTATATATAGGCACTGCACATTCGCCCACTTTGACTGGTCGAATGAGAGTGATTTCCACATTCGCCCACTTGTAGTGGTCGAATGTGAACTTCAGTGTTAGTCCATTCCAGTTTCGTCCTCTTCCTTTCTACATTCGCCCACTGTTTCTTCACCTTCGCCCAGTCAGTCTTCCTTCGCCCCATCCAGCCTCTCTAACACATGTTAACTATCTAATCACTAGTCGCAAAACGCATCTACACTACTGAAGTTACTGAGTCGGTTAGAAGCTTCTGATAGGAAAGTACTGATGAGTGACAAACTACTGATGAGTAGTTTGTCTTCAGTAGTTCTTCAGTGAAATGTCTAGTTAGACTTCAGAACTTCTAATGCTTTAACTCTTCAGAACTTTGCTTTTCCTTCTTCAGCACTTCTGTCTTTACTTCTTCAGCAGTTCCATACTTAGAATATTTAGCAGAAATATGATTTGAACTTTGGTAACAAAAGTGATTTCTTCAATCCTTTTTGTCCCAACAATCTCCCCCTAGATTAATGAAGCCAAAACCAAAACCAAATCCAAATCATTATTTACCTTCATTTTTCCTAGCTTCTAGTATTCTCCAGATTTCTGCAGTCATGGAGATACTAAGCTGGTTTTGTTGTTGCTCTGTAAGAGATCCTTGTTCAGGCTCAAGATGTTGTTTGGTGAGTAGGTCTTTTGTTGACAGTATGCTCAATTCCTTGGAGTTTTTATAGACCTTGCTTGAACGAACTCTTCTGGTCACTTTCACTGAGTTAGAATCAGTGAATGACCACTTAACTATGTTTACCTTAGACCTGTCAAAGTCTGAAGCATAGGGGACCAAGCTAGTCTCCTGGGTTTGTCCTGATTGAGGAATATCTTCAATTTCAGTGACCTTCAGGTGGGAGTCCCTGCTCTCTTCAGTGTTCACAGCACTACGTATTGCAAAGTTAGGTAAGTGATATGTTGTAACAACCTTAGTGTAAGATTGTTCTTTGATGGTCTGTTGTAACTGGTAAGCATATGTAGCAGGGTCCCTGAATTATGTAAGCAGAGGTTTTTCTTCAACATCAAAGTCTCCATGTACCAACTGACTTCCTTCCAATAGTACCATCTTGAAGTCAGTCTTGACTGTTTCCTCTTGTTTCTTCTTTCTGGTAGCTGGCTTTTGTATTGCACCAGAAGATCTCTTAACTACTAAAGTTTGTGGAACTTGAGGAGTTTTGAACTTCTCTTGATGTGCAGCTTTTCTAGCCTTGAATTTTTTGTATATGTCATAAAGAGTGTCTTCTTTCCATCTTGACACTGAAGTTTTTGGACCAAATCCATTTGCTACCAACTCATCAACTATTTCAGCTCTCTTTGCTTTAGTTTCTTTCTCTGTTTCCAACCTGTCAGCTACAAGTTGAGCTCTTCTTGTCAGTTCTTCTATATAGAGTCTGTTTAGAGAAGCCTTTTTAGCCTTTGTATTCTTTGTGATCATTAGCATAAGCTGTGCTCTTTTGTCTTCTTCAGCAGCAGCTTCTTTGGCTCTGTCTTCAGCTTCTAACTCATCAAGTTTCTCTTGATATTTGACAAGTTTTTCATCAAAACATAGATCATCCCTTGCTTCCAGGCTATTCCATACCTTGTCTTCCTTAGCCTTCTTGATTGCCTCTTTTAAACTCTTCTCTAGTAATTCTTTTGACATTGAGATTGGAGTAGGGTTTAAAATGGTTGTAGTAGTTACAGGTGCAGGCTTTGGAATTCGTATTGGTGTTGGACTTTGTTCAGGTGCCTTGGAAGACTGTCCTTGATGAGTCTCGGAAGATAGAACTTCTAAAGGGTTGATTGGTTTGATAGAAGTCACAACTACTAAAGGATTGTCTTCAGCAGTTTGAATAATGTCATCAGAAGTTTCTTTTTCTTCTATGTGCCCTTGGGATGGATCAGAAGTTTGAAGTATCTCTTTCCCTGGTCTGTGTTTTATCTTTCCAGCTTCTAGAGACACTTCTACTGGTTCCTTAGTCTTCACCCCCTTTTTGGCTTCATCCACTTCTGGAAGCCTTAAAGAATGAGAAGTTGTAGCTAGAATAATTATGCAAGCCGTCTTGTATTTTCATCCATCTTCTTGTTCAGCAACTCAAATTGTTC
Source organism: Ambrosia artemisiifolia (assembly GCA_032199755.1). Lineage (NCBI taxonomy): Eukaryota > Viridiplantae > Streptophyta > Magnoliopsida > Asterales > Asteraceae > Ambrosia > Ambrosia artemisiifolia. The sequence continues at coordinate 2,420,017 of CM063529.1, read as the reverse complement.
ATTAGCTTTTAACTCCCAAGTAGTTATGAAAGTCTTGAGTTGTTCAGTGATAAGATTCTTCATCATTTGGTACAGGGGACCATCTGGGTTGTATAGGTGGTTCCAGTCTATGCTAGACATCCCAGAGAATTTGGGTAGGCTTTTGAAGTGAAGGGGGTGTTTTTAGGTGATCTTCAGAATGTACTGAAGATGCCACTTTAGGGGAACCAGGGTTTAAGTGGTCTTTAACCTGATCCTTTGTGACCAGCTCTTTGAGCATAGAGACATCATATTCATGACCTTTAATATGAGCCGTCAATTCATGTTTTGGAGTGTGTGAATCATTATCCAAACTAATGGAATCATCTGAATCCCTGATAGTGTCCTCAATTGTAACGCCCCGAAAACCCGCTTCATTTAAAGACATTGATAGGCGGGATTAATAAAATGATATTGATTCAAGAGATTATAAGTTGGAGGGTGGAAATTGCCAAGTACCCAAAGTCCATATTATTATTATTAAATAAGAGGAAAACACCAAAAACACACACCAAGTGTGTGTTTTTGTCGATTATCAGGAAGGAGAAAAAGGGGTTTCAACCCCAACCCAACTACCAAGCTCAATCTAGTGAGAAATCGAGGAGAAATCGTTGCATGAGCCAGAAATGGATGATTTAAGGTCAATCAAACCCAAAGGTACCTTTTATTTGATAGATTTTGATGTTAAGGTTAAATTTGGAGTTGATGAAACCTAGGGTGTGTATAAAAACGTGAATCAAGGAAGAATGGAGGTGTCTAGATGTTGATAGACATTAGAGGAACCATAATTCATGATACTACATAAGGCTATGCTTGATTCTTGTACTAGTTAGATTGTTTTACACTTATGATGAAAGTGGGTATTGATCATGGTGTAATCCAAGACCATTCTTAGTTCATTGTTGAGTGCATTGAAAGGAAAGTGATGACTTGCTATGTTGATAACTATTGAATGAATGGTATGTAATGTAGGGAAGAAATATGATGATTTATGTTAGGAGCTATGAAAGTATGCATGAAATGCTTGTACATTGTGTTTTTGATGTTGTATGCACACCAGGTGTTTGATGAAATGCCTAGATTAGTCTAACTTGTGAATTGTAGGCAAGAATGGACAAGTATGAAAGTAGTTTGATAATGAATATAATTGAAAGTGGGTTAGCATGAGAATTGTGTTCTAGGGAGTATCCATGTAGGGATTTAGTGTTATAAGGTATTCTTGGGCTATGTTGCCAATTGTAGAATCATGAAAGCGCTAGTATGTATCGAATGAATTCTATGTACACCAAAGTAGTCATATCATGATATGTGTGCTATAACATGCTAATGTGACGGTTAGGGTAGAAATTAATAAGGAGTAGTATATTGATATGGATGTATGTATCTAAATATCGAAAGTTGCATACTTGATAGTTGACTTTCTGAAAAGTCAACAATGTATGACTAACATGCTTATGCTTCCTAACATGATTATGTGATTAGAAACACTATGTGACGCATCACATGTTAGACTATGAGGCATATATGATAATAAGTGGTATTACCTGATGTGAGAATAAATGTGGTTATGAATGTATGTTTTAAGTGTGATAGAAATTGACTAATGAAAGTCAATGTGGTATTTGGTTGGGAATGGTTGTTAGTGTGAATGATCATGTATGCTAACAATGATGTGAAATGATGATATGAAAGGATAAGAAAGATGGACTCAAGCATGGGAGGCTAGTGGGTCAAGATGAGGCAAGTAAACAAGCATGAACTTGGAGGACTTGAGGTAAGTGATTCCTAAACTTAACTTCCATTATGATATCGAATTTATATGTTCATGTAGTATGGGAATCTTAAAGGAAACAAGTAATTAATGGTTGTGCCAAGGTAAGAAATGTGGTAATGGGTCAACCGTAGACTTGACCCATGCTTGGTTACGTATAGAGAGGACAAGCGAGACATGATAATTTATATTGGATGATGTTTTTGTTACTTATCATAAGTTAAATTAGTAAGCGAATGGGAAGCCATTAGGCGTGGTGCCTAAAACCTCTTAACGGGTCAAAATGGACTTGCATATATAGTTAAATAAATATGAATGTTAGAAACCGAACGGGACGATAAAATATATCCTTTGAGGCTTCAAAATGGCTAAGGTTAAGTGAATATAGCTTTGGGGTATCAATATCTTTGATTTTGTGCGAAAATCCCAAAGTTAGTAGCAAAACCGACCAGGGGCGCAAGGTCAGAGCAAGTCAGAGCACCTTGCGCTGGTGCCTTGTCAGCTTGCGCTGACCTTCTGATGTTGTCCGTTTTTCATGTATTTTGATGTTTAGCTTATACGTGCAATCCTTATTCGCGTCTAACGCACCGGCAAGCATTGTTGGACTTTTTGAATGCTAGGTATGGGTGTAGGAAGTAATAGGAATGTCGGATTTTGCAAATATGATCCTAGTACGGAATGATACATGTGAGTGTAGTTTAATTGATACGTTGTTTGATGGTATCAAATACGGTAAGTAGATTGTCGTGCTTATGTAGATTGAAAATGTGATGTATATATGGGTACTCATACTCGGGTTTGAGTGAGAGTTTCATGTATGTAAGGGTTGGTAAATATTGCGTAGATTGAGTATATGATTGGAAACGTCGTATTTGTCTTAGAGAATAGTGAAGAAAGAGTATCATAACGGGTCAAGTAAGTTATATGAGGGAATTGCATGCTTGTATGAATTGTGGGATTATTAGGGAAATTATGTTCTTGTATGAATTGTGGAGTTATTAACCTTTGTTATGAGAATGATAATGAAGGTGCAGGTATGAATATATAAATGCAAGAGACTTGTGGGTTTGGTTCGGGGTACCACCCTCGAACTTGCAAAAAGGCGTCGGAACAATATCATGGAGTATCTATGGATATTATCTCCGCATTTTGAGTAATGTGCATTAAGTCACTAAATGAACTAACGAAACGGTTATTTGGTGATCGCAGGTTGTCTTGTCTACCTAATAGAGTAAAGAGAGGATGGAGATTGAGCAAGGAGGCGGATTGTACGATGTCACAGTCACATAACTTATTAAATATGAGACATGTTGAATGTAATGAGATAAAATAAAAGATTTAACACCAAACATATCCCTTAGATATGTTTTCCAAGTATTTGAGATTGTTTATAAAGCAAGAAATTTTCTAGACCGTATTTCCGCTGCATATTTTCTGTAAAACGGTTTATGGGTGTTACAAGTTGGTATCAGAGCCCTGGTTTGAGTGAAATCTCGTACAAGGAAGTAAGTACTTGAACTCAAACTTATGTGCTCATGAAATCAGTGACCCGTACAATCCAAGACTCGATCGAGGCCCAAGGGTAGAATTTAATATTAACTCACGTAATAGGGTAGAAACTAATTGTGGTGTTTATGTTAAGGTGCGTTTTTGTGGATAATGAAGAGGTCTCAAGTACGCGATCCAAGATAGATCTCGGAAATTTGGGAAGGATAGAATCCTCGCAGGAACGTAGTATTAATACCTTGGTACCGGTGGGAGAGAAATTTCAGGGATGGTAAAAATTAGATGGAAAAGCAACCATGTTGTTAGGAAATGGAATTGAAGTGTAGCACGAAGCTGAAAACCAGTCCCCGGGCATAAGGTAATGATTTCATGAAGGCACGTGGATAGCATGTGGACTGTGCGCCTGGCCAGTACACAAGAAGCATGCGATGCACGTGAGACCGTGAAAATCATCACAGGTATGCCTGGTAAAATTGGAAAGTAAGTGGTCGTGTGGGTGAATAGTTGGAATGAAAGGTTTGAGTCCGTAGGTAAGTACGGATCAAACCTATATGAATGAAAGGTTGGAATGAAAGGTTTGAGTCCGTAGGTAAGTACGGATCAAACGTATATGGGTAAAGAAAAAATGGTAGAATGACCATGATGGGTCAAAATGGTGGAAATACCCTCATGGGTAAAAATGGTAGAATGACCATGATGGGTCAAAATGGTGGAAATACCCTTATGGGTAAAAATGATAGAATGACCATGATGGGTCAAAATGGTGGAAATACCCTTATGGGTAAAAATGGTAGAATGACCATGATGGGTCAAAATGGTGGAAATACCCTTATGGGTAAAAATGGTAGAATGACCATAATGGGTCAAAATGGTGGAAATACCCTGATGGGTAAAAATGGTAGAATGACCATGATGGGTCAAAATGGTGGAAATACCCTTATGGGTAAAAATGGTAGAATGACCATGATGAGTCAAAATGGTGGAAATACCCTTATGGGTAAAAAAAATGGTAGAATGACCATGATGGGTCAAAATTGTGGAAGTACCCTTATGGGTCAAAATTGTGGAAGTACCCTTATGGGTCGAAATTGTGGAAGTACCCTTATGGGTCGAAATTGTGGAAGTATCCTTATGGGTCAAAATTGTAGAAGTACCTTAATGGGTCAAAATAGTAGAAAGATCCTTATGGGTCAAAATGGTTGGAAAGATCCTTCCGGGTCAAAATGGTTGGAAAGATCCTTATGGGTCAAAATGGTTGGAAAGATCCTAATGGGTCAAAATGGTTGGAAAGACCTTGATAGGTCAAAATGGTTGGAAAAGCCTTAATGGGTCAAGAGGGTGGAAAGACCTTAACGGGTCGTATGGTTGAAACCATATAAAATAGGCTGGAAAGACCTTAGCGGGTCAAACGGTTGGGAAGACCATAAAGGGTCAAAAGGGGTGAAATTATAGAAATTGTGGAAATGACCTTGAATGGGTCAAATAGTGGAAATGTAAAAATATAGAATTACCCAAGTAATGGATCAGATTGTTGGAAAGTTGTAGAAATATAGAATAGTCTATGAAGTGAGTCATTTGGATAGGAATGAAGAAGAGAATACATTATTTTTCTCTAACCAAGATAGGCACAAGTTAGTAACTTAATTTAGATATGCATGTTGTGTGGCATATAAAAATGCATATATATATATATATATATATATATATATATATATATATATATATATATATATATATATATATATATATGGTGGAAGGTGGTAAGGCATGGTATTAATGTGAGTTAATTTTTAAAAACCTATAGAAAACGAATGAACGGTTGATCCTTTGAAAGATTCGTACCTCTATATGTAGAAAAGGAATGATGTGGTGAGATATAAAAATGTGATGTAGGAATTATTATAAAGTGGTAGAATATGGCGCAATTACCTCAAAAAGTCAAATTGTAAAAAATTTGCAAGATAATGAATAATTTGTAAGAATCTTGCATGGGAAAATGCAATAAGTAATGTAGTATAGCACGTAAACGGGAGATCAGGAAGGAAATGTATATAATTAGACATTACAAGTGAAAGAAAACTTGCATGGACCATTGAAGGTCGATTTTCATGAATGAAAGGTATATGCCTATAACCAATGGTTTTGTAGATACGAATGGTCAAATTATGGATTTGATGAAATCTACAAGATAGGTGATATGAAGTTAACGAGTTGGAACTACTTTTGAATGAACTAAAGCAAGATAAATATGGCATGGAATTATTAAGGAGGAAGTCAAGCCGACGTCTAGATGGTCGGTTAACGTTGCGAAAGGAAGGTTAGTGAATTCGGTTATTTTGTGATTGTTAAGTAGGAAATTGATATGTCGAATAGTACCCACATATGAGTGAATGATATCTTATGTATGTTGTAGCTCGGAAGGTTTGACTTTTAAAGGTCAAAAAGATGAATGAGTCTTAGCTTAAACTCGGTGTTGTCAAGCAAGGGACATACGTGTCTACAGTAGGTAGTGCGTGAAATGAACTAATAACCAAATAGGTATGAACAGAATGACTCTAAAATCTACCAAAAAGGGGTGGGGTGAGTATGGTAGATATATGTGTCCGGTAGGGACTATAGAATGATGTCGGACTCTCAAGTTAAGTATGATTAAGTGAAGGTGAAACAGTAGTTAGGTTATGATAGTGTAGTATGCTTGATAATTGCATGAAGGCTCGAGTTGATAGTAGAAAGTGTGGACATATAATTGTGTCTATTCACGGTTAAAGTTGTAGTATAGTCTATAATACAGGATTGCGATTCGGCATGAAACTTTGAATGAAGTGTCAGAGTAAATAAGTAAGTAGGTAATGCCTAGTAGGGTACTAATGAAAGCGGTTTCGGGGACGAAACCTTCTATAAGGGGGGTAGACTTGTAACGCCCCGAAAACCCGCTTCATTTAAAGACATTGATAGGCGGGATTAATAAAATGATATTGATTCAAGAGATTATAAGTTGGAGGGTGGAAATTGCCAAGTACCCAAAGTCCATATTATTATTATTAAATAAGAGGAAAACACCAAAAACACACACCAAGTGTGTGTTTTTGTCGATTATCAGGAAGGAGAAAAAGGGGTTTCAACCCCAACCAACCTACCAAGCTCAATCTAGTGAGAAATCAAGGAGAAATCGTTGCATGAGCCAGAAATGGATGATTTAAGGTCAATCAAACCCAAAGGTACCTTCTATTTGATAGATTTTGATGTTAAGGTTAAGTTTGGAGTTGATGAAACCTAGGGTGTGTATAAAAACGTGAATCAAGGAAGAATGGAGGTGTCTAGATGTTGATAGACATTAGAGGAACCATAATTCATGATACTACATAAGGCTATGCTTGATTCTTATACTAGTTAGATTGTTATACACTTATGATGAAAGTGGGTATTGATCATGGTGTAATCCAAGACCATTCTTAGTTCATTGTTGAGTGCATTGAAAGGAAAGTGATGACTTGCTATGTTGATAACTATTGAATGAATGGCATGTAATGTAGGGGAGAATATGATGATTTATGTTATGAGCTATGAAAGTATGCATGAAATGCTTGTACATTGTGTTTTTGATGTTGTATGCATACCAAGTGTTTGATGAAATGCCTAGATTAGTCTAACTTGTGAATTGTAGGCAAGAATGGACAAGTATGAAAGTAGTTTGATAATGAATATAATTGAAAGTGGGTTAGCATGAGAATTGTGTTCTAGGGAGTATCCATGTAGGGATTTAGTGTTATAAGGTATTCTTGGGCTATGTTGCCAATTGTAGAATCATGAAAGCGCTAGTATGTGTCGAATGAATTCTATGTACACCAAAGTAGTCATATCATGATATGTGTGCTATAACATGCTAATGTGACGGTTAGGGTAGAAATTAATAAGGAGTAGTATATTGATATGGATGTATGTATCTAAATATCGAAAGTTGCATACTTGATAGTTGACTTTCTGAAAAGTCAACAATGTATGACTAACATGCTTATGCTTCCTAACATGATTATGTGATTAGAAACACTATGTGACGCATCACATGTTAGACTATGAGGCATATATGATAATAAGTGGTATTACCTGATGTGAGAATAAATGTGGTTATGAATGTATTTTTTAAGTGTGATAGAAATTGACTAATGAAAGTCAATGTGGTATTTGGTTGGGAATGGTTGTTAGTGTGAATGATCATGTATGCTAACAATGATGTGAAATGATGATATGAAAGGATAAGAAAGATGGACTCAAGCATGGGAGGCTAGTGGGTCAAGATGAGGCAAGTAAACAAGCATGAACTTGGAGGACTTGAGGTAAGTGATTCCTAAACTTAACTTGCATTATGATATCGAATTTATATGTTCATGTAGTATGGGAATCTTAAAGGAAACAAGTAATTAATGGTTGTGCCAAGGTAAGAAATGTGGTAATGGATCAACCGTAGACTTGACCCATGCTTGGTTACATATAGAGAGGACAAGCGAGACATGATAATTTATATTGGATGATGTTTTTGTTACTTATCATAAGTTAAATTAGTAAGCGAATGGGAAGCCATTAGGCGTGGTGCCTAAAACCTCTTAACGGGTCGAAATGGACTTGCATATATAGTTAAATAAATATGAATGTTAGAAACCGAATGGGACGATAAAATATGTCCTTTGAGGCTTCAAAATGGCTAAGGTTAAGTGAATATATCTTTGGGGTATCAATATCTTTGATTTTGTGCGAAAATCCCAAAGTTAGTAGCAAAACCGACCAGGGGCGCAAGGTAAGAGCAAGTCAGAGCACCTTGCGCTGGTGCCTTGTCAGCTTGCGCTGACCTTCTGATGTGGTTAAACAGGGGCGCAAGGTGGCCAGTTGCGCTGGCGTGCACCAGCATGCGCTCCCCACTGGAGTGTTGTCCGTTTTTCATGTATTTTGATGTTTAGCTTATACGTGCAATCCTTATTCGCGTCTAACGCACCGGCAAGCATTTTTGGACTTTTTGAATGCTAGGTATGGGTGTAGGAAGTAATAGGAATGTCGGATTTTGCAAATATGATCCTAGTACGGAATGATACATGTGCGTGTAGTTTAATTGATACGTTGTTTGATGGTATCAAATACGGTAAGTAGATTGTCGTGCTTATGTAGATTGGAAATGTGATGTATATATGGGTACTCATACTCGGGTTTGAGTGAGAGCTTCATGTATGTAAGGGTTGGTAAATATTGCCTAGATTGAGTATATGATTGGAAACGTCGTATTTGTCTTAGAGAATAGCGAAGAAAGAGTATCATAACGGGTCAAGTAAGTTATATGAGGGAATTGCATGCTTGTATGAATTGTGGGATTATTACGGAAATTATGTGCTTGTATGAATTGTGGAGTTATTAACCTTTGTTATGAGAATGATAATGAAGGTGCAGGTATGAATATATAAATGCAAGAGACTTGTGGGTTTGGTTCGGGGTACCACCCTCGAACTTGCAAAAAGGCGTTGGAACGAGATCATGGAGTATCTATGGATATGATCTCCGCATTTTGAGTAATGTGCATTAAGTCACTAAATGAACTAACGAAACGGTTATTTGGTGATCGCAGGTTGTCTTGTCTACCTAATAGAGTAAAGAAAGGATGGAGATCGAGCAAGGAGGCGGATTGTACGATGTCACAGTCACATAACTTATTAAATATGAGACATGTTGAATGTAATGAGATAAAATAAAAGATTTAACACCAAACATATCCCTTAGATATGTTTTCCAAGTATTTGAGATTGTTTATAAAGCAAGAAATTTTCTAGACCGTATTTCCGCTGCATATTTTCTGTAAAACGGTTTATGGGTGTTACATCAATGAGGTCAGTATCAGTTAAATCATGAGCTAGACCCAAACTGGTTTTCTCATGAACCTCTTTGTCTTGGTACTGATGTTTTCCTACGTCAGGCATAAAGCCTTCATCAGTAGTTGCCACATTTGAGGTCTTAGGGATGTTACTTCTGTCCTCAGGTCCACCACTGGGTGATAAATGAGTAGAAGCAGCCTCAAATATACCTAAAGTATCTATGTTTGGGCTTAGAAACCTTGGTTCATCCCCATCTCTTTAGTTAGGGCTAAAGATGTCCACATCCATGCCAACTTCTGAAGGTATCTCCCCTGTTTGATGTGTTTCTTGGGGAGTGACATGTTTGGATGGGACTTTCTCTTTTAGTCCTGAGAGAAGCTGGGCAATTTCTATGGTTGTGTGGGAGGTTTCAGGTTCAGCAGTTGTAGGTAAGAGATCAGCAGTTTTAGGTACAGCAGTTTCCAAAGAAGCATCAGTAGTTACAGTTTTTCTATGTCTTTTTCAATGAAATGTAACTATAACAGGTTTTCTTTTGGGTGGTTGAGATGGAGTGGACTGAGAGGATGTTTCAGCCACATCTTTTGGAAGTGCAGATTGCACATCAGTAGTTTCAGGTATCTCAACTTCCTGAACTACCTTTTTCTTTGGGTTGGTGGGTGTTTGTTTTTGCTGTTTAGGCTTTTTGGCTTTCTTTGTTTTGGGTTTTGAAGATGTGGGTTCCTTAGGGACTGTTTCTTGTTCCCCTTGGTCATCTTCGGGCAAAAGTGCCGGTTTGTTATGCCTTGAGAGTACTTGTGAAGTCAGAGGATTTAAAGTTTTTGACTCCCCCACAAGTACTCCCTCACCAAGTTCCTTTATTATGCATTGCATAACAAATCTTGGGTACAGTAAAAACTTCTTTTTGGAGTTTTGGTGATGCAACACAAACTCATTGAAAAATAATGAAGATGCCTTAAAAGTTGTTTCATTTATTATAGAATGAAAAATAGGTTGAAAAGTTGAAGGCATCTGATCATATGATCCAGTTTTGGGACTTAGACACATAATAGTATAGTGAAATAACTGTTTATATTTTGGATCAAAATATTTTTTATAAACTTTTGCATGTGACAAAGTACCTTGATAACCACACTCAGTCATGGTTAAATGAATGTCAGAAGTGGGAATATGCTCAGGAGCATCAGCATCATTAAGGCCAAGCCTTTTTCCCAGTGACTCCTCTGTGATTGCTATATACTTCCCTTGAATTGTTGATTTGAGGGAAATCACCTTGTTGTTCACTGTGCCCGACTCTGCATTTGCCCAGAACTCATTGAGAGTTTCTACATGAATGGTAGGATCAACGGTGAAAGCTGTGTGATATTGGGATTTAACGACCAAATCAATGATTTCGTCGTATTGGGACCAGGCTTCATCTTTCTCGAAGTAGCCTCGAAGGTTATGTCCCTGTTTCAGTACAATAGCCGCGGTTTCTTTTGATCGAACAGTAAATTTTTAGATTAGAGAGGGGGTTTTGTTTTTGCTTTGAGAGAGAAAGAGGGAAATTTGATTTTTAAATGGATAAGTGTTTGAAAGGATATTTATCAGAAGTTTTTAACCGACTAGGTCAAACTTCTAATGAGTGAAAAGTCAGTTTTACCCTTTTAATGAAACTACTGATGAAGCAGGTTTCTTCATCAGTGGTTATTGTCATCTCTTCAGTAGTTTTCAACAGCTGATGAGTATGACTTCAAAACACTTAAATAATCTCTGATAATCATTAGTAGTTATTTCTTTTCTGAAAATTTCCATTTTTGATGTTTCTCAGAACATCAATAGTTTCTCTCTCATTTATTCATCAGAGGTTTTGTGACAGTTTAATAAGTATGTAACTAAAAGTAAAAATATGTGCAGAAGGGAAAAATGAAAACACTTACAGACTTTACTCAAAATTTAGCATCCCAAGCATGGATACTAACCTCTGAAATGTTGTTGAATCAAGGGGTTTGGTGAATACATCAGCTATTTGATTAGCAGTTGTGACATTTTTCACCTCAGTCTTGCCTTTTTCATAGCAATCTCTTATGAAATGATACCTGATTTCAATATGTTTAGTCTTTGAGAACTGAACAGGATTTTGAATGATGCTAATGGCAGATTTACTGTCTACTAAGAGTGGAGTCTTGGTCTCTTTGATTCCATAATCAAGAAGTTGATATTTAAGCCATTGTATCTGTGATGTGCAGCTCGCAGCAACAATGTATTCAGCTTCAGCTGTTGAAGTTGCCACAGATGTTTGTTTCTTTGATTGCCAGGACACCAAACAGTTTCCCAAGAATTGACAACCACCAGATGTTGATTTTCTTGACATTCTACACCCTGCATAGTCACTATCTGAAAAAGCAGTTAATTTGGTATTGCTTGAAGCAGGATACCAAATTCCTAAAGTAGGAGTTCCTTTCAGATATCTGAATATTCTTTTGACAGCAATTAGGTGTGATCTCTTGGTGCTGATTGGTATCTAGCACAGACTCAAGTTGAAAACAAAATATGTGGTCTAAAAGCAGTTAAATACAGAAGAGAACCTATCATACATCTATACATGGTTTGATCAACCTGTTTTCCTTGATCATCTGGTTCAATTTGTGTGGTTGGTGTCATGGGAGTGGAACATGATTTACAGTCTTGTAAAGAAAATTTTGTTTAATAATTCTTTAACATATTTTGATTGATGTATAAATGTTCCATTTGTTTGTTGCTTGATTTGCATTCCTAAAAAGTATTGCAGTTCTTCCATTGTACTCATTTCAAATTTTGATTACATGAGTTTCTTAAATTCATCACACAATTTTGTATTTGTTGAACCAAAAATGATATCATCAACATAAATCTGAACAAGTAAGACATGATTTCCAACATGTTTGATGAAAAGTGTTTTATCAATGAAGCCTCTAGTGAAGTGATTCTTAAGTAAAAAGTTGGAAATAGTTTCATACCAGGCTCTTGGAGCCTGTTTTAGCCCGTGAAGAGCTTTGTCAAGCCTGTACACCCAGTCATGATGAGAAGGATCCTCAAACCCTGGTGGCTGACAAACATACACTTCCTCTTTTATTTTTCCATACAAAAATGCACTTTTGACATCCATTTGAAAAACTTTTATGTTGTTGGAAATTGCATAAGCTAAAAATAACCTGATAGCTTCAAGTCTTGCAACTGGTGCAAAGGTTTCATCATAGTCAATGCCTTCTTCTTGAGAATAACCTTGTACCACCAATCTTGCCATGTTCTTAATGATCATACCAGCTTCAGCTTCATCTTGTTTGTTTCTGAAGACCCATCTAGTACCAATTGATTGCTTGTTTGGAGGTAAAGGACAGACTTCCCAAACCTGTTGCTTATTGAATTGAAGCAGCTCATCTTGCATAGCTTGAACCCAATTGTTATCTTTAAGGGCTTCTTGATACTTCTTTGGTTCCAACTGAGAAATGAATGCTGAGAAAAAGCAAAAGTTGGGGAGTTGGTTTCTGGTAAGCACCCCTGATGCAATATCACCCATGATTTGTTCCAATGGATGATCCTTGTGTTCAATCAGTTGTTGTAGACCTGTACTTGAGAATGGCTCTGGTATTTCTTCAAATAAACCACTGAGGTTGATAATATCTAGTTCAGCTGTTTGTTGAGGTTCAGGAGTTTTAGGTTCAGCTGAATCAGTAGTTTCAAAATGTTCATCAACAGTTGTTGAAGTAGAAGCTTGTGAAACTTTTGAAGGTTTAAAAGTTGATTAATGACTGTGTTTGGAGTCCATGGTGTAGGACCATCATCATCAAACCCTTGATAACCATATTGAGTAGGTTTGGATGATTCAACAGTCTTTTCAGGTCCGAAATTAAAGCTGTCAAGGTCAAAGAGTTCAGCAGGATGTGCTGGAATAAGAGTATGTTTGGATTCATTGAACTTGACATTTAGTGTTTCTTCTACTATCTTGGTTCTTGAATTGAAGACTTTGTAAGCTTTCCTCATTGGAGAATAACCAAGAAAATAACCTGAATCAACTTTAGCAGCAAATTTAGAGATAGAGTCTTTGATGTTGAGGATAAAACATTGACATCCAAAAGCCCTGAAGAAGGAGATAAGGGGCTTCATGCCATGAAGAATTTCATAGGCAGTCTTGGTATGTCTCTTGTTGATAAGAACTCTATTCTGAACATAACAAGCTGTGTTGACTGCTTCAGCCCAAAAATACAAAGGTAGGCCTGAATCAGCTAACATGGTTCTTGCTGCTTCAATCAATGTCCTGTTCTTCCTTTCTACCACACCATTTTGTTCATGAGTTTTGGGAATGCTGAATTATCTAACAATCCCTTTAGACAAACAGAATTCATCCAGAGTTTTGTTCCTGAACTCTGTCCCATTGTCACTCCTAATGACTTTGACAGAGAGAGAATATTGCTTCTCTATTTGTAGAATGAAAAACTTGATTATTTCAGCTGCCTCATCCTTGGAATATAAGAAGAAGACCCATGTAAATCTTGAGTAGTCATCAATGATGACCAAGCAGTACTTCTTCTTACCAAGGCTCATGATTTTGACTGGTCCAAATAATTCCATATGGAGTAGTTGAAGACATGCAGTTGTTTTTTATTCTTCAATAGACTTATAGGAGGACTTATCATGTTTACCTTTAAGACAGGAAACACAATGTTCTTTACACTGGTATTCCTTCAAAGGTAGACCTCTGACCAAGCCCATTTTTGGTGACTTTATTTATGGTTTTAAAGTTCACATGGCCAAGTCTCATGTGCCAGAGATCAGTTTCTGAAGTTGATGCCTTTCAGAAGAAACATGCAATGTTGTTCAATACTTTGTCTTTCTCAATGTCCACTGCATAGACATTGCCACACCTTTTTGCAATCAGGAAAGTATGATCTTCAATGATCTTCTCTATCAACTTCTGGCCTTTTGGTGATATGATCTTGCATGTTGTCTTGGTGAAAAAGGAAGAATATAATTTGTCACACATTTGTGAGACACTAAGCAAGTTGTACTCAAGGTTTTCAACCAAATTGACCTTGTCAAACTGCATTTTTCCTGAGGATACATTGCCATATCCTAGCACATATCCCTTGGCATTGTTCCCAAAGGACACAGATCCTTCTCTTTGACTGATAAAATTGTTTATCAGGTATCTGCATCCAGTCATGTGCATTGAGCCTCCACTATCAACATACCAAATGCTATTCAAACCTCTTGAGACCCTCTGCACAAAATAGCAAATTAGTTAGATTTGGGAACCTAAGCCAATTTGGCTTTGGGTTTGCTCTTGAGAACAGGTACAGTGTGTTGAGTACCAATTTTTGAAATCCATGTCTTTTCGGCAATGGATTTTTCATTAGGGACAATGGTGGCATCTTTTTGGTGACCACCATCAACTTTGGTCATCAGAAGTTTAACCAAATTTATCAAATCTTTAACCTTAGTAGTTTGTGAAACTACTGATGGGTTAGGTGTAACTTCTGAAGATGAACTTTGAGAAAAAGGCTTTTGTTGAGATTTAGTCTTTTTCTGAGAAAAGGTTTTGCTTGGTTGATGTTTGTTAGGAAAGAAAGTGTTTTCATAATCTTGTCTTATTTGTTTTCCCACAACCAGTTGTTGATTTTTCTTATTAAACTGATTTCCCTTTCTACATCTACAAAGTTCAGTTATGTGGTTAAACAGACCACATATTTCACATGCTTTTGCCTTCTCTTTCCTTTTAAATTCAGCAAGAGATTTGGAAGGCAAATTACTGACAATATCAGTATTTTTCAATAGGTCATCAGTAGTTTTCAGGGTCTCAACTCCTGATGTAGATGAAACTACTGATGGCTTATTGTCAGTTGTTTTAACTTCAGCAGAACTTTCATTTTGAGAAAGTTCTGATGGAAGGATGTGCACTCGTCCTTTTCAGAAGTTTGAATCAATTTCTTCCCATCATTATCAGTTTTGTGGGTGAAATCAGTTGGTGATTCAGTATGGGTATACCCTATGCCAAACTTAACATTTGCAGCAGTTTGCTTGTTAAGCAGCATTTGGTATCCCTTACAAGACAACCCATTTTTCACAGTCAACCTTGGTGTCAGCAAGCTCTTTTCTGACATTTCCTAGGTTGTCTATCATGCTCTTAATTTGTGCATGGGTTTCAATGGATTTATCTGTTAATTTAGAAATTTCCTTATTTTTTGAAACAAGTTTTCTTTCTAAATCACACTTCATCTGTGTGTATTTTCTCTCCATGTCATTAGATTTGCCTTGTAAATGCACATTTGTTTCTCTATTTAAAGCGAAAGATTCTTTGCAAGAATTTGAACATAGCTTTAACAGAGACTGTTGTGATACCTGAGATATAGCAGAATTGGAGGAGTATCCCTCAAAAGCCATTAAGGAAAAATTCTTTCTTCCATTATCAGGTTCTCCCCAGTTGACATCATAGACTTTGTTGTCTACATCTGGACTGCATTCAGATGTATCAAAAGGAAGACTGCTCCAGTCAACATACCCTGAAGTAAATAGACTTTGTTGAGGGGGTTGTTGAGTTTGTGGAGGTTGTTGAGCAGCTGGAAAAGGAGGCATTTGTTGCTGGGCCTGGTGTTGAGCAGGCATTTGAACATATTGTATTTGTGGCACATATTGGATTTGTGGAGCTTGTGCCTGTACAAAATGAGCACTCCCTTGAGTTCCATTATTCCTATTATATGAGGAGTTAAATTGATTTCCAGACATAGGTTGGTTAAAGCTAGAGCTTCGACACTCTCTAGCAAAGTGTCCCAACTTCTGACACTTATGACATCTCAATTTAGATTTGTCAAAACCAACTTTTGTAGAGTTGTTTAGTCCTGGAAATTTCCTTCCTGACCTTTTATAAAATTTGTTAGTTTTTATGCTTAACAAGGCCAGTTGTTGTAAAATATCCATTTCTTCTAAGTCATCACTGCTAAAATATTTTAAGTCATCCATGATAAAACACATGTTATCAGCAGTTTGACTTAGGTCTTCATTGCCATAAGCTGGTAATGATACATCTGATGAGATCCCAGCTGTTATGTCAATGTGATGAAAAGATCCAAAATTATTAGAACAAGATGGTGAGTCCTGTCCCAATAAGGTTGTGCTAACTGGAGTATAGTCATCAGCAGTTTTACCAGATTCTTGTAACTTTTTTTTTTTGATTAATCTCTTTTTCAAAAGTTAACAATTTACCATGTAACCTTGTTAGATTCAGGGTATTAAAATCTGAACTTGTCCTGAGGACTATAGAATAAGTTTCCCATTTTGAAGGTATGTAGATGCGTTTTTGCGACTAATGATTAGATGTTAACATGTGTTAAGGGGCGAAGGAAAGAAAGAATGGGCGAAGGTGAACATAGAATGGGCGAAGGAAGAAGTAAGTTGGACGAATCTGGAACAAGAGCTGATCAGAAGACACATTCGACCAACAGCAGTGGGCGAATGTGGAATAGGCTCACATTCGACCAGTCTGACTGGGCGAATGTGCAGATGCTATATATAGATTTCATGTTTTTGTAAAGTTAAGCGAGTCATTTAGAGTGTGTGTTTTTGGTGTGTGTTCCAGAGAGGTCTGAGAGTGTCAGATTGTGTTCTAGATTAACTGTAATCAATCTGTAAGCAATTATTTGAAAGAGTTAATCTATGAAAAGCTTTTAAAATGACTTTGATTGTGTTTTGATTGAGTTTATATCAGTTTGTTCTAAGCTAGGGTTTCCGCACCTGGTTTAGTAACTTGTATGATCATATAATCCTGTTTTCGTGTCGAATTCTCCCTCTACAAAGTGGTATCAGAGCCTAGAGGATCATACAACAACAAATTGATAAACTCAGAGCTGATTTGGACATAATTTTCATCAATTCACATCTGTTTTTACATAAAAATGGTTTTTGAGTGTTTTTGAAAGATTTAGAGTTGATTTTGTGGTTAAAACTCAAAATTCCAAGTATTAAAGTTGTTCCAAATCATCTCCGAAGCATAACCTGATCAAGATCATTCAAATCCACAAACTTTTGAAAATCAGAGATCAAAATAACCGTTTTTCAAAGTGTAACCGTTTTTCAAAAGGTTAAAATGGGCGAACCTGAGTGTGTTTGGACGAATGTGAGAGTTTCTGGTCGAAGGTGAGAGGATTTCTGGGCGAACCTAGAGGTTTTAGGGCGAACCTAGTGTTTTTCACTTGAATATTTTACTTTCGGGTCAAATTTTTCACCCTCGGGACATCGGGCGGACGAAGGTAAAACCAAAACGGTCGAACCTAGGTTGTTTTGGACGAACATAGAAAAGTGTTTGTGTAATTTTTACATTCTGGTGATATTTCACATTCGGGTGATTGTTTTGGGCGAATCTACTACAAAACGGACGAACCTGAATCACTTTTGGGCGAACCTAGGATAGTTTTGGAAAATTTTTCTAAGTGTTGAATTTCTCGAAGTTCGTGATTATGTGGCGTTATCAGACTACTCCTACACCAGCAACTACACAACCACAACAGCAGGTGATGGACCCATGGACAGTGGCAGCACAGAAGACGAGCACACAGTCTTCGCAGCCGGTTAATTACATGACTCAAAGTGCATCTCCAGCACCACAGTCTGACTACTGGGGAGTAGCAGCAGCGGTGGTAAACACTCAAACTACAAATGCTATTTCCACACTGATTAATGATTTGTCTTCAGGTAGCGGGACTCGGCCACCGAAGCTTATGGAGATTCAAGAATACAATCAGTGGCAGAAAAAGTTCAAGATACATTTGGAAGGCATGGGAGTGGAAGGTGCTGAAGCTTGGAACATGATAGCTAAAGGTTACACACCACCAGTTCTGGAGAATACAGGTGAACCAGTGCCATTGGAGAGCATGGCGGAGGATGAGAAAAAGAAGTTTGCTGTGGAAAAGAAGGCGTTTTCCCAACTGACGCAGGCAATCACAAATGATCTTTTGCATCAATTTGGGACTTGCACAACTTCTAAGGCACTGTGGGAAATGCTTAGAAGGAAGCATGATGGAAATGAGAAGACTCGAAGTTTGAGGAAGGAAGAGCTTGTTAAGGAGTTTGAGAATTTTTCTTATGTTGGAAATGAAACTTTGAAAGAACTAACTCCTAGATATAATCATTTGATATCTGAATTGTCTAGCTATGATATACAGATTCCTATGGCAAAACAGGTGGAAAAGTTTGCAGATGCATTACCACCTAACTGGGATCAGCATGTGGATGTTTTGAAGGAGAAGGATGCTTATCAATACTGGTCTCTTCAGGAGTTCATTGAAAAGCTGGAAAACAAAGAGTTGGAAGAGAAGAGGAAGGCTAGGAGAGCACAGATTCCTCAGAATCCAAACTTATATTTTGGAGGATCTTCAGTTCCAGTGAATACAAGTTCAGGAGGGCTAGTTACACCACATGTTGCATGTGTATCCAATGTTGTAGAATCACCTACCATTAACTACCATCAACAAACTTCATCTTTATCACAACCACAACCACAAGTTCCATATCAATACTCATACATCCCACCATTCTCCCCAAAGCAACAAGCAGCTTTCTACACTGCTGGTCAATCTCAACAACAACCAATGAACCAACCTAACCAACAAACGGTGGTTTTGGAGACTTCCAATCTTGGAAATGTGACAGTTGAAGTTGCTCAGCAACACATTGCATTAGTCTCCGCAATGGTTTCTTCCTACAATGGGTTAGTTGCTAGTCAAATTGGTAATAACAACTTGACCAATGAAGACTATGCACAGATTGACAAGGAGGAGATGGAACTCATTGATATTCAATGGGCGTTTGCGAGTATAATGCGAAGAGCAACGGAGTTTATCGAGAAGACAGGTAGAACAGACTTGGGAACTTCTCCTAACACAACCTACGGGTTCAATAAGGAGAAAGTGACTTGTTTTAACTGTGGAGGTAAAGGTCACTTTAAACGAGAATGCACCCAGCCACCAAAACAAGGCAACAGGAATCCATTCAATGCTACCTATCAGAACCGTCAACAACAAAACCAAAACCAAGTTTCTTCCCAAAACAACAACAACAATTACCAAAATCGTCAAAACAACTTTAATAACAACCAAAATAGACAACCAAACTCACCAAACCAGACACAAAACCAAACACCAAACAATACTAACCGAACAGTCATACCAATCACTACACCAAATGAACAACAGAATACCAATCAAGCATTGGTTACTCAACAAGATGAGAGGTTTGACTGGTCGAGTATCCAGATAGGTGTTGAGGAAATCACTACTGGGGGAAATGTGGCTTGTGTTGCATATCAGGTTGATATTGAAGACTCAGTGACGGTGGAGGAGAAGGTTGAAACTGAGGTTGATAGTGATGAGTCTGAGGCTAAGATGGATGGTGATTTTGAACCTGTTAAGGTTAATTCTGAGGTTAATGTTGAGGTTGAGAATGAAGAGACAAATTCGGGAGTTGTGATTGATACTGTTTCTGACATTCCTGAGGAGTGTGAATCGGTTTATTCTGATTCAGACAGTGACTCAGATACGGAAGCTAGTGTTAATTCTCTTGATGAAGATATTGATCAGTTGCTTGCAGAAGCAGATTTTCTGATGACTAGGAAGTCGTGCATTGCAGATGATGCTTTCACAAAGATTGATTATTCCAGATTCTTTGCAGGAAAGGAAGCTCATTTCGCATTGATGGCCATGACTGACCCACCAAAACCTGTAAGTTCTGCATGTAGTACTGATAATACAAGTGAAAAATACTGTGGTACATGTGATAGATTGACTGAGGAGGTTAAACAACTCCGTGTTCAACGTGATAGTGCTATCATGAACAGTCAATCTACTCGCAAAGAGTTGAATGCTTTTAACAAAGTATTAGATGGCTACAAAAAGGACATTTCTGACTTGAAAAACACTTTGTCTTTAAAACAATTGGCAATTAACAACTATATAAATGAAATTGAAAACACCAAGTTGGAAATGGCCGCCATCAAATGCTTTGCTGAGAAAGTAAACAAAAAGTTGGAAAGTTACAAGAATATTGCTTATGTGGTAGACCACATCATTGATGATAAAACAACCAATTATCGGGCTGTACCATCTCCGGTTCTTTTTGCAAACCATAATTGTCACCAAGTGACACCGGAGAGTTCGGTAAAATCTGATTCAGCATCGGAAAATGAATCTAATACTTCAAGTATTGGTGATCCAAATTCCGATGTTAGACCGATTTTGGGAATCAATGATGAGGGTGTTACTGCTGAAAGTGTTGACTCAGACTCAGAGAGTGATGATACTGGTTGTAACCAGACTGTTAATGCATGTGAAATTCCAAAAGAAAATCACATCATTACAAATGAACCAGTTTCATCATCTCAAATTGTTCCAATGAGAAATATTCATCATGTGAATAAGTCTGAGAAGAATGTTGTGAAGAAAGATCTTAACGTGGTTAAGAAAGATCTTGAGAAGAATGATAAAAACGAACAATGTGACAAACCTGTCAAGGTGTTTTATCGGATGGAAGGATCCGATAAGATCATCTCTGACGAGGACTTTCCAATTAAAAATGCCAACTATGCTAAAATTGAAAAGATTTGGCAAGAAAGTACTATTTGGTTCCCAAAACATGAGAGAACAAATGAAATTCCACCAGCTTTGTTAAAGAAGTTGTATTTGGATGTTCCTCAAGAACCAAAGGTTCATGTCACAGAGTTTGTTAAACCCAAAAACAGAGCTAATGGTTTCAATGAGCCTACTTATTCAAAAGGGCCACTCCCTGAGAGTTTAAGGAAGCAACAGTACAATGATCAATACCCTGTTAGATCATTTGCTCAACCAAATGCTCCGAATGTTTTTGAAGAGTATCGTGCATGCTTTAAGTGTGGGGAACGTGGGCATTTACTTGCTCAGTGTCCATATGTAAGGCACAAGAGGCACGAGGTAGAAGTGAGGAATTCCATGAGGAAACCGATTGATCACTATGTGCCACCTCATAGGAGAGTTGTTCCTCAACAACCACAACCGTTTTATTATCAAAACAATTTTCAAATGAGGAACACTCGTTCAATGCACTATGATAGAAGGAATCGGATTGCGATGGAAAACTCATGGAGGAAGCCTGTGGTGAACTCAACAGTTGATAGGCAAAAGGTTCCACCAAAACCAATTGTCAAATCAAATGTTGGACCTAAGTCTGTTAAATCAGATAAGGTTACCAAGAAAGTTACATTTGCTAACAATGTTCAGAAACCGACTGAGAACCCAAAGTCTCAGATTCGTATCCTGAAAAGGACTGAACAATCTTGGACACCCAATGGCACTCCAGGAGCCTCAACTTCAAAAGTTAATGAGAAAAAGGAAACGATTTTGAGCAATCAGAAAAAGATTGATCAAAAAGTTGTTAAGAATGTTTGTGAAAATGTTATTGTGAAACCTGATGTTGAAAGACCCAAGACTCAGGCTTGGGTCCCCCGAAAGAACTAACTGATTTACATTTTGTGTGCAGGGAGCTTCAGCTGGCCCTATTAGCAGTCTTTGGATTGTTGATAGTGGAGCTTCAGGCCACATGACAGGGGATCTTGCGTTGTTGTTCGACGTGAAGAACATCAATGGAGGATATGTAGCGTTTGCGGGAAACAAAGGTGGATATATCACAATGGAAGGGAGTGTGAGCAATGGGATAGTGAGTTTCGAGCGGATTTCGTATGTGAAGCAGATAGATTATAATCTGTTGAGTGTCAGTCAAATATGTGACAAGAAATTTACTGTGCATTTTGATGACAAATCCTGCTATATTCTGAAACCGGGCTTTACAATTCCTAAAGAGTGGATCATGTTGAAGGCACCTCGCGTCAACAATCTATACATTCTTGATATGTCCAAGGCGATGACATCACAAGGGCAAATAACATGCTTTTTGTCCAAGGCGACTGAGAAAGAATCGATAATGTGGCACCGAAGGATGGGGCACATTCATCTGAAGAAAATGAATCAACTTGTGAGAAATGGACTTGTCGATGGAGTAAACGTGAAACATTTCCATCTGAATGACAAGTGTGTGAGTTGTAAAAAGGGGAAGCAACACAAACAGTCCCACAAAGTGAAAAAGGTTAACTCTGTTGAGATGCCACTAGAGCGACTGCACATGGATCTTTTCGGACCGGTCAAGCGCAAAAGTTATCTTGGAGAGCTTTATTGTTTAGTCGTCACTGACGATTACTCAAGATTTTCATGGGTGATGTGTTTGCAGAATAAAAGCGACACTTTTATAAATCTAAAAGTTCTGTTCACTCGATTGGAGAATCTCTACAATGTGAAGATAAAGAGAATTCGGAGTGACAATGGGACGGAGTTCAAAAATGCCAAGATGGATGAACTTTGTGAAAACAAAGGGATACATCATGAATATTCGGCTCCGTACACCCCTCAACAGAACGGTGTTGCTGAACGAAAGAATAGGACTCTAATTGAAGCGGCTAGAACAATGCTTGCTGATTCAAATCTTCCAGTAATGTTCTGGAATGAGGCGATTTATGCAGCAAATTACACACTAAATCGGGTTCTAAAAGTGAAGAAGTTTGGAAAAACATCTTATGAGCTGTTACACCGAAGGAAGCCGAACTTAGAGTATCTAGAACCTTTCGGGGCGCCTTGCACGATGTTGAATCCAAGCGAAAAGTTTAGTCCTAAAGCCGAGGAGGGTTACTTTGTTGGATATGCAACCCCGCTCAAACGGGTATACAACAAGCGAACTCGTCGTGTGGAAGACTGGGCTAACGTGGATGTTCAACGATATACTCAAAATATTCAAGGCACGGGTCCTGATTGGATGTTTGATTACAAAGATTTCTTTGAATCATTCAATCTAGATAGCTTGGTTGAAGAAGCTGTTATTCGATTACTTTACGAGTGTGAAAATGCAACAACTTCACCGTTGGTGCGTCCGATCACCGTGAACCCCCTACCAGCTTCTAATGATACCAATGCTCCTATACAAGAAGAAGAGATATTTCAAGAGGCTTCAACTTCATTAGACACTTCAGAATCTGAAGATGAACAATTTGAAGAAGCTATTCTTGATCAAGCTGAAGAACAGGAGGCACCGCCAGTGAACCCAACTCCAACTTCTGATGTGGCTTCATCATCGAATATGGGTCATGATCTGGATGCTGTAGAGAACTTGACTGTTCAGACGGGAGTGCAAGTACCTGATTATCCGGAATCTCGGATTCATCGTATTCACCCGCTGGAGCAAGTAATCGGTGATCCTGGAAGTAGTGTTATGACCAGAGGGCAGCTTAAAAGCGTTAATTCGCCAGAGAGTTTTGGTGCTTTAGCTTTATATGCCAAAATTCAACAATCTGGTAGTCAAAATGATTGGTCGTTTGCGTGTTATGTGTCGCAGGTAGAGCCAAGGACATACAAGGACGCTTTGAAGGATGATGCCTGGGTGGAAGCTATGCAGGAGGAGTTATTACAATTCCAGAAATTGGGAGTTTGGACGCTCACGGATTTGCCGCCGGATAGGAAGAAGATTGGCACCAAATGGGTGTTTAAGTGTAAGAAGGATGATCGTGGGGTAATTGTTCGTAACAAAGCCAGATTGGTCGTGCAGGGTTTCCATCAAATCGAAGGGATTGATTATAACGAAATCTATGCACCGGTAGCACGAATCGAAGCTATTCGGATGTTCCTCGTGTTTGCTTCTTATAAGAAATTCAAAGTTTATCAGATGGACGTGAAAAGCGCATTTCTGTACGGGAAAGTCAAGGAAGAGGTGTATGTCGGGCAGCCACCAGGCTTTGAGGACCCAATCCACCGGGATAAGGTCTACGTGTTGAACAAAGCTCTTTATGGCTTGCACCAGGCTCCGAGGCAGTGGTACGAGGAGCTAAGCACATACCTCATCACCAAAGGATTTAAGCGCGGCCTCGTCGATTGCACCCTCTTTACGAAGAAGACGGGAGATGACTTGCTTCTAGTACAGATATATGTTGATGATATAATATTTGGTTCAACTAACGAGCTTTTATGCAGGGAGTTCGAAACTGTCATGCAGGAAAAGTTCGAAATGAGCGCAATGGGGGAGATGCAGTTTTTCCTAGGCTTGCAGGTGGATCAAAGACCCAACGGGATCTTCATTCACCAGACGAAATATGTCTCCGACATCTTGAGCCGGTT
This sequence comes from Ambrosia artemisiifolia, assembly GCA_032199755.1. NCBI lineage: Eukaryota > Viridiplantae > Streptophyta > Magnoliopsida > Asterales > Asteraceae > Ambrosia > Ambrosia artemisiifolia. The sequence continues at coordinate 2,395,682 of CM063529.1, read as the reverse complement.
CCAGATGGAGGACTCAAAGCCAATGGATACCCCGATTCAAACCAATCACGGGATTGGAGTGGACGCTAAGGGGGAGCTGACGGATCCTTTTACATACAGAGCAATCATCGGATCTCTGATGTATTTGACGGCGTCTCGACCAGATATTATGTACGCAACGTGTCTCTGTGCCCGTTATCAATCGAAGCCGAAACAAAGTCATCTGACGGCGGTCAAGCGTATCCTTAGATATCTGAAGGGTTGTCCCTCAAAAGGACTTTGGTACCCTAATGATGATAATTTTGATTTCATATCTTTTAGTGATGCAGATTGGGGCGGCTGTGACAAGGATAGCAAATCTACTACAGCTGGTTGCCAGTTTTTCGGGAGCAGGTTAATCACCTGGCAATGCAAGAAACAGACTTCCGTCGCACAATCTACCTGTGAAGCCGAGTACATTGCAGCCTCGAGTTGCTGTTCGCAAGTACTTTGGATTCAACAACAAATGGTGGATTACGGTTTGCAGTTTCTTAAAACCCCTATTTACTGTGACAACGAAGCCGCAATTGCATTAACTAAAAATTCGGAAAATCATTCTAAAGCGAAACACATCCGGATCAAATATCATTTTATCCGTGATTGTTACGCTAAGGAATTGATTGATATGATCAAAATTCATACTGACTACCAACGTGCAGATTTGTTTACTAAAGCTTTTGACCGTTCACGCTTTGAATATCTTTTAAAAGTAAACAATATAAAGGAAAAACAGGACTAATCGGCACCTCGGTTTATCGCTTTTTAGTGTTTAGTTTTTATTTTTTTTTGCTAATTGGGAATTTCTCTTTGCTAATTGGGAATTTCTCTTTACTATCATAATCCTCAAAGAAGTTGATGCTTTCGAGGGGATTGTTTAATCCTCAAAGAAGTTGATGCTTTCGAGTGGATTGTTTCTTTTAAACTTTGTTTTTATTTTGTTTTTCAGAAAAATGAAAATCCAAAAATATGTTCTTTATTTTAGGGGGAGCCATTTTATCAGAAAAGCCAAAAACATTATAAAATTCAAAAAGACCTAAAAATTAGAAAATCAAAAATGATTTCCTGGTAAAACAGAGGAAATGATAGTACATCAGTGGGAATCTGACACAGGCTAAAAAATTGTATAGTTTATGAGGCGTGTGTTGATTACGTGTGATATGCTGATAGGCTTCGTAGACTAAATATTGCGTGCATTAGTGATACAAACATAACGAACTACGCGTTCGTGGCTGAACACCTCATGGGCATATGATCTTAGTACCGTAATTTCGTTTGATAGGATTGCCAAAATCTGAGGTTTCGGGTCGTTATGTTATGGTTATCCGGGATATTCTGATAAACTTTTGTCGTATTGATTTACGGACCTAGTTTTATCAGAATATTTGCTAAAAGAGCTTATTTGCCAAAACCGGAAGTTACCGAATTGAGGAACTTTATGTTTTAATTGATCATAGATCATTATTACATCGTATTGATCATCTGATGCAAATCAGTGATTAATATCAGCCTCAACCTAGTGTATACGCACATGTTACTCTGCTGCATTCAATTGCTGACCTGTACACCTCTGTGCTATATACTTTGTAACTTTTACGGATAACTCTGGCATAATCACGCGTTACGACGAAGCTTTGTGCAATTACTTGATACGGGAGTATGTCGTGTGTGTGGGCACCACATCGTGTTAGTCTAATACACCTAACTCGTATCATTTTAAAGCATTGCGTAATTGTCTGCATGTGAGCTTACGTGGACCACAATATCAGCAATTGCCGTATCACATACTGTTTCTAATGATAATATTAAACAAAAAGATCAACGCTGTGATCAGATTTCTCAGAAAACTGATATGATCCTCTGACCGGATTTCACAAAATATTTACTGCTTTCATTTACTTTGATGCATTTTATTTTGTTGCAATTTACTTTTAATGTCAAAAAGATACAAAATCCAAAAAGATTTTCGGTGTGTTTTGATAAAATTTCAGAAAAATCCAAATTTTTGCATTTCTGCTTTATTTTTGATAACCGGGGATGCTTGATAGTCAATTTCTGAGATTTGACACCACCATCTGGGCTTTGTATCATTCTTAAAGTAAAAATTTGTGTTTTGGAAGCTCAACGGATTGAAAAATGTTAAACGGGATTCGAATTTGTAATTTGGCAAATTTTTTCAAAATTTCCATTTTACATTCGCCCTTCATTTGGGACGAATGTGGAATTTTTGTTCACCTTCGGGCTGTTTCAATTTGGGGGAATATGGCTTATAGCCAATTTCCACTTCCGGGTGAAAATATTTTACCTTCGTGTCTTTCACTAGGGGCGAAGGTGGAACATCTTTACATTCGACCGACTGAAACGGGCGAAGGTGGATGTTTTATATACGCCACACCCAGATTCGACCTTCACTTCAAATTTTTTCAAAATTTTCTTCGTAACAGACCCTTGTTGATTTTGATTTCCCTGCTTGTGTATTTTGATCCTTGCATATCACTGATCATTTCTATATAATTTTTACAGGTAATGGTTAAGGAATGAAGCCGGAATCGTTTGATTTATGAACCGGACTTAGGGTTTTAGTGTTTATGGTGTTTGAGGGATTCTTAATGCATGATTTTGATATACATTCATCCCACATCAGTTTTAGGGGGAGAATGTATTAGGAATTAGGTTATTAACAAGGTTTAATCACTGATTGATCAATAAAATGATAAAAACCCTAATTTCTTTTGAAAACTGATATAGAATGAATGTTAAGGACAATTGATGATAGACGAAGCATAATCGGCCATGTTAGGATTGATTTTAATCAAAATTAGGGGTTAAAAACACGTTTGAAAAATTTTTGAAATTTTGGTCAAGAACAGTTCTACCTTCGGTTCATCGAAGTGGACGAAGGTGAATTAGGACGGACGAAGGTAAACTAAAACGGGCGAATGTATCTTTTTGTTCAAAATCTTTTTACATTCGACCAGAAATTTACACCTTCGGCCATAATAACTTACATTCGACCATATTGTTTGGGCGAATGTGAAATTTCAAAAAAAAAAAAAAAAAAAAAAAAAAAAAAAAACCTAAAATTTTGAATTTTTGACGATTTCGTGTTTTGACATTTATTTTTGTTTTTATTTTTCAGATGGCTGAAGAACAAGCAAACATTGATATTCCTGTGGAGACTGCAGTTACTGATCCAGTTCCAGAGACTGTACAAGAAGGTGAATCATCAAGCGGTACTAAATGGCCGTTTGAGAAGACTCATAACTGTTGTGCGTATCTTGGAGACGTGGAGAAGAATGTGGAATTCACTGAGATCATCAAGTTTCTGAAGAGATGCAGAGTGGTTTATGCTTTGGCCACACCAACTATCATCTACAAGGATATAGTTGAGGATTTTTATAACAACGCCAAGTATGATTACTTTGATAATCAGACGATCATTAAAAGCAAGATTCAGGGAATGGAGATGTTTATTACTGAATCAGATATTAGAGAAGCTCTCCAGATCCAGTTTGAAACCAGTGAGGATCCAAGGGAATTATCATGGACTGAGCAGAAAGCCTGTTTCTTGAGGATGAAATACAAAGGACCGATTACTGATGGTTCTATTTACAAAGGGAAACTGGGAGTTCAGTTTAAGTATTTTGCTCATGTTATTATACTAGTGTTTGGATGAGTGAGTGGTGGATACGACGTAATGAGGAAGAGTTTGAGCTCGTTAATGGTTGCGTTGACTCTCAACAAACCATTTAACGTTGCTGGGATGATTTTAGATCACATGTTAGAGATGTTGAAATGATTGAAGCTTAAGAAGTTCATGCTTTATCCAAGATTCCTTATGATGATTTTTGATCACAAATATCCACATCTGAAGAAAGATCCAACACAGATACTAGTTATGGATCATATGAATGTTAGAACCTTAGTGAGAATGAAAGGTTACAAAGGTGTGCCTGAAAATGAGAGACCACCTTACAGAAGGTTGTTTGGAGCCTTGGCTAGAGAGGATTACATGGATCCTGGAAAGAATACAGCGAGGCATCCTGACAGTGACAGTGACAATGATGATCCACTAGTATATGCTGATGCAAGCACAAAGAGAAAGAGACAAGTTGTCAATCCCGGAGCCAAAGGGAAGGGTAAGGGAAAGACAGATCAAGGGAGTTCAAAACAACAAGCGGTGAGGAAGAAATCTACTGCTAAGAAGGGTACGAGTTTGGTAGATGAGGAGTCTGTTGATTCAGAGGAGACAGAGACTGAAGAACAGTGGGATTCGGATGCTGAAAATGTCCGGACTACCAAACAAAAGGCCACTTTGGTTGGTGAGTCTGAATCACTAAACAGATCAATAGAAGAAGCTAAGAAAAGCAAGCAGTCTGTTGATGCTGAAGATGAAGGGTTGACTGTTAATTTGGACGAGTTGAATGAAGGAGAAACTGTTGTAGTTAACTTGCCCAAACCCAAACACAAAACCATGGCCAAGAAGACAAGCACAAAGCAACTTAGAGAGAAAGAGTTAAACTTACTTTTGAAAGGAAAGAGATTACCTGATGCTGGAACGTCATCTAAACAATCTTCACCAGCCGCTAAGAAGCAAAAGACTAAGGAGGCTACAACATTACCAGTGGATCAATTCAATATTGCCCTGGATAATGTTCTTAACATGTTTACACAGCCTCAGAAAGGAAAAGAAGCTGAGATTGAGTCATCTAAGTCTAAGTCCAAGTCAAAGAAAGTCACTGTTGATGATGAAGTGATGAAGCAAGTGAATAAAAGAATGGACGATATGATGAAGATGCTAGTGGCTCAACAAGCTGAGATTGCCAAGTTTAAGCAGAATGAAGAGAAAATGCTTCAGATTGTGGTAGCTTCTAAATCTAATCAAGATGAGATAGACGAGAAAGTGAAGAAGCTTGAAGCAAAGAATAAGAAGCTTGAAGGTAAGGTTCTGAGAAACAAGAACAGATACAAGGCGATTAAAGAGGATAACAAAGAGTTGAAGGCTGAAAACAAACGCCTTAGTGAGCTGATAGATAATCTGTACAATATTGCACCCAAGCTGAAAGAGGGTGAGGAAGATACAGAGAAAGAGGCTGAACAGGTTGACTATGAACCATCTGAATCTGACAAAGAGGAAGATGAGGATGATGAGAATGAAGAATCGGATAAAAGTGATGATGAAGATGATGATAATGATGATGATGATGATGTTGAAGGTTCGGGAAGTCAAAAGGAGGATGATAGTAGTAGTAGTGATGATAATGACGGAGGAGATGATACTTCTAAGTTTACATTTGAGAAAAGACCACCTTCAAAGAAGAAGAAAGACACAGGTGAGTCGAGTTCAAAGAAGAAAGGAGAGAATGTTGATGATGAGACTGTGTTTTGGAATGAGAAGGTGAGGTCCTTGTCTGATGATGCAAAACAAGTATACAAGGACATGTTAGAGAAAAGAGAATGGACTATTGAGTTCACAGGTCGTTTTGCAGAAATATTCCAAACTGATGACATGCGATATGAATTGGAATACAACGATCCTGATTTGGAAGAAGGGGAAGTACCTGCTTCTGTGGCAAAGGAGATCTTGGATGGACTTGCACAGAGAGTAGGGAAAATGTTTGAAGAGTTCATTGTTGATGAGTCGATTCCACATATTCCTGAAAAGGATATTGGAAATCACTCTGATGATAAAGAAACCCCTGAATTTGAAGAAGTTGAGATAGAGGATATCACACATGAGGAATATCCACAGTACTTCAGACAAACTGATGAAGATGTGTTGTTTCCTGATTTTACTGAGAGGCATAATACGTCTGCTAAAAGAAAGGCAAAGAAAAGAAGTGCTGAGTTTGTTGAGAAAGTACTTGGAGCTGATTTGCCAGAATCTTCAAATAAGTCTGATGAGTTGAAGGAGTATTTGAAGAAATTAAGACTGATGGATGAAAACCGACCAAAGCCTGAAGCTCAAGGAAACTTTTATAGGTTTCATAATGCAAAGTTTAGAGGAAGAGCTCTTGGGTGGACATACTTAGGCAGGCTGAAGTGTCTAGCTGCTAAGTGGGAATCAGGGATCTTGTACTTCTACAGATTCATTGACTTGCTAACTCTACCGTACTGGGCGGTTAGAGATCTATGCAGATTCCCAATGTCAGGTGCTTCAGTGAATAATACTCATGTCGGTTGGTGTGCAGATAAATTGGTTTGGGAGAGTAGAACGAGATGGAATAGATTCAAGCCTCAATATCCCCGGAGGAAAGTTCACAGGGATATTGATCCCAGAACCAAGATGAAAAGGGTTACCTTGATTTATAAGGCACCTGAAGTTATGAGAAAGATACCTTTGATGCCTATGCCTCAACACTTCAGTGCTGACTTCATTTTCTGGTATTATGATTGGAGGAAGGCAGAAGCGGTGATCGTGTTGAGAGATGGAAAGGACAAATACAAGCATGTTCATGTATTTGATCCTATGTGGTTGATCAATTGCACCTTCGAAGACATCATCATGCTATTTTATAATCCGATTCATCATGAGCCAAACGATGCAGATCAAGCAAGGAAATATACACAAGTTGTGGGTGTTTGCTTTGCTTATGATATTAATGCTGGAAGTAATTTGGAGGGAAAGCTTGGCAAAAAGGTGAAGATGGCTAATGTGTCAAAGCCCGTGAAGAGAAAACTAGAGCCTGAGATGACAACAGAGCAGAAGAAACAGCTCAGGATCAAGTTGCTGAACAAAGCCATGGATGAAGACAGAAGACGATCTAATCAATAGTCGAGGGGGAGTTTGTAGATGCGTTTTTGCGACTAATGATTAGATGTTAACATGTGTTAAGGGGCGAAGGAAAGAAAGAATGGGCGAAGGTGAACATAGAATGGGCGAAGGAAGAAGTAAGTTGGACGAATCTGGAACAAGAGTTGATCAGAAGACACATTCGACCAACAGCAGTGGGCGAATGTGGAATAGGCTCACATTCGACCAGTCTGACTGGGCGAATGTGCAGATGCTATATATAGATTTCATGTTTTTGTAAAGTTAAGCGAGTCATTTAGAGTGTGTGTTTTTGGTGTGTGTTCCAGAGAGGTCTGAGAGTGTCAGATTGTGTTCTAGATTAACTGTAATCAATCTGTAAGCAATTATTTGAAAGAGTTAATCTATGAAAAGCTTTTAAAATGACTTTGATTGTGTTTTGATTGAGTTTATATCAGTTTGTTCTAAGCTAGGGTTTCCGCACCTGGTTTAGTAACTTGTATGATCATATAATCCTGTTTTCGTGTCGAATTCTCCCTCTACAAGGTAAAGACCTTAAAAACCTATGTAACGTAGATGCATTTGAATAGGTCTGAACATTAAGTTTTATCTCAGAGATGAGTGATGAAAATCTTTCAAACTGTTGAGTTAATGTTTCACCATCTATATGAGTAAAAGTTTCATATTGTTGGGCTAGGATTTCTCTAGTGTTGGCTATCACCTCTTCAGTTCCTCCAAACTGTTCTTTAAGGCTTTCCCACAGCTCTTTGGCACTTTGTAAAAGTCCAACATAAATTTCATTTGGGAGAGCCATAGCCAACATAGAGAAAGCTTTTGCATCTAGCTCAATTTTTTTGGAAATCTTCTTCAGTGTAGTCTTTAGGGTCTTGTGGTCTTTCTACTTTAGATTCTGGATCGGCTATTACTGGTTTGTGAGGTCCAAACATTACAGACCTCCAACACCCAGTATTGGTCTGAGATATGGTGTGTGCTAACCTTCTTTGCCAGATATTATATTCATTTCTGACTAGCATAGAAGGTTTATTGGCAAATCCAGTATTATAAGGGTCCATTTTTAAGAAGTTTGGATTGTCAATACTTTCTTAAAGTGATGGATGTAAAATAAAGTGATCTTTAATCCTTGATTGGATATCAATGAGAGCCTTTGTCTGATTCTCAATTTGTTAGATTGATATTTGATCAGATAAACCAGATGCTCTGATACCAATTGCTGGATCAGTGGTCTCTATTGACAGTTTAAGTTATAGAACACTTATGTGTTTGCAGGTTTATCAAAGTAGTTTGCACAGCGGAATAATAAATGTTCTAAGTTAAAGTATCACTTTTACATGAGTTATTACTCCCCCTTTACTATAGCAGTTAATGAGAATCAAAGCAATTCAAAGTATAAAGCAGTAAGTGCAAGTATTGAATGATTCTCAGATGTGAAATGGATTATAAGTTATAAAAGCTTTGAAGGAATTCAATTAAAATCAAGTGTAATCATATATCTAAAATAGTGGGATAAACCCAACTATTTATACACAAATACATAACTGTTGTCCTAAGTAATCTAAGATTATAATAAGCTAAGATAATGCTTACAACAGGCTGTAGCATGGGAACTTGTTCAAAGACTTTAACAAAACAATATAATACTAAACTACTGAAGTTACTGAGTCGGTTAGAAGTTTCTGATATGAAAGTACTGATGAATGACAAACTACTGATGAGTAGTTTGTCTTCAGTAGTTCTTCAGTGAAATGTCTGGTTAGACTCCAAAACTTCTGATGCTTTAACTCTTGAGCATTTTGCTTTGTCTTCTTCAGCACTTCTGTCTTTACTTCTTCAGCAGTTCCATACTTAGAATATTTAGCATAAATATGACTTGAACTTTGGTAACAAAAGTGGTTTCTTCAATCCTTTTTGTCCCAACAAACTTGACTCAGCAACACAAGACTGCACTGCCAGTGCACGAGTTCATGCAAAGATATTTCTCAGAAACACAGATCAGCACGGTCGTGCTGATAATCAGCTCGGTTGCACTGCTAGTGCATAAGCCAGTGTAAATGGGAGCTCGGAAACTTCATAATCCGCACGGTCGTGCAACCCATGTGCACCGCCGTGCAACTTTATCTGATCAATCATTCACCACTTGCCCACTTGTGTGACCACATAGGCTGATGTCACAATCAAAATAAAGTGCACGGTCGTGCACTTTCTTGCACGACCATGCGGTTTTGTAAAATTTCTACAAAAACATAGCATAAGCTACTGATCAGAGATTAGGTAATTTTGGGTTGATTCTAGGCAATTTTCTGGAGCTGTGGACTGCTGAGAAGCCATATAACAAGATTTGGAGGCGATCGGGATCCATCATCATTATTTAATCCTTCACATTTAGCATTTTATGGTTTGATCATTTAACTTTAATCTTGTTCAAATCAGTTTTTTTTAGTTTATTTGTGATGATTATGTATTGTATTGTAACCTACACGTAAAAACAAGTAATATTTAGTAGTATTAACTAACATGTATATGTTAATCACATTTTTCATGATTTTGATGTTTTTCATGTTTTAATCTTGATGATCATATTGCAACCATGTTTCATTGTCGTTGGATTTCTGGTTATGATCGTATGACTTTGATGATTATTGGGTTGTGTTAATCGGATACATGTTGAAAAACAGTTCGGTTAATCGATGGGTAGTAGACTAGTTGACTTGTTAATGTGTTTACACCATGAAGCTGGAAACAGGTATTGGTTTGGTTAAAGTCAGGTGAATAATGATTAGAAATGCTTATCGGCACGTAAAACGGTTTAAAAAGCTTAATGGTATTGTTGATGATCTTTGACACGGTTGTTGATCTTTGTGAGTTATTTTGGTGAAAATAGCGATCTTAGTAGATTTGTGTTCAAATTTAGTAAATAGTTTGTGATATGCTCTACTTTATGCTAGTCTCGGTGGTTGTATTGTGTATTTAGTATTGCTTTCCGTGATTACTGAGGTTAGAAAACTCTTAACAGATGACTAACTTATCTTTAGAAATTTGGATGAGATTATATCAATAGCTCGCTAATTAAGAATTTGAGGTGGTTAATGTGTGTTTATCGTGTTAGCTTTCCGAAAAGTTGTCATGTTAGGATTCCCGAAAGGGATACTAATTTTCTGAAAATGGGAATGTTGATCTCGCGCCTTTTTAACATATGTTATGTAGTTGACATGCTAGGGTTATTATTATCGCATCTTTATATATATATTGTATTTGGAGTCTTACTTATGTTAATTTAGTACCTTAGAATTAATTTAGTTTAAACAACTTCTACTATCTTTTACTGGTAAATCAGGGATAGAGTTTAAGTACTATTGCATCCGCTCGCGTCCATGAATCGATTTCTGGTTCTTATCTCAGCTTACTACATATATGATAGGGTACACTTTCTTTTTGTGTGTATTTTAATGTTAAGGTCTAAACCATTTGTATAAATACTAAAACCAATCGTGTGTTTATTCATTGAAAAATTATCATTATATACGCACACGTCATAGACAGCCAAAGTGAAAGGACCATTCAAACTCTAAAGGATCTGCTTCGTGCATGTGTGATTGACTTATTAGATGAATCGTTGATCATACCGCCAGATGAAATTCATATTGATGATCAACTTCACTTCATAGAGTAACCAATCAAGGTGACGGATTGGAAAGTCCAAAAGTGGAGGCAAAGTCGAGTCAAGCTTGTCAAATTTTGGTGGAATTCCAGACGCGACCCGAGTTCACATGGAAACGCGGTGTAAGACCCTAACCCGTAATCACGCAATCAACGCCTAATCATACGGGTTTTAACCTTACTTAAACCACTCCCGATTAAAACTTTGATATTTATTATAAACTCAAACCATTAAGATCAAACACACATTTGATTCCCACAAATTTTTACACTTTTATAGCTAAAACATAGACTACTATTTTGAGTTTTAACGGGAGTTCTTTGAATTCTATTGCGGAAGCTTGATGAGTGATCGGGTGTGTTCGGCTCTTTTCGCGACTTGATCCTTGCTACAGAACTTCCATCCCTTGTTTACCTAGCACCATTACACAAAGAATGGTTAGTGAGTTATCAATGATTCATTTAAACTATTATGATAGTCGTTACACGTCGAAACGGAACGAACCAGGCCAAACGACCCTTTATCAGGAGAACAAACTGCTGCAACTTTTGCGCAGCAGCTGTTCGGATAGATTTTACCCTTTTTAAAACCCAAAATCTGAATTCGACTTTCAAATAAGAGTTGTTCTACGCTCCGAGAGCTTTCCAGGCATATAAAGAACACCTCCTAACGATTTTTCTACGATTTTATATTGAATTTTAAAGATCGCATTGTCTGGCTGTTCTCTGCGCGCGGCCGGTCGCTTTTATCGCGCGGCCGCGCGAAGCTTCTGATCATTTTTATCAATTCGCTGGGCGCTGTGAGCGGCCACGCGGTTCCTGTGAGCGGCCACACGAAGCCTCTGATGTTTGTTTGGTGACTTTTAAGCATGGGAATCATGTCGCAACCGCATTTGATGATTCCCGAAGCCTAAGCATTGACTTGCCGACTATATAACCCTCTGTTAGACTGATATTAATGGCCGGTTCATGATTTTATGACCCGGTTCATAGTCTTAGGTATTTATGTCGATTTTTACCCAAATCGACCCGTTATGGCCTTGCATCAAACAACGCTCTATTTGACCATACCAAATGCCTACCGTCTAAATTGTCAAGTCATTAGACACTTGATTAACCAAAGCGTTTGTCCGATTTGTTTCGTTATGATTTAGTTTCTTAAATTCATCATTTAGAAACCTTTTAAATTCCCAAAATGCCCTTCATGGTCAAATCTATCAATTTAGCCATTCGTGGCGAAACTTCTTGTTCTAATTCCAATGTTTTTGACTCATTGACTTGTTTAAAAACCTCTAAGTCCTTCCGGACATAGATTTTCATCCTTTCTCAAGTTTTCACTTGTTTAGTTGATTCTAAGCGCGTTATCGTGCATTAGACATAGTTATGGAAATAACTTACTTGATTTGCACCCACACCTCATGTGGGTAATTCTAGTGCCCTTATTGCTTCGCCCGAAGGCGTTTATCTAACTACCACTTACCGGGTGGCGTTGCTCCATACTTGCACCCTCATTGTTTACTTGGGCATCATGTGCCCAATTTCCAAGTGTTTTCCTGCACCCTTTCTAGATTAACCACATTAGTCCCTCAAGACTCAATTGTGATGCATTTCCCATTGACCCGTTATCCCCAAGGTTCTTAAGACTTAGATTATTGGCTTTGATTGTCGGGTACGAATGGTGAGAAAATCACCATTTGACCCATTAAGTCTCATGGTTCATAACCTTTTGACATTCCAACTTTTAATTAGGGGGAAGTGGCAATCTCACTTGACCCATTTACCCAAATTGCATAGCTTTCTTATTCAAGTGATTTATTATCAAAACTTGAGTTTAGACTTACCACATAGCTTTATTTATTGACCTAATTGATGATTTCCATCTTATGATCAACACTCTTGATTCGTTTATTACCATAAATCTTGTTTTGACATGGATTCGCATAAACCGTTCGTTTAATAGGTTTCACCCCCTCGGGTCCTAACTTTATCCCTTATCAAGGTTTAGATCATTACATCAATACAAAAGTTACGTTTGTGATCTAGTGAATGTAAGTATTACTTACCTCGCATCCATTCTTGTTTCCATGAGTATTCGCCTTGCATCCGTTTGACTCGTTTGCTCCCTCTTTGTTGTACCTAACTTGGGGATGAGTCAAACTTGTCTATTAGAATACATAATGTGGAATTTTGTTCACTATCCATAACATCATGTATTCATTATCATTACTAGCTAAGTCCATAGCCATTTTCTTACATGTCTAGTTGAGATTAACTCACCTAGGCATTTCATCAAACAATTGGTGTGCATCCACCAATATATTTAGTTTTCAACCTTCTAAGTTTAACCAAAGTATAGCCATGTATCTAATTATTATCATAACAAGATATTTAGGCATTTCAACTAAATTTGATCATTATAACAACTCCTAAGAGTCACCAAAACTACTAACCATGTGTGGTTTCAACCTAGAGGTTAAAACCCCAATTTCATAAGTTAACATATTCATATGACATAATCAAACACACATATTAAATGTGATTTGTAACCAAATTATACATGTTTAAGGCTCCCTAAGACTAGGGCAACCTATATTAACCATCAATTTCACATTTTATAAAACCCTAGAGCCATCATCTTCAATATACCATGGATTTGGATGATTTCAAAAGGATCTAGAGTTACCTTATGATGTTTAGAACACCAGATGATCATGAATTCCATCATGCATTAAGAAAAGCCATCGATTTTGGCATGAATTGGGGCTGAATTGGTGGAGGTTCATGTGTGTGTGTTTTTGATGGTGTGAAGAACGATTTTTAGTGTGTGTTATCACACATTTTCATTCTTAACCCCCATTTTATTCCAACTTTGCCTAGTTGTCAAGTTCGGCCCCTCCGGTTTAGTACAAGTATGTAATCTTTACTAATTAAGTTAGTTCTCACAATATTCCCACGTGTGTTTGCAATTTACGGGACTTGTCAATGTCTCGTTTTATTATCCGCAAAATATTCCTTTTTGATAATGGGCTCAATATTGTGTATATATTGATCCCACCTATTAGCGTAATTAAACGAAACGGGTTTTCGGGGTGTTACATTAACATAATATTATTAACTAGGTTATTTCCATATTAGAATGTAACCCATCTTCTAATCTCTAAGTCTCGTGTTAATATTTTGCTAATCATGCCTAATGACGTAGTTAGGCAAACGAATGGTTTTGGGGTGTTATACGCAGGGACCAAATGAAGCGCAAGTATCCCTCGCACTTCAAGAAAGTTCAAATTCCGAATAAGTCACACCAAATTTCGCGGACGAAGTTTCCTTAACATGGGGAGAATATGACACCCATCAATTTCCCAGGTCAAATCCGTACACTTATTAGACGAGTCTTTATTTTATTACTCGCATTAGACATTATTTCATTTAGTTATGATGTCCGAAGTCTAGCAAAGACCGAATTATTTCAAAAGTTTACATTAAGCGTACAAATATCCGATTTACCCGAGCATTGGTGACAAATCTCTATTCGTTAATATATTCATCTTATAACGATAAAATTTGATAATAGTATGTCTTGTAAAATAGTATCCATACAAGTGACTATTACATATAAGATTTCACGCCTATTATGCAAATGTATACAAATATATTCCTTACATAATAAGAGTTATAGAGGATCAAATGCATGTAGATACAAATCAATTCTTACTTAACTAAACATAAGATAATAAGTAATAACATTTGGACAAATCAACAGTTCAAAATATATATGTATATATGTTGTGTGTGTGTGCATATGTAATCTTGAGTCTAAAATAACATGAACAATCACATCTTCTTTGTGTCATATCCATGTGGTTTGTCCCACTTTTAAGGAACCATCAAATCTTTGGATTATACCTATATAAATGTGGTTAGAACACTTAATCAACACTAAACTCTAGGAAAAATATTTCCCCAAAATAACCATCACCATCCACCACCCATCGCCGCCCTCTCTCTCTCTTTTCCTTCTTCTTTTTCGGTTCTAACACCCCACAAAATCACATGAACCTTTATCCCCATAAAGCCCACAATAAGAAACCATCACTTTAGTGACTAATCATCTCCACCATTAGTCACATTATGGTATGATTAACCTAAAACAAAGACAAAACACTAAAGTGGAAATATTCTCTTGGCACACAGAAACCTCAAGGTTGACTTACCTAATTTAGCTCTCTCTCCCTCTCGGCTCTATACAACCGCCACCTCCATGTCCCACCCCCATCAAATCTAACCCTAAGATAATGTAGTTAAGGATCATTATGTCAAGTCAAATCATGTGTTAAGTCATGTTATCCTAAAGAGACTAAACATTAAAATGGTAAGATTCCTTCGTTACTCATAACCATAGAAGATGACCACCCCAAATTGTCAATCGCTCTCTCTCTCTCTTTCGGTTCTATATAACCGATCCATCACTACTATCCTAAACCACACTCCATTTTACTAACCCACACTCTCCTACCCTTCCTCTCTATAATCGGCCCACACCACCACCATACAACACTTCACCTTCAAACCATAACCCACCATTTTAAAGCTAGAGAAACCATCCTCAAGTAGCTCCAAGGTGTTTGGGAATGTGTACGCGAGACGAACTATCAAGCTTGCACCCTTTCTTTGTTTTCGGTTACTATCCTCTTAGTTTGACTAGAGGTATGAAAACCAAGCTTATTCTTATTAAATCTTATACACTTGAAGCTAGGTTGTTCACCTAAGTTGATGTATTCTCATGAAAACCCTAAAAACTAGTCTACAAACTAAAAGGAAAGATGTTAATAGATATATATATATATATATATATATATATATATGTATATATGTATGTGTGTGTGTATATGTTAGGTGTGTATGTGCATTTATGTATATATATACAGATATGTATGTGTATACGTGCGTATGTATGTATATGTTAGGTGTGTACGTGTGCTTGTGTGTGTGTATATATATATGTGTGTGTGTATGTGTGTGTATGTATATGTTAGATGTGTATGTGTGTTATGTATATATATGTGTGTGTGTGTATGTGTGTGTATGGATATTTATGTTAGATTCGTATATGTGTGTGCATGTGTGTATGCATGAGTATGTGTATGGATGTGTGTATATTAGATATGAATGTGTGTGTTGAATGTGTATGCAGGTGTTTGATGGATATTGCATGAGTAATATGAATAGGAAATGTATATACAACTAAGTGTATGAGAACTAAACTTATCAAGATATTTCATCACAAACATATGATGTGGTCACCAACAATCCATCGAGTTTCCACACTTTATGAACACAATAACTTTAATGAGTTATGAAAGTTGGGTAAAAAACTTATATGATGAACAATCGAATTTAGACCTAAATTGTCTATCTTAAATAGGATGTGTCGGTCGGATTCCTAGTATTACGAGCTTACATTCTTTGCTAGCTTTTGTACAGACTTGAGGTGACTTTCAAGGCCCCTTTTTACTTTTTTAATTTTTGGGGGAAAGCGTGCAATGTTTACATTGTTTAGAATGATTTTCTTTAGACCTTCTGTGTGCGCATGAGATGATATGTTTAGAGTACTCATAAAGCCCTCATGTATTTCCCTATACTATAACCAATAGTTATGGAATTAGCCATGGAACACTTGAATAGATCTATTGGGTTGACAACCCCACTCTTGGTTAGTTGCTCTAACCCGGATGCAAACGAGAAAAGAGTGCTAGTATTTCACATATGATTGGTACATTGTCTTTATTCTATGATGTGCGAGGCACAACTCGTCAAAGTTTGGTTATGGGCTCATGATTGGTCACATTTGTCATTGTCTTAGCTAGGAAGTGATTGGTCACTCTCGGATTTCATTAATTTTACGTTTTAAGTCTTTTAAACATGTGAACTCACCGACTTTATATTGAATAAGTTTTTATGCATGTTTTTCAAGTAACTAAAATCCTGGATGGTACTTGGGAAAGGTTTTGAGCATGCATCGTTGATACCAAATTTTGGGGATTTTTATCTGTGAACTCTTGGTCTTTGAACAATACATTTTGATGTAGTAATAAACTCTTAACTATTTGGTATTAGAACTTATATTTATTTTAGATGTTTGCTTAAATCTTGTGCTTGAAAACCTTTCGTATCACGCCTTGTGATTCCGCCTTGGCGGGGTGTGACACTACACTATATCGTAAGACATATTTTGTCATTTCATACTAGATTTGTCTTTCTCGGGAAGCTCCCGACATATACTCTCGTTGATAATATTCAACATATTTTTATTTTTCATTTGTTTGGCACAATGATTGGATTTTAAAGTCTAGATTGTGTTTGTCCAAAATGAGTCATTTTAGTTTTATTTCTTTTTTATTTATTTGAACCACTATGATGTCAATAATATCTCAATCTTTTTCTATCCTTATAAACAATTTTCGAATAAATTTAATTTGTGCTTTACAAACTTGTGTTAAAACATTATATTTATAAATCAGAATTTTAGCTTCAATTCGTTTTGAAATTGGACTGGAGATCCTCTAATTTGCTCCTATGGGTCTCATACATTGCTTTGCACGTCCAGAGCTAGAGCAAACCCTAGCGGTCGTTTTCACTGTTGTGTAAGAAATTCAAAAAGCTTTAACTTTATCAATGTAGTCATTACTTATGACATATGTGAAGCCTATTAACAGAGTTTAAGTTGTGGATACGTGTCATGCTCCAAGCCTTTAGTGAGTTAAAGGAATTCAAAGCTAGTGAGTAAAAGGAATACAAAGGTGATAACCAGATTGCTAAAAGGTTTGAACAAACATCAAGAATTAGCGAATGCAAGAGCATCTAGAGCAAGAAGTTTAAAGATTATGCTAGGTTTAAGTTGTTGTTTCTTTGTATTGTACCTAACTTTTAGTTAATTAGTGTAGTTGTATTTCATTTGTGATCAATGTAATGCATTTGGCTTTTAATGAATATAATGTACTTTGGTGGTTTAACGTTATGCTCTTTAGGATGTTGCAATTTACATTAAAAGAACAAGGATAGTGCTTACACACATTTTAGTGCTAAAGCTAATTACCTACATAAGTACCCTGACATATTTATTTCTAGTGACAATCGTCATCAGAATTTTCATATGGATCATGGAAGTCACACTTACCTACATACTTTCTACTAGGAGAGTTGATAAATTCACAACCATTGAACATCTTGATCGTTATGAGTCGTCCTCAGCTACAATGAAATCGAAACAAATTGTAGACAAGTTAGTTACATGGTTGAAGTTGCAGACACTTACAATAAGCTTCAAATTGGTCAAATCAACCAACTCTGGACCACGAACCATCCATGCTGATGCCCATATTGTAAAGCTTGGGTTGAAAGACGTTCGACTAGGGTGAATTTGGGTGGGTGGACGTTAAATTAGGGTGAACTTAGGCATAGAAATCTGGTTGAGTTAACTGAGAGCAGAAGCTATAAATGTTTCAAACGAGATGAAATGACCAAAATACCTTCACATGAAGAGCACATGTGGGACACTAATGGATTTTTGGACAACCGTTAGACAGTAGGACGGTTTGTGTTAGTGGGTGAAACTTAAAGATGTAAGGTGTTAAGGGTGAAGTGAAGTTTTAGATTCAGCAAACTACTGGGATGAAAATTGCAAGTAACTCAACACTATAACCTCATCTTTCAATTCTACAAGTATTCTGATAATCTTAGTATTTAATTATGAAACAAAAAGATATGCATTTTTTCAATTAAGAAACAAAATTTTTGTTTTTTTAGATTTTATTCAAGAAAATACAACATTTAAAATGGTTAATCATAACTATTAGATATATGAATTGTGACCAAAAAAAATATGATGATATATGATTTAGATTTTCTTTCAAGTGTGAAAAATATATAGGCTTGAATTTAAAAGTTTCTCTCGCTACCGATGGGTGACCGAAGACTGAGTAAGGAGCCGAAAAATAGCATAAACGATAGTTCAGTAAAATAATACATTACTAATCTTCCCGACGGATGCAACAGTGATGATTTGGATATGTTGATGAAAACTTTGGGGAGATCTTGAAGATTTACATTGCTAGGAAGAGAGATAAAGTGGTGAGAAGATTTGGGTTCGTGACTTTTAAGAAGATCACTAACAAAGAACAACTGGATAAGAATATGAATAATCTTTGGCTGGGTTCATACAAACTAGGTGCTAATGTTGCGCGATTTATTAAAATTGAAGATCACAGTTCTAATGCGTTCGCCGAGATTAGGTTGATCGGAATCTGAGTTCTTATAGGAGGGAGGCTCCTGTTGCACCAAATAAGAAGAAGGTGGATTCTAACAGGTTTTTAGCCATAGAGCCGAATGGTAGTTCCTTTAAAGATGCTAACTGGAATTAAGGATGATACTAGGGAGGAGGTGTTGGTGGTTCTTCCGGATAATATTAACGAGTTTAGTGACACACATGGTATGGCCCTTGTCGCCAGGGTCTTTAGCATTAAAGGGCTCAAAAGGATATCATATGATGTTAAGGAATTACATGCTGACGGAGCAGTTATACAGTATTTGGGAGGGCTTTCGGTTCTGATCTCTTTCAAGAATTCCAAAGATGCTGAAGATGTCAGGGTTAAAGCTTTAGAGCGAAATGGTGTTTTTCATGCGGTTGAAATCTGGCAAGGCCAATCGTTTCCCTTTGAAAGGGTTGCATGGTTGAAATACAAGGAATTTCGTTGATTGTTCTTAGTAATGAAACTTTTGATTGGATTGTTACGAGATATGGTAAGGTCATACATAAGGATAAAGTTCTAAACAATGATAGTGACCTGTCTTATAAGTATGTGGGCGTATTGGTAGTTCAGGGTAGGCGGTGAACCACGGGTGAAGATGGATGAACCTGACTTCTTTGATACTCTAGTGAATTCTTCTGGTTCCGGTGAACCACCGGTGAAGATGGATGAACCTGCAATTAATGTCAACATTAATGATACGGTGAATTTGATGGAAACGGAAAAGGAAGGTTCGGGTATTATGGGATCATAATTATTGGGTCATAATGATGGGTTGACTTTCCAACATGAGAATGTTACAAAGCAACAGTCAACTTTCGAAAAGGTGCCATCTGTTGCTAAGGAGAATGTTTCTAGAAGGAATAAAAAAATTTAAAAAGAACGCTGAAATTAATATGCAGCCCAAAATTCTTTCAAAAGATGAAAGGCCCATATCTTTAAAAAGACCTAGGATGGACTTTGATCCTAATGGGTTGGATCCCTTTAGTTTAGATGTTATGTTGGGTATTAAAAAGCCCAATGAAGAGTCTTTGGAGATACAGACTAACAGTGTGACACCCGGCAAATTCAGGTTAACAACGTCGTCTAGATTAAAGTCTACCTTAGCGAGTCACGCGTATTCTGTACTTAACTGGGTTAGTTGAGTCGGGTTATGGTTCGGGAACTGTTATGTGAGTCTAGGGAATCATTAGATGTTGGCCTAGAGGATCGGTAGATGTCAGTCATTAACCAAGTGTACAAGGGGTGACGATTCGGAGAATCGTCAAAGCATAGGGAACATGCAAGTCTCGAGTCCCGGGGATTGGTGAACGAGTGTGAATGTGTTTATTTGCAAGTGTTATGTGTTTATAATCATTATGTGACTTGTCGGTATGTGAAAATGTGTTAACATATGTTAAAATGGGGTTTAACGCGCAAAATACTTGGAAACATACCCTGTAGGCGATTAGGGTGAGCTAATCACTTACAGGGTGGCGATTAGCACTCCCCAGGTGGCGAGTAGCTCACCAAGGTGGCGAGTAGGGGGCTAATCGCCTAAGGGGGTGGCGATTAGCAGCCCTAATCGCCTGCAACTGGAACCTAATCGCCTGCAACGTGGGTTACGACTAAAAACGACTATAAATACAATATTTGACCTCCTAAACTTCATAACATCAACCCTAGTCGCCCCACAACTCGTCCCAACACCCACACAACCTCTGGAACACGATTTTGGATCAAACAACTTGATTTCAAGCCTATTTCTTCAATCAATCATAATCTAAGGTGTGGTTTTCATCCATGCAATCTTTTCTAACGTTTTTATTGAATCCCTAATGGTCCAGACCTGTTCATAAACACTTGTGCCTTCTGTAAATCGTTAATAATCATTATTGTGTGGATTCTAGATGCTATGCATGTTGTATGTGTATGTTTTAATTAAAAGATAGGATTTTTGAGATTCATGAAGGGTTGATAACATGATATTAGGGTAGTTACTGATCTATGATGATGGTTTGATATAGTAATCTGATTGATTGTTCATTAGGGTTGTGGTTACGCATGTTAGTGTGATGATTACATGATACTTGTGTTATGTTTTAGAAACATGATTGCATCCAGGACTGCTACAACAAGGTTAAACGATATATTTTGATCTAAACATGTTTGGGATACTTGTTTGATTGATATTGGAGGTTTATACACGTTCTAGGGTTGATTTGGAGTGTTAAACGCGCGAAAAACCGAAACCGATGTGCAGGTGGCGATTAGCAGGCCTAATCGCCTAAGGGATAGGCGATTAGCAGGCTAATCGCCTACCAGAGTGGGCTAATCGCCTGCTATGATGTGTTTTTGCATGCTGCATGACCCTAATCGCCTGATAAGTTCTGAAATGCATGTCACATGACCCTAATCGCCTACAAACTCAAAAATTAGCATACCACATGACCCTAATCGCCTACTGTATAGGCGATTAGCATTCATAATTGCCTGTTGACCAACGTAATTGCTAGTTGACTTTTCCTAATCGCCTGTACTGCTGCAGTAAATATATTTTAGCATTCCGAGGCCCGTTTTGACACCTAGGAACATGCTAGGAACCCCGTAACATGTCTGATAACTTGGTAACATGTGTTCGGGTCAATAATGTGTTAATGGAACTATGTGTTAGAACTTGTTGGACTTTAACGTATGTTAAGTGTGACTGCATGATTATATGTTTGTGAATGCTAGTGTAACACGGGAAGCCTCGGGTCACCAATGGGATGTCGAGTCTGGTACGTTGGGTCATGTTAACAGTAAACGTGTTGTCAAACAAACTTGGTTAAGGTCTGGACATCTAGGGACTAACTAACCTACGGGTTATTAGTCTAAGAACTTGTAACTGTCATATGTTAGGTCGCCGCTTTACGGGACTAGCATAGCTTGTTGACTTATTCTGTTATCTGAAGTAACGCAACCTAAGGTAAGTTTACGGCCCCACTTTACTTGGTTTTCACTTTTTGGGAGAGAAAACATGTGTTAAACAACTATTTGGTAACAACTGTCATACTATGGGTTTTCAAACGGTTTACTATACGATCTTTGGAAGTCCCGGGGGGAACCATGAATGTGCTGGTTTGCACAACGGGGAAATGTGAATAGCGCTATTGGGAGTGACCAACCCCACCCGTCGGCATGGAGCGCCGGGCGGGTGCATATTGTCTCAAACAGGAACAGGTTTACTATTCGGGCACAACATCTGGTTTGCGAGTTAGTAATGGTTTTCCAATCGTAGTAGTAATGGTACATGCGCCTAGCTAGCGTACTTGGTTTACAATTGTTATAGTATGGACAGGTTAAACTTGGAACTTTGATTACAAACCTGTAAACTCACCAGCATTTTTGTGCTGACGTAAACTCTTACATGTTTTCTCAGGTCGCTAAGGTAGCAAAGTGGAACTAGGGCGCACGCGTCTGCACGGCGTCTAGTTAGAGTTGCATGGTCTTTGAACATTAAACATTTGATTTTATTTTGGTTATGTAACGATATTTAGCTTCCGCTGATGTTTGGGATTTTTAAACTATGTTTTTGAAATTCATTTAGTATTGTTTATTGTGATCATTGACTTGGATCCTGGTTTGTCATGCGCCTCGCGGTAAAACTCCGCAAGTGGATTTTGAGGGTGTGACAGATTGGTATCAGAGCCAATGGTTATAGTGAACTAGGACTGCATGTAGAGTCTAGTCTATAACTGAGTCGCACACACTAGATGATCACATGGTACTAAACTTTATACTGGGTTACTTATAGACTTGTCGGGGTGTCTCTAAATCATCTTACCCTTCTGTGTTACATCATCCATTCTCTCTTACTGGGTTACTTTCTTACTAGACAGTACGGTACATTGGGGTTAACTGTATACTCTTGAGATTGGTCCAAGACTCGGACATCTCCCTTTCCTACCCCAATAGAAACCCTTGTCGTGAACTACCGTATTATTACGGTGTATAGCTAAGAATCTATGTCCGGTGATTTGAACTTTGAACTAGGAGAACACTTGGAGGACCATGTAGAGCGGTTTATCATTTTGGGTGCACAAAAAATCATAAACCGAAATGCATGAAAACCCTAGTGAGCTCTGGGTTCGAATGGATAGTCCTGGGTTGGATCTAGCTTTGATCTTGTGAACGCTGGTGATTATCATTGGCTGTGAAACTAAATTTTCTCGTCCTTTTTGCCAGAATCATGTCTGGAGCACGAGGAGGACGTGGAGGTGGCCGCGCTGGTGGGCGTGGTAATGGTGGTCGTGGGGGTGTGAACCTCACGCAGGAGGACTTGAATAACTTGCTGCAAGCTGCCTTCCAGCTAGGGCACTTCTATCTCATCGGTGAACCTTGTTTACATTTCCTGTGGTTTTCTTACGTGTTTCTTTACAGGTGGTCATGTTAATCCACCACCACCACCCATGTGCACCTACAAAATGTTTCGGGACTGCAAGCCCCATGAGTTTTCGGGTACTGAGGGTGCAGTAGGTTTGCTCAGGTGGTTGGAAAAAGTGGAGTCTGTTTTCCTGATGTGTAACTGTCTCCCGGAGGATCGAGTCAAGTATTCTGCTGGGTTACTCCAGGATGTTGCGTTGACCTGGTGGAACGATATCACCCAGACTATAGGTATAGGGGAGGCTTATGCTATGCCTTGGGAGAACTTTGTGCAACTGCTGAAGAGGGAGTACTGTCCCAGGGAAGAGATTCAAAAGCTGGAACACGAAGTGTGGAACCTCAAAATGTTTGGGTCGGAAATTGAGAAGTATACTGTGAGGCGGAACGAATTGGCCGTACTTTGTCCTGATCTACATGTGCCGGAATATAGGAGGATTGAGCATTATATCTCGGGTCTTGTGCCAGAAATCGCAGGGTTGGTAGCTGCGGGGAATCTTCCTACCTACGCGGAGGTGGTTCGATCTGCTCATAGGATGACTAACCTGAAGGTGAGTGAGGGTATCTTGCCTGCCAAAGGTTCAACTGCTAAGGCTCCGGAGAGCAACAAGCGAAAGTGGGATAATGAGGTGAAGAGTTCTACACCAGCACCAACTCAACAGGGGAAAAGGTTTGATAGTGGGGGTTCGTCTTCATCGGGTTCTAAGCCAAGTGGTGGTTATGCGGGAAAGTTACCAAAATGCAATAAGTGTGGATGCCATCATCATGGGGGTTGTGACAATAATCGTTGCCATCGCTGTCAGAAGTTGGGGCATTTTGCCAAAGACTGTAGGGTGACTCTTCCATCGACTCAGGCCCCAACTACTACTCCGACTTCTGCTACTCAGGGGACTGCGGGCAAACAGGGATGTTTTCACTGTGGGGAAACGGGGCATTACAAGAAGGAGTGTCCAAAGCTGAAACAGGGAGGAAACGGGAATGGTAATGGGAATGGAAATAGTAACAACGGGGGCGGAAACAGGAACGCACGTGCCTTCGTTATTGGGACTGCAGAGGCAAGACAGGACCCTGACACAGTCACTGGTACGTTTCTTCTCAACGATCGCTCTGTTAGTGTTTTATTTGATTCTGGTGCCGATAAGAGTTTCATATCTGTGGAAGTTAGTCGTTTGCTAGATGTAGTACCTGTTCCTCTAGAGGCTAAATATATTATAGAATTGGCTGACGGTAAGAAGATAGAAGCTACTTGCATTCTTCGGGAGTGTCACATAGAGTTGTCGGGTTTGTCTTTTCCTATCGACCTTATGCCGGTACCTTTGGGTAGTTTCGACGTGGTTATAGGCATGGATTGGTTGTCTCTGTATCGCGCTGAGATCGTTTGTTACGACAAGGTCATCCGGATTCCTCTCCCTGATGGAGAATTTCTTTCTGTGTACGGCGACAAGAGCGGTGCTCCGCTAAGTCTCATCTCCAGCATGAAAGCCCTTAAGTATCTTCGGAAGGGTTATTCGGCTGTTCTGGCACTTTTATCTGTTTCCACTACCAGCGAGAAGAAGATCGACGATATCCCGGTTGTACGTGAGTTTTCTGATGTCTTTCCTGATGATTTATCTGGTCTTCCTCCCCATCGTCAGGTTGAGTTCGGTATTGATCTTGTACCTGGCGCTGCTCCTATTGCTCGGGCCCCCTACCGTCTTGCACCTCCTGAGATGCAAGAATTGTCTAACCAGTTACAGGAACTCTTGGATAAGGGTTTCATCAGACCTAGTTCTTCCCCTTGGGGAGCCCCGATTTTGTTTGTTAAGAAGAAGGATGGCAGTTTTCGACTGTGCGTGGATTATAGAGAGTTGAACAAGGTGACCATCAAGAATCGTTATCCTCTTCCTCGTATTGATGACCTATTTGACCAACTCCAGGGTTCTAGCTACTATTCCAAGATTGATCTAAGGTCCGGTTATCACCAGTTGCGCGTAAGGGAAGCTGATGTTGCTAAGACTGCCTTTCGTACACGTTATGGCCATTTCGAGTTCTTGGTCATGCCTTTTGGTCTCACTAACGCACCGGCGGTTTTCATGGATTTGATGAACCGCGTTTGTAAACCGTATCTTGACAAGTTCGTTATCGTGTTTATTGATGACATTCTGATCTATTCCAAGAACGAGACCGAACATGGGGAACATCTACGGTTAGTTTTGGAACTCTTACGACGAGAACAACTGTACGCCAAGTTCTCGAAGTGCGATTTTTGGTTACGCGAAGTCCAATTCCTAGGGCATGTAGTCAATGAACTGGGAATCCATGTCGATCCAGCTAAGATCGAAGAGATCAAGGACTGGGAAGCACCGAAGACGCCAACTGAGGTGCGGCAATTCCTAGGCCTTGCGGGCTATTATCGTCGTTTCATAAAGGGGTTCTCGGAGATCGCTCAACCCCTCACCACTCTTACTCAGAAGGATAGAAAATTCGACTGGGGTGAACCACAGGAGTCAGCATTCCAAAAACTGAAGACTAAGCTTTGTTCTGCTCCTATTTTGTCCTTGCCTGAAGGCACTGAGGATTTCGTTGTTTACTGTGATGCTTCTATTCATGGTCTCGATTGCGTGTTGATGCAACGCGAGAAGGTGATTGCGTACGCTTCTCGTCAACTCAAGGTGCACGAGAGGAACTACACTACCCATGACTTGGAATTGGGTGCGGTGGTGTTCGCATTGAAAATTTGGAGGCATTACTTGTACGGTACCAAATGCACCATCTACACTGATCACAAGAGTCTCCAGCACATTTTTGACCAACAGCACCTGAACATACGACAGCGCCGTTGGGTTGAACTCCTGAACGACTATGACTGTGCCATTAAGTACCATCCTGGCAAGGCGAATGTTGTGGCAGACGCCTTGAGCAGGAAGGAATCGACAAACCCTCGTCGCGTTCGGGCGTTGCAACTCACGATCCATTCCTCTCTACCTGATCAACTCCGTTCTGCTCAGTTAGAAGCCTTGAAGGAGGAAAACCTTAAGGCTGAAACTATGCACGGTGCCGACAAACACCTCGAGCAAAGGCCTGATGGCCTGCGCTACTTCGCAGAACGCGTCTGGGTTCCTTTATTCGGGGGACTTCGGGAGCTGGTTCTTGATGAAGCTCACAAGTCTCGGTATTCCATTCATCCTGGTTCAGACAAGATGTACCAAGATCTAAAAATACTATACTGGTGGCCAAACATGAGGGCGGATATAGCCTCATACGTGAGTAAGTGCTTGACCTGCGCTAAGGTCAAGGTGGAATACCAGAAACCGTCGGGTCTATTGCAACAACCCGAAATTCCAGAGTGGAAATGGGAACGGATTACGATGGACTTTGTCACACAACTGCCTAAGTCACCGAGTGGGAATGATAAGATATGGGTGATTGTCGATCGTTTGACGAAATCAGCCCATTTCCTTGCTATTAAGGAAACTGACACCATGGATCGGTTAGCTCGTTTATATCTGAAAGAAGTTGTCTCTAAGCATGGGGTACCAGTTTCTATTATCTCGGATCGTGATTCTCATTTTACTTCGCATTTCTGGAAGTCTTTGCATAAGGCTTTGGGTACCCAGTTAGACATGAGTACAGCTTACCATCCACAAACTGACGGTCAGAGCGAACGTACAATTCAAACTCTAGAAGACATGCTGCGGGCATGTGTGATCGATTTTGGCAAAGGTTGGGAAGCTCACTTACCGTTAGTAGAATTCTCTTACAACAACAGTTACCACACGAGCATCAAGGCAGCTCCGTTCGAGGCA
Organism: Ambrosia artemisiifolia; assembly: GCA_032199755.1. NCBI lineage: Eukaryota > Viridiplantae > Streptophyta > Magnoliopsida > Asterales > Asteraceae > Ambrosia > Ambrosia artemisiifolia. Next base: position 2,368,752 of record CM063529.1, on the reverse strand, counting down.
TTATACGGACGGAAATGCCGGTCTCCTCTTTGTTGGGCTGAAGTGGGTGAGAGTCAACTCACTGGGCCTGAACTAGTGTACGAAACTTCTGAGAAAATCGTACAGATTCGTAACCGATTGGCAGCGGCACGGGACCGACAGAAGAGCTATGCTGATCATCGCCGTAAGCCATTGGAGTTTCAAGTTGGTGACAGAGTACTTCTAAAGGTTTCACCGTGGAAGGGCGTCATACGCTTTGGGAAGCGTGGCAAACTTAACCCGCGGTATGTCGGTCCATTTACGATCCTGGAACGGATCGGACCGGTGGCATATCGACTTGATTTACCGACGGAGCTCGGTAACGTACATAACGTCTTCCACGTATCTAACCTGAAGAAGTGTCTGACTGACGAGTCTCTCATTGTTCCACTAGAAGAGATCAAGGTTGATGATCGTCTTCGGATAGTGGAGGAACCTGTCGAGATCCTTGATTACAAGATTCGCAGTCTGCGTCACAGTAAGATTCACATTGTTAAGGTTCGATGGAACTCGAACCGGGGACCGGAATACACTTGGGAACGTGAGGACCAGATGAAATCTAAGTATCCTCATCTCTTTCCTAAAGAGGCATTCGAATCGAGACACGTTACCACTGCAACGGAATGAATCTCGGGGCGAGATTCCTTTTAACGTGGGGATGATGTGACAACTCGGGTAATTCTCTCTCTTGGTTTCTATCTTTTGTCTGTTTCTTTTGTTCATACTCTTGGTACTTGCATAATTTTCGGGACAAAAATTCTTTTAACGTGGGGATGATGTGACACCCGGCAAATTCAGGTTAACAACGTCGTCTAGATTAAAGTCTACCTTAGCGAGTCACGCGTATTCTGTACTTAACTGGGTTAGTTGAGTCGGGTTATGGTTCGGGAACTGTTATGTGAGTCTAGGGAATCATTAGATGTTGGCCTAGAGGATCGGTAGATGTCAGTCATTAACCAAGTGTACAAGGGGTGACGATTCGGAGAATCGTCAAAGCATAGGGAACATGCAAGTCTCGAGTCCCGGGGATTGGTGAACGAGTGTGAATGTGTTTATTTGCAAGTGTTATGTGTTTATAATCATTATGTGACTTGTCGGTATGTGAAAATGTTTTAACATATGTTAAAACGGGGTTTAACGCGTAAAATACTTGGAAACATACCCTGTAGGCGATTAGGGTGAGCTAATCACCTACAGGGTGGCGATTAGCACTCCCCAGGTGGCGAGTAGCTCACCAAGGTGGCGAGTAGGGGGCTAATCGCCAAAGGGGGTGGCGATTAGCAGCCCTAATCGCCTGCAACTGGAACCTAATCGCCTGCAACGTGGGTTACGACTAGAAACGACTATAAATACAATATTTGACCTCCTAAACTTCATAACATCAACCCTAGTCGCCCCACAACTCGTCCCAACACCCACACAACCTCTGGAACACGATTTTGGATCAAACAACTTGATTTCAAGCCTATTTCATCAATCAATCATAATCTAAGGTGTGGTTTTCATCCATGCAATCTTTTCTAACATTTTTATTGAATCCCTAATGGTCCAGACCTGTTCATAAACACTTGTGCCTTCTGTAAATCGTTAATAATCATTATTGTGTGGATTCTAGATGCTATGCATGTTGTATGTGTATGTTTTAATTAAAAGATAGGATTTTTGAGATTCATGAAGGGTTGATAACATGATATTAGGGTAGTTACTGATCTATGATGATGGTTTGATATAGTAATCTGATTGATTGTTCATTAGGGTTGTGGTTACGCATGTTAGTGTGATGATTACATGATACTTGTGTTATGTTTTAGAAACATGATTGCATCCAGGACTACTAGAACAAGGTTAAACGATGTATTTTGATCTAAACATGTTTGGGATACTTGTTTGATTGATATTGGAGGTTTACACACGTTCTAGGGTTGATTTGGAGTGTTAAACGCGCGAAAAACCGAAAGCGATGTGCAGGTGGCGATTAGCAGGCCTAATCGCCTAAGGGATAGGCGATTAGCATGCTAATCGCCTACCAGAGTGGGCTAATCGCCTACCCCATAGGCAATTAGGGGCTAATCGCCTGCTATGATGTGTTTTTGCATGCTGCATGACCCTAATCGCCTGATAAGTTCTGAAATGCATGTCACATGACCCTAATCGCCTACAAACTCAAAAATTAACATACCACATGACCCTAATCGCCTACTGTATAGGCGATTAGCATTCATAATTGCCTGTTGACCAACGTAATTGCTAGTTGACTTTTCCTAATCGCCTGTACTGCTGCAGTAAGTATATTTTAGCATTCCGAGACTCGTTTTGACACCTAGGAACATGCTAGGAACCCCGTAACATGTCTGATAACTTGGTAACATGTGTTCGGGTCAATAATGTGTTAATGGAACTATGTGTTAGAACTTGTTGGACTTTAACGTATGTTAAGTGTGACTGCATGATTATATATTTGTGAATGCTAGTGTAACACGGGAAGCCTCGGGTCACCAATGGGATGTCGAGTCTTGTACGTTGGGTCATGTTAACAGTAAACGTGTTGTCAAACAAACTTGGTTAAGGTCTGGACATCTAGGGACTAACTAACCTACGGGTTATTAGTCTAAGAACTTGTAACTGTCATATGTTAGGTCGCCGCTTTACGGGACTAGCATATCTTGTTGACTTATTCTGTTATCTGAAGTAACGCAACCTAAGGTGAGTTTACGGCCCCACTTTACTTGGTTTTCACTTTTTGGGGGAGAAAACATGTGTTAAACAACTATTTGGTAACAACTGTCATACTATGGGTTTTCAAACGGTTTACTATACGATCTTTGGAAGTCCCGGGGGGAACCATGAATGTGCTGGTTTGCACAACGGGGAAATGTGAATAGCGCTATTGGGAGTGACCAACCCCACCCGTCGGCATGGAGCGCCGGGCGGGTGCATATTGTCTCAAACAGGAACAGGTTTACTATTCGGGCACAACATCTGGTTTGCGAGTTAGTAATGGTTTTCCAATCGTAGTAGTAATGGTACATGCGCCTAGCTAGCGTACTTGGTTTACAATTGTTATAGTATGGACAGGTTAAACTTGGAACTTTGATTACAAACCTGTAAACTCACCAGCATTTTTGTGCTGACGTAAACTCTTACATGTTTTCTCAGGTCGCTAAGGTAGCAAAGTGGAACTAGGGCGCACGCGTCTGCACGGCGTCTAGTTAGAGTTGCATGGTCTTTGAACATTAAACATTTGATTTTATTTTGGTTATGTAACGATATTTAGCTTCCGCTGATGTTTGGGATTTTTAAACTATGTTTTTGAAATTCATTTAGTATTGTTTATTGTGATCATTGACTTGGATCCTGGTTTGTCATGCGCCTCGCGGTAAAACTCCGCAAGTGGATTTTGAGGGTGTGACAAACAGCAACATTGAATGACAGGAAATATCACATACAAAAAGGGATGAGCAGTGTAAAAGCCTCGATCTCAATTCCCAACCAGTTAGGAGTGATGAAGTGGGGTCTAATTTCGAAGAGGTAAGCAATATTAAAATGGAAGAAACTTCTGTATCGAATGTAAGAGACAATATCCTCAAAGAAGTACACGATACAGTAATGTGGGTGGAAAGTTGGGTGCTCAGTTGGACAAGTATCATACCTTGGTTCGACAAACGATTGAGGATGAAGGCTGAAATTAATATGCAGCCTAAAATGCTTTCAAAAGATGAAAGGCCCACATCTTTAAAAAGACCCAGGCTGGACTTTGATCCTAATGGGTTGGATCCCTTTGGTTTAGATGTTATGTTGGGTATTAAAAAGCCCAATGAAGAGTCTTTGGAGATACAGACTAACAGCAACATTGAAGGTCAAGATATAACTCATATAGAAAGGGCCAACAGTGTAAAATCCTCGATCTCAACTCCCAACCAGTTAGGAGTGATGAAGTTGGGGTAAGTTTCAAAGAGGTAAGCAATATTGAGATGGAAGAAACTTCTGTAGCGAATGTAGAAGACAATATCCTCAAAGAAGTACACAATACAGTAGATATGGGTGGAAATTTGGGTGCTCAATTGGACAATTATCATACCTTGGTTCGACAAACGATTGAGGATGAAGGCTTACAGTCAGGTAACAAATGAACTTCTTATCAATAAACATAAAGGGTTTGGGGTCGGTTGAGATATGTGGTTGGATTAGAGGGTTAAAAGGAAGGAACGACGTGTCTTTTGTGGCTATACAAGAAACCCAGTTATCTTCCATCGATTCAGTTACTTTGGGCAGAGTATTGGATTCAAATTGTTTTGAGTCGAATGTTGTGAATGCCACCGGTCGATCGGGTGGCTTGGTTAATTTTTGGAATTCGAAATATTTTAAAAAGAGTGATAGCATTCATAATCAGAATTTTGTATTAACGATTAGAAATTTGGTTCAAGACGGTTCTTTGCTGAATGTAATGAATATATATGCGCCACAAAATGTGGTTCAAAAAGGCGACTTTGGGAATAGATTGCTGATGTGATTCGTGCACATGCCGGGCTTTGGGTGCTTTTGGGCGATTTTAATGTCGTCTGATTTCCTGAGGAGAGGTAAAGTTCTAATTTTGATTTTGTAAGTGCCTTTGATTTCAATTCCTTTATTGATGATATAAGCTTGAAGGAATATCAAATGCGGGGTAACAAATTCACGTTCAAGAGGGTGAGGGAGGCTATCAATTCTTGGAGAATTTATGGTTAATAAAGAAAGTGTCGAGTTAAACGAGATGCAAGCTGAGATTGATCGTTTGGAATTGGCTATGGAGGTGTCAGATTTAGAGGAGTCCGCCATTTGGGTTTATGAAGAATGCAAAAAGGGGGTGGGTGTTATTGAGCATCTAAGACAATTAGATCTGAAACAGAAATCTAGGTTGAGATGGGCAACCCATGGTGACGAGAATTTGGCCTTTTTCCATCGGGTGGTAAATGTAAGAAGGTCTAAAAATTGTATTCCTGGATTGTTGATCGATGATAAATGGATTTCGAAACCAACTTTGGTGAAAAAGAAAGTTTTCAAGCATTTTCGAAATCTTTTTTCATACAAAGTTTCTGATAGGCCGGGTATTATATGTGAAAATTTGAAATAGATTCCTGATTTTTTAAAAGACAATTTGGTGGCGGCTTTTAGTAAAGAGGAGATTTAACTTGCTGTGTTTGTTTGTGGAGGGGATAGAGCACCCGGTCCTGATGGTTTCAATTTTAATTTTTTGAAGCACTTTTGGGCGTTTTTTGGAGATGATTTTTTTTCAATTGATGAATGATTTCTATCATGGGGGTGTCATTAATCGATGGTCTAGTTCAGCTTTTATCACGCTCATTCCAAAGAATAAAAATCCAGTTGGCCTAACCAACTATTGGCCAATAACTTTAATTGGTGTTATTTCTAAAGTTTTGGCGGCGATAATCAAAAAGGTGATGGCGTTTATTATCTCAGAAAATCAAAGTGGTTCTTATCAGCCAGGTTTATCCTTGATGGTCCCCTTATTATTAATGAATTGATAGAATGGTTAAAGAGGAAGAAAGAAAAAGCTTTTATGTTCAGATATATTTCGAAAAGGTTTACGATAATGTTGATTCGAGTTTTTTATTGTCTATTAGGCTCAAATGGGGTTTCCGAGTTGGTGGTGTCTTTGGATTGAAGGTATTCTTAAATCGGCAAGATCGTCGGTTTTAGTGAAAGGTGTTGAGGGTGAAAATCTTCAGAATGATTTTACCTTATATCCTCAGGATAAGGATCAAACAGACATCGGGATGTAACTATACTTCAACATGTGCACATCCTGAAGATGGACTAATAATTTATGTTTGCTTGATATGATTACAGGAATGATATGGAGTCACGACTATTCTTCAACGACTGTTAGTCAAACATCAGTCAAAGACTATCAAAGAATAAGGAAGACATGCTTGCAAACCAAGTTCAAGATCAAGGAGGAGATCAAACCTGTAACCGTCTTGCATTAAATATAGGCGAATAAAGGGGAAACTACCATCCAACAACTATATTCTATTGAAGCTCACTTAACGTTCACCTGAAACAGTTTCTACCAACATTAAAGGAGCTTAACTACATAGCGGATCTCATGGGATTCATTATTTACTTCATGTACTATATAAATGGGAGTGTTGGACGAGTATAGGACACATTGTTTACACCTGAGCTATACACATACACTTAGCTGTTGAGAAACACTCACACAAGCATTGTAATCATAGAACACTCGTCCACTCACTCATCCAAAGTTGTAATCTTTTTACCAAATTAATATTAACAAACAAGGCAAGGGCCTAGTCTCCTCCCGAGGTTTTATGCCGGCGATCTACAACTGATCAAGGGCTTTCCTCGTAGATCGAGTGTTGTTCTTTGTGTCCCATTACTTTATTTGTTCATTCCTTGAATTTGACAACAGTTCCATCCCGAGGATATAACTGTCCATCCCGAAACATACCTAAGCCATCCTGAGCATAGTTGTCACTTATTTATTCCTTTTTGCATCCTGACTAAGCATTTTCAGAATATAACTAGTTTTAACATTTGATTTACACTCTTAGCACTCTACCTCACAATTTCTAATTTGGAATACAAAATTATTTCTACTAGGTAATTTTTGACCAAAACAATTTGGCGCCCACCGTGGGGCAAGTGGTGCTATTTTAACAAAAAAAACTTTGTTAAAACTTTTTCTCAATTAACTCAGTTTTACAAAAACTTGACAACTATGTCTTCTTCCCAGAAAACTGTTTCTTCATCCATGTCATCTTCAACCTCTACCAGAAATACTGTATTGCCACCCCCACCTGCATTCTCAAAGAGTGCTACTTCCCAGATTCCACCTAGACCAGCAATGGGGACATCTGGATCTTCTCCTGTTTCCGTGTCAAATGATGAGATCCTTTCCATGTTTTCAATGGTGAAGAATCAAATGCAACAACAACAGGAGACCAATAGAATGATAATGAGAGAAATTCAATCCCTCAAGACATCCTCGAAGAGACTGACTGAAGACATGGGGACACCATTGCAGCCAAGGGTGTTGGATTTCAATTCTGGCATCTCTGGAGGTGTTCATCAAGGAGATTTCATCCCCATGAGCACTGGGTTCTCTGCTCCAGAAACAACTACTGCACCTAGGATGGCAACCACCAGGGATCTAGGATATACACCTGGGCCATCCCAAGGATATAACAATAATGGTAACAATTTAAGTTCCAGTACTTTTACTACTAATGACGTTGCTTCTTTGCAGGATACAGGAATAAGCCCTCAGCTAGCAAGGGAGCTACAGAAGATCAAGGATATGGTATCGAGTGTGCCAGGGATAGTACAACCTATCCCTGAGGTATCCTCAGCATGCCATAGGGCGTCAAGATTTGCACCCCCCATATGTGATGCAGAGATCCCAAAGCGATTTCAAACTCCAAGCATGAAGCTCTCTGATGGATCTACAGATCCTATGAAGCATGTGGCTCAATATAGGGAAAGGATGGAAATAAATCCAATCCCTGCCAATCTAAAGGAGGCATGCTTATGCAAGGGATTTGGTTCAACTCTCACTGGTCCAACCCTGAAATGGCTCCTAAGTGTTCCTCCCAATTCTATTACTTCTTTTGCACATTTAATTAACATGTTCAATAATCAATTTTCTTGTAGTCGAACGTTTGAACGTTTGACAAGCGATCTATACAGGGTGACTCAACTACAGGGGGAATCACTAAGAGAGTTCATTACTAGGTTTGGAAAGGAAGCACTTGACATCCCGAACCTGGATGTCACAATAGTAGTACAGGCATTCAAGATGGGGCTGCAAAGAGATTCACCATTCTACCAAGAGTTAGTAATGAATCCTTGCAGGAACTTGGATGAAGTTAGGAACAGAGCTTTGAGATTCATCCGACTTGAGGATGATAAGAAGATACAAGAGAGGATAGAGTCATCCTAAAAATATAACCATCCCAATCGAAAGTCCACTCCCACATACGAACGATACAAGCATAAACCATATGCTAGATCTGATAATAAAAAGGTCAATGTGGTAGACGACGATGATGAGGATGATTGCCCTAAATTATCAGATTACTGTTTTTCTGTGGATGTAACAGGATTGATGTATGCCATGAAAGATCTAGGGGACAAAGCAAGATGGCCGAAGAAAGATAACAAGATAGGATGGAAGGAGAAATCCAAATGGTGTGCCTCCCACGAAGATTTCAGTCACACCATTGAAGATTGTATCGCTTTAAGGAAAGAGATAGCATATCTCTTGAGCAAAGGTCACCTTAAGGATCTCCTGGGCAAAAAGAAGTCAAGGGCTCAGGATGGCACCAACATCCCATAAAGAGCAGCATCCCCACCTAAGGATGTTGGTATTATTAACTTTATTTCAGGAGGATCAGACATTTGTGGAACCTCATATTCAGCTGCTAAAAGACACGCGAGGGAAACAAAGTCTGAAAAAGGAGAAAGACCAACAAAGATAACCATCCTGACAACCTCTAAAGTGATCAGCCTGGAGGAGGAAGACCGAGAGAATATTCTTGACCCTCATCATGACGGTTTGTTTATTACTTTATATATTGCTAACCACTTTGTTCGCAGGATTCTTATAGATGGAGGAAGTTCAGTGAATATCATCCAGCTTGAAGCACTCAAAAGAATAAACATCCTGGAATCTGAAATAGTTTCCAAATCATCAGTTTTGGTGGGCTTCAGTGAAGAAACTAAGAGCACATTGGGTGACATTAAGCTACCAGTATATGTAGAAGGAGTGAACTCTATCCAGAGATTCTGTGTGATAGATTCCCTATCCTGCTACAATGTCATCCTGGGGAGACCCTGGATACATGACATGAAGGTAGTCCCTTCAACATATCATCGATGTGTGAAACTACCCACACCTTGGGGAGTTGTGAAAGTCAATAGCGATCAACAGGAAGCTAAGGATTGCTATACGACATCAATGAAGGCCTCATCCCGACAAGCATAGCAATTACAGCAGGATGCACAGTGCCATCCTCAGGATGTTAAAGCACATCCTGACCAGGATGTAAAAGCCGTCTGCCTCGATGACAATAAAAAGGATATCACTGTGCAAATCGGTAAGAATATCCCACATGATAGTGAACAATCACTAATCTCATTTCTTAAATGCAGGATGTCTACTTTTGCATGGAAGCATGAAGATATGACTGGCATCTCTAAGGATGTCATCACCCACAAACTTGGGATTGATAAGATATTCAAGCCCATTCAACAAAAAAGAAGGAAGTTTGCTCCAGAAAGAAATATCATCATACAGGAAGAAGTGGACAGGCTGCTAAAATCCAAGATGATAAGGGAAGTAAAATTCCCAAGATGACTGGTGACTGTTGTGGTGGTTCAAAAGAAAAATGGGAAATGGAGAGTGTGTGTGGACTATACAGACCTTAACAAGGCCTGCCCTAAGGATCCATTCCCATTACCACACATAGATTCGATGGTGGATGCTATAGCAGGCCACGAGATACTGACATTCATGGATGCATCCTCAGGATTCCAACAGATACAGATGGAACCAGATGATCAGGTGGATACAACATTCATGCCACCATCAGGTATATATTGTTATATAGCCATGCCATTCGGACTAAAAAATGCAGGTGCCACCTATCAAAGACTAGTGAACATGATGTTCAAGGAAAAGATTGGGGACACGATGGAGATCTACATTGATGACATGGTAGTAAAATCCAAGAAAGCAGAAAATCATCTTTGGGATCTCAAAGAAGCTTTTGACATCCTGGATGCTTACAACATGAAGTTAAATCCAGCAAAATGCCACTTTGGAGTTGGAGCTGGAAAGTTTCTTGGATATTTAGTAACAAAAAGAGGGATAGAAGCTAGCCTCGAACAAATAAAGGCCATCCTTGACTTCAAATCCCTAAGAAATATCAAGTATGTGCAAAGGCTAACTTGCAGGATAGCAGACCTGAATAGATTCATCTCAAAATCCTCAGAGAAATGCAAGGAGTTCTACGAAATCCTGAAGAAGAATAACAAATTCGACTGGGGACAGAGACATGAAGAAGCATTGAAGAAGCTGAAAGATTATCTGCAGCAGCTCCATTATTGATGAAACCTGAGGATGGAGAACCTCTCAAGCTATATCTTGCAGTTTCTGGAAATGCAATAAGTGTTGTCTTGGTAAAGGACTTCGAAGGGCAACAACATCCTGTCTATTATGCAAGTAAAACTCTACTAGATGCTGAAACCAGGTATTCACATCTCGAAAAACTTATCTTAGCTTTAATAATGGCTTCTACTTAGTTAAGGCACTATTTTGAAACACATAAAATATATGTTCAAACTAATTATCCCATTAAGAATGTACTTAGAAAACCTGAAATGTCTGGAAGAATGGTGAAATGGTCAGTTAAATTAAGTGCTTTTGACTTAGAGTATGAGCCTAGAAATGCAATCAACTCACAGGCTCTAGCAGACTTTGTGGCTGATTTTAGTAGTGACATCCTGAGTGAAGTAGAGTCTGAAGTTCAACAACTAAATGAAAATTTAGAAAAATGGACTCTATACACTGATGGTGCTTCGAATGCAAGAGGCACAGGTCTAGGAATACTACTAAAATCACCACAAGGGGACAACATACCCCATGCTATTAGATGTGCATTTCAAACAACAAATAATGAGGCAGAATACGAAGCTCTCATTGCTGGCTTACAACTTTCTAGAGACATGCATATTGTTAATATTGATGTCTTTGTTGATTCTTTGATGATTACTAACCATTTCAACGGATCATATGCAGTAAAGGGACAAAATTTAGCTGTTTATCTTGAAATTGTTAAAAATTTAGCTACTTCTTTTGTAGAGTTTTCACTAACACAGGTACCTAGGGAAGAAAATGTTGAAGTTGATGCCTTAGCAAATCTAGGATCCTCTTTAAATTTACTAGAAGGATCCAAGATTTCCATCATCCACATCCTGAAACCAGCAATTGAAGAGTGGCATCCTGAGGATAGCCAGCACATCCTAAGGATAAAACAGTCCATCCTGAGGATATTACTGTTTTAGCCTCTCAGGTACAAGACGATTTATCATGGATGATTCCCATAATTAAATATTTACAAGAAGATGTCATTCCTGATGGAGAAAATCCAAAAGCTTTCAGGATGAAGGTATCTAAATTTACAATTATAGACAATATCTTGTATAGAAAATCTCTTGCAGGTCCATATTTGAGGTGTCTCAACAAAGATGAAGCAAATGAAGTACTCAAGGATATCCATGAAGGAGATTGTGGAAATCATACAGCAGGAAGATCTCTCTACTCGAAGACTTTGAGGACAGGATACTATTGGCCAACTATGAAGAAGGACACCATGCTATATTCCCAAAAGTGTGATCCATACCAAAGACACAGCAACATCCTTCACCAGCCTGCTGAACCACTACATCCTATTATTTCACCATGACCCTTCATGAAATGGGGGATGGATATAGTAGGAAAGCTACCCAAAGCTACTGGAGGAAAGGTATTCATGCTAGTAATGACATACTATTTCTCAAAATGGATTGAAGCAGAGGCATTTGTGCAAGTTAGAGATAAAGAGGTGGTCTCATTCATCAAAAGGAATATCCTAACAAGATTTGGAGTACCATCTGAAATTATTTGTGACAATGGCTCTCAGTTCATTAGCAAAAGAACAACTGACTTTTGTGAGAGTTGGGGGATCAAGATGGTAACTTCAACACCAGTCCATCCTCAAGCTAATGGACAAGCAGAATCTTCAAAAAAAATCATTGTCAACAACTTGAAGAAGAAGCTTGGGGAAAAGAAAGGGAAATGGGCAGAAGAACTTCCATTTGCACTTTGGGCTGATAGGACTACTTCCAAGAATGCTACTGGTCAGACACCTTTCTCCTTGGTCTTTGGAACATAAGCGATGCTACCAACAGAGATGGTCATACCTACAGCAAGGAGACATCTTCAGGATGCAACTACCAATTCTAAAGCATTACTACAGGACTTGGAAACTGTGGATGAACTCAGGGATGCTGCTAAATTAAGGATGGCAGCATATCAACAAAGGATTGCTAAAGCTTACAACAAGAATATCAGGATAAGAAGATTTCCAGAATGAGACTTGGTACTAAGAAAAGCCTTCCAAAACAAAACGAAACCAAACGATGGTAAGCTAGCTCCCAAGTGGGAAGGTCCATACTTGATCGATTCTGAATCTGGTAAAGGAGCGTATTGGTTATCAACAATGGAGGGAGAAATTCTACCAAGGGCTTGGAATGCTATTCACTTAAAATACTACCATGCCTAGGGATGCATGTGACTGATCTCTCTGGAAGAGAAACCATGGTCTAAATCACAGGTGGGATGAAGGTGAAGGCTGATAGAGATGAATCATCTCCATATGTAAGTACTTATCCTTAATCTATTTCGATCGATTATATTTTCACTAAACATCGTCTAGAAATAGTCCATCCTGAGAATTTTGCAGTACCATCCTGAAGATGGAATGCTTAGAAGACTAGAGGGTTGGCCACCCTCTCCTCCGTTAAGGTGTCTGACACCTTCCTAAGGTTTAAAGGTTTTCACCTTTCTCATTGGGTTAGCAACCCTCTCCTGGTGCGCACGTTGCCCATGTATATTTTCGGGATGGTTGGACCAGTTCATGTAAAAGTGGCTGACAATTTCATTATCTTTGAGATATACATGGAGCTCTTAAGGTTTAGACATTTTTCAATGTCTCTTACGTATTTGGTCTAGTCACCAGGGCCTTGTCGCCAATTATTCCTAAGGGCCTTGTCGCCAGTTATTCTCAAGATGTTACATATTAGTCTTGTCACCAAGATATTACAAAGGGGTTTGATCCCAGTTAAACCAAAGGCCTAAGTCACCAGTATAATAACAATGTTTAGCTATAGAGGATGTTATCAAAATTTAATTCTTTCTTAGAAATGATTGTAGACTTAAAGTCTATCTTGAAGATACTACACTGGGAACATCCTCAGGATGCAAGACCATCCCAAAGATGAAGAAGAAATTGGGGACATCCTCAGGATAACAAAGAACATCCTGAAGATGACAAGGATTTATGACGAATGTGACAAGATTAGAAGAACTACTCAACAGAGAGAATACAAAAGGTATTATTTTTTACTATCTCTTTACATCCTAAGTGTTTGTTAATGTTTGCACAATATCAACGAGCACAGAAATGTCGAAAGTCATTAATATATTATTCATAAAAGATCAAAAAAAAAAACAATACCAACCCCTTGCTTCATTCTAAACCAGGACCCATCCACCAGGGGTCAGCATTTCAAAGTCAGGGCTGAGAAAGATTTGGGGCTTCGTCTTGTAAAACAAGATCCCTCCACCCCAAAAGCTTTTCATTGTTCATACAAATAAAAACATAAAATTGTCTAAATTGTTCATAAACCACCATTCCAAAATTTTAAAAAAGTGGGCTCTGGCCTAGTCATCACATCCTTCATTGCCCACCGGTTCCTCAACCTGAAATTCCTTGGCCACCCCAGCATCCATCACCTCAGCCTCTGTCACCTCAGCCTTTGTCACCTCAGCCTCTTTACCAGCACCCTGAGGATCAGCAACAGGGATGGACTCAGACGCCACCTCCTTTCCACCAAGACTGCGGATCTTCTCTTGCCAAGCTCCAACATCCCAATCTTCCAGCTTGAAGTTAGGATCCTTAGCTTGCAATGCCATCCTCACCCTAGCCTGAAAAACAGAGATGGTGGCAGATTTCATCAAACCCTGCTTGTACTCTTCCATCTCCTTTTGGTGATCCCTCATGCTTTTAGCTTGAGTAGACTTCACAACCTTCAGCTCAGTCTCCACCTTGACTCGTTTCTTCTCAAGCTGTTTGGTCTTATCAAGGGCAGATTTCTTCGCATCCTCAAGCTCGGCCTTAGTATCAGCAAATTCTTTGTTCATGTCATCCAGAAAATTCATCAAGTACACGTGCCCCTATAAAATTGGAGAAATCAGGTAAGTATCCAAACCTTATTATATGCTAATAATAACCATAACTATCCTCAGGATGGACAATATACCTGAAGAACAAACTGAGAAATTTTGCCTAAGATGGCATCACAACTAAGACCCTCAAAAGGAGAAGTCTCTTGAGCAGAAGTACTAGCAGCCTTCCTCTTCTTAGAAGCTGGAGCTTTGGCCTTAAAGGGGCAGGTAGAGGACTTGCCATCCGGGAACTTGATGGAGAAGTTATCTTGGGGGCCTTGATATCTTGACTATCGATCTCATCAAGATCGAAGTAATCAGGCTTCTTTGCTGAAACAAAAAGTCAAACACAGGTTAGTACAGGGATCAAGATAAGCATATCCTATATGACAAAACTCACCAGACATCTTAGTAGCTCGACTCGTAGAGAAGCTTTCTTCTACTCCAAAAGTCCTCGCTAAAGCTGGTAGTTCTAGTACTGCCTTATGTCTAATAAAAGCGTCTTCCAGGGGAGGAACAAGCTTTGCAAAACAAGCACCTGCAAAACAATAATAATTCTATTTACTACTAACATCCTCAGGATGTGACTATCATATTTTATATCTAATATATTTACCACTCTTTAACCAGGATATAGGGATCTCATCCCCATAAGGAATGGAATCCCTTTTCACGAAAAAGAACTTTGATTTCCAGGGCCTATCAGATCTCACAACATTGTGCAGAAAAGGAGGTTCTGCGTGAATAAGTTGAAGAACGTAACGGCTTGACCCTTGTGTTCTTAACTTATAAATGTATGACAGGTCACCAATTTGGAGCTGAATGCCATGAGTCTGAATGATCTTGTTACAGAACTTACAGACTATTAAGATCCTCCAGATCTCAGGCATAGCTTGGGCATAAGCCATTCCTGTCGCATCAAAGAATTCTTTGATGAAATCTAGGAATGGATATTTAAGGCCAAGTTGGAATGGCAAGAAGAAAAAGCAAACCCACACAGAAGAGGCAAAGTCAGACTTTTTATTCAGATCAAAAGGCCGAATAATGGAAGAATCAGGAAAAGCCCCTGATTTCTTAAGGGCTTGAATATCTTTGTCATTAAAAGTGCAAATTTCTTGATCAGGTTCTTTGATCAAGTTTTGGGGTGTGAAATCCTTAGGGATTCCAACACTATCGAGAGCCCTTGTTAATTTCTTGCTCATTCTAAAGTTTGATTTGAAAGACTTTTTTGCAGGGATAAGAAAAAGAAAATGAGAAAGAAGCAAAGTAGTTACCTTTTTAACAATCTCAGTTGATTATAAAGAAGGAAGAAAAGCCTAGATATAGGTGGCAGGATATGATGAGGCGTAACGGTCATCACGAGGATTTAGCCTAAAAATTAGCCGTTGGGGTCTTGGAACATGGAAAGATGAACCCCTCAATTGGGAAAAATATTTTTACCGTTGAGATAACGGTAACATATTTTTGGGGACAATTGTTGAGGGTGAAAACCTTAAGAATGATTTTACCTTATATCCCCAATACAGCATCCTCAAGATAAGGATCAGACAGACTTTGGGATGTAACTATACTTCAACATGTGCACATCCTGAAGATGGACTAACAATTTATGTTTGCATGATATGATTGCAGGAACGATATGGAGTCACGACTAATCTTCAACGACTGTTAGTCAAACATCAGTCAAAGACTATCAAAGAATAAAGAAGACATGCTTGCCACCAAGTTCAAGATCAAGGAGGAGGTCAAACCCGTAACCGTCTTGTATTAAATATAGGCGAATAAAGGGGAAACTGTCATCCAACAACTATATTCTGTTGAAGCTCACTTAACGTTCACCTGAAACAGTTTCTACCAACATTAAAGGAGCTTAACTACATAGCGGATCTCAGGGGATTCATTATTTACTTCATGTACTATATAAATGGGAGTGTTGGACGAGTATAGGACACATTGCTTACACCTGAGCTATACACATACACTTAGCTGTTGAAAAACACTCACACAATCATTGTAATAATAGAACACTCGTCCACTCACTCATCCAAACTTGTAATCTTTTTACCAAATTAATATTAACAAACAAGGCAGGGGCCTAGTCTCCTCCGGAGGTTTTATGCCGGCGATCTACAACTGATCAAGGGCTTTCCTCGTAGATCGAGTGTTGTTCTTTGCGTCTCGTTACTTTATTTGTTCATTCCTTGAATTTGACAACAGTTCCATCCCGAAACATACCTAAGCCATCCTGAGCATAGTTGTCACTTATTTATTTCTTTTTGCATCCTGACTAAGCATTTTCAGAATATAACTAGTTTTAACATTTGATTTACACTCTTAGCACTCTACCTCACAATTTCTAATTTGGAATACAAAATTATTTCTACTAGGTAATTTTTGACCAAAACAAAAAGGTCACCCACTTATGAGTTCCAATGTTAAAAAGGTTTAAGGCAAGGTCATTCTCTATCTCCTTTACTTTTTCTTACTTATGGAGGCGTCTACTAATATTCTTAATAAGGCGACTGAAAAGGGTGAGTTTGAAGGTATTAAAGTTGGTAATAATGGGCCATATATGTCACACTTGCTATATGCTGATGATGCTCTTTTGGTGGGTAAATGGTCTATGGGGGATGTTGCGCATCTTCCGGGTTTACCACATTTGTTCGGGTTTAAAGATCAACCTCCAAAAATCAAACATATACGGGATTAATATCTCTGACAATGAATTGAAACACATGGCAACATTGAGTGGTTGTAATACGGAGCGTTTACCTTTTGATTATCTTGGTATTAAAGTGGGTTCAAACATGAGCCGAATAAGACATTAGAATCCGGTGATAGAGAAGTGTAAATCTCGTCTTGAGACTTGGAAAGCCAAAATTCTTTCAATTGGGGGGCGGCTTATTCTTATTAAGTTAGTTTTGGCTAGTTTACCTATATACTATTTTTTCTATTTATAAAGTTCCGGTCAAAGTTCTTGAAGCTATTGTAACAATTATGAAGCGTTTTTTATGGTCGGGTGATGACGAAGTTAAAAAAAATCCATTAGGTTTCTTGGGAGGTTGTTTCTACTCCAAAGAAGGATGGCGGTTTAGGTGTTTCCAAACTTTGAGATGTCAATGTTGCTCTTTTAGCGAAATGGGCATGGAGATTTAAGAATGACCCTCATTGCATGTGGCGTAGAATTGTTGAAGAATGACACAAAAATAAGAAAAATTGGGAGTTTTTGCCGGTTAAGCAAAATTGGTCAGGATGTTGGAAAGTTGTGGCGAAATTTCTGAATAACTTTCTGATCCAAGATCGAAAACTTCTGTCGTATTTCAGGGGCATTATTGGTGATTGTTCTCTTATTCGGTTTTGGTTGGATATATGGTGGGGGAATTCCTCATTCAAAGATCTGTATCCTTGTTTTTTTCGGCTAGCTAGAGACAAGGAAGCTACTGTTATTGATTCGTGGGACAACGAGGGTAATCTATTATGCTGCTGGAGTTGGCAACCAGAAACAGCTGCAGAGTGTTCTGAACTGCATAGCTTACTTACACGGTTATCTGTCGTTCAGTTCTCAGACAAATCTGATGTATGGCGATGGGAAGGTAACGACAATGGAGTGTATTCTGTTGTAGGTTGCAGGACTCTTATAATTAAAGGTAGAGAGCAGCATCGGCATTTTAGTATGCAGTGGATATCTTGGATTCCCCTAAAGGTCAAAGTTTTTATATGGCGCACTGAAATGGACCGCCTACCTACTCGTGATGTTTTTATGAGGAGAAGTATCTATGTTCCAGATTCGTCATGCGTGTTGTGTGGTACAGAGCCCGAATCTTCTCTCCATGTTTTCACCGGATGTGGTTTTTCGTTTGGCGCTTGGGCTGCAATCGGGTCATTGTGCAAGATCGACCTAGTATACGCTTTTCATCTTAAAGATCTTCTGCCGTTGGCAAATGGGAGGAGAAATAAAGAGGCCAAGAAGATAATTCATGGTATTATTATGGTTACTCTTTGGGTGATTTGGAATACTCGAAGCGGAAAACTGTTTAGAGATAAAGAGGCGAAGGTAGGTGAGGTGGTTGCTAAGGTGAAGTCTTTGTCTTTTTTGTGGATTAGGTGTCGCTTCAGATTTAAAAATGTTGCCTAGAAAGATTGGGCAATGTAGGCTTTGTATATGTTGTAGTTTAGGTGTGTGGTGTTTTGATGACCTTCCGTGTTTTTAATGAAGTTTATAAAAAATTGTGACCACCCGTAAGATCAAAATATTACGTTGTTAGGGGGGACGGGGCGCTACCAGAATTGGTCACGGGTACCCCACTACCAGCACGGTAACACCACCGCCACCCATGCTGGTAGTGGTCCCGTGAACCAAATTCGGGTTCTAGTTACCGTGTTGGTTCACGGATGTGGCATAAACTTTCACACAATTTTATTCTTTTTTATGGTTTAGTCTCTTCTTTCTCTCTCTCTCTATTCTTTAGTTGCAAGGTTTTTTTATGGTAGATGCTTTTCAAATCTAGAGACGGTGCTAGCGTATTTTTGTTTTTTCATACGATGGTGTGGGGAAGAAAAGCATTGCGTGGCAGTGGATGTAGAGGTGGAGGTGGCTGTGGTGGTGTGGTGCTGGATGTGGTTGTGGTGGTTTGGTGATGGTTGCAGAGAAACAATTAAGAATAGGTGGAGAAGATACTTAGTATTATTATTTAATATAATAATAATTGTTGGAATAGTGGGACACGTATGGTGATTTGTTGGATAGCATGTGTTATATGAATTAATATATATATATATATATATATATAGTAATTATTATTATTATATTATTGATGGGTAAAGAATCAGTGGAGTGCTGCCTCTAAAAAACGGTTTCAGTGAAAGAAATTAATGAAGTGATATGGCAGTGTAGGATTGGTGTAAATCAGTGAAGTTAAAAAATCTCACAGGTAGTGCCCCTTTCCCCCTTAATGGATAAAAGTTAAACCTATTTTAATTTTAATCCAACTTCTTTTAAATATGTCTAAACACACATTTCTCTTTTTCAAAGATAAATATCATCATTACTCTAAAAAGAAGTGATGTTGTCAAAAACCTAATTAGTTTATGGGGTTAAAAGAAGATTTAGACTAATCTTTTGAATGATGTATCACTTTTTTTTTCAAATTAAAAATTGTATATTTTAAAGCATTCAATGTTGATATGCATGCCGTCATCCGTGACTCGACCTAAAAGCCAAAAGTAATTCCATTTTCGTTGCTAAAAGGGATTAATCTGGAATTGATTTATTGCTTTCTCTTTGGCAAACTTAAAAACATCTGACCAAATATATTAGTGATATATTTAAAAAAAAATACATATAATAGGATATACAGTTTTTTAAAAAGATAAATAAATATAATCTTTCTATTTGGAGAAAATTAAAATTTAAGTATAATACCCTTTACAAAATAGATAGATAACAATGCATATCTATAATCTTCTATAACTTATAATAAAAGAATTGAACTTTGATAATGTGGCATTCAATGAAGGCCTCAACCCTTCCTTGAATGTGCCACATGGCATCATGTATGATTTTTTAATTTTTGAATTTTTTTAATAGATCTATATATATTATAATTATTTTAGGAAAAGATAAGAATTTAAAAACAAAATTAAATTTTCTCTCTAATGTTTCATCCCATAACTTTTAAACGTTAATATCTTTTATATACGAGATTTTTTAAAGAAAAAAATTACACCAAATTAACGAGCGTTTTATTATCTTTCCAAAGAGTACCATAGTGCTATATAAAAAACGGAGAAAAAAACAACTATTTTTGTGGAGTTTTGTTTTCAAATATATTTTACCCTACTAATAAATCACAAACGATAAACATAACTTCATAGGTAGAGATTCTTTTTTTTATATTTGAATATGATAACTTATAGCAGAAATTTGTTTAAAATAAATAATAATAATAATAATAATAATATTCATTAATCATGTATTGGAAAATCATTAATTATGTTGTCATATTAAATATTTTATTATATTATATTAGATATTTCAACCCCGGGACACTCCCGGGATAAAAGCTAGTGTACAATAATATATTACATAGGGTTAGGATCAAATACACAGTGAAGGAAAAATAGGAAGTCGTAGGAAGGGTATCAAACGGACTTCGATTGCACTCATTCAAGCGGCATTGGAACCGTCTTATCGAACCCTACGACGTTAGTTTTTAGGTCTTTGGTTTTTGAGGTTTTAGCGTGTAGTTTTTACAATATGCGTTATATCATTGTGTCTTTTATGTACCATTGTGTCTTTTTCTTATTTTCATCATTGTGTCATTTTTTCAATTTATTGTGTCTTTTTTCTTCAGCATTATGTTATATTTTTTGGCATTGTATTATATTTTGTAGCTCATTGTGTCATATTTCATGATCTATTATGTTTTTGTTATCCTTCTCATCCTTTTCATTTTTGTTACACTGTGTATAATAACTTGACCCATTTTACATAAACAAAATCAATGGTAGAATCCAAACTTGTTTTAGTGTTGATTGGGGATGAATTTGTATTGGGCATAATTTTCAAAAACAAATTTATGGTACTCTCCCTTTCACCTTACTTCATTGATTCACTACCCTAAAACACATTTTTAAATTATGATCACAATCCTGAATAACTACCCTAAAAAATTTATTTTTCTTTTAATTTTTATTCAGGTTTAATGTTAAAACCAATGTTTTCATAACCGGACCGGACATTGAACCGGACGTCTTACTGGTTCACTGGTTGGACCGGTTCAACCGGTTTTGAGAACCGGAGAATTTTATAATAGTTTTAAAATGTGGAATATAAATTAATAATACAATTTAGCTGAGATAGAGGTGTATACATGAAAAATAAAAATACAAATCAATGTACAAGTGTTATTTTTATATGATTTAATATAAGAATTATTGATTAAAAACAAAACTTTTACCCATTCATTCGTTTGAAAAAAATAATTAAAATAATATAGCTGTACACATTTAGTGGGGTTTATTGGGAACCTAAGTACCCAGTCAATTGTATTGGAAAAATCATAACTTTTACAAATAGACAAGAACCCTTCATTTTCTTAATCTATTTTCATCTTTCTTTTCTGGTTCTCTTTCTATTCTCTTCTTCTTCCTTGTCTTTTTAGGTCTTAACCCTTAACCATCCTTCATCGGAAATCTTCAAATAAAACCTGCGTTCGTCGACTCGTCGTCCCTACTTCGAACAAGCGAGGAGCAGGTTGTGATCGAACAGGGAAGAACTACCCTCGACGTTTGGGTATTCCACAGAAGTCAGCTTATTTTTTTCACAATGGTTGAGGTTTAGTATTAAACACTTAAAAGAAATTACATACCCCGGTTCAACCCTCATTCGAACCCGGTTTCCCGGTCCAACCCCCGGCCCACGGCCCAACCGGCCGGTTGTATGCAGAAGCGGTCCTATGGTACGTACCGGACCGGTGTGAACGGCGGATGCTGGTCCGACCGGTCGAACCGGCCGGTCCGGTCCAGTTACGAAAACACTGGTTAAAACTCTATTTGACTTCATTGTACGTAGAAAAAAAATACATTTATTAAAAAACGGTTAAATGACCGCTAAGAGTATTAAATTAAAAAAATATATATATAACAAAAAAAACTTATTTTCACCCTATAAATTCTAACCAACTCTTCAGATGACTAAAGAAGGTATGAAATTATGACCGTTTAGGTTTGAATTCTTGCATAAATTAAGATAAAATATGAAGAAATTAAATAAATCTAGAGAATGTGAAATGGTAAGAAATGGTTTGAATAAAAGATGGTGTGGGTGAATAAAAAAGGTAAATTGGTTTAAATAAAGATAGTTAAATGAGTATTTTTTTTTATTTCGTCAAATAACCGCTGGGGGAATCAAGCGAAAATGTGGAAGTTATCGTTGCCTTCTATTGGTGTCGGGTACACGGATCCGTCACATGTTGCGCCCTAAGTGGCTTAAGTGAACTATGCATGCAGAAGTCGCTATGCGCTCCCATGTCGGTTTATCGGGGAGTTACGAGTACTCAGTCTTGATGCGGAGTACTCGGGATGGTAAATTATAAAGAAACTAATTTTCTGAATATGTTTAAATGTAAAATATCATAATTTTATTAATATTTATAACAAAATACATGAATGTCATTATAAATTAAAAATATATGTTCAAATACTAAAGTATTTCAATAAATAATATACATTCATTGATAGAAATTATCTTTTATTTTTTTTAAGTCAAACTCGTCCCGGGTTGACCAACTAAAACGATTCTAGCCGGGGTTTACCGCTATTGATCGATTCCGAGTAATTAGGCAGATTTAAAGAAAATCGCATCCAAGTTGTCATCCGGTAAAGTTGACAATGCTTCTCGCTTCCCTTTATCCCTCGCATTCGGGCATAGTGGTTCGTGTAGATGTAGCTTGACATCCTCAGTGTTGAGGCGATTGGACTCATGTGTCTTAAAATCCCAAGCGCGGACACCACTGGCAGGGCAGCATAGTGTTCCGGAGTAGCCTCTATGTCAAAATCAAAATTGGACGGGAAGTGGTGGGATGGGTATACCGTGTGGTCTAATAAAATAACTTAGGCCATGGGGTATACTCTAACTATCTTTAACTCCACCTAGATGCCACATCCTCTATTTTCTCTCTTTTCACACTAGCTCACTTTAAGGAAATGGTTTAAAGCCCCTTAACTCTATCCCATCCCCTTAACTTTCTCTCTTTTAAGTCAAGTTAACATGTTAACTTAGTGACAATTTAATGCCCCTTAACATGGGAAGGGAGTGATGTACAATGAAAATTAAAATGTCACATTACCGTTAACACACTTGGTGTGAAGGTACACCCCATGGCCTTAGTGGTTTATATGAAAACATAAATAATAATTATATTTATGCAACTAGCTTTTATCCCGGGAGTGTCCCGGGGTTGAAATATCTAATATAACATAATAAAATATCTAATATGACAACATATTTAATGATTTGCCAATATTTATTTTAAACAAATTTCTGCCATAAGTTATCATATTCAAATATAAAAAAAAAAAGAAATCTCTGCCTATGAAGTTATGGTTATCGTTTGTGATTTATTAGTAGAGTAAAATATATTTGAAAACAAAACCCCACAAAAATAGTTTTTTTTTTCTCCGTTTTGATATAGCACTATGGTACTCGTTGGAAAGATAATAAAACGCTTGTTAATTTGGTGTAATTTTTTCCTTTAAAAAATCTCGTATATAAAAGATATTAAGGTTTAAAAGTTATGGGAGGAAACATTAGAGAGAAAATTTAATTTTGTTTTTAAATTCTTATCTTTTCCTAAAATAATTATAATATATATAGATTTATTAAAAAAACTCAAAAATTAAAAAAATCCTACATGATGTCACGTGGCACATTCAATGAGGGGTTGAGGCCTCCATTGAATGCCACATCATCAAACTTCAATTCTTTTATTATAAGTTATTATTATTATAGATTTAAAAAGAATGAAAAGATAATTATATCTTGATAAGATTATAACCGTATGATGAATACATTGAAGATCAAGTTATCCTATTGTGGAGACCAAGCATTTGTCGGGCAAATGGGGAAAGTCGTTATCTAAAATGATGTGTGGCTGGTGGATAAGAAAAAAGAATGTTGAAACTTTATACATATAGTTAAAATAAAGTAAAAGAATGAAACATCACTGTTCGAAAATTTGTGTGAAAACAATGGGTGCTCAAACTCTTCACGACTCTAATTCCCTTCAAACCTTTTTTTATTATTTAAAACCAATGTGAGTTTTCATGATAAAGAACCGACTTATGAAATTAAGAGGTGTTAATCTTGTCACGTTGACGGATTATATTGTTGACCCTAAATAGACTCACGTGTTAAAAATATTAACCACAACACGTACATGTTTACAAATTGGTTAACACGAAGTAATCAAGGTGTAAATGTCTGAAGAATAGGTTAAACAGATTAGACTTGGATTAGTGGATCGACCTGTTTAATTAAACATGTCAACCCGAACGCTGCCAAATTGATTAAACCTTATTGGGTTTCGAGTGTGCATTGTCCTCCTTCACTGATTTAGCTTTTGCCTTGCATATAATCTTGCAAATCTAAACTTAAATGATGATTACAAGTTTGTAGATACCAAATACATGACCACAAATCTCAAAATGCGTGTCTACTAGATCGAACATAAAGCAAACTTTGAAATTTAGGATTTGTCTGAACTGAATGTTTATCAATCCTAAATTTGACATTGTTGATGAAATTCATATACGCAAAGTTACAATTTTTTTGGGGGGAAAATGACAATAATAGATTGTTTAGATGCATAACTATACGAATAAATTCATTAAGAAAATAAACATGCTCAGGCCTCTTTATCTTCGTCCCCTAATAATATAAGTGAATGCGTAGTGAAATAAATGAACACAAATAAAAAAAAAATTAACGTGAATATCCAAACACTAATGAGCTTAAATGAATAGACATCTAGGGTATGTTTGGCAAAACTATCTGGTAGCTGCAAGCTGTTAGCTGGAAGCTTTTTAAATATATTTTGGTGTTTGGCAGAGTAGCTGGAGCTTTTTAATAAAATGTATAAAATGACCAAAATGGACATAATTAAAAACTTGTAAAGAAGGTTTTTATTTTATTTTTAAAATAGAATGGGTATTTGTGTCATTTACTAATTAAAATCTTGTAGCTAGTAGAGCTTTTTCTTAAAAGCTACTACTAGTAGTTTTTCACTATAGAGCTTTTTCTCCAATCTAAAAGCTTCCAGCTCCTTCAACCAAACAAGGCTTTTTATTGAGTATGAGCTTTTTCTTAAAAGCTTGAAGCTTGAAGCTCCTAAAAGCTCTTAAAAGCTCCTTGCCAAACATTCCACTAAATAAACATAAACAAACACAAGCAAATATATATTTAAAGTAAAAGTAAATATGCAAACACAAATGAATCTAAATAAAAGAACTTCCAAATAAACATAAACAGACACAATTAAATACAAGTTCAAGTAAATATGCAATGCAAACACAAATGAACCTAAATAAAAGAACTTCCAAATACTAAGTTCAAGTACTGAGATCATTTATGCAAAGGGGCGGAGAGATAGATAGTGATATAGCACACCGCATACAAGCTGGATGGTGTAAGTGGAGAGCAGCAGCTGGGGTATTGTGCGATAAGAGGTTCCCGATTAAATTAAAGGGAAAATTTTATAGAGTTGCAGTTCGACCGGCTATGTTATATGGGACTAACTGTTGGGCCATCAAAAAGACGCAGTCACGAAAGATGGAGGTAGCAGAAATGAGAATGTTGAGGTGGATGTGTGGGCACACAAGGTTAGACCGGATAGGAAATGAGGTTTTTAAAAAAAGGTTAGAAGTGACTAGTTTATTGGATAAGATTAAGGAGGGGAGATTGAGATTGTTTGGACATTTGAAGCGGAGACAAATGACAGCTCCTGTTAGAACAGTGGAACACCTCACTGTGGAGGGGAGGAGGGGTAGAGGCAAACCCAAAGTGACTTAGGTGGAACGGATTAGGAAAGATTTGTTAGAATTGCACCTCTCTGAGGATATGGTCCAAGACAGAAATTCGTGGAGTCGTAAGATCAAAGTTAAGGATTTTTAGGAGAAGAGTACCTCCTTTTTAGGGATGATCTTTGTGCGTTTATGTATAGTTTCTATTTCATGAGATTATTTATGTACTTAGTCTTCTATGTTATTCATTCACTATTTTTTTAATGCTTGGTGTTTGTCTACTTAATTATCTATAGTGTGTGTTTGACATCGAGCTAGGGGTCTCTGAAGCAGTCTCTCTATCTCTAACGATGGGGGTAAGGTTTACCTACATCCTACTCTTCCCAGACCCTACTAATAATATCGCTATTCGTGGGATTTCCTAGGTTCAGTTGTTGTTGTTTTTGTAGACACAATTAAATATAAATTTGAAGAAAACATAGCCACAAAACTATTGTCCAAAGTAAACAAATACAAAGCATAAATAAACTTTTAAACACCACTAATTCACCTGTTAAAATTATGGTCCTGATATTAATGTGATTCAAATATTATTTATTGGGCTCGTATACTTGGTGGGCTAAATATTGTTTCAGGTATTGGGCTCTTTCTGTTGGCTTATCTCTATTGGGCTTGTGGCCTGCTGAGTAGATCATTTAATCCTGGTCGTTGGTTTGTGCACAATCCGTGTGATGAATGATCGTGTGGCTGAGGATTGTTACGAGTGTGTTTGTTGATCAGAAGGTTCTCTCAGCTCTATATAAGTCGTTGTATCTTCTCAGATTAGGGTTTAGCTCAGATTTTGTTCTATCGTTATACTTTGTATCCTCTCTAGTCTAGGGTTTGTACTCTGTACGTTATCATTTCATTGTATTGTTTTCCTTGTTAGTTGATCTTCTGATATTGATAATCAGAAGATCCCTAACTGTATTGTATTAAGATCTCTACGATTGTAGAGATCTAGGGTTTGGTTGGGTAACGTTTTGGGTTGGTAATAATAAGATTTTGTCACCGTTTTCTTGTCGCTATATCTTTGTTCTTGTTATTGTTCTTTTCTTTATGATTCAGTGGTTGTGTTAGTATAGATTCATAGTTTTTTACATGGTATCAGAGCATTAGGCTCTGTTATCATCGTTGTGTCTTGATTCTGGTGTCTTCCGCTGCAAATCTGAGCTGTCTAGGTCTAGATCTCACCTTAAAAGTGTCTGTGTGAAGAATCTGATCTTAATAATAGATCTGGTTCTTGTTGTGTCTTATATACAATAGATCTGATCTTCTCGATAGATCTGGTCTTTTATCTTGGTTATTGGCTCTTGTTGATTGTTATTGTGCAGGTTCTGTGTGGTCAACTATTGTTGGCTTGGATCTTGGATTGTTAATCTGAAATAGGAATAATAGCTTCAATTGCACTCACAACTCTATACCCTAAGTGAAGGTATAGGTTGTGAGTTTGGCGAAACCCTAACTTGGGTTCCACCCCACTGTGAGATCGTTCTATTTTGTTTCTTGTTTTGTGTCTGTGTGTCTAGGGCAAAGGCCCGGGTTAGGAGGACCGGTATTGTGCCAACTATTTGAAGTCTTGTCTGTGTTGTCTGTGTTTCTGTATTGTTTGTTTGGTAATCTGGTGTATCTGCCTATTGCTCATATTTGTATTATATATAAATACATAGATAATAAAGGTCTCCTGTGTTAAGATCTGGGTGGGCACCAATGAGTGATGAACCCACTATCTGACCCCTGACACAGCTTCGACCTCTTAGGATTATTCTGTTTCTTTGCTATAGTTGTATCTGGTTTATTGTTTGGTTAGCCTCTGCTAATCTGTCTTATCTGTGTTATTGTTTGTCTGTTTGTCTTTGTGTGATCTGTTGTGTGTATTGTCATGGGTGATACTGGTGGTGGTACTCCAGCATCTGGTGCTGATGTTGGAACACTAATCAGTAAGTTGGATATAAGTGACCCCTTGTACTTACATCCAAGTGACACTACAAGTCTGTCCATAATAAGTATGAAGTTAAAGGGCACTGAAAATTATTCAGTTTGGTCTAGTTCAATGAAACTTGCTTTAGAAACAAAAAACAAAGCAGGATTTATAGATGGAACATGTGTAAAGCCAGTTAATGATGAAGTTTTAAGTAAACAATGGGATAGATGTAATTCAGTTGTTCTAAATTGGTTATTAAACTCTGTAAGTGAAGAATTATATCTAGGGCAAGTGTTCTCTAAACTTGCTACTGAAGTATGGACAGACTTAAAAGAGACCTATGACAAAGTAGATGGTTCTGTGGTGTTTAATTTGTATCAAAAAATTAATTCCTTGAGTCAAAATGGTAGTTCTGTTGCTGAATACTATCATAAACTAAACACCATGTGGAAACAGTTTGATGCTACTGTGCAATTACCTTCCTGCACATGTCAAGCATCAAAAGACTTTAATGACTTTAACAGTCTGATAAAGTTAATGCAGTTTCTCATGGGTTTGGATGATGTCTATCAACCTGTTAGGTCTAATCTGTTAACTAGGGACCCATTGCCCACTATTAAAAATGCCTTTGCAATTGTATCCAGAGAAGAATCTCACAGAGGTTCAGGAACAACTGTCAAAGGACAAAATGTGGCCTTTGTGTCTAGGGGTAATCAGTCTTCTGATAACAGAAGAAAGGTTACCAACAGAGGCCCTAATCCTAATTTGAAGTGCACTCACTGTAATATGTTAGGGCACACTGTTGATAGATGCTATGAATTAGTAGGATATCCCCCTGGTTTTAAAAAGAAACCAGGAGGACAAGTTTCTAGGTCTAACATGTCTAATGCTAAGCAAGGTAGTCCATCAACTACCCTGCCTAGTAGTTCTTCTGTTTTGCCTTTTTCACCTGAACAGATATCAAAGATCATGAATCTGATCAGTGATAAAGGAGGAAATGAGACACAGAACTCCAATTCAGGAGGTAAAAGTGTCTCTGTAAATGGTTTTTCCTGTATGACTAAGATTTCAAACTTGACAAAAATCTTAGAAAACTTTAGTAGTTGTTCTAGTTTTGTCAAGTATGCTCTCAGTCATGGTTGGATAACAGACTCAGGAGCTAATCAACACATGACCAGTAGTGATAAAGAAATGGTCAATTGTGTTGAAGTTTCTGAATACAACATTCAGGTTAAACACCCAAATGGGACAAGTGCCAAAGTAACTAAGATAGGAGATATCCAGTTAGCTGATGGTGTTGTCCTGTATGATGTGTTTCTAGTTCCTGATTATTGTGTTAATCTGTTATCTGTACATAAATTGTCTAGAGATAACAAACTGAGTGTGTTGTTTGATGAATCTAATTGCTATATTCAGGATTCCAAGTCCAAGAGGGTCCTGGTGACTGGTAAACAAAGTGATGGTCTGTATTTTGTTGGCAAGAGTGTGAGTATTAATAATTCTTGCTTTAGTAATGTTAGTGATGCCAACTTGTGGCATAGTAGGTTAGGGCATCCCTCTGACCAAGTCTTATCTGTATTAAGGAAGAACTTAAACCTAGGACAAAGGAACTCACAGCCCTGTGATGTGTGTCACAAGGCTAAACAAGTGAGGGTTCCTTTTCCAATAAGTGATCATAAATCCAAACAAATAGGTGACCTTGTGCACCTTGATGTTTGGGGACCATATAAGGTCACTAGCAGAGAAGGTTATAAGTACTTTCTTACTGTTGTGGATGATTATTCTAGATCAGTATGGTGTTACTTGTTGAAAAACAAAACTGAAGTTTTTGAAAATTTAATGATTTTTTATGAACTGATCAAAACTCAGTTCAAAAGTATTATAAAGATGTTTAGAAGTGATAATGGTACAGAATTTGTGAATAAACAAATGGAAAACTTTTGTAACAAAAAGGGAATTATCCACCAAACATCTTGTGCCTATACCCCTCAGCAAAATGGCATTGCTGAGAGGAAACATAGGCACCTGTTAAATACAGCCAGAGCCCTGTTGTTTCAGAGTGGGTTGCCACTTAGGTTTTGGAGTGATTGTATACTGACTGCAACTTATTTGATTAACAGGATTCCATCTTCTGTTCTGTTAGGAAAAAGTCCCTATGAGTTAGTATATGGGTTCCCCCCAACTCTTGACCATATTAAGAACTTTGGGTGTCTGTGTTTCAACACATTGTTAAATAATTCTGATAAATTGTCTGTTAGGTCTGAAAAATGTGTACTAATAGGATATTCTAATGTAAAAAAAGGGTATAAACTTTGGTGTCTTGAGTCTAAACAAAGTTTGTTTTCTAGAGATGTAAAATTTTTTGAAGAAGTATTTCCTTTCAAACAATCTTCTATTGTGGAACAGGAAACTGGTTTTAATAATAATGGTCTAAATCATCTAAACTTTTTTGATAGTGTTGAAAACAATAACCAAAGTTCTGAAAATGGTGAGAGTGATAATCTTCCCAATGATGAAGGGGCCCAAACATTACCACAAACTAGTTCCACTAGTTTGCAACAAGGGTCATCTCCCAGGACTGCTAGGGGGGTTGACATCTGTCAGCAGCCTGGCAGCTCTGGATGTAGTAACCCTGGGAGGGTAAACCAGGATGTGGAACAAGTTAATGAGGATCAAACCCAACCTGAGGGAAGTGTTAGAAGGTCAGATAGGGTGTCTAGTCTTCCAAGACACTTCAATGACTATGTCATTGAAGGTAAAGTCAAGTATGGATTAGAAAAAGTAGTTAACTACTCTAAATTGTCTACTGAAAATTATTCTTTTGTGTCTGTTTTGAATAAAACCATTGAACCTAGTTCTTATAGTGAGGCAGCCAAGGATCCCAAGTGGGTTGAGGCTATGAACTCTGAAATGGAGGCCTTATATAGGAACAATACCTGGGTTCTATCTGATTTACCTGTTGGTAGAAAACCTATAGGGTGTAAATGGATTTATAAAGTAAAGTATAAATCAAATGGAGAGGTAGAAAGGTATAAGGCCAGATTGGTTGCAAAAGGTTACAACCAAAGGGAAGGCCTTGATTTTGGGGAAACATTTTCTCCTGTGGTAAAAATGGTGTCTGTTAGGTGTGTGATTAGTATGGCTGTTCAAAACAACTGGCCATTATATCAGCTTGATATAAACAATGCCTTCTTGTATGGGTCTATATCCGAAGATGTATATATGACTCTACCAGAAGGTTACTACCCTAAAGGTGAGACCAAAGTGTGCAAGTTAGTTAAGTCTTTGTATGGGCTTAAACAAGCCCCTAGGAAGTGGAATGAAAATTTGGTTGATGTGTTAATAAAAATGGGGTTTGTTCAAAGCTTATGTGATTATTCTCTGTTTGTTAAGTCTAATAATGATGTTTTCACAGTGTTGTTAGTCTATGTGGATGATATTGTCTTAACAGGGAATAATGAAACTGACATTAGTAATGTTAAACATGTTCTTAGATCTAATTTTCAAATTAAAGATCTAGGCAAGTTAAAATATTTTCTAGGAATAGAAGTTCTTTATTCTCAAGAAAATATATGTTTGTCTCAAAGAAAGTATTGTCTAGAATTACTTAGTGAGTTTGGTTATTTAGGGTGTAAACCTGTCAATACTCCTATTGAACAAAGTTTTATAGTCACTGCTAAGAATTCTAAAGAAACTGATTTGTTAGATAATGTCACTGGTTTTCAAAAACTTATTGGTAAACTAATATATCTTTCTTTAACAAGACCTGACATATCCTATACTGTTCAGTTCTTAAGCCAATTCATGCATAAACCTTCTAAGTTTCATTTAAAAGTTGCACTTAGATTGTTAAGATACTTAAAGATGTCACCTGGAAAAGGAATAGTATTTAAACCCTCTGATCAATTTGATCTATGTGGGTTTGTGGATTCTGACTGGGCAAAGTGTCTAGTGACTAGAAAGTCTGTCACTGGGTTCTGTATATTTCTAGGAGGATCTTTAGTATCCTGGAAATCAAAAAAACAGAGCACTATATCCAGGTCTAGTGCTGAGGCTGAGTATAGAGCCATGTGCTCAGCTGCTTGTGAAATTATTTGGCTTAAAAACTTGTTAACTGAACTGAAAGTTGAGTTAACACTTCCAGTTAAGTTATATAGTGATAGTAAGGCTGCATTATCAATAGCCTCAAATCCTGTCTTTCATGAAAAGACTAAACACTTTGAGGTTGATCTTCATTTCATTAGAGAAAAGATCTCTAATGGTATAATACAAACTTTGAAAGTCAGTTCTGAGGATCAGATAGCTGATATCTTTACAAAAGGGTTAAATGTTTCACAACATAAAACTCTTTGTGAAAAACTTGGGTTATTAGACTTGTTTAATATTTGAATCATGGGGGCATGTTAAAATTATGGTCCTGATATTAATGTGATTCAAATATTATTTATTGGGCTCGTATACTTGGTGGGCTAAATATTGTTTCAGGTATTGGGCTCTTTCTGTTGGCTTATCTCTATTGGGCTTGTGGCCTGCTGAGTAGATCATTTAATCCTGGTCGTTGGTTTGTGCACAATCCGTGTGATGAATGATCGTGTGGCTGAGGATTGTTACGAGTGTGTTTGTTGATCAGAAGGTTCTCTCAGCTCTATATAAGTCGTTGTATCTTCTCAGATTAGGGTTTAGCTCAGATTTTGTTCTATCGTTATACTTTGTATCCTCTCTAGTCTAGGGTTTGTACTCTGTACGTTATCATTTCATTGTATTGTTTTCCTTGTTAGTTGATCTTCTGATATTGATAATCAGAAGATCCCTAACTGTATTGTATTAAGATCTCTACGATTGTAGAGATCTAGGGTTTGGTTGGGTAACGTTTTGGGTTGGTAATAATAAGATTTTGTCACCGTTTTCTTGTCGCTATATCTTTGTTCTTGTTATTGTTCTTTTCTTTATGATTCAGTGGTTGTGTTAGTATAGATTCATAGTTTTTTACATCACCATCAATCATACCAGATTTCCCAGACCTGTATATAGTGGACGGAAAATCAAAACCGAAACAAACACTAATGCTCTTGGGATCTTGTCGTTTTCCGGTTAGGTTCATGAACTACTGAACTACAATCGAAATTAACAATAATGGATTTAATCTTAATAGAGTGAGTTTGGAATTTATTATTTAAGTGTTTATTTTGGTTATGTTTATCAATTATAGTCTAGATAAGTTTAGTTGGTATATTTATCTAATTAGAAATAATTATTCATCATGATAGATAGCTTGATGATCAAACAATATTTAAGAGGGTGTTTGGATGTGATTTTTCAAAACACCTTATGCGTTTTGGAAAAAGAGGGGTGGAGCTGCTTTTAGATTATTGCGTTTTGGTAACCTAAAAATTTATTTCAAAACTCAACCCCGAACACTAAAAACTGATTATTTGTGTTTTCAAAACGCAATAATTTAAAAATCCATTTCAAAACGCAACCCAAAACACCACCTTATATTATAAATAGGGGGTTTAGGAGTTGTAATTTTTGCAGGTCTGATTTTTCTTTTTTAAAAAACGGAAAAAGAAAAGAGTTGTAAATACGTTTCTTACGAAAATGGATTATCTGTGTTTGTCATCCAGTTGTCCAACAATGCTTACCTATTTTTTTTTTATTTTTTTTTTGGTTGCGCTTAAATCTAAAATTCTTATGGTCATGTTGTGTTGAGTTGCTACTTGCGATTTTACAATACTTAAGTGGGCTAGAAAATGGGCTGTGCAAAATGATTAAATTAAAATACGATTCCTTTACTTTTTTACATTCGGGCTTGGGCTAAATAGGCTACAACCAAGAATGTTTTATAACAGTTTTAGTAATAAATAGCTTAAATGAATGAATATGAAACGTGTTTTTATTCGTTTGTTTAACTAGGATGTTGCCGTTGGCCGCGCGTTGCGACGGCGAAGTTCTGATGTTAGCGTTATTAATATGGATGCATATCGCCTTAATATATATATTACATATATTAGTAGCGTTTTGTGGGCATTTGAAGCCTTAATATATACATTACATATGTAATAGCGGCTTAGCGTCTTGAGTGGCATTCATATTTTATGCCTACAGGATTGGTGTATCATACAAAATCTGATGTTTTGGTCATGTCTTCGGGTATCGTGAGCGTTTGCCTCCGTAGTTTATCAAAAGTCATGTTGCGCTCACTTTTTACATGCATTCAAAATGGTTTCCAAAAGATGGTTGTTCTCTATAAATGGCTATTCCAAGAGCCTTGTTCTCTAGAAATGCCTATCAAAAGTCATGTTATGCTCACTTTTTAGAGGCATCCAAACTCGCACTATAATGTTATTTATATAATAAATTTCATTCTTATGTTAAAACATATAAGGGGACGTGGCGCTCAACTATGTTTTTCTCAATTTCACTGATTTCTATCAATCTCATACTGATACATCACTTCACTGAAATAGTTTTTTGGAGGCAGCACTCTACTGGAAATAAAATAGAGAAAAAGACAAAAAAGGGAGAGAGAAACTCACGGGTATCAGCCCGTTAACTACAACCAGATTTTGGTTCACAGGACCATTACCAGCATGGACGACAGCGGTGTTACCGTGCTAGTAGTGGGGTACCCGTGACCAATTCAGGTAGCGCCTCGTCCCCCTAATATAAAATAGAGTTAAATGCCAAAATGACCCCTGTGGTTTGACCCAAATTGCCACTTTGGTCACTTTTTTGAATTTTTTGCCAAAACCACCCCTCAAGTATCGAAAAGTGCCAAAATGACCCATATTTAACTGAGTTTCTAACTGAGGATGGAAAGTCAGTTAAGTCTGAGGGGCATTTTCGTCCTTTCACTCTGTACTTCATCTTCTCCATATAAAACCCCCAAACCTAAAAATCAAGCCAGACCACCCCCGTTCTTAGACCACCCTATTCTCAATAAACAAACCAATCTTCAACCTAACAAATGCCCTATCAAAAAACCCCAAATCGTCGCTCCTCTAGATTGACTGGTCACCATAAGAACACTGAAACCCCTGAACCTGCTCCTGAATTGCTTGAAGGTAGGGAAGTGAGGCAAGGGAAGCATGAAATCCACCGAATCCCTCTTGCTAACATCACCACAGCTGAGAATTCTCTCTCCCCTGCCCCAATTCCTTCGACAACAGAGTCCATTGGGAACCCTAAGAAGACGAAACAGGTGGATGACTGCTCAGTGCCAACCTCGTTTGATGAATTGGTTCATATCAGTCAAGATTGTTCTAAGAACAACTGTGATTATATAACAATTGAAGTGAAAGACGGTGGGATAACAGTAATGGAGGTATTAATGAAGGAAGGGGTGGCATTTTAGAGGAATAAATGGTATTTTAGAGGAATAAAAAAAGGAGAAGGTGGTTGAGTCACGTTCATTTGCTGCTTTCTTCTTTGAATAAAAGTACTTACGACAAATTCTATAGCGGCTACTATCCAGGTCACCGGAGATGGTGACCGGAGTTGCAGAGTCGTCGGAGTTCCGACGGAACAGTTGATATATCCACCGTTGTTTCTGCTGCAGATTTTGGGGTGCGGAGACTCGGTATCGTGACAAATGTTTTTGTTGGGTTTTGAGGTTTTGTGAGTGAGAGGATAAGGTGTTGTTTTGGTGGTAAAGGGTGGGGTGAATGTAGAGAGAGAAAGTGATGGTTTGGTGGTGGAGGACGACGGTGGAAGTGGTGGCCGGAGACTGTGGTGGACGGTGAAGGGTGAAGGGTGGTGGTGGTAGTGGTGGTGGCTGGTGAAGGTTGTGGAGGTGGGTGGTGTTTATATTTGCAGAAGAAGAAGAAGAAGAGGGGGGTTGGGATGAAATGACGAAAATGCCCCTGATACTTAACTGACTTTCCATCCTCAGTTAGAAACTCAGTTAAATATGGGTCATTTTGGCACTTTTCGATACTTGAGGGGTGGTTTTGACAAAAAATTCAAAAAAGTGACCAAAGTGGCAATTTGGGTCAAACCACAAGGGCCATTTTGGCATTTAACTCTATAAAATATGTAAGTTAACTTTTATTTACTTAAAAAGTGTGTGGGAGTGAAAGTCAACATAAATGACAGTGCAATAATGATTTTGGTAAAAAACCATTTGATGGTTTATTAAAACCCACCGTATAAAACCCAAATACTACCCACCTCTTTCATTTAAAAAACACACAGTTCATATATCTATAGAGAAAGATAGAGAGAGTGAGCCGGGGACGGAGATGGAGAAACCGTCAGTATTCTGGCCTACACCACCAAATCGGCACCATCTCCGTTACGTTACAACAACCACATCTTTGCATGAGATTGACCAAAACGAAAGTGACTCGAATTCCAGAAACAACATGGCGTTGTGTTGATTGATATGCCTATGATGGTGACCACCAGACGTAAATGAAGGTGAGAACCGATGACATTTTTCACCATTGGGAAGACGCCGGTGTGTTTATGAAAGAGAGACAGAGAAATAAAGAAAGAGATGAGTGTTCTTCAACTGCTGCTTGTTCTTCTTATCTAAGCACCACCATAGACGTCGACAAAGTATCATCGTCACAGTGACCGTCGATGATGTCTCCCTCTTCCAGCTGTACCCAGGAAAAATGGCATTTTTGTAATTTGATAGAAGGGTAGTTTGGTAATTTCTGCCATGGCCACCGACCATGGTTCTTAAGATATATATAATTAGATGACTTTTTCTTTTCATATTCATAAGGAGGCTCTAGTGAATTTTTTTACAATTTTTTACAGAACTCGCAGAAGACAGATTTACTTTGCGTCCAATAGATTTGCTGGTCTTTGGGTGGGTTGGGAGAAACACGTTTGTGTTGGCCTTACAGTTGTGTCCCCGCTAGTTGGTTTACGAGATAAGGGTATCATGGCTGGACAAGTAATGAGAGACAGAATCAAAGAAAGTGGAAAAACACGCCAAAGCCTGCGAAGATAACCAACATGTTTTCGTCCCCTTGACTTTTGATACTTTTGGCTCATTGGCACCGGAAGCTATCCATTTCCTGACAAGGGTCCAATGGGTTATTCATAACAATGTTTCGACTCCAGGGAGCAGGGGCTTGTGTTTAGTAGAATGGGTTTTGCGATTCAGAAAGGTGTGGCGGTGCAGCTTGTTGCCCGTCTACCTAGGGCTGTTCATGAGCCGAACCGAGCCGAGCCAGGCCAAGCTCGCGCTCGGCTTGGTTATAAACCGAGCCAGCTCGGCTCGGCTCGGATTTGAAACCGAGCTGAAAATCAAAGCTCGAGCTCGGCTTGGTTTGGCTCGAATATAAAAAGAAAAAAGAAAAATGGCTTTCAAAATTCAATAGTTTAAACTATTATTCAATAGTTAAAAATAACACAATTAAAATAAGTTCGACCTTATACATTGCATGTTAAAATCAAGTTCAAGCAAGTACAAAATAAGTCTCAAATTTTAATGGAATACAGTATAAGTTCATCAACATACGAATTAACTTGAGTACTTGGATCAAAAGTAGTATTAAGTTTATTTAAATAACTTGATTAGCTATAACTTCAATCCCAAGCAAAGAATCTCCATGCCACTGTTACCAAATATTAAATTTGTAGCATATTCTCCATTATGTTTTACATTTTGGTAATATATTATATGTATATAAAAAATATATATTAAAAATTAGAATTATTCGAGCCAAACCGAGCCAGCTCGGCTCGTTACGAACCGAGCCGAGCTAGGCTCACTTTCTAACCGATCCGAGCCGGCTCGGCTCAGTTTCAAACCGAGCCATATCGAGCGAGCTTTTTTCGAGCTAAATCCGAGCGAGCTCCGAGCCACAAGCTTTTTGGACAGCCCTACGTCTACCTGTTTTAATGTAATTTGACAGTCATGCAATTAGAATTTTATTTATTTTACATAAATTAAAAAAACCATCTTTTTGTTGAATGGTTCACAAATAGTTTAATGAATGTTTGGTTCGTTTGTAGAACCAGGTCTGCGAGTTAATAAACTTACGCATCCAAAGGATTTCCGATGGCAATTGCACCACCATTGGCAGTTTGACATCGAGTTTATTATTACTAGGATTCTATTACCCATGCTTCGCCGCTGGAGCTCCTGTTGCGTTGAGGGTTTGGTGGACGTTAAAGATCGCGCGTCGCTGTGGGAACTCCTGTTGCGTGGAGAGTTTCGTGGACATAAAAGATAATATTAAGTGACTGTTATTCTCGCGTGGGCTTCAAAAAAATACTCGTGGCTAAAAGCTAAAAGTTTGGTGGTTAAAGTTTGAAATCCTAAAAACGAAAAGTTTGGCCAAAGCGCAATGCAAGTTTAAAAAAGTTGGGTGGTCAAAGTTTGAAATCCTAAAAGCTAAAAGTTTGGTGGTCAAAGTTTTAAATCCTAAAAGTTTGGTGGTCAAATTGAAAGAAAATAAAGTCAAGTTAAAGTTAGTGGCCAAAGTTTTAAATCCTAAAATCTAAAAGTCTGTTGGTCTAAGTTTGGTGGTCAAATTAGAAGAAAATAAAGTTAAGCTAAAATAAAATTAACCTAAAAATTAGTGACCAATATATATATTAAAAGAAAGACACTATTGAAGTGTCTTTCTATCAATATCTATACTACATTATAAAGGAGGAAAGATTGTTAAAATAGTCCCTTCAAGTCAGTTTTAAGATGACATACAAAAGGTCACAAGGTAAACAACTATCTTTTTGCTAAATCCTTCCATTTATGCCCCTATGTGCAACATTTGATTACAATTGTACAAATGACTAATGCAAGTCATCTCTATTATTATTTGCTTCACCTTTTGATTTTCTCATCTTTAATGAATTCAATTTGAGATTCATGCCTCACCTTTTCCTTGTCTCATCTTCAATGATAAATTAAAATCAACATCCCTCGATTTAATTTCTAAAACCCCTCATACTATTGCCTTATCACATCATTTTCTTTATTTCTCTTGGAAGCAGTCATCGAATGATATTGTTCAACACTTGTAGTCTTGCACTATCGATTATTATGTTGGTAAGCCAACACTTGTAATCTTGTATATTCTTTATGTATATTTATTTATTTAGTTATTTAGCTCTTTGTTAGTTCTTATATATGTTTTTTTCATTATTTTGTTTGTGTTTTCTTTTACATTCTTTTTATTTCAATTTCTGTAAATTGTGGTTTCATGTTTATCATTCAATTGAATTGTTTATTTTTTAGGATCAAATCTGTTTTGTTTTGGAGACATCACAACTCATCAACCCATTTCCATGTACATACATATTTTAGTTTAAGTTATATTCTCTAAAGTACACTTATTTTCTTCTACGGTTATAATGTGATATTCGCTTCCAATTGTCATTTTCGTTTTACCCGCATGGTTTACAATAAGGAGAGGGAAGCAAATCCCAGCTTATTGACATTTGATAGTGATGTGTGTGAAAGATTTATATTGTAATCTATCTTGTCAACTACTCATATGGTGCGTTGAGCTGACCTTGAGCATCGCGCCCCTGGCGCGCACCTTTGACAACTTAGATTATAATTGGTGCTCACAGTCATACATTCCTATGTCATCATTTGAGTATAAATTTGAAGTTTTGTTGATTTCACTTGAAATTTTAAAAATAAATTACAAATTTTTCTCAATTTATTTTGAGTGATAACGTTAGAGCTTTAATGACAATTTTCATTTTTTTTTGTAGATCCTAACATTATTAGGGGATGGCAAAACAATCCGAGCCCGATGGGAAGTTTGAAATATCACGCCTGTATATCGCATTGGCGTGTTCGATGGGAAATCCGTTTGGGCAAATTGTGACTGTGTATCGCATAAGTGTGTTCGATAGGAAGTTTGGTTGGGCCAATTCATGGGAAAAATAATATTTGTTGTATTAAGAAAAACATTACAAACAAAAAATAAGATTACAACTACGACTCACCTATGTAAATAAAAGAAGAAACATAAATGGTCAAATAAGACATCTTACAATCAATTACATTGCAACTGTAAATACTCGAGGTTGTTTTTTTAAGTTTGGGTTCGAGAGTTCTGTGAAAAAAATTACCCTCTTCTAATTTGAAACTAATGCTTTAATGATTTTGATACTTATTTGAAAACTTTGTGTTTTTTTAAATTACAAGTATGTGTAATGGATCTTTATGACACTAAAGTTGAATTTGCCAGGTAAAATTTGTTTCCTAGAAGGATTTTCCTCTCAAATTCGTATGTTGTTTTAATTGATCAATGACTGTGTGTGTATATAAGCACGAGGACTTGCTTAAGAAGCGTCAATAACTACTCTCCTCATATCATTTTCTAAGAACTTTATACAATAAGTCGACCAATACGAACCAAACTTTAAGGAATATATGTTTATCGACAGGATTTACCCGCTGCAATGCGCGGTGGGAAAACTGCTAGCGTATTACAAGTTATTTTGGATCCCGCCGTAACGCACGGGTAAACCCACTAGTATAGATAATTTTCTAGGTAAATTTCAAAGCTTCTTTTGGCAATATACAAATATCATTACGCAAATTACTACTATAACATTTAAAATAGAATGTAATGTTATGCAAAGTAGAATGCAATGTTATGCAACCTCTACACAAAACTTAAAAACTAAACAAATCAACTATTTTAATTTTTTTTTATTCCATTAAAGATACATGCAACGTCTAAGACTAAAGGGAGTGGGGAGTTTGGGTTGAGAGCATGAGTTACTATATGTCAAGAGTGATATTCAAAACTCAAGCTCTCAAAATGGAAAGAAGTGGAGGAGCTTGGGTTTCAAAATAACCAACCAATAATGACTAGTCAAATTTTTATTTTTAAAAAATTCAGCCAATCAAGTGGCTACACCTCATCACCCAACTGGTGGGTTCCTCCACGCCAAAGGGGCAACACCCTCATCATCAAATGAAGAGGGTGGTGTGGGGGCTTGGGTTGGAAACCCTCATCATCCCTGCCCCACACTCTAAGACATGGTTTAGTACTTTAGTACCATGTTCAACAAATAAAGTGAAAATGACGGAATTACTCTTTAAATGTTTTTACTTTTGCTCATATTGGACCGTTTATGAGGTAAGGGGTGCAAATGCCATACTCTTTCTCCTGCCGCTCGTGCCATATTAGCCTGTCCAACGTTTTATTAAGCTTCTCTCTCCTCTTGCCATTCTCTCTCCTTCCGTCTCACAATTGCCAAATGCAACGCACTTACCCACATACATTACCCCTAAATGTCAACCTCCTCTAATACAATCATTCCTAAGAATACCCCACATCATCTAAATGCATATCCTAAATACACCCATTAAAGATGGTCTAATAAATCGGTTGAAGCTGACTATAACTTGGCAACAGTCTCAGAGCTTTTGTCTTATCAACATCAATTTCGTGTACCATAAAGTGGTGGATTTTGTGCATCGAGTTGGTTACCATTACATTCCTACATGCTATCAAGAATATTCATATAGAGATCATACGTATTATATAAGAAATTGTCCATGAAGATCTTCACATAGTCTACGATCATGATGTGAAATATTTGGGGCCACATAGCTATAACAGAGTGCATTTCATAATCCAAATGACATCCATTGCTAGGGGTATCATTCAACAATCGTTAGCCAATATTGTTAATGATTTTAGTGTCGTCAAGTTATTGTGGTTAATCAAGACTTACATAACACAAAATGAAAATAAGAATATGGATTGGTACGATTTAAATTGTGTGGAGTACATATTCATTATTTTTATTGCATGCACAGGAATCGGGGGTTTCAATGGCTCAACAACCCTATATTGCATTGAGCAAGAAATGAGGGCACAAGGAGGAACCCAAATTTACACAATACTCTCTAGTTATCCATAATTACTTTCTTCGTGTCTAATATTCCCCTACATAGAAAAAATAACACTGAACGAAAAGCAGGCGTAAAGTGTTGAACCACACACGACAATTGCGGCGTGCGAAAAAGTTAGACTAAAACGTGAACATAGAAAAGAATAACTTGGTTGATCTAGGTCCCACGCGTTACGACGAACCTATCAAATGGGTAAAAATAGAAGGGCTGCAACAGGGCTGTCAAACAGGAAATAATAGGCGAAAAAATGTTGACCCCACACACATGTTCCGAGGTGTTAACTCGCAAAATTTAGAACAAAACAAAAAAAAACGAAAAACTTGTTAAAGATGAAAAGTACGGGGGACCAAAATTGAAAGTAGAAAAGTGTTTGGGTCAAATTGCAAAAGATGAAAAGCCTTGGGTAAAAAGTTAAAAAATAAAAGAGGTTATGATAACAAAGATAAAAAGTTTTGGGTTAGAAGTGAAAAATTATTTTTTAAAAAAGAAAATCCTCAACTTAGGGGGTACAAATTGTAAATTAGTATATACTAGAATTGTGACCCGCCACGCGTTGCGGCGGCATTGAAAACTATTATCATTCAATGCGCGGTGTTAAAATATATTATTATTCGAGTCGTTAACAACACGACCAACTTGAAATCGTAAACTGAAGTATCTTAGCACATGTGAGCATGATGTGTTTCGATATATTGTACATAATTGTACTACACTCAACAACACTTGTACAAACCTTCCATCACATAATTACATGTTACCAACAGATACCAAAAGAAATAATTTCTATTTCTTTGAATAAGAACTCAAACGGAATCACTAATCAAATGAAAACATCGTAAACATGAGCCTCAACAACACAACTGTAACCATACTTTTAAAGCATCCTAAACACATATGCTTACACCTAGCTTGATGACACCACTAACCATCATTTCCTGGTACAAACCATTACCTTGTCGGATAAGTTCTCCAACACCAGTGAAGACAAAGAATACACCTACAAATAATAAGCAAGCAAAGGTTTCAGAAACATATAAACCAAATATTCAAAAGGTA
Organism: Ambrosia artemisiifolia; assembly: GCA_032199755.1. Classification (NCBI taxonomy): domain Eukaryota; kingdom Viridiplantae; phylum Streptophyta; class Magnoliopsida; order Asterales; family Asteraceae; genus Ambrosia; species Ambrosia artemisiifolia. The sequence continues at coordinate 2,326,335 of CM063529.1, read as the reverse complement.
CCAAATGTAAGACAACATCTACGTACTGCACTTGAACTTTAGCAACATTGTTGATAAGTTCCATAATAAGCACGGTCTTCCAAAACCATCACCACCAAACAAACCAATCTTCCATCCCTTTTAATGGCGAGCTAACAGTTCGACAACCTACAACACCAAAACAACGATTATATAATATTCAATATACACTATTACTTTCATCTATTTATTAATATTAATTAATACATAACAAAAAGGATGTTAGATTCACATATGAATTAACTTAATTCCTATGGCAAGAATTTGTTGTTCTGTTACTTGCTCAATGAAAGTTGGAGCTTCTCTATGGATTGGCAAATAGTGTTCGGTTTCTATTAAGAAAACAAAAAAAGTGAGTAAAAAGCTCCAAGAGAACAAAGAGATGCTACGACTAGGGGCTCCCTGTAATCGCTCCCTAAATCCGTCCATCCTCAAACCTTCGAGCACGGATACAAAACATAGAAACCATTTCAACTTTAAACTTCAGTTCACATATCAACAACATAATACAGAACTAAACCACCAAAACCCTATATTCAATCATGAAACAACGCGCTTATTTAATCAATAAAATAAACAGATCGAAACATGAATTGAAACAAATACATGCATACATGAAGGGGAAATCAAAGATGCAAATGATAATAGACTGAGAGATCTACACATTTTTTGTTTATCTGTATCGAACAAAAACTTGAATTGAAAGAAAATGTAATTGATAAAGAGAAATAGTGTCAGATCAACGAAGGGAATATATAATCAGAAACCCTCGCTAGGGCGTAGAGAGGTCTTGTAATATTCAACATCTTCCAAAGCTACATTCGACCTTCTATGGGTAGAATATGTCTTGTAATATTCAACATCTTCATAATCTTGGTCGATCTCTGATTATCCGAACCTTCGACATTCAGCACCGGATCACTAGCTAGGTACATACATGAATAATGCACTTACAATCTCTCCCTTGGACCTAGCTAGTGATGTACCAAATTAGAAAGTTATCAATTCTTCAAGTCTTGATCTCATCATCTTGAATGACTTGAAAACTTTCCATCTTCATGCACGTTTGTGTCGAAGTTCCTGTCTATCTCTCCAGTAAGCTTCGAAATCTCAGACAGACTTAAGAAATCTTGGCTTTGTCATTTGTTGGTCCAGAGATGAAGATAGACAATAAACTTGAATTCTTCAATCTTCAGTCATTTCTTTAACAACCTCTTACTAGATTCTGTTGTTCTGGTGATCTTGATGTTCAGGTTTGGGTCTTGTTCAGTTACACTCTTTGTCGATGAGTCTTAAGCAGTGCACCTGTTGTGTTTGATTCTGCAGAAAAATTTACTAAAAACTGCACAAACTACAACCAGCGTTAGACACGACAAATATCTCGGAAGTACTCTTCACATTCCTTTTGACCCTCAATAGTTCTCCCCCTGAACTATAAAACATTTTCAATATGTACCAGAAACTTGAAAATTTGCAATCTTTTTCAACTTTTAAGTATCTGAGCCTTCACATTCAGTATCCCAACATCGGTTATCGAAAATAAAATTGAAACAAACCTTTTTGATTTTTCAAAGTTTATGCTAAAACACACCAAAAAATCTTTTTGGATTTTCAAATGTAATTGCATAAAAGAAAACTAAACATATTTTTGTGAATTTTCTGGTAAGAGAATCATATCAGTATTGAAACAGTCAGTCATAACTCTTTTTGATCAATTTTCTGTTTTTGTCATTGAGCATCCTACAACCATTACCAATATGTTTGTCCACTTAAACTCAAAATCATCATTCATTGCTCAGCACTTTAGATACATTATGGTAATATTAGATACTGAATAATCTATGGTCCCCGCGTTCGCGACACATTCCCGTATCAAGAATTGCACAAAGCTTCATCGTAATGCGTGATTATATTGAAGTTATCCGTTAGTTACAAGGTATGAGACACAGTGGTGACAGGTCAGCAAATTAATGCTTCAAAGCGACTTGTGCACTCTACCAGGATGAGGACTAATATCATACATGACTTTCATCATAGTATTGATACGATGCATTAGATAATCTTTGATTATCATCACACATGTTAAGTTCCTCATTCGGTAACTTATGGTTTTGGCTTTATTAGCTCTTTTAATAAGATACCCTGACTGAATCTAGGTCTGTAAATCAATACAGCAAAAGCTCAATCAGGCCATCCCCAGATAACTTTCAATATAACAACCCGAAACCTCTGATTTTGGCAATCTATCAAACGAAATTTCTGTACTAAGACCATATGCCAACGATACATTGATCCACAAGATTATCAGTTATTGATTTTAAGTTTATATCACCATGCTGAACTTTAAACTTTGATTTCAAGCCTACCAAAATATAATTGTAGTGGCTACTCAATGTTTATCAATTCATTTTTGTTTTTAGAGTAGTCTGACAGTCCACTGATATACTATCATCTCCTCTTTCTCCAGGAAAACTCATTTTTGATTTTCTATTTTTTTATTTTGATTTTTTTTCTGAAATTTTTCTCCCCCTGAAAATCTAAAAATAAGCATAATTTTGGATTTTTAAACTTTTTGAAGAAAAATAAAATAAAATGATATCCGATGCGGTTTACTTATTGAGTTTCAAAATCCATTTTTCACTCAAATTACTTGACTCAATAAGATCTTTCAATTATTAACATTCATTGACAAAGATAAGAGTGTTTAGAATAAACCGTTTTGTTGTATCTGTTGTAAAAATCCACAACCTGAGAGCAATTGCATGAGATTGCAATGTTTTCCGGCTTCACAGGTTGGAAACAGAAGACAAACACTCTCCTCTCTGTTGAAATCATATTTTCCTTCTTCAATAACCTTCCTTGACCTTCACCTCTCCAATAAATAGCTTGTATACAGATGCTCCACTATTAACTATCAAAGAATAGCTAATAGGTCTGTCTGGAACAATCTGCACACTTATTAAACAGTTAGCACGAGAGAGGTACCCATCCCTTCACAATGATGGGTCTTCCAAGGTCATCAATCCTCGGAACATCAATCCATTCTCCTTTTGAAAAATCAATTGGTTTTTCAACGGATTGATTTGAAGTAGAAATTGCTATTGATTTATTAATTGACTTGGGTTTCCAAACACGTTCAGAGTTTATTTTAGATTTTGTTGAAATTGTTTTGATTTTTGACTTTTCAGATTTCTTATTTGAAACCTGCTTCTGAACTTTGTTTGGAATCTTCTCAGGCTTAACTGATGAAGACCCAGGTTTAGAGTTATTCTTAGGCTTAGCCTTCGAACTCCCCCTTACCTTAGCAACCCGTCCACAATCTCCATTTTTATTCAAAGCAATTTTGTTGCGATTGTCATACACAACAAACTGTTTCCCCTTTTGCTTCTTGATTGGTTTTGGGGATACAGGCTTTTTGACATTGCCTGAGTTTTTAGCAAATTTCACTTCGGTCCTTTTCTGTTTAACATACGGACAGGCAGCAACTAAATGCCCACACTCTCCGCAGTTATAACAAGACCTATACTCTTCAAAATCACATGCATACCCTTCATCCCAATACCAATAGGGACAATGAGCAACAATATGACCAACTTCACCACATTCAAAACAGCTTCTCCGTTCAACATAACCATGAGAATACTGTGGTGAGTTGTTTCCCCAATAACCATCAAATCGAGAGGTATATGAATAATCATAAGAATCATATGATCTAGATGAAAAATTTCTTGAATTCTTTTGATGAGAATTTTTCATCTGATCATTTCCTTTCGATTTGTTTGGTTTCGGTCCTTTTACTTTAGAACCTTTCTTGTTTTCAACATTTTTCTTTTCAATGTTTTTCTTTTGATCCTCATGTTGGTTAGGATTTAGTTCAAATGACAAATGACTAAATTGTTTTTTGAATTGATTTAACAAATCGATATTATCAACATATATACATTTGAGTAAAGATTGTTCGATATTATCAATTGGAAAATCTTTATTGAGAATCAACTTGTCATGTCCTACCAACATATAGGATCCTTCCATTCCTTCTGGAAATTTAAATATGGTTTTCTCTTAAGACTCAGGTTCTGAAGTAACTACCACATTATTATTTTTCTGACTAGAATCTGACTTCACCCCAGAGTTTGAAACTTCAACACAAAATGTTGTGTCTTTCAACTCTGATGTGGTGTTATTTATTGAAAAACTTTTATTCATTTCTAACATTTCTTTCTTTAAAGATTCAATTTTATTTAACAAATCTTTTTCATTCTTTTCAAAAAATTTATTTTGGTTTTGACAATTTTCTAGCTCATTTGCTAGGTTCTGTTTGTCCTCAATAAGTGTCATCAATTCACGTTTCAACTTGACACATTTAGAACAACTAGCACAGTTAATACTAGATCTTACCTCATCATCTGAATTATTACCATTATCAGATATAGCATCAACGTTTGAGATATTACTCTCTCTTGACTCACTCTGTTCTGAATTCGTATCAGAACCCCATACACTCTCTGACAATTCACTAGAATCATCATTTCTCATTTGTTCGACTAAACATACAACATTACTTTGAACACCTTCTCTGTTAACACACTTGTCAACATATACCATTTCATCAGTTGGTTTCGGCGTCATTGGAAATCCCCAAACGTTGTCAACTTTAGAATTTTGTCTTTGTAATTGTTGTCGTTCAGCTTCTATCTGAGCTCTTATCTGCTCATCAGTTCTTGATATGGCCAAGTAATTCATCATTTTTCAACAAAAAATATTTCAAACATTTTCTGAAATCAGGCTTAACCACGTTTTCGAAATTTTTTACACCTTAAATTCTACGTTCGCCCTTGGTAACTTCACTTTCACCCAAAATAGTGACCCGAATGTAGAAAATAGATGATAATTTCCACTTTCGACCAAATCTGCTCACTTTTGTCCCTCTGATTCCCACCTTCGAACCCACGATAAACCGAATGTGGAAAAATTGACCCGAAAGTGAAAAACTCAACACAACAAACCTAGGTTCGACCTAAAATCAGCTACTTTCGTCCTAAATACTCCAGGTTCGACCTAAAACTCCCACGTTCGACCCATGCTCTCTAGATTCGACCCTCCCATGTTCAAAAAACGGTTACACTTTGAAAAACGGTTATTTTGATATGAAATTTTCAAAAGTTAATGGATTTTGATGATCTTTATCAGGTTATGATTCGGAATTGATTTGGAACAACTTTAATTCTTGGAATTGTTGATTTTAACCACGAATTGTTGTCCAAAACCTTCAAATTGTATCAAAAACCATTTTCATTGAAAAACAGAGAAAATTTGATCTAAATAGGGTCCAAATCAGTTCTGAGATTATCAATTTGTTGTTGTATGATCTCTATGGCTCTGATACCACTTTGTAGATGAAGAATTTTAGCAATAGACAGGAAATCTGATCATACAAGGCACTATTCCAGGTGCGGAAACCCTAGAACAGAACAAAATGATAATACACGAATCACAACACACGAATTACCTTTTCAAACATCATTTTATAGATTACTTGATTCAAATATTCAATACAAACGCTTTACAAGTTAATCTATTGACCTTCACACACACTTAAACTAGAGAGCAACAACCTGACCTTGACACACACAATAACCAACTGTTCTAACTTACAAAACAAGCTAAACCCTTTTATACTATCTGCACGTTCGCCCCATTCTAAGGTACGAATGTGGACTTTGTCCACATTCGACCATACACATCGTACGAACCAAGCTTTTCTTCAGTCAGTTTCCACCTTCGCCCTCTAGTTTTTCACCTTCGACCATTTCTTTCTACATTCGACCTTCATTCTTCTACCTGCGACCTTCCAAAGCTACATTCGACCTTCTATGGGTAGAATATGTCTTGTAATATTCAACATCTTCATAATCTTGGTCGATCTCTGATTATCCGAACCTTCGACATTCAGCACCGGATCACTAGCTAGGGACATACATGAATAATGCACTTATAACAAATTATCTTTCGTTTTTACAATTGAGCTTAATATCAAGTTTATGGTTATGGAGTAGTAGTCAAGAGAACAATCCGCAGAAGACAAATTGCAAAAGTTTAGATTGCTTATGTAATTCTTAATTTCTTATACTTGAGAACTATTTTTAAAATTTTTTAAAATCATACGAACTATCCATGTAATTTACTCATCTTCAAATTAACCTTGAAACTTTAAGAAAACCAAATTAGAAGTTTTCTCAAATTAATACATTTCATTTTTATTTAAAGATTTTTTTTTTGATGAAAATTTTTATTTAAAGAATTGAATTAATATTTTTTTTTTAAAACGAATTTAAAATTAGTAGTTATTTTATATAAAAGCAAATAATGATCACGTATAATGATTAATAACTCTAAAGAAATCCAATAGAGAAATCCAAATTAGTGTTTGTATTAAATCGGCCGACTTAAACCAAAAGCGATATATATTTTTTTTTGTCAGCAAAAGATCTCACCAAAGTCATATTCAACAATGCAGGAAAACAAACCAGCAAGTTGCTAGTATCATCATCTGCACAGTCCCCTATCGACAATATTACATATCAATCTCCGATAAATTAAACGGCAACCAATCCTCCCATGTCAACCTATTGTGTTTTAACCGATGTTTGACCCACGTGAACGCCAAAATCTGGATTTCGCCAAAACTACAGCCAATATTTAGACGCTTGCCTTCAAAAGTTACCTCATTTCTCGCTTTCCAAATCAACCAACACGCCGCTAAAATTATAACTCGCATAATCTTCCTTTTCTTGGCTGCAATGTCTTTGTTTTTAAACCACGTCAGAAGGTCTCTAACAGTAAACGCGGACAACTGTGGGGTTTGGCACCATCGACTCACCTTTTTCCATATTACCGAGCACACCAAACACGCCGTAAAAACATGGTCCGCATCTTCCTCTCCTTGCTCACACAGTCTGCATCTTGGCTGCACCTGAATAATGCCCCTCCTAAGTAAACCTTTCAACGTCGCTAACCTGTCATGTTCAGCCCGCCAACCAAAAATGCTCACTTTTTTTGGAACCCCTTCAACCCATTCAAACGGGTAATACGGTACTGCATGTTTTGAGAGAAAAGTTCTACAAGAAGAGACCGAAAAATTACCATCCGAAGCGCCCTCCCAATGCAAACTATCTGCATTTGAACCGAGAAGCACAGACCCAGCGATATTATAGCATCCCTGCAACTCGGCCCACTCCATATTACCAATAAGCTCTCTTTTCCATTGCCAACTCCCATACCTCGACGCAACAGTGGCTGTTTTCTTTGACTCCAAAGCAAACAGTCGAGGAGACCGATTCATAAGTGGCCCATCTCCACACCATTTATCCACATAGAAGCGGATTGTACCCCATTTCCTATCACCCCTTTGAACATACTATTGTCATTGACATCCACATTCAAATTCCCAAGATCATTCCCTATTTTATTTATCCCATCCATGAACCAGTAACAACAGATTTAATTAGGATGTATGACCACGAATTATGAGTTTTATGTATAGCATTGATCACCTTATGCCACAAGGCCAAATTTTAATGTTTAAACCGTCACCTCCACTTAAGAAGCAAGCTAATATTTATCACTTTCAATGAGCCCAATCCAAGCCCTCATTTGTCTACAGGGCCAATAACACGCTCCCAACATACCCAACTTGTCTTCGACTTCTCTTCATTACCACCCCAAAAAAGCGATATTAATAAGTCCCATTTTCAGTCTGTTGTAAAAACTATGAAATTGAATGAAGAACAATAATCAAAAGCTTCGGGTTTTATTATTGATATAAACGAAAGAAGAAATTACAAAAAAAAAATAGAAAAGTAATTGACTGAATTGAACATACAAATGATCTGCTACTTATAAACCCTAATCCCTCTTTTGGCTGTTAAAAGTCTGTTAAGACTTTCACAAATGGCAGGATCAGTCCCTCCAAAATAACAGACCTTTTATTCTTAACCCGAACTATTATAAAACTGGAAATGAACTTTGAAACATGTCACAACTAGTCCCTCAACTTTCCTTGACTAGTTTGACTTATTATTTGACTTTGATTTTGACTTAATATCTAACAATCTCCACCTTTAAGTTAATCAATCAAACATCCATCTACCTTATCATCCATTCAAACATGAATCAAACAGCAGCTTACTACTGATTTGAACCCCTCAAAACAGCAGTATACACATTAGATTCTCTTTGGACCATTTTACCCTTCCTTAGACAATCAACCTTAACCACTGTTGTTGCTACCCATTTTTCTCATTGTTTTCTAAACTCAAACAACACTCCATGTCCTGAAAAACACCAACAATTTTGACCCATTCCCAGCAAATTGCTTCTACACAATCAACCTCTGCAGAAATAAAGACCAAATTGCCCCTGCTGCCAGTTTTGATCTTAATCACCATTTCAAGCTTACCTATCTTTAACCAAGCATCATCCTTCCATAATATACTTCCTTTTATGGCATTTGACTTCCACCACTTGGCTAACTTCCCTGATTTTCCAGATTCTTCATAACAGTCCAAAACCTTTACAACTGTTACACTTGTCCTGTCCCTTTCACAACAGAATAACCTTTCACTGATCTTAGCACTGCTTGCCTGAGTATTATCTCCTGCAACCTGATCAGATTCCACCTCACTTAGCACATGCTCCACCTCAATTATAACACCTTCTACACATAGCATTAACCTGCTATCTTTTAACCTTGGCATCACATCCTCTAGTCCTTCTATCTTGATCTTCTTTAAACTATCAGAATTCCATAAGAACAACTTTCTTCCTGTTCTTAACCCACATTCAACCTGACTAGAATACTCACATTCATATGAGCCAAACAACTGTTCAATCATTTCCAAAAATACCCCTCTTGGAAAAACATCTTTATTAACCAAAAGATTCTCATCACCTCCACCTAGAATCCATCCCATTGACATACCATACGCACCATTATGAACAAATGATTCTTCCACCTTAGAAACACTATGAAAATTATCCATCACACAAAACTCTAAGATACCATCCTCTAACACATTAAACACTTCTGTTTACAGGATTCAATCAACCATTGCTCATCCCTATGACAACTGGACTCTATCACTTGAGGCTTCATCACAAATCCATCATGAACATAAACATCATTCTTTTTTCTAGTTCCTGACATTACTATCATGTGTTCTTTCATAACAATGGCTTTACCATCCTTAAGAACCACATGACAACCCTCTTTTTCAAGACAACCTAATGACAAAAGACTTTTATTCAGATTTGGAACATACCTTACACCATGCATTTTAACAATAACACCATTGTCCATCATGAATATAACAGTTCCAATCCCTTGAATCTCACAAGCCCTGCCATCACCAACCTTGACTACACCAAGATTTACATATTTCAATTCCCTGAAATGCCCTTTAACATGTGTCATCTCAAATGAACATCCTGAATCCATAATCCACTTTTCAGAACAGATTTCTTCACCGGTCACCACAAGAACATCAGATTCATCACAATCTTCTGATGAATCGCCATCTTGTTGTCTTCTACCATTCATGCCATGTTCCCTTCTTTTCTTCCATTCAGGACAATCTCTCTTTAAATGATCCTCTGATTGACACACAAAACACCTCCCCTTGAACCTTGATTCTCCCTTGAATCTTGAACTTTTCTGATCAACCTTTCCTCTCACAAGCAAACCATCTCCACCCTCTTCTATCACATCTGACCTCCTTTTCAATTCTTTTGAATTCAGGGCAGCCAATACTTCATTCATAGTCAAGGTTTCCCTTCCATACATCAAGGTGTCCACAAAATGCTCATACGAAGAAGGCAATGATGTGAGAACTATAATGGCTTGATCTTCACCATCCAATTCAACCTCAATATTCTCAAGATCCAAGATAAGTTTATTAAACTCATCTGCGTGTTCATCTAATGTCTTACCAGGACTCATCTGAAACGTGTACAACTTATTCTTGAGATACAACCTGTTGGCCAATGACTTGGTCATGTACATGGTCTCAAGCTTTGCCCATATTTCTGCTGTAGACGTTTCTTTTGAAACTTCCCTCAACACCCTGTCACCCAGACTCAATATTATCGAACTATGAGCCTTTTCTAACATCTCCTTCTTCTCCTTATCTATGAGATCACCAAGAAGATGATCCTCACCCCTTAATGCATCAACAACACCATTATGCACTAGCAGGGCCCTCATCTTCATCCTCCACAGACTAAAATCGTTTCTTCCATCAAATTTCTCCAACTCAAACTTCGTTGACACCATTCTTGATTTTTACACACGGATTACCCTAACCAATTTCACATATTCGAGCAACGAGGCTCTGATACCAATTGTTTATCTAACACAGTCACATTTCCCCTAATTCCAACTCCTGTTTACTCACTTTATTCCCAATGGTGCCCGAGGAGTTATTATGGTATTAATTTTAAATCAAGACAAAATTACAATTTTTGTCCTTTATAAAAGCCAAAACTATGAATTGGGCCCTTTAAAACTTTTAGTTTCAGTCTTTGGCCTTTATATGAAAAGTGCTACGATAATTGTCCTTTACACTTAACAACGTTAATAAAATCATTTAAGTCACCCCACGTGCAATGCACGTGAGGGTATCATAGGTAAGAGGCTACCAAACAGACCGTAAGTGATTTTAGGAAAAAAAAAGTTAAACACAAAATTAGATTTTTCTCTCTCATGTTTCCTACCATAATTTTTAAACGTTAATATCTTTCAAATACGAGATTTTTTAAAGAAAAAAATTACACCAAATTAACGAGCGTTTTATTATCTTTCAAACGAGTACCATAGTGCTATATAAAAACGGAGAAAGAACGACTATTTTTTTATGGGGATTTGTTCATACAGGAAAAAAAACACAAAGTGTTCAGGTAATTTATTAATCATGTATAGGCAAGTCACTAATTATGTTCAAATCAGCAAATATGAATTCTATTTTCAACAGGTGTTAGCATTGGAGTTGTACATTGTTTTATGTTAGGTATTAATACTAGAGTTATACATTGTTTTAGGTAACATGTTAACATTAGAGTTATACATTGTTTAAGGTTAGGCGTTAACATTGTTAATTGTTTTAGGTTAGGTGCTACTTGAAGCTTTCTTGCATATAACAGTAAAGCGCATAAGTCTCTTTCATATCTAAAATTGATATGTTATATTAGATTTCTCAGCACCAGGACACTCCTGGGGTATAATCTAGTATCAAATATAAATGGACTTAACAAACTGATTATGAGAAGTTAAGAATTTTTTTTTATCCCGTCTATTCAACCATGTTTTCTTGATAAAAAGAATATAAAAAATAGTTAAAAAATATCTTTTTTATAATTACTATATAATTTTCTAGAGTTATTACACCTGTTATTTTTAGATTCCGGTACTAAATACATGTTTAACAAAATGAGAAATGAAAAAAAAAAAACCCTTCAATTATCACATTAAGACTCATTTATAGGATAAAACTTATATGTACCAGAATCATACTTTCAAAATATAATACTTATAGTAAAGAAACCAGTGGCGAAGCTTGAGAATTCAGACCGAGGGTCAGAAGTATATAACTATGTTTTTTAAAATAACGGGGGAGGGGGGGTCAAAACTGTATATAGCAAAAAATTCTATACGGATACTATATAATCGAAACTTCTGAGCGAAAATTCGGGGGGGGGGGGGAGGGGGGCGCCCGCTATTTCTTTCGCCCTTGAAAGAAAACCCATAAACATGTTATTGTTTTTGTTTAATACACACTAAGGTCATGCGTTATAGTATTGAGACGAGGGTGCGGGATGAGGGTGTGGGATGTCCACTTGGCCTTTGGGGTACTGGGAACACCATGACACCCCTCTCAATCCAATGAATTTGCAGTGTGTACAACATTACCATCCTGCTTGTCACACAAAACAAGAAGGATTTAAAGAAAAAGCATGAAATGAAGTTGATGTGGAGGATGTAGAAAGCGAAAAACACCAATGCTGCATGACGCAGGGAATGAAAAAGCGGGCCAAGTATAACCCTTAGCCTAAATCATATAATAGGTGTTATAGAGTTCTACCTTTATAATGACATTTTGGTTGTATTGGGTATGCATAGGGCTGCAAACGAACTGAACTCTCCGTTCGGCGGGAAGTTCGATTGTGTTCGTTCGTTTAATAAATGAACGGACACGAACAAAAAATTTCGTTCATTTAATTAAACGAACGAATGAACAGATGCCGCGTTCGTTCGTTTATGTTCGTGAACGTTCGGTAACGTGTTCGTTTGTGTTAAATAGTTTAATAGGGTTTTTAATTTTTATAATGTGTTTGACATTCTGTCTTTTTATTATTTTACGCAAATAAACAAATAATTTTGTGTCAGTTAAGTATATGGCTATATGAGACTAATAAATAAACCCTACTTTTAGTATAATCATTGAATAAATAATATAAATAACTAATGTAGACTTCAAGTTTAAGATGCGAGCTTTGTTTTTTTAGACACTACTTTATTATTTATACCAATTATTTTGTTAAGTACTAAGTATGTTTGTATAACTAGATTATATTTTTGGTGAGTCTAGATCTTATTCAAAAGTTAATATGTGTCCATTTGTGTTTATTTCCGTTCAAGAACATTTCTTTGTGTTTGTTTGTGTTCATGAACACTTGTTTGTGTTTATTAATGCTCATTTGTGTTCGTGTGCGTTCGTGAACAAAATTAACAAACGAACACGAACATGAGTGTTTCGTTAACAAACGAACACGAACAGAATATCTTGTTCGGTAAGTGTTCATGAACTGTTCGTGAACACATAATTTCCTTAACAAACGAACACGAACAACGCTTTGTTCGTGTTCGTTCGGTTCGTTTGTAGCCGTTTCTATATCATCAACCAAAGCAAGTTAAAATTCGATATGTAGACCATCTTTACCTTTTTTTAGAACCAATATTTGTAAAAGATTCCTCACATTCTTTATAAAAAAAACCCTTAAAGGAAACCACTAGTTTGCTACTCTCATACTTTATGTGTCAACCATTCTTTAAAATACATGTAAATATTCAAAATTGTCACCTCTTGTCAACCATTCTTTAAAATACATGTAAATATTCAAAATTGTCACCTCTTGCAACACTATGCTATGGGTCCAGAACAAAATCATGATCACACACTTTCATAATAAATAATATAATATTCATAATATTCTTACACCTAAAGAATGTCACTTTATATGGTCAGAAAAAGGTAAGATGCTTCATTTCCCATATGCTATTCAAAACCAAAATCAAAATCAAACTTGTGGACACCTTTCTTCCATACATTCTTCTTCTATAAAATCATTATTATTATTATGATCATAATGTCACACACCAATTCCTTCACCAAAACCCTAACCACAAATCTTGAAAATGTCTCAAACACTTAACCTTCAAATCACACCTTACACTTCACATTTCAATCTAAAACCCAAAACCCACAAAAATTTAAACTTTTTAACAACACCCATTTACCATTCCAACAAATTAATCCATAAAAATCCAAACTTTATTGTTTTTAGTACCAAAAAGATGACATCACATGTGACATCACATGTGATCAAAAGCTCTTTGATTGAACCAGATGGTGGGTCCCTTATTGATCTGATTGTACCAGAGGATCAAAGGGGTGTGAAATGTTTGGAAGCTGAGGAAATGGTGAAGGTTAAGTTAACAAAGATTGATATGGAATGGGTGCATGTGGTTAGTGAAGGATGGGCTAGTCCTTTGAAAGGGTTTATGAGGGAAGATGAGTATTTGCAGTGTTTGCATTTTAATTGTTTGAGGGTTGGGGATGATAAGGATAAAGGTAAGGGTAGGGTGGTTAATATGTCATTGCCTATTGTGTTGGCTATTGATGATGAGACTAAACAGAGGATTGGTGGTGCTTGTGATGTGGCTTTGGTTGGGCCTGATCTTGAAACAGTTGCTATTTTAAGAAGGTTTGTTTTTCTGTCCATGATTTTTGTTTTGTTATTTATTATTTATGATAATGGTGATATGATATTGGTTGTGTAAATAAATGTAGATGAGAGTTGGGATGTGTATGTGTGTTGAATGTGAATCCACAATAGTCAGTTTTGAGGCGTGTTTGGTTGTGGTAATGAAATGATTATTGCGGTTTGAGTTTGAGGTTGAAGTAGTCAGTTTTGAGCTCTTGTATTAACTGATTATGGTTATGGTTATTCTTGAGTATTTAGAGTCAAAATAATAGTATTTGGATAATTGTGTGAGGTGATTTCGAGCATTAAGCATTTGATAATGATAAACTAAAAGAGTGACTGCTTTCAAAACACACATCCAAAAACTTTTTTATTCTAGATTAGTAGAACCATAGTTGTAAGAAAACGGTTGAGGCACACGCCTCGAGGCGAGGCGCCCAAAAATGAGTATGAGGCGGCGCCTCAGGTGTGCCTCAGGAAATTTTGATGTTTTGGATTTTTTGTGTCAATTTTAAACATACCATGTCTTTTTAATGTGCGTTTTTCATGTTTATGATAAATTTGATAAAATTAGTTATGAGCTAATATTTTATTTTTTTTATAAGATATTTAAATTTTTATATTTATTTTTTAATCCGCCTCGGTTCGCCATGAGGCCTACGCCTCATGAGGCGAAGGGAAAACGCCTTGAGGCTCAATTATGTACTTTTAAACCTTGAGTAGAACTGAGTGGTATGATTCTCTCTAGCAGAGGTGTTTGAATCCAGCTTCCATTGGTTTCTGCCTTTAATCTCTTGAAGGCCACCTGCCCCTGCAAGTTGTGTTTTACTTGGTCGCATAGGCCATTGGTTAGCAAGGTATCGGTGGGCCACTTGAGTTTTCCATTAACGGGTTATCCTGTTTACTAAAAAAATGTTGCCTAAGTTTGCTTACAAAATTTCATCTGGCCTATGCCTTTTCTTTGGATAAATCATGATATGCTTTAGTTATGACTTTCAAAAGTGATTCATTTTTCATTGAAATGATTGATTATAATTTACAACTAATATGTTGAGATCGAAATTGATTACATTTTTCTTAAAAATTTGACATCAATGTTTTTGTTCTGTTTAGTTTTTGGTGATCCATCTAAGCATCATGAGTTCAAGTTATATAAATTATGAACTTGATATTATGCTCAATAAAAAAATTATGATTTAATGAACCGCTTGAATGCATTTGTTTGAGATCTACAATGATATGCAAGTTTGTCAATTTATTATCTTTTTTCTCATATGTAATAATATTCTCGCTCTAGTTGTTCATAATGTTAAAACTGAAAAGTGTAATTCACGTCATGGCTTAGATGCTTAGATATCTTTCTTTTTGGTGTCAGCATTGAGATATACAAGCATAACAAAGAAGAAAGGATTGCTAGAACATGGGGAACCACGGCTCCCGGATTACCTTACGTTGAAGAAGTAATAACTCCAGCTGGCAATTGGCTCATTGGTGGAGATCTAGAAGTACTCTCTCCAATTAAATACAACGATGGTCTTGACAGTTACAGGCTTTCTCCCAAGCAACTTCGTGAAGAATTTGATCGCCGTCAAGCTGATGCGGTTTTTGCTTTTCAATTAAGAAATCCTGTTCATAACGGGCATGCTTTGTTGATGAATGACACGCGTAAAAGACTTTTAGATTTGGGTTACAAGAATCCAATTCTTTTGCTTCATCCTCTAGGGGGTTACACAAAAGCCGATGATGTGCCATTGGATGTACGCATGGAACAACATAGCAAGGTACTGTTTAGTCTGTTTATGCTTACATAATAAGAATGTACCTTAAAGTATTAGTTTGAATGTTCGAAAAAAGGTCAACACTATGCTCGTCATCGTAATGATTTAAGGTCAAATAATTAGAATATACCGAAATTTTGCATCGGATGTAAATCTGTTTATATGTTTATTTTATTTTTTTCAATTTTGCAAAGTGTTTAAAGATTTTGATTCTTTCTCAGGTTTTAGAAGATGGAGTACTCGACCCCGAGACGACCATCGTGTCTATATTTCCATCACCAATGCATTACGCGGGTCCCACTGAAGTACAGTGGCATGCTAAGGCAAGAATAAATGCTGGTGCTAATTTCTACATTGTGGGTCGTGATCCTGCCGGGATGGGTCATCCGACTGAGAAACGAGACTTATATGATCCTGATCATGGTAAAAAGGTTTTAAGCATGGCCCCTGGATTAGAGAAGTTGAATATTTTGCCATTCAGGGTAGGCCTTTATATTTCATTCTTGTGGGATTGTGTAGAGGTGGGAAAATGGGTCGGCTAAGTAACGCGCCAAAACTGAATATTTTTTTTTTTTTTTTTTTTTGACAAGAACCACTTTTTTGTCTATATTTTTTGATTTTTTTATAATATATGGTGTCAAATTTGATTAGAATGGTTATATTATCCCAATAAGAATTTAATTTTTTAAATAAAAATATAACCTGAATCATCTGAGATGATATTTTGACCCGTTTGACCCGCATGATAGTGATAAAATATAACCTGAATCATCTTTCTGATATGTGGATGGATTGAAGTTGCCACCTCTAGGATTGCAAACTAGAGGGAGCGATTTCAACCTGTGTAGGTGAAACCGCGTATAACCATTTTCGGTCCTTTTTTCTTGTTATCATGATAAATAGTCTACTGATAATTGTTGCAGGTAGCAGCGTATGACACAGTAGCTAAGGAGATGGCTTTCTTTGACCCTTCACGTGCTAAAGACTTTCTTTTCATATCTGGGACCAAGGTATGAAGTCAGATTTCCCTGTCTCTGTTATACCCATGCGCGTGAGAGTGTGTGTGTGTGTGTGTGGGGGGGGGGGGGGGGGGGGGGTCAAACACATTTTAAGTTATGATTTTTATTTTCTTGATTTCAGATGAGAACTTTCGCAAGAACAGGGGAGAGCCCTCCAAATGGGTTTATGTGCCCCGGAGGATGGGACGTTTTGGTCAAATACTACGCGAGCTTGCAAGCCGAAGAATCTGCACCTGCAGTAGTATCAGCTTAGAAATCTTTGATATATAACAGAGTCCACGACGGCTCAATTCTTGCTATCGCATATGCCAATATACCGAGTTAGCACCCCAACATGACCAGCACAACGATTTTGAGTCGTGTTTGCTTTTGTTTTATCTTTTAGTTTTGCTATTTTGAGTTGCATGATAAATGTTTATTAGTTACCTCTTTTGACTATGGTTATATTGATTCATTTTTAGATTGACCCTTGGAATATTGGTGTGTGCTTTGGGCGTATCAGTTTTGTTTATTAAGTTTCATAATCTATAAACAGATAAGACAGGTTTTTAGTTTAAGAAAAAACTGTTTTAATGTACAAGGGATAATTGGATTTTATAACTAAAATTTACCAAGTTCATGTGATCCTAGCTGCACTACAAAACCTGAAGAAAGAAAATCATCTAGGCTTGCAAATTAATAACAAAAAATTAATAGAAATTAAAATAAATCTTTGATGATGTGTGTGTAATCGATGGTATGTACATACCCGGTACATGACCCAATTTAGCCTTAGCCAACAATCCTATTTATCGACACAATCACCAAAAACGATATTGAAATATGTACACCAATAACAAATTAACAATCGGCATTAAAGCCATTTGATAGTTGGAAGATTGAAGTCAACAGTATAAATGCAACGACATTATACATACTTTGAGGTTGGTTGAAACATTGGCATTAAAGCCATTTGTTAGTACTTTTCAAACCTTTAATGTATATGAACTTTAGTGCTACTAGAGAGTAGAGAAAGGGTGCCCGAACATTGTGCAAGTGTTTTAAGGCCACTTCTTGTCATTTTCATAGTAAATTCTATTTAAACAATCTGAAACTAATTTGTTTTTAAAAAAAAAAGTGAAACTTGATTCCTTAACAAGTTGGTCCTAAACCTGATGAGTAGATCCACAGATTGAAACATGGTCATAACTCATAACAGATATTAAATGTATTCAAACATTTGTACGATAAAATGTATCCAAACATCCAACTAAGATACTTTTGTTGACTTAAAGTTTCATTGTGGGGTACCCGGTTTCATACCCGGTTCTTTCATTGTGGGGTACCCGGTTCCATATCTGGTTCCGTACCCGTAACTGGAACCGGTATACAGGATATGGTTTTTCATGCTAGGAACCGGAGCTGGTTCTTTCAATACCCAGTAGAAGTGATACCCGACTCTACCTGGAACCGGTTCCATACCCGGAACCGGGTATTGGAAAAACCCCGTTTGTGCACCTCTAGTGTGACTTTGGTTGACCCATCTTACCCGGTTTGGGCCCATAACCTGGTTTGTGCACTCAGTATATTCATCATGGGCTTCACCTTAGGCCCAAGTCCTTGGAAGTCCCTTAGTCATATAAGTCAGTATTTGCTATGAGATTAAGATTCCACAAGAATCTCTTTGGTGAAGGGAATTCAGAATGTGATGAAAGCAAAATTCCTATTTATAAAGATGTGGAGATTTTATGTAACAATCATCAGTATCTTTCACCGAGTAAGGTATATTTGAATGATTATGTTTAGTTGGTACATTTGGTTATGAGTGGCTTTGTACATATATGATGAGTTGTTCGATTATTTAATTGTTTCGTTATATTTGTGTGCATGGGATGTTAGAGAATTCTTATCCGGAACTTTATCTTTTTCTCTATAGTTTAACTAAAAATCATTTTTCTCTTAATTTTTATATCCAAGTTGATCATATTTAATGTTAAGACTGAACATCATCACGCTGAAAAGAATCCTCATTAAGTCGACATTTAACTGGAAAAGTATCCAATCACAATTTCGCATTAATCATACAAGCAGCAATTAAATAAAAGAAAAAGTAGATGACGTGATGTACTCATGGATGAGCACTTGTTGACATTCATGGGCAACTAGGTCATGGATGCGCACTAAGGGTAGCAATCAAGGACGAGGATGGTACTGAAAAGAGTTCGGTAAGATGTATGACAAGCTGCAACCAGGATGACGAGGCTAAAAAAAAATCAAATCGATAGAGATTCAGACGAGGGTGCTCTTACACAGTTAGCTTCTCCATATTGGATTTTGGAATCAACAAAACAAATTGCTCAACTAGGCAAGATCTGATACCACCTTAGGCAAAATGGAAATAAACTAATGAAAAAAAACAATTGCAAGAACAAAGAGATTTCATGTGATAAGGAATCCAACTATGTCTATTTATGGGTTATTAGTTGTGTTACAATCATTGAACCTTTAGCATAATACCTTAACAACTCTTCATGCTAATCCGTTTGCCCACTTTTGAGGTCATATGTGTTGGCGATTTTAATGTAATTTTTTTTATTTTAGAATAACTGGATTTGACTAAAGGGGAATAACAATAATAAAAGTTTGACCCTGTGGTCTAGTGGTGGAAAGAACTTGGTTTCTCCTTGGAGAGCCAGGTTCGATTCCCACTGGCTGCAGGTGAGGTGGGAGGTTTTCAGGCTTAGCCTGTTTCCTACCCTGGAGTGCCTGGTTCGAATCCCACGTCGACCGGACTATGCTCATGTTTAGCCCTGAGCGAGATGCCGTTAAAAAAAAAAGATGCGTGAATTAGTCGCACATTCATAACTATTCTTACTTAATACACAAGCGAACCCTGGGGGGACAACAAGGCTACGCTCCATAACTGGTGGGAGTTCGGGGATAATGCCCCAGTCGGGGTTCAAGGAGCAGAGCCAACCCCCAACTAGGTTGTTGAGATGGTTCGTTGTCTTTGCTATGATCCCGATATGCTATTTTCATAACAGATCCGCATATTCATTCTTTTTTTCTTTGTAAATTACACGATTGAACTTTCGTGATCTATCACTGATATAGTTTAATTTAAAAGTGATATTTACATGATTCATAAGAGATATTCAGGCCCTACGAAACGTAAAAACCATAATAGGCCTTCAACATAATGTTTCTACTTACTTATCAGTCTAAAACTCCAATCCAAATCATGATCGCTAATACAAATAATATATTCTTTCTACTTATCCATCTAAGACTCCAATCTAAACATGATCGCTAAGACTATGTGGTGTGGTTTAGGCAAGGCTTGGGTCCCACATGGTTTTAGACATTTAGAGGACTACCTAAGAGTGTAGGGGTAGTCCTCGTTGAGTAGTCCTCTATTCCTCTACTCCTATTGGTCACCAACTAATTTTTATTTTCTAATTTTTAAATAAGTAAATAATTAAAATAAATAAAATAAAATAAAAGTGACATAATATTAAAAAAAACCGTTACAAATAAAACAAAAGTCGAATAATACTAAAGTCGACATTATATAAAAAAACGTCTAGCTGTACTTGCTAATGATGTCTTCTTCTAATTTTTCAATAACTCGACGCCTCGCTTCGGGCATGGAGCTTGTGTCGATCGCTAAAACCTTCGCCTCTTCGATTTTGAGCTTTTCATTCTTCACCTTTAGCTTTTCCTCGTTGACTCGGTTGAAAGCTTTGATTTGAGCCGTCAAAACGTCAATCTTCGTTGTGCTACCGCTCCCCAACCTGCTTTGTCTTTTGGCGGCCGCTTCCCTTTTTGCTTTATCCCGACCTATTTAGTTAGTCGAAATAAGAATATAATAACTTTTAATTAACAAGTAGAACAAATTTTTAAAAAGGACAAACCCATGGGACGATGAACCTCCTTGATCGGGATATCAAACTCCGCTTCCTCATTGATGTCGAAGTCCATTTGATGAGTCGAGCTTCCCTCTTGTGAAGTTTTATCTTTAGCGTTTGTCTTTCTACGCTTTGCTCTTACAACGGGGTTTGGGACCGTCGCCCACTTTGGTTCGTTCCTTAAAAGTTCCCAAGCCCGAACAAATTTGAATCCCCCCGATTGCGTATCATTCAACTTCTTCATAGCGTCATTAAAAACCATACTTTCGTTGTATCCTCTATGAGGTTTCGACTTGATTTGATTATAGAAACCGACAAATAACGTACACGCCTTATTTATTTTCCTAAATTTTCCGCTAACCGAGTCTAAGTCTTGGTAGGGCTTTGGTGCTTCCATTCTTTTATGGAAGTTCTTGGTACATTTCTTCCAAAAGCCGGTTGCCATTTTGGTTGGTGCCTAATTTTTTTACGAAAAGTAAATGTATTAACTTATATTATTAGTACAAAAGTAAAACTTAAATAATATGCAAACAAATTGTAACAATATAGAAATGTAATAAAAAAAATTAAGTTAACTAGATGTTGACCCCCGCGCGTTGCGGCGGGGGCAATATGATAATCGTGTCTCAGTTTGATAACATGTACGTTTGTGTTTCGATTATTTGTATATTATAACAAACTAAATGGCTTTGGGAAAAAAATATGTCAAAACATAATTGTGACGTTTTCTGAAGTTGATTACACATCGTCGATTTACAGCTTGCTAAACGAACAACTGCTGACACCATATCAGCACTGAACAGAAAAACTTCTTTATCTGCAGACTGTTAACTCGCAAAATTTAGATCAAAACGTAAAACGAAAAATTTATAAATGAAAAGTATAAGGGACCAAAGTTGAAAACTAAAAAGTGATTGGGTTAAACCGTAAAAATTGTAAACGTGTAGAGTTAAAGTAAAAAAGAAATATAGATAAAAAAAAGTCTTAAAAGCGGCTACAACTCACCAAATATTGTTTTTTGAACCGCCAACGAATCAATTCCGAGCACTCTCGGGCACCCTTTTGGCGAATCAGGTACTCGAGAGTACCCGGGCCACCAATTGCCACCAATTCCCGGGAAAACCCGACCACTCACCCGCCCGAAGGCACGACAGTAAAATAATCGGTAAAACCGGTCGGGATCAGGACTTGAACCCAAGCCAATGGTCGGGTCATCCCTCATTTCCCTCCACCAATGTCCTCTAAATATAGCTAGTAGTAACCAAGCCTCGAATAGAAAACTTTAGGCCTCAACCAACTGGGCTACAAGCGTTAACAATTCACCAAATATAAGACTACAATCTCTCACACAGATAACACTTACCAAGCATAAGGAACAACATCACGCCATAACAATGCATAAACAACTTGCAAAATTAAAATTATACAGGGATAAAACATGTAAATTGATAAGCTTGTTGTTGTTGTTATTATTATTGTTATTATCAACAAAATATCATCACTATAACGACAAAAGAGGAAAAGAAGAAAAGAAAACCATATCACTTCTCTTCAAACACTCATCTCAGTACATAAACCTAATTTCAATCCCTAGTTTGTTTCTGTTCACAATGAAACAATGTTGTTCTTCTAATTCACTTCAAGCATACTCCAAACCATCCGAATTTAATCCTCCGTTCAAAGTTAGGATTCAATAGTCTCACAAAATTTCTTCAGCTTAATCAACCATGGCGGTTGCTTCGATTGCTCTGTACGCAAGTCCTCCTGGTGGAATCCACTCAATACCGTATTCATCGCATATAAACTCGCATGCATCGTACGATTTCGATCTAACCAGCCGGTCAACTTCTTCATCAATGGCTACTGTTTCTTCATCAAAACCGACTGTTAGAGGCTTATCGTCGCTGTATTATTGTCATCGACCTTTACCGGAACCGGATCTGAAGAACTACCATTGTTAAGAACCGGTGGTGAAGATACCAGTTCGTTGAAGACACCTCAAAACCCAATTCGCACACAGGCCAAAACAAAAGCAATATGTACAACCAACCAAAGCCCATGTTACAACAAAATAATGCACAAAACATCTTTAAAGCAATATGTACAACCCATCATTGCACAAACCATTTGTTATTTAATACTATATATAATTAATTACCAACAATGGGGCACGTCGATGTTTCTAGCCACGCTTTGACCAACGCCTCCATTTTGGTTCTCGTCCATGATTTCTTAGGCTATTTGCCACCACCCTTCGCCTTTGCCTTTCCTTTGCCTTTGTTACGTGGTGGTGATGGTTGCGTTTTGGGAACAATTTCGACCTCATCATCTTCCTCGTCTACGAGCCCCATAGGACGATGTACTTGTGGTGTTGTAGGACTTGGTTGAGGTGGTTGAGTTGGTGTAAAAGTTACTAGTAAACAAAGGTTGTTGCATTTGCATTTGATTGAACATGTTCGATTGCATAAGTTGTTGCATTTGCATTTGACTTAGTTGTTGAAACGCGTTTGAGGGTGATTGCTGGTAGTTCGCAAATGAGGATGGAACTTCGGGCCGATAACACCCACTATAAGTTATCGGGAAGTTCGCGTTTTGATTCGCGTTTGGATTAGGTGTTTGGTTCGGGGTGTTCGGGTTATTTGAGTTATATTGGTTGAAGGGATCCATTTGGTTTTTTTTTTTAAATTTGAAATAAAATAAGAAGAGTAGAAGAGAAAAGATAAGTTGTAGGTTGTTTTTTTTTTAATTAATAACGGTCATATGACCGTTGGATGTGGCCCACAAACAAACAATCACCCAATCAAATGGCCCGTCCGATTTGTCTCATCTTGACCGTTTTGGCCAGCCCAACCGTGGCGGGGGTGGTGTTGACCGGCCCAAGCCGGCTTTGACAACCCAAGACCGCCCACAGCGTTTGGTCTAATTCCATGTCATTCTTAACATTATAAAAGGTAACCACATGGATAATATGGCATGTTACTTTACAATAATAACTCTTGGACCATCCTATTTTATTTGCGACATTAATATGGAGGCTTATGGTCTCCCATTACATGTAAAAACAAAATGTAAATAGGAAATCATTCCCTCATCATTGTCAACTGAAGTAGATGGATGGTCTCCATGTGCTCTATTTCCCATTGGTTAGTTACAATCATACGTTTAAAAAAAAACTACAAATTCTTTTAACACCTTAATTTCATCATACGTGCTTCACTTCTGTATTTTTTTTTAACGGCCAACAAATCAATCACGATCACTCACAAGGTACCCATTGTACAAATGATTACTCCGAGAATAACACGGGTCCACCAATAATTTCACACCTGTTCCCTGGAAAAACCCGTCGCCCTAATTGACACTGCGGTAAAACCCGGCCCACCAGCAACATTTTGGTGCCGGCAAGACTCGAACTCCCCACCTCCCATAAGGAAAACAAGGAGGGTGCCACTCCACCATAAGGGGATTGACACTTCACTTCTCTATCTACTTTGTATCTACTTTGTTTTTTATCCGTATATGATCCATATATATACATTTCTGAACTAAAAAAAAAAAGAATTTATGTTATTTGTCAAAGAAAAAAATGTATAACTATTTTACATATGTATAAGCTTTACTATATGGAACTAGTCGGTGTAGATGGTCAACTATGATGTCAACATAAATTCACTAGTGAAACCAGGTCTTCATTGCCACGAAAAAGTCAGCCAACTACAACTAGATAATCCAACTCACGTTTCCATATAAAAAACTCATTTTTTACACTTGTTTTGGTGCGTTCTGATGTGTGTTGCTATCGAAAACAATGTTTTGATGATCAATTTGTAACAAATTGTTGAATAAGCGACCTCTTGCTTGCATATATATATGCTCTTGACAAGCTGAGCTGAGTTATATAAGCCTTTGTGTTATAATCAAAACACAAAAATACATATAATTGCATGGCCTTCAGAAATTTTTTCAATAGAACTCCTGACCTCCGGGGAGCGTGGGCGGGCCATCACCCACCCCGCCTTCCCTCCGGGCCAGTCCTGAAACCCATACTACCCTAGGTTCCGCTAATCATGGATTACTAACTCACTTATACCCTAAACTACCCCAAAACACCTTAATTGGTGGTAACACTACCCTAACACTATCCTAAACCATTGGTACCAACATTTTGCGCATACTACCCACTAGTGCCTCTCTCTATATTTCTCACCTACACACTCACTACCCCCCTCGGCTCCTACCACCCATAACCAATACCTGCTACCCCTACCCGCAAAGTCGGCAGCGGTGTTGTCGCGCAGGTGGGGGTACCCGCCTCCTATACTCGAGACCCACATTGTCCTCCCTAACTTAGGAGAGTCGTATAAATCATGCATGATGTAACTGTCAATCACTATTAAAACAATTTCATCTCATGTGATTGCTATTCATGAGTCATTGTGGTCTAATAAGACAAGTTATGTGGATAACACCTCCCTATAGAGAAGACAAAAACATCCATTTCCATCTATGAAAGTTTATTAAGCTAGTTGTTTTCTGAATATTCTACATTCTTAAATAAATTTGCCAAGAAACATCTCAAACCTGGAGATTTCAACTGTTGGATATACTATTGGCGCATATTTAAAGTTCAAAAATTTTCACAAAAAACGCAGCGGAAATTTAAGTCTTGACAACCTAAACAAATAAAAAACATTGTCTTAAACATCATATAATGAAAACATAGGATGTCATTCGTAGGGGGAGCCTTCGCCACGAACCAGCTTCAGTCTTGAATAGTCAACTTGACGTGCATACTAAAAGTCAGTTACGCTGATTGAGTTCTTAGTTTAATGAAACAACTTGGCAAGCAGTTACAATAATATATCATAACAATAATCTATATCATAAGGTCTTTGACATAACTTGTGCTATAGCAGATAAGGCATATATAAGTGTACTAGGTGATTGTACTCTATGATTAAACATATCTCTTTAGCATAAACTTGCAACTCTTTACTATGAATTGTATGTGCACACTATACTGTACCATACTTAAAGTCTTTAGATTGTAACGACAATATTTAACATGCATTAAATATACAAAGTGTTTAAGACGCTCAATACACATATACGCAATTAACCACATACAAAACATTGATCCATAACAAAAGTGTACTTGTGTACTGTAACTATAACATGCACACTACACCCCGTGTAGTTGATCAACCATTGACAAGCAACAAATGCACTTCCGCCTGTAATACAGCCCTCTAGGTAATCTCCTCCTCTATATAACATATAAGACGATATGTTATATCTCTTTGTCACCTTTAGTACTCCAAAACTGTATACGTTACTTTAATAAAATGGTTTCAAGGTCTATCAGTTTTTAAAGAAAACTTCATCACTATATTATAAAAATATCATGAGTATGCACATTGCCCCAAAACAACAAAGTAAAAAAGGGTTTAGAAACTCACATGTCTGTTGTAAACTATGACATGCTAAGATGTCTAAGAAAGAACGAGCGTCACACCATGTGTATAAAGTTAACACGTGAAAGCTCATCGTTAAACAATCACTCATGTGATACTATGGAGTGTCTCGTGCACTCATGCAACACTGTGGAATTTCTCTCATGCGACACTCCGAGTGTCTCACATGCGACACTTTGAGTGTCACATGTACACATGCGATTTTTTGGAGTGTCTCATGCACACATGCGACTCTTTGGGGTGTCTCATGTATACATGCGACTCTCTGGAATGTCTCATGTACACATACAAATCTTTGGAGTGTCGCATGTACACTTGCCTAACTCGCATTAGGACTTGCTAAAGCTAATATGCAACACCTTGGAGTGTCCCACATGTGACACTTTTAGTGCCTCACAAAGAATGTCTAGTGTCGTAAACACGAAAATCCATCGTCTGGGTTGTACTTATAATTTTTAGGGATTTAAAAAAGATGTGATTTTTCAGTTATCTTCCAAAAGTTTCAATCGTTTTCAAATCTAACGCAAAATTGATTTTTCAGTTATAATTCAAAAGTTTCTATCTTTTGCAAATCTAACCCATTTAATTTGATTGTTCACTTCTAACTTAAAAGTGTCAATCTTTACAATTTAACCACTTTGATTTTTTTTTACTTTTAACCAAAGCTTTTAACTTTTTGTAATTTAACCTCAATATTTTTTTACTTTCAACTTTGGTCCCTCATAGTTTCATCTTTCGCAAGTTTTTCATTTTACGTTTTGTTTTGTTTTAAATTTTGCGAGTTAACACGCCGCAACTTGCGTGTGGGGTTCACGTTTTTATTAATGTTAGCTAAAATTTGTGATTTTAAATTTTACGTAACATTAATGTATAATAAATCGCGTTGATATGTATATTAGCTTGATACAAGGCTCGTGAAGCATCGTTTGCGGACAAAAAAAAAACTAGTTTAAAAATAAATCAGAAATAAAATATGAAAATACGAGTAGACTAGAGTCTAGATACGGCATGAAACTCCCCATCCACTTGTTTACCATTTGTCTTTATAATGTTATCCTTTCCTAAATTATTAGAAACATGTCACCCCTTGGATCTCAAACATAGATTTTTTATAGATATACTCAGGGGCATTCAACATACGTTCATCTCAATATAAAATATACATTTTCTAATAGCACTCAAAATCTATATTTTGATTGACTACAAACTTAAACATACTCGAAAGTAATACTATTAATATTAGTTTACATGGATCATTATTCCGTAACACATTAATGTATTTGTTAAATTCAACCTTTTCATTTCACCAAAGGGGTAAAATTACATAAGAATAGCAGGTAGGTGGACAACAAGCTGCGCAGCCACCCCCTTCTGGATAGAGAACCCTAATCTAGAGAAAACAAATCCTCGCCCCTGGGGAGTTGAGAAGTTGCCGTGGACCACCCGCTGGACTCTCGTCAGAAATCTGATCGCTTCCGGTGCCAATGAGCCAAAAGTGTCAAAGGCCAAAGGGACAAAAGCATGTTGGTTATCCTCGCACGCTTTAGCGTGCTTTGCCACCTTGTTCGACTCTGCTCTAAGTACCGCTTGAAGATCTAGGAATATTTGTTGTAAAAAACATGAAAAATTAACGTAGTAGTGACACACATTCTACGTTTTTATACCTCTCTTCACATGAAAGACACTATGCTATCTGAAATATCATTAACACATATCGGTAGAAAATACTTGCGGGTGTGTATGTATAGAACTCTACATTTAAACGTGTTTATGTAGGATGGGAGCATTCAATGATAAGTGACCTCATAGGAAGTTTTCACTCAGACAACAAAATACGAATACGTGAGGTTCACGTAGGCATTACACATTCATCAAATTTAAATTTAGTTTTCTAAGGCCCGGTCTATTTCAACCCCCCACCTTCTATTTTCACCCCCCTCAAAGCGCCTCGCTTAGGCCTAAGCGAGGCGCTTTGCCCCCATTTCGAGGAGGTCAGTACGAGGTCAGAAAAAACTGAAATTTTAAAAGTGAAGCGCCTCGCTTAGGCCTAAGCGAGGCGCTTCGAATCTAACTTTATTTTTTGGTAGTTTTTTGGTGTTTTAAATTTTAAAAGTGAAGCGCCTCGCTTAGGCCTAAGCTAGGCGCTTTACCCCCAAAGCACCTCTCTTTGGCCAAAGCTAGGTGCTTTGGCCCTTTTATTTAAAAAAAATATATATTGTTTTAATTAAATTTAAATGGTTTTACTTAATTAAAAAAATATTTTAATTCATTTTTAATTGTTTTAACTAGTTTCCAATCAAAGAAAAATTAGTTTGACGTGTTTCGGTTCGTTTATTGCTCGTTTGTGGTTTTCAGAACAAACAACCGAGAATGAACAACTTTCATAAATATATGTACGTAACACATGAAGTGTGCAATCAATACCATGTTTTACCAAATTTCAAATTTTACATCTCTAATCGATATACTAGACTTCCGGACATTGTTTAACGCGTTTTGGTTCGTTTAGTTGCTCGTTTCAGAGCAAACAACCGAGTATGAACAACTTTCATAAATCAATGTACGTAGCACATGAAGAGTGCAACCAATACCATATCTTATCAAATTTCAAATTTTACATCTCTAATCGATATATTGGACTTTCGGACCTTGTTTGACGCGGTTTGGTTCGTTTAATTGCTCGTTTGTGGTTTTCAGAACAAACAACAGTGAATGAACAACTTTCATAAATAATAATATAACTTTTAAAGTCAGGTGTTTTACCCCCAATTAAACTATCATTAATAACTCTAAAAGTGTTAATTTTTTATGTTTTATTTTAAAAGAAATAATAATAACCTACAAATTGTTGTGTGTTAGGTATAGTCCGAGCACCACGTACTTTGATTCATCAAAGTTGTACAAAGCTGGATGTTTCTACCGAAAAACACAAATGAGCAATAAACGAACCGAAACACCTCAAACGAATTTTCTTGGCTTGAAAACAACTTAAAGAACTAAAAATTAATTAAAAATATTGTTTTAGTCAATAACAAATATTTATAAAGAATTAAAACAACTTTATTTTCTTTAAAAGGCGAAGCGCATGGCTTTGGTCAAAGCTAAGCGCCTGTAGTCCAATCAAGAAAACCAGGCGCCTAGCTTTGACCAAAGCCAGGAGCTTTGCCATTTAAAAAAAAACTTAATTTGTTATCCACCCGGATCGTATCGACCCGATCAGGTCCGGTAACGAACTGTACCGGTTTCGAACTGACCGGCCCGTTATCCACCCGGATCGTATCGATCTGATCAGGTCCGGTAACGAACCGTACCTGTTTCGAACTGACCGGACCGTTATCCACCTGGACCGTATCGACCTGATCAGGTCCGGTAACAAACCGTATCGGTTTCGAACTGACCGGACCGTTATCCACCCAGATTGTATCGACCCAATCAGGTCCGGTAACGAACCGTACCGGTTTCAAACTGACCGGACCGTTATCCACCTGGACCGTATCGACCTGATCAGGTCCGGTAACAAACCGTATCGGTTTCGAACTGACCGGACCGTTATCCACCCAGATTGTATCGACCCAATTAGGTCCGGTAACGAACCGTACCGGTTTTGAACTGACCGGCCCGTTATCCACCCGGACCGTATCGACCTGATCAGGTCCG
Source organism: Ambrosia artemisiifolia (assembly GCA_032199755.1). Classification (NCBI taxonomy): domain Eukaryota; kingdom Viridiplantae; phylum Streptophyta; class Magnoliopsida; order Asterales; family Asteraceae; genus Ambrosia; species Ambrosia artemisiifolia. The sequence continues at coordinate 2,296,465 of CM063529.1, read as the reverse complement.
GTAACGAACCGTACCGGTTTCGAACTGACCGGCCCGTTATGCACCCGGATCGAAGCGACCTGATCAGGTCCGGTAACGAACCGTACCGGTTTCGAACTGACCGCCCGGTAATGAACCGTATCTGTTTCGAACTGACCGGATCTGGTATTAGTGGTTGGAAACTGTGATGACAAAGCTGGTGTGTGTTGAAACAAGGCATGGATATGGAGATCATGGAATGAGATGATTTCGATTTTCGTACAAAGATTCCATAAGTAAAAGTCAGTTGTTATCGGAGAGATAGCTGTCAACGATCAAGGCAACATACTTGAAATCAATGGGAAGGTAAACAATTCCTGCTCATCTTGATGAATATCTTCACCAATCTCCTTGATCTACGCATAAGTGTGAGAGTCGATCCGACTGTTGATTTCTTTTTGCAACCGGTACAACGAACTCTGAAGGTTTACGCGTTAGCGCCGATCCGATTGTTAAAAGTATCAAGACTATGAAATTAGTAAAACAACTTTTCAGTTGTTATCGGAGAGATAGCTGTCAACGATGAAGGCAACCTCATAAAGGCTAAACACGAGTGCAATCAAACAAGGTGCTATGAAAACCACCAACGATCAATTATAATATAGTCCGGAAGTCAAGCATATAAATTAAACATGCAAAAATTATGTTCTGAAAAATATGGGTATCGAATGTATAGTCGGAGGACCACGTACAATGATTCATCAAAGTTGTACAAAGCTGGATGTTTCTACTGAAAAACCCAAACGAGCAATAAACGAAGCGAAACGCCTCAAAAAAATTTTCTTGGCTTGGAAACAACTTAAAAGAACTAAAAATGAATTAAAATTATTTTTTGGTCAATAACAGATAATTTTAAATAATTAAAAGAAATTCATTTTTTTTTAAAAGTCCAAGGCGCCTAGCTTTGGCCAAAGCTAGGCGCTTTGGCTTTTTTTTTTTAAAAAATGAATTTCTTTTAATTCTTTAAAATTATCTGTTATTGACCAAAAAATAATTTTAATTCATTTTTAGTTCTTTTAAGTTGTTTCCAAAAGAAAATTTGTTTGAGGCGTTTCGCTTCGTTAATTGCTCGTTTGGGTTTTCAGTAGAAACATCCAGTTGTGTACAACTTTGATGAATCATTGTACGTGGTCCTCCGGATAAACCTAACACACAACAATTTGTTTTAATTCATTTTTAAGTGTTTTTAGTTACTTTTCAATCAATGAAGGTCCTCACATTTTAGTAACATTTTAGATTAAATGGGATTTAGATCAACCACATGTCGAGAAATGATAATTTTCAAATATTGCAGATCGGGGTGTTACCAAGCATGTCAAAAAATGATAATTTTCAAATATTGCAGATCAAGGTGTTACCAAGCATGTCAAGAAATGATAATTTTCAAATATTACACTCGTGTTCAGCCTTTATCAGGCTGCCTTCATCGTTGACAGCTATCTCTCCGATAACAACTGAATTTTACTTGCTTGCCTGAAAAGTTGTTTTATTAATTTCATAGTCTTGATACTTCAAGGTACCATGGATCGTATCGACCCGATCAGTTCCGGTAACGAACCGTACCGGTTTTGAACTGACCACCCGGTAACGAACGCACCGGTTTCGAACTGACCGGCCCGTTATCCACCCGAACTGTATCGACCCGATCAGATCCGGTAACGAACCGTACCGGTTTCAAACTGACCGCCCGGTAATGAACCGTACCAGTTTCGAACTGATCGGCCCGTTATCCACCCGGAAATGTATCAACCCAATCAGGTCCGTTAACGAATCGCACCGGTTTCGAACTGACCGCCCGGTAAGGAACAGTACCGGTTTCGAACTGACCGGCCCGTTATCCACCCGGACCGTATCAACCCGATCAGGTCCGGTATTGAACCGTACCAGTTTCGAACTGACGAACCAAACTGCGTCAAACAAGGTCCGAAAGTCCAGTATATCGATTAGAGATGTAAAGTTTGAAATTTGATAAGACATGGTATTGATTGCACTCTTTATGTGCTACGTATATTCATTTATGAAAGTTGTTAATACTCGGTTGTTTGCTCTGAAACGAGCAATTAAACGAACCAAAACGCGTTAAACAATGTCCGGAAGTCTAGTATATCAATTAGAGATGTAAAATCTGAAATTTGGTAATACATGGTATTGATTGCACACTTCATGTGTTACGTACATATATTTATGAAAGTTGTTCATTCTCGGTTGTTTGTTCTGAAAATCACAAACGAGCAATAAACGAACCGAAACACGCCAAACTAATTTTTCTTTGATTGGAAACAAGTTAAAACAATTTAAAATATTTTTTTAATTAAGTAAAACCATTTAAATCTAATTAAAACAATATATTTTTTTTAAATAAAAGGGCCAAAGCACCTAGCTTTGGCCAAAGAGAGGTGCTTTGGGGGTAAATCTAGAAAACATGTCCAGATTCATCCCCCCTAGAAAAAAGGGGCCAAAGCGCCTCGCTTTGGCCTAAGCGAGGCGCTTTGAAGTTGCTTTTTGCTTTTCCCGATAAATCAGTCAACCTAGTACCACGATTTGACCCAAAGCGCCTCGCTTTGGACAAAGCGAGGCGCTTTGATGGGGGGTTGAAATAGAATTCAGGGGGGTGTAAATAGAATGGTCCTTTTCTAATTGCAAACAAAGGCTGCTTTCTTTATTGACTAAGTACTTAAAGATGCCAAAACCAATACTATTTACATCAGTTTACATGACTACCCCTCAACATAATCTAAGATCCACCCTTGAATTCTTTACTTCAATCCCAAATCATCTTCGTGTCACATCATCAGACTCATTTGCATCATTGAATTAGAAGCACAATTGTTTGATGTGTTTTTACATAAACATGGAAGTAAGTGACTGAAAGACATGCTCTTCACATGGAATAGTGAGACCCATGTCGTGATCAAACCCATACTCTTCTTCAGCTTGTTGAAGTAGCCTCTTGAACTCAGGACGCGACAAGAAAGATATGGGGATGATGTATCGGCTGCGGTTTTGGCCAACATACACGACAAAGTGGCCTTTTGGGACATCCTCATAGTGATATTGTTTTCTACCCAAGCTGGAACACCTCTTTACCATGTTCTTTAAAACTGCTGCTTGTGAAAGTTTGTTTGAGCTGGTTTTATTGAAAGACATTTCAGAAATCACACTTGGCTTAATTTTTTTTTTTTTTTTTAAGCCGGTATGTGCTTTGAGAGTGGTGTGTGTGAATATATATGGTGACAATATAATAAAAAGGAGAGGGGAAATAAGATTAGCAGAGAAGAAGAGTAGAGGGGAACAAAAATGAGAGGTGTAGTAATCTGAAATCTCTTACCTTTCTATAATTTTATTCAAACTTTCTTTTATTATATATATATATATATATATAGAGAGAGAGAGAGAGAGAGAAATATGTTTGGCGGTTATTTTACACTAGCGTAATACGAATGTATAGATGGTATTAGTTATTTTACAGCAGCGTAATACGAATGTATAGATGTTTTGTGGTTATTTTACACTAGCGTAATTTTTGATTTTACAAAAATTATAGATGTTTGGTTTATATAGATGTTAGTAAACACTGGCGTAAATAATTACACCAGTGTAAATCACACAAAGATTATAGATGTTTAGTTTATATAGATGTAAGTAAACACTGGTATAAATAATTACACCAGTATAAAAACGAGAAGAAGATGACAGAATGCAGATATTTGATATTTTGTTTTAAAAAAGTAAATTAATTAAAAAAATAAAATAAAGTTTATAAAATATGATTCTTTTAATAATGGAATAAAAAATTAACATGATATTATATTAACTTTTTCTCTCCTATGGTTTTTTACCCAAATATCCCTTAATGTACTTTATTATATTAAAAAAATAGTAATAAAAAGTTAATAAAATACTAATAAAAAGTTAATAAACAACTAAACATGTCAAGACAAAAAGTCTCATCTTTTAATCTCAACCATTGGATTATCAAAACCAATGGTCCAGATGAGTTCTCAAGTTCTCTCAACTCACATCAGTTCTCATATTATCCATCCCTATATATATAGGGTTAGGATACTTTGAGAACTCGACAAGTTGTGAGAACTCGCAGGAACTTGACGTAAAATGCGAAAAAAAGTTTTCTTTTTTTTTTACACTCGTATAAAACACGTAAACCCCGCTGTAAAAAAAAAACATTAATTTACGCCAAAATACACCGGTGTAAGAGATTTTTATCCTCGTGTAAGTATATTAATATTTTATTCATTATTTTATTGTTGATTAATTGTGGACCACATATTCATTTTTAATTAAAAAAAGTATGTGGTTATAAAGTGAGTTCCTATGGTTCTCACAACTCACCTTGGTTCTCAAAATATCTGGATCCTATATATATATAGTGTGAGGAACAGGGGACCCACTAGTTTTACATAGGGGTGTAAACGAGCCGAGCCGCTCGCGAGCTACTCGAGCTCGGCTCGGTAAAAAGCTCGAAACGAGTCGAGCCTTATCGAGCTCGAGCCGAGCTTGAGCCTAAAACGAAGCTCGTTTATTTATCGAGCCCGAGCCTGACAAGTGAAGCTCGTTAGGTTCGTCGAGTCTTATCAAGCCTAGTGTAATATTAATTTTTTTTATATTTAATAATATTTACCACTCAAATAAAGTTGTATAGTAAACGTGCCCCCGGCTCGAGCTTCACTTATCGAGCTTACGAGCCTAAAGGAACTATTTTTATATTAATTTTATTTAATATATTAACTAATTGATAATAAACGAGCAGAGCTCGAGCCGAGCTCAAGCTTGAAAAATTGCCAACGAACCGAGCTCGGCTCGTTTCCACCCCTAGTTTTACTTTTACTTGAAAAAAAAAATAAAAATTCATTTTAGAAATAAAAAAATCACCTTTACATAATTTGTTTAGAGCTTTTGCATATGTGGAAATCATTCAAATAACAAAATTAAAGCCAAATTTGTCACTTGTTTTTAAACTTTTGTTTTATTTTTTTAATTCCTAAATTTCTTTTTTATAATGATTTCTATCTGTGTTTATATCTATAAGCTCTGAAAATTATGTAAAGTTGATTTTTTTTTTTTTGCATTTTAAAAAAATAGTTAATTTGTTTTTTACATGTAAAACTAGTGGTTCACTGGCTTCTTACTTTTTAACCTTTAAGAGTAGATTTAACGGGTGTGTGAGTTTGACGCTCTTAAAAAAATCTATGTTTATATTACTACGTTAGAAACTCGTGTAATATACGAGTTGAATAAAGAAAATATTAAATACTTTTTTTTGAAGATTTAGGAATTATGAAAAGATAATTTAAGATAAGATATGATTACACATACTATGTCTGGTTACTATTTGTAGGATCGTTTTAACACAAAGAACACACAATATCACACAAGTATGAGTAAATCAGGTGCGGAAACCCTAATTCACATGCAAAATGATATAAACCGTAATCAAAACACGTTAAATTCCATTTTCAATAAGTTTTCATTAATAATAATCAACATAAAACGTTTACAGGCCCTTAATAATAATCAACATAAAACATCAATAATAATCAACTTGTTACAACTCAAAATAACACAAACCTATATATATAGTTGCCCGTTCGACCTTGCTTGGGTTCGAATGAACACATTCGATCCTGCGTTATCTCGAACCAACCAATAAAACATAACAAAACTTCATTCCTCCAAAAACTATCTTCATTCGTCCTCCCGAATTTCCATTCGACCCCCCGAAGGTCCGAATGAACATTGTAAACATCCAAAATCTTGTAATCCGAAAGCAACAGCCACATCCGTTCATCTACAAACTCCCCCTTGCTGTTGCTCGGATTCTTGTGTCGTTTTCTTCTTTAATACAATCTTTGCCTTCTTCTTCAAGCTTGTACCTTCAATGTTTGATGTACGTTTCTTCGGTTCCGGTCTAAGCTTCATGACTTTGCGCAACAATCCTTTATAGTCACAACCAGCAAACATGCCCCATGCAAAGCAGAAAATTACAACCCTCTGGAATCTCCAAGCTTGCTTTAAGTCTGGAACATGAAAATGTATATGATTGTAACACAACGTGTCGATGTCTTCCTTCGTACAATTAATCAACCACACTGGATCGAACACGTGTATCTTCTTACACATTAGCTTCGAATTCTTGTTGTGCAATACAATTACTGCTTCACCTATTCTCCAGTCATAATACCAGAATGCGAAATCATTGCTGAAATGTTGTTGAATAGGCATCAAAGGAATCCTTTTCAAACATCTTGGTGGTTTATACTTGAAGGTCAAGTATGGTATATTGTTCTTTGGATCAACCTTCTTTTTGTGAATAATCCTCTTCGGATATTGTGGCCTGAACACATCCCACTTTGTGTTTCTTTCCCTAGTCATCTTATTAGCCATATATTCCAACACATTAGCATTCTCAACTCCCTAGGAATATTGCCGAAGATTTTGTGGTAGTTTTGTCGCTAGCCGGAACACCAACAAGTTTTTTTTCCCACGAATTGTTTTTCGCAAATTTGTTGATAATGACCATTTTTTGACAGATTTCTGACAAAATGACAAATTTGGTTGTCGAAAACCTGGCAATTTTCTAGTAGTGTATACTGTATTTCCTTGATATTTAAAACTTATTTTGTATTTGGTTGAACTTGATTTTAGCTGGTAACATACGAAATTAAACTTATTTTTGATATTTTATTTTGAAATAATGAATTAGATTTTATACTATTGAATTTTGAAAGATATTTTTAATCTTTTTTTTTTCAAATTCGAGCCAAACCAAGCCAAGTCAACTTGGTTAAAAATGTAATACCCCGGACCTAGGGCCTAAATTTTTTAGCGTCTAAAAATATTATAACAATAAAATAATAATGTACAAACAAATACGAAGCTGAACTAGTGAGTTACATAATTAAATTGACGAGGGATATAATATTATATGCAATACGAGATTGAAGCGACACCCGTTAACGAACCTAAACCCGGACTCAAACCCAACATGGTGAGTCACCAAGGGAGGACACTTGTCATCCCCTTATGGTGACAACACACCACAAAAACCATTTAGTAAGTTAATGGTTTTAATAAAACATTAAAACCATTACCTAAACTCTAGTATAAATATCCCAACCCATCCATCCCCTAATCCCTGATGAACACCGAAACACACACACACATATACACTTAAGTGAAGAGAGAAGGGGAGGAACTCCGGTGGACAGTGGCGGCGGTAAGGCGGAGCTCCGGCGGTGGTCCGATGACCTGCTCCCAAACAACACAACCACCCACTACAACCCCAATATCCAGATCTGTTAGATTAGAGAGAAAGAGACACGAAAGAGAAGAGGGGGAGATGCAGAGGAAGAGAAACCGAAGAGAGAGAGAGAGAGAGACCGGATGAGAGAGAGAGAGAGAGATCGGACCAAGAAAGAAAGAGAAAGGATGAAAGGGAGAGAGAAGGAACTGGTGGGTTCCAGACCACCGTGAACGGCGGCTCACGGCGGAGCCACGGCGGCGCAGGGCGGTGGGCTTTCTCCACAGGTATGTATACCATCTAGGGTTCAGGTTTAGGGGATTATGGTGACTGTGATTGTACGGATGAATAGTTGGTGAAGGATAAGATTCAAGAGAATATCATCAGTTAGGGGTTTTGTGGTGGTTGGTCTTGGGTTTTAACAATGGATGATTATGGTGGTAACGGGGAGTGGCGGTACTGGTAGTGACGATGGGGCTATGGTGGTGGTTGTGAATGGGTTACGGTGGTGGTTCAGGTGGCGTACAGGTTTAGTTAATTTCGCAGATCTATTTTGTGATTATTTAGTTTACTAGAACATAAGAGTTGTGGATTCTGGTGGTTTAGCCATGTCTCCGATGAAGGGAGGGTGGTCGATGGTTATTAGTAGTGATGATGGGAGGTTAAGGTGACTGTTGAGGAAGGTGAGGTTATGCGGTTGGTTTACCAGGGTCATGGAGAGGGATGATGATTTGAGATAATAAAAATAGGAAATGGTGATTGTTGTGAAAGAGAATAAGGGTCCGAGTCACCCAGTTGACTCGGTCAACACAGGTCAACGGAAGTCAACACAGGTCAACGGAGCAGTCAACTGAAGAAGGGACTCGAGAGGTATAAAGTGAGAAACCGAACCTTCCTAGTGTTTAGTTATTAAACAATAAGCGGATTAACACGTGTGGGACTTTGACATTGGACCCGACCCGACCTTATGGACTAAACGACGAATTTGTATTGTAATATATATTATGTGTAAACTAGAAGATAAATGAACTTATATTAAGACCATTGATAGTATAAAGAAGAGGATGAGATATTGAACCATGGACATGAGATATGCATTGTAAAGTTGGACAACTTATAATAAGATACGGACTTCGGACAATAGACATAACAAATGTGCATGTATAATTAAGTATTAGAACTTTAATTGACGTATATATATATATATTTACATACAATTGACCCGGACACTTAGGCGTATGTAACTTAACTATGCGATTACATGAGGACATGGATAACTTGACATATGTAGAAATTATAGTAAAATAGATAAATAAGACTATGAGGACTTTAGATGAACCATATAGATATTAAATGATTGATAACTCGATATTTGGAACTCGAAGAACTATATAAAACAACGTATCATAAGCATCGGTTATTTAGTTACTAGTAAGACATAAGATGATGAACTCAATAATTAGAAGTTGGGATAAAGAACCTAAGCGTGCCCACACGTGTAACCGCGATATTGGTTACACGCGCTAATGTTTATGAACATTGAATAGGATCTTGCCAAATGGTCGATAGATGGAAACTTGACGTGGGATATTATATGACCGTGTGAAATGCTATCGAGGTGAGTTCCGTATACCACTCCCCTTTTTCTGTTTTATAAACGTTTTGGGGTGAATGCATGCTTGTGTGTGTAAATTGTTTTGTGTAAACTGTTTGATGTGACAAGATACAGACTGCCGGATAATACTGACACTCATTAACTTAGAGGTAAGCCACTTAATATATGGGTAGTACTACTTGGGGAATCCCTCACGCAAGGTGGACCCGGGACGTTGGGCCTGGGAAACCCTCCACTAAGGTGAAAGACCATTGCGGCATATATTTTTCCAGGACCTATAGTGGCAGTATATAGAGTCCATGTTAGGGTTGAGGTGTCGCTTGTACATCACGTGTGTTGAATTGTGTTAAACTGTGTAAACTTGTAAACTGGCTTTGAACTGATAAACTTGTTTTGGATCCACTTTACTACTTATACGGACTCACCAGCGTAATTGCTGACCCAAACTCTTTTAAGCATGTGTTCAGGTACAGCAAACGGATGGATGGCAATGCAAGGTATATGCTTGTTAGATGTGGACTAGAGGTTATCATGATAGAATATTCGGACTATAAGTGTTGCGAGCTAGAGCTTCTAGAGTTATGGACATATAGAGAACGGATTGATTAGTGGATAACAACCTGCCAGCTGCTTCGACGACCGCCGCGTCTCGTCCCGGCATTAGACTTTAGTTATATTTTATATTATATTTGTATTATTTTGCGAATAAAGGTTGTATAAATATTAAATATTAGTCATCGTTGCTTCCGTTGTGCAAGTCTGTTACCAATCTGTCATTTCTTCCAGGCCCCACCTGGTCGGGTTGTTACAAAAAACCAAGTCGAACTCGAGCTTAAATTTTTAGCTCAGTTTCGAATCAGAGCCGAGCCAAACCTGAGTTTGGTTTAGCTCGGCTCGGTTCATAAACACCCCTAATGAATAATAAGGTCCGCTGGCTTGTTCAATAAAAAAACTGGGTATATGTAAAGAGTTTACCGACATACCATTGACCTATATTGCTGACAGATCACCGATTGATCATTTATCAAACTTCAAAGGGTCACCCCAAAAAGAAACCATACATACAAACGATTAAAAAGTTGACTGAGTAACGATCAAATGATCAAAAGATTAAGATGAATCAAAACTTAAGGGTCTGTTTGGTATGGGGTAATGGAATGGAGGGGGAATGGAATGGACGAAGTAATGGAATGGTCAAGATAAAGGAATAGATCATTACTAATCCATGTCTTGTTTAGTTGCCATTTGGAATGAAATAAACATTACTTTATGTTGTTGGATAGGCAGGAAAAGACGAAGCAATAAAATCGGTGGTGAGTGGTTGTGGTGGGTAGTGGTCAGTGGCGATGATGGTGGGTGGTGATATGTGGCGGTAGCGGCGGTGGTGGATGGCGGCGTTGGAAAGTGGAGGTGGATAGCCGTGATGGTGGGTAGGCGACGATGGTAAGTAGTGGCGGTTGTGGTTGGTGATTGGTAGCGGTGATGGTAAGTGGTGGTGGGTTGCGACGGCGGTGATGGGTGGTGGTGGTGGTGATGACGACTGTGGTGGGTGGTGGCAACGGTGGCGATGGGTGGAGGTGGAGGGCGATGATGGTGGGTGGGTGACGATAGTGAGTATTGGCGGTGGTGGGTGGAAGCGGAGGCGGTGGTTGGTGGTGGGTGGTGACGGTAGTGGTAGGTAAAGGTAATTGTGGTGAGTGATAGTGGCGGCGGTGGGTGGGTGACGGTGGTGGTGGGTGGCGACGGTAGTGGTAAGTAAAGGAAATTGTGGTGAGTGATATTGGCGGGTGGTGGAGGCGGCGGTGGGTGACGGTGGTGGGCGGCGGTGGGTGGTGTTGGATGGCGGTAGTGGTGGTTGGGTGGGGGAAGGTAGTGGGTAACGGTGGTTGGTGGTGGCGACGACAGTGGTGACGATGGCGGGTGGTGACGGCGGCGGCGGCAACAGTGGTGGGTGGTGGGTTTTGGTGTTGTTAGTAAAGGGTGAATAAGGGATGGAATGGAAAAAAAACATAGGGGGTGGATGGAATGGTTTTGAGCGAATGAAATGCCTTATTGAATGGGTGATTCCATTCCATTACCCAACTAAACATAATATTTTTCATTACCCCGTAATGGTTCTTTCCATTCCTCCTTTCATTCCATCATAACAAACACTACCTAAATCGAATGATTGTTCTAAACCATTTAACGCAAGAGAGATGGGGAGGAGCTAGGGTTTGCCGAGACAACGTGAGAGAATATCGTGAGTTAACAAGTTGTTTTAAAAATAAAGGGTCCATTTATGTGGTTTCGGGTTTAAAAATAACCCATAGTTACCCTTTAAAACCGATTTTAATTTCTTGTTGTTTTATCCATTTCGTTAACCCAAACCAATATTTTCAATTTACTTAAAGTTAGCTTTTTAAGGAGTAAACACGTTTGCAAAAACTTGTGTGATATAAAGATCCGGAAAATATGGAGGCGATTAATGGCGAATAGATGGCGATTAGGGTTTCATGCTTACATGGCGGCATGGGATCGGTATAGGGTGAATACTTGGTACGATGTTCCAACAAAGAAGGGTAAGAACAACTACAATCAGCAACAATCCAAAGGTCAGAAGGATGGGGTGAAGGTTTTTGTTTCTAATCTTTTGGAAAAGTGTTCATCGGTGGATTTGTCTTCTGTGTTGAAGGTATACGGTGAGGTTCTAAGCATTTATATAGCTAGGAAGTATGATCGTTTGGGGAAAGGTTTGGTTTTGCGACGTTCAACGTTACGCGTAACAGGTCTGATCTAGAGGAGAGTCTGAAAGATGTTTGGATAGGGAGTTATAAACTCTTTATTGTCCCTGCAAGATTTGTTGTTGGTAAAAAGAATTTAAGTGGTAAGGGAAAGGAAATTGATAAAACAGTGCATGGAGAGAAGGTGTGGAAGCCGGTTATTGAACAAGAGAAGGTTAAGCATGTGGAGGACGTGGTTGATACTGATAGCATGCAGATTGATAGTAATATGCAAGTGAATGTGGGTCAGAGGTCTTTCAAAGATTCATTACTTAATAAGCCCGTGGAAGAGTCGATTCCAGAGGTGGTGGTGGATTCGTAAGGTAAAATGTTTGATGAATTTTATGATCAAGGTATAGTTGTGACAGTTAATGATTTTTGCATACTTACTTCTTTGAGGAGTTTAATCGGTGAGGTGGTTAAGGGTCGGTTTTCTATTAAGTACGTGGGTGGTTTGTGTGTTATTGTGATATTTGATAGTCGGATTGAGAAGGAGGAGTTTTGGGGTCTAAAGAAGTGTGGAAGGATTGGTTTGTCAATGTAGAGTTGTGGTCCGGTCAACCAATTGTGGTAGATCGGATCACGTGGATTAAAGTTCATGGTCTCCCGATTGATATAGCAGAACCTAAAGTATTTAATGGGATTGCTGGAAGGTTCGGGGACGTTATTAAGTCTGCTCAGTTCCCAGAGGAAGGGGATGTTTCTTATGCATGTGTGGGCATTATTACTAAGGCGGTTGATCGGATTAATAGTAGATGTAAGGTGGTGTGGAAAGAGTTATCTTTTTTTGGTGCGAGTGGAAGAGGATGTGGAGGAGTGGTTTCCGGATTGCTTGCTGGAGGACGAGGAGGAAGCGGAGGTGATTAGTCCTGAACCGGTTGTTGTGGCGGAGATTAATTCCAATTGCCAGCAAGAAGTTGGTGGTAGTGATAATATGCCGAACATCAATGAGGTTTTTGCTAATCATATTCTCAAGGAGAGTGGTACTAAGGGTAGTAAAAGAAAGGGTGGTAAGTATTCGAAAAAGAAGGCGGCTATGTGACGATCTAGTTCACCTTTGGACAAAGATAGACCGAGGAAGCGTATTCGGGAAGATAATGATTTGTTCGACATTGATAGATTTATCTTCCCTAACCAAGATAGTGTGGATATTGATGTTGTGGTTTCGAATCAGGTTCGGGTGTTGGAGGAATTCTTGACTCCAGACTTGAACACTGAAGTCGTTAAGGGTGGTGGGACATCAGTTGATAATGTTACAATAGAGGGGGTTAGTGTAATTGATGGGCCGAATGTGGATGGTTTTAGGCAGGAGGTTTTGGATACTTTGGTTTTTGCTAAGGAGCTTGGTGTATCTAATATGGATAGATTTGAGGAGTTTGTGGTGAATGTTGTTAATGAAGAAGGTTTACAAATGGTGGATCAATGAATGTGCTCTCCGTTAATATTAGAGGTTTGGGTCGGGTTGATAAGGGAGATTGGATTACTAGTATTCGGGGGGAGGAACGAGGTGTCTTTCGTTATGTTATAGGAGACTCAATATGCTTTGATTCAAGGTTCGGATATTGGTAAGTTTTGGGGTAAAGGTATGATCGAATATGAATTTGTGAATGCTACGGGTCGGTTCGGGGGGCTCCTTTCTATATGGGATCAAAAGATCTTCCAGAAAGTTTCGGTGCAGAAGCATAGATACTTTCTCGCTGTTCATGGTTGTATTAAAGGTAGTGGTGCGAAGGTGTGTTTGGTGAATGTATATGCTCCGTAAAAATCTACAGAAAAGAGAGAATTGTGGCGGGATTTGGAACGTCTTTTGCAACAGGATGAGACGTATTGGATAGTAGGTGGTGATTTCAACTGTGTGCGTGATAGAAGTGAGAGGAAGAATAAAAATTTAACGCCGCGTCTTCTTGCGAATTTAATGATTTCATAGACCGGGTTGGTTTGCACGAGTTCGGATTAAAAGGTAGAAAATTTACTTATGTTTCGGGGAATAAGTGTAGTCGTCTGGATAGGATCTTTGTATCCTTGAACTTTCTGAACGATTGGCCGAATGCAGAGTACAGGGCATTAGCAAGTGATAAATCGAATCATAGCCCGTTGATTTTAAAGGTTGAATACCGGAATTTTGGTGCTAAACCGTTCCGGTTTTTCAATTCTTGGTTAGATCGCAAAGGTTTTGATGAGATGATCAAGTTGGCGGTATTAAACTTTCATGACAATGGGCCACCTGATGTTAATTTGATGCGCAAGTTTAAATTTCTTAGAAACAAGATATTGGAGTGGAAAAAAGAAGTCACGGCTCTAGAGGAGGAAAAAGTCAAAACCATTATGGAGGATTTACTTGAATTGGACGATGTGGTGGAGTGTCGTGATCTTTCAGGGGAGGAACAATGGGTTTTTTCCGAGGTCCATATGCGAATTAAGGAGCTAGAGGTATGTAAATACAAAGATTTGAGACAAAAGGCACGGATTAGATGGGCTAGAGAAGGCGATGAGAATTCTAGTGTTTTTCATGGGGTGGTTAACAAAAGGAGGGCGACGAATTTCATTCCGGGTCTGTTGGTAAATGGGGTGTGGATTTCTAAACCCTCTATTGTCAAACGTGAAGTGTTTTCTTTTTTCAGGAACAAATTTGTGGAAGAATTAATGGAGCGGCCGTGTTTAGAGTGTAGGGATCTGAAGACACTATCGGAAGTAGAAGCTGAGTATCTAGTGACCCCGTTTTCGGAGAAGGAAATTAAGCAGGCGGTTTTTGATTGTGGCAGTGATAAAGCCCCGAGTCCCGATGAGTTTAATTTTCGGTTTATAAAAAAATATTGGTCGTTATTTGAAGTGGATTTCTTGAAGATTTTTCAACATTTTCAATAGACGGGTAAAATTAACCGGGGGTTTGGGTCTTCTTTCATTACGTTGGTGCCTAAGGTCAATAACCTGGTGGGTTTAGGAGAATATCGGTCGATCAACCTGATAGGGGTGGTTAGTAAGGTTATTTCGAAGGCTCTAGCTAATCGATTGAAGACGGTGATGGATTCGATTACTCATGAGACCCAATCGGCTTTTTTGACGGGTAGGTACATTCTGGATGGTCCTATGATTATTAGTGAAGTTTTGTCGTGGGCGAAGCATAGGGGGAAGGAATTATCTATGTTCAAAATAGATTTTGAAAAAACCTACGATAACGTTAATTGGGAGTTTTTGATTTCTATTATGAGACAAATGAATTTTCCTCAAGTGTGGTGTAGTTGGATTTATGGAGTACTCTCTTCTGCCGCTTCTTCGGTTCTAGTTAATAGCTCTCCTACCTTTGAGTTCACATGCAGTAAAGGTATTCGACAGGGTGATCCTATATCTCCATTTTTATTTATTATTGTAATGGAAACGTTCTCTAGTATTATTCGGAGGACTTGTGATATTGGGTCGTTTGACGGGGTGCGTCTTCCGAACGGAGGGCCGGTGATTTCTCACTTATTATATGCAGATACTGCTATGGTAATGGATGAGTGGTCGAACTTTAATTTTAAAGCTTTAAGGAGGATCTTACGGATATTTCATTTGTGTTATGGTTTGAGGATAAATATCCACAAATCGTCTTTATTTGGTGTTGGGAAGAACATGGAAGTGGTCCGAGAGCAAGCTAATCGTTCGGGGTGTAAGTCGGGGGAGATGCCATTTAAGTATTTGGGTATCCAAGTGGATGGGAACATGAATCGTATTAATAGTTGGGAGCCGGTAGTTCAAGTGTTCAAAAAACGCTTAACGACATGGAAGGCTCGTGTTTTATCTATTGGGGGTAGACTGGTGCTCGCCAAATCGGTCCTGAAAGTATCCCGACCTATTATTCTTCTCTTTATAAAGCTCCGGTGGCTGTGATGAGATTGGTAAAATTCACTGGGTGGCTTGGGATAAGGTGGCTAAATCTAAAAAAGAAGGAGGTTTGGGATTAAACAGGTTGGCGGATTGTAATAGCTCGATGCTTTTGAAGTGGCTTTGGAGGTTCAAAAATGAGGATGGGTCGCTATGGAAAAGAGTCATTGTTGCGTTACATGTTTCCAATAGAAGGTGGGATGTCTTTCCGTGGAACAAGCAATCGACGAGACCTTAGAGCAAACTTGTGAAAGTGGGTTATGCACTAAAAGTTCAGGGTGTTAAATTTGTTAATATGATTCGCGGGTCGGTGGGTAACGGTCTAGAAATTAGATTTTGGTTGGATACTTGTATAAGTGATGAGCCGTTGAAAGGTTTATTCCCCAACCTTTTTGCGCCTAGAAAAAAATAAGTGGTGTAAAGTGCGTGATAGAGTTGGTATAGAGTCCCAGATAGGGGTGATACAATGGGATTGGAAAAGGTATCCTAGCTTTAATAATGAAGTCGCAGAGTTGGTGGAGTGTCATAGGATGGTGTCAGTCGTACGGCTTGGGGATAGGAGGGATGGGTGGAGGTGGATTGTCGGGTCTAATTGTTCATTTTCGGTTAAAGAGGCTAGGATTTGGCTGAGTAAGACTGGTCTGATTGAGGAAGGTTTAAAGTATAGATGGTGTAAATGGTTACCTACTAAATGTAATGTGTTTATGTGGAGGGATAACTTGGATAGGATCCCGATGAAACTGGCTCTTATTCGGCGAAATATTAATGTGGGTGAAGGTTTGTGTACTTTTTGTGGTGAGGTTGAAGAGACTACGAAACACATTTTTACGGCGTGCCAATTAACTAATGGTGTATGGAATTGTATCGCCAATTGGGTTAGAATTCCTCCTGTATATGTTTTTTTCTGTTAAAGATATATTGTATATGGTGGAGTATTTGAAGGTTACGACATCAAAGGCGGAGGTGCTATTTGGTATTTTTGTTTTAACTTGTTGGGGGATTTGGGTTGCTAGGAATGAAGATCTTTTCTCACAGAAGAAGGTTAATGTGGCGAGGATAATAGCGGATATTAAAGCGTTGGGTTTCCTTTGGTTCAATAGTAGGTCGAAGAACGATGGGTTGAATTAGAAAAATTGGCGTAACTTTGATATGACTTGATGTATTAGTTTGTGGTTATCTCTAGTTTAGATAACCCTGTTTTTAGTGTGTTAATGAATTCACCTTTAAAAAAAAAAATTTAAAGTTAGCTTTAAAAGTCCAAAGAGTAATATGTGGCGATATTTTGGCCGAACATCAACACACCCACAAGGGTTTTATTAAACCTCAGCCACTACAACCAAAACCCTTATTTTCAACCAAAACATTCTAGAACAACCGTCGGTTGCATGGCAACAACAATGAGGAACCTCAACCGCCTCACCACCACCATCCGTACAGCCTCATCCCTCTTAATCCATCAAACGGCGTCGTATAGTGGTATCACAAGGAGTAGCAACACTTTCTCGTACCTACCTCAATCTCACTGGTTATTATTATCAAACATTAATAGGGAACTTACCCACGGACGAAACTGCCACGGATGTAATATGTCCTTCTCCACGGATGTCTCTGCTGCTCGTGATTTTGATGTGAAAGACGAAGAAAAGTCTAACAAGAGTTATGTCCCGAACGACGTCGTTTTGTATCAGTTCGAGGCGTGTCCGTTTTGTAACAAGGTTCAAGGTAATAATGTTTTTTGGTTGTTTATTTCAAAGTTAAGTGAGGATATTTGAGTGTGCGTAGGGATGACCGAAATGGCGAAAATGAGTAAAAACACTTACTTAATACCGTACTAATTAGGGATGAGTATTTGATACTGAGTACCGGTACTGTACCGATATATTTGGTACGATTTGGTACCTACGTTTATCAAATAGAGAGGATATTTTGTAACGAATACGACCACTGTACTGAAATTTGGTAATGGTACCGGTACCTCTTTGCTAGTGCCCATTGAGACGGTATATTACTTGTTTGGTATATGTAGTTCAAAATTCCGAAATCTACTATGAGCTCCGTACCGGTACCAAAAGTACCAATCCTGAAATTCGTGAAATAACGGGTACTGGTACTTGTAACAAAAGTGTTTGGTACAGTATTCGAAGGTAAGTCAACCTAAAATGCCGGTACTGTACCGAACTAGTAGTGAAACGAAAGCATTGATCACAGAGAACGCAAAAAAGTGGGTACCGAAAACTGGGTTTTAAGTAGCGTGCCTAGGTGCAAGGCGCAGCCTAGGGCGCCTCAGGGCTTTGCACCTATCCTTTTTCCCAAAGGCGAGCGCCCCAGGCGCTTTTTTTGTCAAAATTTCAGTCGCTTTTCACCTGAGGCGCACGCCTCACGTACACAGGGTATTTTTTATGCCTAAAAATGTTGTACCTTGGTGTTTTTGGCTTGTACATATAGGTAAAATCACATAAAACATTATTTATAGCTATATTTTCGGTAAATGAAGCTAAAAACTCATGGAATATATATGGGAAATATAAAAAAAATTATATAATTAGTGTACGCTTCGGGTATGAAAATCCCACGCTTTTTGCGCTTTGCGCTTCGCGCGATGCGCTTAGACCTCGTCGCTTTTGTGCGCTTAGTGCTTTTTAAAACCAAGACCGAAAATGGTTTGGTAGGGTAAATTCGGTAACGATACTGTACGGGTTTGGTTTTGGTACCATTTGCTCATCCCTATTGCTAAAAATTGAAACCGAGAACTATAAAGATGAATACCAATACTTGTAGTGATGTTCGGTTGGCTTGGTATGGAGATGGTGTTAGGTGAGGTGGCAGGCGCGCCAGCCCTGCACCGTATAGCCTTTACGCATGTTTTCGTATATAAAGTTTCTTGTTCCCAAGGTTGTAAACCATAAATCAGTTATTATACACAGATGTTAGCTCGTTTATTATTTATTAGTCAATCTATATATATATTTATAAATATTTTTTATATATTACAAAAAATATCTTCTTTAGTTATTTTAATCATAATTTTATGTATACTTATAATTGTGACATAAATGTTTGTATAATTTATTAAATTGAAGTTATATAAATACTAGGCTCGCCATTCTCGCGAGCCAACTAGAGCATGGTTAGTGAATCTCATGTTCGTTTAAGCTTGGTTCAATTCCAGCTTTTTAGTGAGCTTGTATTGAGTGTATGAACCCTAATTGAATAGTGAATACTTATTTACAGCGTTCCTTGAATACTATGATATTCCATACAAGATTGTGGAGGTCAATCCCATGAACAAGAAAGAGATTAAATGGTCTGATTACAAGAAGGTGCCTATATTGATGGTGGATGGTGAACAAATGATCAACTCTTCAGGTTAACCACATAGCTATTTACCTGTGATTTACGATTTATGTGTTTGTTTTTGGTTCTTTTTGAGTACTTATTATACACAATATGTTGATTGATGTTTGTAGATATTATTGATAAAATGTACCAAAGGATGCACCCTGACTCTGTCACTGAGGACACCGAGACTCAGGAATGGCGTCGGTATGATTCTTTTTGAAATTATTAACATACATGATGATATTTCTCTGTGAAGTTGATACATTGCTTATGTTGTAGGTGGGTGGATGACCACTTGGTGCATGTTTTATCACCAAATATATACAGAAGCCCGTCTGAGGCTCTTGAATCATTTGATTACATTACTACCAAGGGTAATATTTTGAAGTATATTGACAAACCTCATATATATAAGATTATGTACTTCACGTCAGTGACTTGTTTATTCCATAGTTATTAAAGGCGTGAGGCGCACTCAAGGCACTTAGGCTCCCTGTGGCCTAGGCGATAAGCGCAAAAAAAGCGCGGGCCTGAGAGAAAAAAAGCGCAAATAAAAAAATTAAAAAATCACCAATCATTATAAATAACAATCACCTTATAATATAAGTATAAACTGATTGATTTAGCCATACCTGCTAAAAGAATTAACACGCCTTTGATAACTATGTAGTAGACAAAATCAGGTGGTGGTGGATTAATGAGTTGAGGTGTTTATATATTGAAGAATAATTTAATATCTATAAGCGTTTTAAAAATCAAATATACTTAAAAAACGATTTGATTGAGATTTATATATATCTCTATAAATTGGTAAGTATTGGTCGATGATATTCCTCAAGGGATTGGGTTTTTAAAAAATAGGACTGCGGCTTTTTTTTATTTAGGAGGGAAAAGCGGGATCTGGTGGCTTCTAGGAAATTGGTCACCTAGGCGGTCAAGGCGATCGCTTTTGATAACTATGGTTTATTCCCATGTACTTAAAGGCACCAGAAGCGCACTCTCATGGTAAAAAAAAACTGGCTTGAACCGGAATAAAAATTTGCCTAAAACCAGCCAAAAGTAGTTTTAAACGGTTCGAACCGGCCAAAATCTGTCTAAAACAAACATTTAGAAATGAACTGGAATAGACGTGCGCCTTGCTTGTCTTGGGAGTGCGCTTTGTAAGCGCCTTGCACCTAGGCGACAAGCTCACCCTTTGCGTCTTAAGTGTGCCTTGAACCTTTAACTACATAGTTGTATTGCTAGGGTAACAAATTTATGGGTGGAACTAGATGGGGTCTGAGGGATATGTGGATCCTGCGGCTGGTCAAAATTTCTATTAATAGGGTGTCGTAGATTGTCGCTTTCCTGTAGCTTGATCCCCCAGTTTGTTACCACTAGTAGAGGCGTTTAAGGATGATGCGAATGTAAAAAAAACTTATATTCTGATCCTCAAAAGTTTATTTTCCGCCACGGCACCCTTGATGTCTTTTGTTTTGCTGTTTGTGTACATCTGGTATCTCGCACACATGTTTTGATGTTCACCTTTGTATTTGAAAGTATGATTTTTTTAACTAAACAGTTTGCTGTTAAGCACTTAATCTAGTTATATGAATTTGGAAACAATGATTCTAGCTTCTTACTATTTCAGGCAATTTCAGCTTCACTGAAAGATTGGTGGCGAAGTATGGTGGAGCTGCTGCTATGTATTTTGTGTCAAAAACGCTGAAGAAACGACATAACATTACTGATGAGCGCAGGGCTTTGTATGAAGCTGCAGATAAGTGGGTTAGTGCCTTGAATGGCAGACACTATCTAGGTTCGTACTAATCCTTCTAAGTTGAACATGTTTGATAACAAGTTTTATAGGAACCTAAAATTAGTGGTGTTCATAAACCGTTGAAACCGCCCAAACCATCTAAACCATAATAAGTTTGCCGGTTTAAGATTCATACGGCTTGATTTTGTCGGTTTGGCAGTTCACCGGCTTGACCGACGACATAACTTCGAACCAGCCTTCCATCCTTGTTTATTTAGATTTTTTTTATGTGCATGGATTTTATTTATGAATCGTTTTTATTGTTTTAAATTTTTTATACAAATGGTTGGTTTAAGAAAAATAAAATAAGTGGTGCAAACCAACAAACCGAAGTACCGAACCATCAACTGCCAAACCTTCCTCCAACCTGGTTGGTTTGGTTTGTCGTTTTATGAAACTGTAGTTAGTGGTTCGGCGCATTAATTTGTGCAAACCAATAAAGATGGACTTGTCAAATATTAAAACTAATGCAACCTTTATGATATGGTGCAGGTGGTTCAGAACCAAATTTGGCTGACCTTTCTGTGTTTGGTGTGCTGCGACCTATACGCAACCTCAAGTCGGGCAAGGATATGGTGGAAAACACGCGTATTGGGGATTGGTTCACGTGGATGGAGAACCAGATGAAGCCTCATCGTGACACGACTCTTCAAGGTTCATAATCATGCTTAGTTTTCACCTGCTTATAATAAGTATCTTTTTACTACCATTTTGAAAGATGGTTTGGAAAATAATAGCCCATAATCCATGTGGATTGCTTATATTTACACCACATTAATTGAACACACCACTCGGCTGGTTATTCGGGTTTTGTTGATGGTTTAGTGAGAGAATATGTACATGTATCTGCTTTTCCAATCGATTTACAGCCTTGATAAGCTAGAGATTTTAAACTGTCTATATCTGTCAAACCGAAGCAAGTTGGTTGGCTTGGCTGGATTAATTGGTTTATGCTCGCTTCATTTGTAAGACGTAAATATCCAAAGTCTGTTCGACTGATGGTTAATATGGCATCTTTTGCAATGTTAATCAGCATTAGTAACTAACAATGAATACATACAACCTTGAAAAGATGATAAACTATGTCTACAAATTGTCACTGCTTTAGCTTTAAGCCGGTTTAGTTTGATGTTTTCTAAAGCCATGCTTACCGATTGGGTTATGTACTTTTATCAAAACGGATTGATTTAAATCATGCACACACTTGATCTAAAAACCCTATGGGTTCAATGATGGTTCAATGTGAAGAATTAATCTTGTACAAGTTTGTTAAAAAGGAGCAAACTTGGAGGGTGTTTTGAGAAAGTTTTTCCATCCTAATTAGAGTCTAATAAGGTTTCTTGTTTTGATAATTATCAAAAGGAATAGATAATTATAATGTATCCGTACTAAGGATAGGTAGATTATATATAGAAGGAAGTTTATGTAATCTTTATTAATTCAATAATAATAATAAAACAAGTTTAGACTCAATATTCAGTCTTTGATATCCAATTTCCAACAATTGGTATCAGAGCATCAGGCTTTGATTGTGAGAGCTCGTAACACAGGAAGATCATCAAGTCCGGCAAGGAGTTTCAGACCTTGCGACGGGTTTCTGGTCGTCCAAAGATCGTTCTTTCTGACATCTTCAAAGAGTAAGGAAACCGCTGCCAGCTTTCCTTGGTGGACAAGGAATCTTCGGCGGTCACTCTTGGAGGAGACAGAACGAGAGAAAGCAGCAGCAGAGTAGCAGCTTCAGAGGGCAGAGGCAGCGATGGGAGACACTGCAGCACCGCCACCCGTTACAGCAAAGGATCACAATCCGACCACTCTGCAGGTTCCACTATTAACGAGCACCAATTACACGGTATGGGCTATGAAGATGAGAGTAATTATGAATGTTAATAGTGTATGGGAAACCATTGAACCTGGGACAGCAGTGGATTCAAAGAAGATGAATATTGCGATTGCCCTTCTCTTCCAAGCCATACCCGAAGTGCTAGTGTTGCAAATCGGAAATCTAAACACGGCTAAGGAGATGTGGGAGGCGATCAAGAACTGATACCAAGGAGCCGAGAGGGTTAAAGAAGCTCGTCTTCAAACTCTTATGTCTGAATTTGAGGGTTTAAAGATGAAAGACAGCAGCACCATCGATGAGTATTCAAGTAATATCGCTAGTATTGCCTCAAGGTCTGCGACTCTTGGAGAAAAAATAGATGAATCCAAGCTTGTCAAAAGGTTTCTGAACGGGCTGCCAAAGAGATTCATCCACATGGTCGCATCCCTCGAGCAAGTTATCGATCTAAAGACGGTTACTTTCGATGATGTAGTGGGTCGGTTAAAGGCCTATGAAGAGAGGATAGGCGCTGAAGAGAATCCCACAGGGAAGCAGGATCAATTACTCCTCACGTATGAGGAATGGGAAGCAAAAAAGAAGCAGGGCAGCAGCTTCGGACGCGGAAAAGGAACTTCATCCGGAGCTGGCTTCAAGGGCAAGGGACGGGGACGGGGTAAGTCTACGGGAAAAGGAAAGGAAAGAGACGCCTCGAAAAAGGACCGATCCAAGCTCAAGTGCTTTTGGTGCGATGGACTAGGACACTTCTCAAGTGATTGTCCCACACGAAAGGATACCATGGAGAACAACAACTTGACTGTGGACGATGAACCGGTCTTATACATGGGAACTCATGAAGGTGTCTTCTTGAATGAAGACCGAGTCGATCTAAAAATGTATGATAAGAGCCCACGAGAAATTAATACTTGGTTTCTCGATAACGGGGCAAGCAATCATATGACGGGAAACAAAGGGTGGTTCTCAAGTTTGGATCCTCGGATCAAAGGCTGGGTTCGTTTTGGAGACGGTTCACGAGTTGAGATAAAAGGCCGAGGCAACATCACCCTAGAAGGGAAGACGGGTAAACAACGTGTCTTGAAAGATGTCTATTATATTCCATCATTAACAAACAATATTATTAGTGTTGGACAAATGGACGAGACTGGACACAAGGTGATAATCGAGCAAGGAGTATTATCAATGTTCGAGCCAAACGGAAGGATTCTAATGAAGGTACCTCGCTCGACAAACCGTGTATACAAGATTAATCTAAAAATCGTCTTGCCAGTGTGTTTGCAGGTTAATCTTCATGACGAAAATTGGCTTTGGCACGCTCGACTTGGCCATCTAAACTTTGAGGCCATGAAGTTGTTGTCCAAGCAATCGGTTGGCATGCCGCACATAAACCATCCTAAAGAGATCTGTGATGCTTGCGTGGTGGGAAAACAAGCGAGGGGATCCTTTCCAAAGGAAGTGAAACATCATGCTTCAAGTCCACTCGAGCTGTTGTATGCCGATTTGTGCGGTTCGATTGTACCGAAGACACAAGCAGGCAATCAATATATGCTGCTTATTGTTGATGATTTTAGCCGATTCATGTGGGCGTATTTACTCAAGACAAAGGACCAAGCTGCGAGTACCCTCATGGAGTTTGTTACAAGCATAGAGAAGAAACTTGATACAAAGCTAAAGTCATTAAGAACCAAGGTTGTAAAAGTCGGCCTAGGCGGTCGCCTAGGCGGCGCCTAGGCGCTAGGCGGGACTCTATATCGGAAATAAGCCATAGGCGGGGGATTAGGCGTTTTGGTGATTAGGCGGGATTAGGCGGGTATTAGGCGGTGCTAGGCGGAGGTAGGCGGAGCTAGGCGGACTCGAAATAATTCCAAAATAAAAAAATCATTTAAGTGTTATAAGTTAAAAACCCTATTTTGTTCAGCTGTCAGACTCGAGATACTTACCTCCAACTTTTGTTCAGCCGCTGCAAACCACCAGCATCCTCCGTTCAAGTCTTCTTCTCCGGTGGTGACTCTTCAGTCTTCACTTCTATAGAGTCCAGCGACATGGTGTAGGTGTATGTTTTCTTTTATAAAAGACTTTTGATATACTTCACTTATATTTTATTATAAGGCACCAATTCCAGGAGTATTAAAGTATTCATTCACTTTCCAATGTATTAAAGTATTCATCCACTTTCTCAAATATCAATGTGCATGTATGTTCTTTAACAATTTAACCCCCTTCATGTTCTCTTATTTAAACTTGGCCCCAAAACTTATAAATTTTACATAAAAACATGTGAATTCCAAGGATTATTTGAATTATTTCGAAATTTGAAGTATTACGTGAATTTCTAAGTATTATTTTCATATAAATCTCTGTGTATATATATAAAATACGTATAAAAATTCTAAAACGCCTAATTCCGCCTAATTCCGCCTAGTCCCGACTAGTCCCGACTAGTCCCTAGGCTAGACCCCACCGCCTGCCTAGCGCCTAGCGCCTTTTACAACCTTGTTAAGAACTGATAACGGAGGCGAGTTCACCTCACATGTTCTAGGGAAGTTCTGCAAAGAGAAATGAGTTTCTAGGCAATTTACGGCCCCATACACCCCTCAACAAAATGGAGTTGTGGAACAGCGTAACCGAACTGTGATCGGGACGACTCGAAGCATCTTGAAGGCGATGTCCGTACCACAACGGTTCTGGGGAGAAGCAGTCATACATTCAGTTTTTCTACTAAATCGGTCACCAACGAAGGCTTTAAAAGGTGCTACGCCTTACGAAGCATCTTCAAGAAACGAAAGCCGGATTTTTCGTTTATTCGAGTATTTGGTTGTGTGGGTTATGTGAAAATCTTAACAACCGGTTTAAAGAAACTGGATGACAGAGGTGTTCTAATGGTATATTTTGGCTCGCAATCTGAAACGGGCCTTAACACACACCGAATGTTTGACCCAGCAAAGAATCGGGTTCACATTGCTAGAGATGGAGATGTTAAATTCAAAGAGATTGAAGAGTTTAACTGGGGTAGTCTTCAGTCAACAGGTCAGACCTCGGAACAGGAGTACACCGAGTTCGTAATACTATCCGATGGGCCAGAAGGTGCGCAATCTGATGAGCCGAACGATGTGTTCGGTAATACAGGTCACGAAGGAACAACAGTGGGCTGTTCGGACACCACCAGTGGTTCGGCCCAGCTGCAGAACAGGGCCAGTGCAAGCGGAACAGGCCCAAATTGTAACACCCCGGACCTAGGGCCCAATAATTTTCGTACAATATTATATCATAATTATTAAATAACCAAAGATAATAAAATAATTAAATTTAAATAAATACGAAGTTGAGCTGGTGAGTCGGATAATTATTTAGACGAGAGGAAATAATATTATACACGTTGCGAGATCGGACTGACACCCGTTAACGAACCCATCCGAGTACCCTTTTTGCTTAGTCATCAAGGGAGGACACATGTCCTCCCCTAATGTGTCCACCACATTCTAAAACCAATTGATGGTTTACAAAACCATCAAACCTTTGGTATTATAAAAACCCAAACCACACCCTGCCCAACCTCTCTGCTCACAAAAACACACTCTCATATATCCAGTAAGTGAGAGAGGGAGACTAAGAGAAACATCCGGCCACCACCCCCTACGGTGGCCAACGGCGGCGACGAGCGGCGAACCAACACCCCTTTTCCCTCTGATGTTATTTCCAACCCACACCCCACCCCCTCCGACGCATCAACCACACCCAACACTTAATCATCCCACACCCATTATCCGTTTGAAGCAGAGAGAGCTCGGGACAAAGGAGAAAGGGCTGTAAGAGAGGAAGAGAAACATGAACAGATCTGAGAGAGAAAGAAGGAGTAGAGGAATCAGAGAAAGGGAGACCGGCCCGGATCTTCGATCGGCCGGCGATGATGGTTCAGGTGATGGTTGGTGGACTTGATGGTTGCTGTGGTGACGTATGACGTCGACAACGATTGTTCAGGTTATGGTTCTTGTAGGATTGCAAGATAAATCTTATGGTGAGGGTGGAGGGTTAAAGGGGTAGCGGCGGTAGTAACAGTGGGTGTAGGTTGAGGGTGATTAAGTTGATTGATGTTGTAGGGTGGTTGTCGGGTGGTTTTCTGGTGAGCAGGAGGAGGTGACTATCGAAGGGGTCTAGAGTTCTGATCGGTGCTATTGTTAATGGTTTACAAGGGATTTAACAACTTAGAAGAGGAGTGGTGGCCTTGCTGGAATCAAGTGAGGGAAGGGACTGACTCGGTCAACGCAGGTCAAGCTTTCGGTCAACAGAAGTCAACAGGACAGGAGGTCTGGTCAAACTAAGGACCCGAGAGGTATAAACATAAGGACTCGAACTATTGTAAAGACATAGTATTGTATTTATGCGGACCGACACGTGTGGCACCTTGACTCGCTTTCGGACTAATATTGGTTATACAATAATAACTAATAAATTTAGATGTGTATATATATATATATATATATATATATATGGGGCATAAACTAACGAGCTAACCAACACATATATAGATATTATACGAGAGAGATCATATTCGATAATATGACAACAATGATAGTTTAGCCTTGGATGTTAAGAATATTAGAAACCTAAATATTGGACATATATTGAACGCTAGACGGATCTTACGGATAGGAGACTATAGGAGACTTGAAACCTTGGGACTTATTATTAAGATACAAACAACGATGTGCAATATGGCGCATAAGGACATTTGATTCCTCAAAGGAACGACTAATATAGTAGACGACTAAAAACATATATGATATATGATCGTTGGGACATTAGATTATAATAGCAAAACATACATGAAACGTTTGGACATTAGACAACGGACCTTGAGAGCCTATGTATGATAATATATTATTAACCCAATACGAGAGATCGGAGGACTATAGAACACTACCATGTGAATATTAGATAATGGTCGTTACTTATAACTTGGATATTAAATACATTAGGACGTGAGATAATGAACCTGACAAATAGAAATTCGGATAAAAGGGATATGTATGTACGATGAGAAAAGAAGTATTATTAGTCGTCGATGAAGTAGATCAAACTAACGAACCTAAGTGTGCCCACACGTGTAACCGCTATAAGGGTTACACGCGCTAATGTTTGTAATCATAATAGGAACTCGACAATGATTTGATAGATGGGATCTTGACTCGGGATGTTATGAGACGATGTAACGTGATAAGATACGCAACCAAAGGTGAGTTCGTGTACTTCCCCTTTTTCCGTTTTACCGTTTTGGGGTGAATACATGCTTGCGTGTGTTTTATAAACTGGTTGTGATGTAACGGGATACTTGGCTGCTGGTTATACTTGACACTCATTAACTCTAGGATAGAGCCGACTTAATATATGGGTAGTACTACTTGGGGAAACCCCCACGCAAAGTGGACTCGGGACGTAAGGGCCCGGGAAACCCTCCACGACGGTTATGGGACCATTGCGGCATATATTTTGCAGGACCTATAATGGCAGTAGATAGAGTCCACGTAGGGTTGAGGTGTTGCTTGTTACATCACGTGTCTTGAACTGTTTTTAAACTGTGTAACTTGGTTACGAAACGATAAACTGTTTTTGGATCCACTTGATAACTTACACGGACTCACCAGTATGATTACTGACCGACTCTTTTTAAGCATGTGTTCAGGTACTGCATTCGGATGGTTTTGGAGCATACGGATTATGTTCGTTTGTTAGCTAGTAGCGGATTAGAGATTATTGGTTAGAAGATTCGGCTATATGTTGCGGATAGAGCATCTAGAGATATGTGGATTAGAGATTGGATCGACTAAGGATTACACTGCTTCGACGACCGCCGCGTCTCGTCCCTGCATAGTTTTTAGTTTATTTATTTTACTTGTGTATTTGTATTTTTGGATCATAAATTGTAATAACAAATAAATATTTGTTATCGTTGCTTCCGTTGTGCAAGTCTGTTACCCAACTGACGTAACGTCCAGCCCCCTCCTGGTCGGGTTGTTACAGTTGGTATCAGAGCAACGGTTGTGGCGAAATAGGATATCTCCAGATATCCGATACCACACCAGGACAACTTAGAGAACTTAGCGATTAAGACTCTAAGACTACCTAGCTTGGGAATGCCTTGAAACCACATAAGACTGGTCAGAGTAAGAAACTAACTAAGTCGAGACTTGAGTACCTGAACACTAGAATGCTTATCAGGACCTAGAACCAGCGTGATTAGTATATGAGTTCTGAGGGATACGTGATTAATGACTACGACGGAAACTATTAGGACAATCTTGTGAGGTAAATTGACGATTACACTTGATATCACGTAATCGTGAATTTACAGGCACGCGAAAGTTCTAAGAAATCCGAAGAGTCGCCGAGGTTTTAGATGGTAACTAGGACAATGATGAGACTTAAGTAAGGAAACGAACCATGTTAGAGTCGTAAACAATTATACGATACACTTGTATGACGAGAGTAAAAGTTGGAACTAGACATACTTGGTGCGACATGCGTGTTACAATTATATATATATGTATATATCTTCATGACTATAGTAGTACCTATATATGCGTAATATGATTAATAGTGTTATGTTAACTAACTTATTATGACCAAGATGTGAGCTAACCATAAAGACTAGGTACCTCGCCAAAGACTTGGCACAACAATTGGAAAAGAACCCGAAAAGCCAAGATGAGGCGTGATCAACGTAGCAAGTGGATACTAGGTAACCCGATAAGTTTACTTTTCAAATAGTTGTCGTCCATTAATTATGCGATACATGTTTAGGTATAGATTAAGTTTTGCATTACCAATTAAATCAAAAATAAGAAATTAAGACATTGGGTTCTAGGATGTTTCATTCAAGGTTGATTGATATCGATTTCGACAGATTTAAGTTTAGTATAATAACCTTTCAAGAAGCAGTAAAAGAAGTTCATTGGAAAAAGGCTATGGAGGAAGAAATTTTGTCGATTGAAAGGAATAATACGTGGAAGCTCGTTGAGTCACCATCTAAAGCCAAACCAATAGGGGTAAAGTGGGTCTTTAAAGTGAAGAAAGACGCACACGGAAAAGTTTCAAAGTACAAGGCCCGACTCGTGGCGAAAGGGTACGTTCAGCGATATGGGATTGACTATGAAGAAGTGTTTGCCCCGGTGGCAAGAATTGAAACGGTTCGATTTCTTTTGGCACTCGCAGCAAGTCATGGTTGGGAAGTCCATCACTTGGACGTGAAATCAGCTTTCTTGCATGGAGAATTAAAAGAAGAGGTGTATGTCACTCAACCTGAAGGCTTTGTTAAGAAGGGACGAGGCATTATGTGTACAAGTTGGTTAAGGCGCTATATGGTTTACGTCAAGCTCCAACGGCATGGAACTTGAAGCTCGATTTAGCACTAAAAGAACTTGGTTTCTCAAGGTGTAAAAGGGAGCAGGCTGTATACAGAAGACAAGTCCAACAACAACTCTTGGTTGTAGGTACATATGTGGATGATTTGATCATTACGGGGACTTCCAACGAAGAGATAAAGTCATTCAAGAAGCAAATGGAAGAGAAGTTTGAAATGAGTGATCTTGGGAGGCTGCACTATTACCTTGGGATAGAAGTTAATCAAATGCAAATGGAATTTCGGTCAAACAAACGGGTTATGCTATGAAGATATTGAAGCAGTTTGGGTTGTGGGAGTGTAACTCGACACAATACCCATTAAATCCCGGTTTGAAATTGTCCAACGCCGATGAGAGTGATGAGGTTGATCCTACCGTATATAGAAGGATTGTAGGAAGCCTTCGGTACTTAACGCACACTCGGCCAGATCTAACCTTCTCGGTTGGGTTTGTGAGTCGATTTATGCAGAGACCAACTAAAACTCATGAGCAAGCCGTGAAGCAGATCCTAAGGTATGTGAAAGGAAGCCTTGATCTCGGTATTCTGTACCCGAGAGGTGGGAACCGAACTCTATATGGGTATAGTGATTCTAGCTTTGCAATGGACATGGATGATGGGAAAAGCACAACGGGAATCGTGTTCTACTACAATGAAGCACCTCTAACTTGGGTTTCACAAAAACAAAGAACGGTTGCTTTATCATCTTGCGAGGCAGAATTTATGGCAGCAACAGAGGCGGCTTGTCAAGCTTTATGGCTAAGAGGATTAGTTTCGGAGGTTACGGGTGAGGAAGAAGGAAGGGTGTTACTAAAGGTGGATAATTCATCCGCGATTGAGTTGATGAAGAATCCGGTATTTTTCGGTAAAAGTAAACACATCCACACTCGGTATCACTTTATTCGAGAATGCATTGGACGTGAAGAAATTCAAGTGGAGCATGTTAGTGGGAACTTACAGAGAGCAGATATTCTCACGAAGGCATTACCAAGGTTAAAGTTTAACGAGATGAAAGAACTCGTTGGTGTTACAAGATTAGGGGGGTGAATGAAGAATTAATCTTGTACAAGTTTGTTAAAAAGGAGCAAACTTGGATGGTGTTTTGAGAAAGTTTTTCCATCCTAATTAGAGTCTAATAAGGTTTCTTGTTTTGATAATTATCAAAAGGAATAGATAATTATAATGTATCCTAGAGTACTAAGGATAGGTAGATTATATATAGAAGGAAGTTTATGTAATCTTTATTAATTCAATAAGGGAAATTGGATTGTATCGCACTCAACTATTTGTTATTGGCCGATAACGCACTGAACTATAAAATTGATCACCAACGCACTGAACTTTAAAGCTCTTGGATTGTGTCACACTAAGGCTGTGTTTGACAAGGTCCAAATGGAAGAATCCATATGTGTTAATTGTATTAATTTGTCACTAAGTAATCGTTTTAAACCTCTTTATCACTAAGTAATCGTTTTAGTGGTTCTGGACATGGTCAAACACAGCCATAGTGTGACACAATCCAAGAGGTTTAAAGTTCAGTGCGTTGGTGATCATTTTTATAGTTCAGTGCGTTATCGGCCAATCCCAAATAGTTGAGTGCGATACAATCCAATTTCCCATTCAATAATAATAATAAAACAAGTTTAGACTCAATATTCAGTCTTTGATATCCAATTTCCAACACAATGGCTCGCACCAGAAACAAGAGGAGATAGTTGCGGGTGACAATTTGCGACACACATGAAAATAACTGCGTTTAAATTCCAATTGTTTTTCGTCTGTTCAAGCGAACAATTTTTTTTTATCAACATATTTTATGATATATATTGTTAGTACCTTTCACATTAGAATTTTGGAATACTGGAATATGTATGAGAGTGATTGTAATTGTTTTGTTGGTGAGTTGGGATTAAAATATGGATTTATAGATTCAATTTTAATTTAAAAGTAGCGCAACTTTCAGGAATCTTTCTTATGGTTTATAAATGAAATCTTTTGTGTTTTTAGTTTTTGAAATAACAAGGATCGATCTGTCTTTTAAACCGAGTAATATCATTGGTTTTTCATCAGTGTTTGATTTTGATGGTAAGCCTTGCTGTAATTTTTTTGCTTTCTGTAGTCCTTGTCATCGTTGTTCGTTGAGTACGCAGATGGACGTTGTGGTTTGGTCTTGGTCAATGGTCACACACATATATAGATTTAAAATGTTACAAGTTCGTGTTGTACGATTTTAATTTTGTTACAATGTTAGAAGAGTATAATACCAAGTTCTGTTAAATTTACATAAAATGACTAAAATATCTCTAGGTTGTTTTACCACACGGACTATCTATGTAACTAACAACTAACTGAATTAACAGCCAAAATCAGACACGCCAAATTGGATGTCATTTATTTGAAAAATTTGTGCACTTTCTTTCGTACCCAATATCTCTTGTTATTTGAAAAATTGACCACTCTTACAAAAAATTGAACACAAGAAATATTTTTTAATTTTAACTAAAACTATTATTAAGTCTCCTCATGTTGTGCAGTTGTGGCGAGGCGTAAATCCTTGCCAAATAGTACGACTACTAAACCTGTATTAGCGACCACCAACACTAAAGTTTTAGTGTGTTAATGCAAAGAAATTAGACCGAAACGTTAAACATAGAAAAAAATAATTAAGTTGATTTATGACCCGTCACATTGCGACAAACCTGTCAAACGTAAAAAAATAGACGTAAAAAGGGTTGAACAACACACGCACATTATGCAATGTGAACTCGTAAATTTAGAACATACAAACGTTAGAAAAAATGTAAAACGAAAAATTTAGGAAGGAAAGTTGAACATATAAAAGTTGTGTGTGGTATAAACCCATTTTTGTTTTACTGCATCTTTCGTCGTCAACCTCTGCAAGACCACCAGAGTCTTCCTCTAATTCGCATAATTCATCCATCAATCACCATCATGCAACAAGGCGATTACACAACTCCATATTACCACCACACCTACCCTCCAATCCCCACCACCGATCCCCACCACCCTCCTTTCAACCATGCCTCCGCCCCTCCCTTCTCCACCACCACCACCACCCCATCCTACCACCCTCCCCTTCCTAACCCTAATCCCCAATTCGATGCATCTCAACCTCCTTACAATCCTCCCTATGATCACTACTCATCATCTCCCTATAATACTACTAATAATAATCCCACTCAATTCCCGACTCACTCACCGAGTCCGTTTCCGACTCACTCACTGAGTCAGGATCCGAGTCACTTTCCTACTCAGATACCAGCTCAGTTTCCGACTCAGTTACCAAGTCAGTTACCAAGTCAGTTACCAAGTCAAGTACCAACTCAGTTTCCGAGTCAGTCACTGAATCAGGCTCCGAGCCAGTCACTGAGTCAGGATCCGGTTCACTTACCGAGTCAATTTCCAAGTCAGTTTCCGAGTCAGTCACCGAGTCAGGTATATGACACTGGTTATGGAGGCAATTATGGCGGGAGCATATCGGAACTAGGGGGTGTTGATTATTACGGAAAGCGGCCGGATATGGGGAATTCGAGGTTTGAATCAAGTGGATATGGGGGTGATGGGTATGGTGAGGGAGTGTATGCATATCAAGGAGGGAAGGTGGAGCCATATGGTTCAAGGGGGACTGGAGCAAAGTCATCTACATGGAAGGAGCAGGTGCTGTTTGATGACTTTGGGCGGCCGATTGGGATGCAGGGTAAGGGTAAGGAGTCGGGATCTGGGTTAGCGCCGAAGATTGTGAAGGCGGTACCGAAGGCGGAGACGAGGGAGGATGTTAAGGGTGGGGTGCAGAAGTTTAGGGTTAAGTTGTTGGCTGAAAGTGGTGGGCAGAGTACCATGGATGTTCTTTGTCAGGTACGGGTTGGTAGACCGTGGTTGATATTAATGTTTAATAGTATGTTTGTCATGTTGGAATTGTTAAATGTTGTTTGTTTTAGAGTTATAGAATCTATCTATTTAGTGGGTGCAAATTATATAATCTAATGATTTTGTGGTAGTGAACAAAGGTATAGAATCATAGGGAACTTTATTCTTGTATCTATAGGGCGTTCTCTTGATGCTTGTATCATTACAGTATAGTTGTGCACTTGTAAGTTGGTAGGTATTATGATTTATGACTCACCAGACATCAATTCAAGTTATGGCATCTGATTGTACTCATGTAATTATATTAACTTTTGGAAAGTAGACGTAATTTTCGTATTCGGAATTTATGGTGTGTTTATAAGTCCCTGATTTAGACACTTTAGAATTCTGCTCTGACAGGAAAATTTGTTCTTGGTTAACTGGTAAATGCCACTGCAATCACAATCGCAATCAGAGTGATGTGCACATCGTGATTCGTGCATTCAAACAAATCACATGTGCTGTGTTATGATTACTAATTTAGTAGAGAGAAAATGGTATTACCGAATTATTGTAATTGATTACACGGAGTAATGTTGGCAGTTATTTTAGGACTTGATAAAGAGAAGAACGCTGCGCTTTTTATGGTGGGCTGCAATTATATGTGCCTGATTAAGAATCTGATGTTTGTCCTAACTTCTAAGAACTAAAAGTTTGAGTAATGTCTAAGGAAGGGTGGTTTACGTCAAGTCGGTCGCAAGACATTTTTTGTGATTGAGTGTTAGTATGCGGTGACGGCGTGACACAGTGTACTAAAAGCTGGGTTATTTGATGGCCTGGCAGATGTGCGCATCTCTTAAGCGACCGTTGGAACTGTATAACACTACTAAGTTAGGTGGTCATTATATTGATTTAGCTTTGAAATTAGAACACAAGCCATCTGTGAACTACCTTTATAGTTCATAGGTTATAAGTTATATCACAAAGTTGAAGTCGAAGCACTAAAGTTTTGTAAAAGCCTGTATGTTTCTTTGTCCAAAATGACAAATTGTTAAATCAGGTAAAAGTATATAAACCTTGGTACTGCATGCACTTGTGTTGTGTTCACCCTTCTGTTTCTTGGGGTGCTTCTGTCATTCGGCCACCACAAAGACCTGTCACTGCGATTAGAATGCCATGAAGGCTGCTATGGTTTCATATATATATTTTTTTGTTAATATTGCTGGGCTCCATCTGCTCTTTGTCTTTACCGTTTTCTAAAAATCCTGAGATTATATTGAGTAGGTCTAAGAGTACAGTGAAAATGTAAGCTGTGTAGTACTGTATCGCTGGACACTTGGCAGTAGAAAAGAATTAATACTATTAAGTATTTACTTACTACAATCCGGCATTCACAAAGTCATAGTTGTATTTCTTTTATTTGTAATTAGTCGTCATCTACTAGTATATTACTATTTACTACCAGGAGCTCTTTGTTCTTATTGTTATTTCTGGTAATTGTTAATTACATGTTTACTATCATTATTTTGCGCGTGCAAAAATGCATCACGACCAACTAAATGGAGCAACTGAATCAGGACCACATAATTATTTCTCAGGGCTTATTTTTTGAGATACGGCAAGAGTTTCTATTTTGTGCATGTGCAATCGTACAATGTGCTTAATGATTATAACTTTAAGGATTTAGGACGTGAGTTGGGAAACTCACATGAGCACTTAATGCAAGCCTTTATTAATTTATTATATATTACAGTGAACATTAAAACACGAATGATATGTTCTTTACCGTTAATAAATGTGTTTTCTACATTGTTACAATGTTACATTCTTTTAATACAGTTAACTTACACACCCTCTAAACTTACTTCTAAATCTACACTAAGGTGCACCATGAGACTAAAACCCTCAACTAGTTGGAGAAGAACACCTCTACTACACACCTTGATACCCCTAGGCTACAAGCCCTTTAGTACATTGTTACACTTGTTTCATAGGTTATATGCTAACATGGTAATCTTTTTATTCCCTTGTATTTATATTTAATGTTTAAAATGGATTTATCCTATGACTTTTGCTCATCATAATGACTGTTCTCACAAGTCAGTGTGTTTTTATTTTATTTTTTCATACTGTGCGTTAAAAACTGAATTACAAATACAACAGTACATTTTTTAACTTTTGGATACCAAGCATTATTCTTGTGCCAGTTCTACTCTAGATCACTTGATTGCACGTGCTTCATTAAGCTTACTTTTGCTGAGTTGGAAATCCAGTTAAACAGTGTCATGTTTGATGTAGGCTATAGGCATAGATTTCATATATTGGCATACATGACGTTTTTGTACATCAGCAAAGCAGGCATTGGCCGCATTGCTTCTCATCATAACATGCAGCAATATATATACGCACATTGGTTTCCTGGATTTTGTAACGGCATTAATTTTCCCATTTCTAGTAGTCTTATATGTGATAGTGCATGATCTTTTATCTTATTTCCCATTTATTCTAAAAGTGAATCTGAATGCCTTGTATTTTTGTCCTCAGATCGGATTGGATGGAATCCGAATGCTTGATCCCTCTACCAGTCGGACTTTGAGAATATATTCTCTTGACACAATAACGAGATGCGAAGTATGTTTTTTCTTACATCTATTGTTCTAATATTGCTACCATCTATTATTGAACTGCTTTCTTGTATTCTGTAGAAGTATGATTCATCTACCTTGGCGTTTTGGTCCAAGAGTTCTGTAGACATCGAGCCAAGACGTATAAGGTTGCAATCCAACAGTTACACTACAAACACATTGTTGGACACAGTAACAGCTGCAACCTTTCAGGTTAGAAATTTTAAATTGAAATATTCATTTCATTCATGCTCTTAATCTGGTTTGAATATGCGAGGAATATTTGTTTTTATTGCTTTATGGAATTGGCAGGCGAAGGAGATGGGTGGAAGTAGCAGGCCTGTTGATGCTGTCAGAGTTACTGAGCAGTCAACTGAAAAGAAAAAAGGTTTGGGTGACTGGATGAACATCATCAAACCCGCAAATGAGGAGAAAGATCATTGGGTAAGGCTTTTATACTTTAGAAAATTTGTTTGTTTTTTCATGTCACTTTTTATTTTAAATGATTATTTATCTGGAGAACGAGGATCTTTCCTGTGTTTTTTGTTGAACACACTTTACTTGCTCTGCAAGAATAAATGTTTTTGGACTACGTTTTACTGGTTATTTTGCTGACGTGGCAAAATTAATGAGTGGCATTAGTTTGAAACATCCATACTTTGGTATGTTGTTACAATAGGTGTCTGCCCAAGATGCTATTTATTATATTTAGGTAACCATGAGAACCCGTTACTAGAAAACTCACGAGCCTCAGCGATGCTATTTGAGTTGTGCTAGAATTTGATAGCAATATGTATATGCTACTTACTTCAGTTTCTTTATCTATATTGTGGGTTATTTTCATTTTCTTATAGGTACCTGATGAAGCTGTTACAAAGTGTACTGGTTGTGGATCAGATTTTAGTGCGTTTAATAGAAAGGTCAGTGGAATCTGTTCTATTAATTTCTGAAAGATATTTTGCTAGCTTTGCAAATATTTTCTAATGTTTGCTGTTGATCTGTAATTTGCTATTTCTCGGTTATGTAGCATCACTGCCGGAACTGTGGAGATATATTTTGCGACAAGTGCACCCATGGAAGAACTGCTCTTACGTCCGAGGAAAATGCTCCACAAGTTCGTGTTTGTGATCGTTGCATGGTATGCTTTTGTAACAGCATTACGTTATTTCACCTTTGTTAATGATCATTCAAGGAGATGTTTGCATTATGATCGTTGCTGGTCTCTCTTACTATTAGAACTTTTAATTGTAAAGTGAATAACATAGTTTAAATTTCTATTGTTATACTATATAAAAAAAGTATTATTTGAACTTTAATTTACAAGTTATTTTTTTATTTCCAGGTAGAGGTTACTCATCGGTTAAGCAGTGCTAAGGAAGCCGCTGCCAGCAGAACATCAGGATTGCAGAGTCATGAAGACCTTGCAAAGAAACTTCAGGTCAATTTAAGTCATAACTATTATGGTCTACCTTTATACTCTGTTCCATGCTTATTTATGAGCTCCTTTTGAGTTAACTAATAAAACAAATATTTGAATCTTTCCTATATTTGGATTTTTCTACTATTATAATATATCTAATGTTTTTTTTGTATTGTTTATAAACAGGAGCTGGAAAGAAATCATAAATCATCATCAGGTACAATAACGATCTACCACGACATATTGTGTCATTCAAGTAGTATCTAAGAGTTTTGCTTTTTTGTTTTCTTCTGCGTGAATCGCCCTATAATTGTTTAACATTTAAAATGGAGATGTATTGAACTTTATAGTTAGATTATTAATTATTTAATGCAGGTATAGCAGCACGATTTGTGTGTTTCAAGTGTAAATATAAGTTGCCAAACTTAAATGGAAGCATAATATCTTGTAGTGCAAATATTATCAATCTGAATAAATTACAGGCAGCAAAGAACTATTGTTTTTTATAGATTAATATTTAACATTTGACCCAACAGGTTCCAGATCTGGAGGGTCTAGTAGACGGACGAAAGAAGTTGCCTGTCCCACTTGTACCGTCCATCTGCAGGTATGAAATCATGTTCCTGAATTTTAAATTCTAGTTAAGGTTACAGGTGCTACAAGTGCTACGAGTCAATACGGGTTGGGTCAATATGGGTGATCTTTAGTTCATGTCAAAAGTGTTCACGCTCGGTTAGGCGGCCGACCCGCGTATGATTTTCCTGATCCATATTGCTCGTTTATAATTTATATACATGGTGAGCTAAAATATTTTATTCTCCAACTATATTTTGTTAAAGCAACTTGGGAAGTTTTGTGGATTTGAGTAGGACTTTAAATGACTTTCAATCCATTTGACAGTTTTTTTAGTTAAATCTTTCATCTAATCAATTTGGACTCGTTAGAGATAGAAAGCGAAACCCATTTATATCCGGATCAAAACTGCCACCTCTACTTAATATGTTATGACTTGCAGGTTCAAGTTCCCATTTCGGGATCCGAGACCATAGAATGTGGAGTTTGCCAGCACCCGTTTCTTGTAAATTCACGCTGACGTGGCGTAGGTCCATACTGATCATTTTATTTTATTGTTAAATTTTCTGAGGGTTTCGATCTAGTCATTATAACTGGTATGCTCACCACCTGGATTTATTTGATTCGTGTGGTTTGGTTTCATAAAATTCCAATTCAACTTTTAATGTAAATGTGATGTTATGAAGAGTATGTTTCATGTACAGGCCTTTTTATAGTGTGATTCCTTTTAACATAACTGAAACACAGATTTGGAACAATGTTGCTGTAAGGACTTGTACTCCATGCAAGGTAAATTGTATATTGTTCGTTTGGATGGCTTGAAATGAGTTCGAGATCCATTTGATGGTATTAGGTTTTTTTTTTTTTTTTTTCCCAGACAAAGAAAATTACATTAAGATAACGGGCAGGCGGCCCAACAAGCTGCGCCGCTAACCCTTTCTGAATAGCAAATCCTAATCTACTAAAAACGTAACCCTGCCCACCCGAAGCCGAGACACTACTATGAATAACCCGCTGTACCTTGGTCAGGAAACGGGTAGCCTCTGGTGCCAATGAGCCAAAGGTATCAAAAGCCAATGGTACAAAAACGTGTTGGTTCTCCTCGCAGGCTTTAGCATGTTTTTCTACCTTCTTTGCATCTGCTTTCCGCACTGCTTGCCCTGCTACGAAGCCACTATCCCTTAACCCAACTAGGGGAGATACACCCGTCAGGTCAACACAAGCATGCTTCCCCCCGGCCCACCCAAAGACAAGGAGATCTGCTGGTCGTAGGGTGGATCTCCCTTCTGCTGGATCCGAGAGGAAGTTCACAGGGGCCTCCTTTTTGGCTGAGATCCCAGCATGTCTTAAAATGTCCCACAAAATGTCTCTAACCCAATCATGCCGATATTTGAAACCGGGTAACTCCTTACAATGAACCGCATGTTCCCCGTATTCATCCAGGCAGGCCTTACGACAAATCGGACAAATTTCATCCTCCTGGTACATGGGGATCATCAGACGATATCGGTGGGATATCGGTTATCGGACCCTCACCGATATTCGGTGTCAAATATCGGCACCGATATTATTGGTGATAATTTGCCGATATCCCACCGATATTTTGATTCTCATATATCCGTTATAGCGTCGCATTTCCAGGTTTTGCTTTTTTATAGGCCAAACTACAATAAAAGCCAATAATAATCATTTTTTTTTGGAATAAGCCCATAAATATTAAGAGCCCAACTACCTAAAAACACTTCCAAAACCCTAAACTGGATAGATTTGTCTCTCCTTCGTCTTCTACCATTCTTCTGTGACTGCCATCAAATCTGTAAGTATTATATATTATTATGTTTTAGGTTATATTTAGATAACATTACAAATATTGACACTTTGGACTTTGGAGTCTTGACTTTTGATATTACTCTTAGTAATTTAGTATTATATATTACTATGTTTAGGTTTTATATTATGTTAATATATAAATATTAAAATTCTACATGATATTAAATTACCGATATCCTGCCGATATCCTACCGGAATAACCTATATATCAAATATCGGCCTTTGACCGATATTCGATTTCCCACCGCATTAACTGCTTAGATTCAGTTCTAAGTATAGCCCGAGTTCTCTCTGTCAAGGGTCGGTCTCTATTCAACGTGGAGGCATGGCGACCGGTTCTGGGCTGGACCTAGTTCCTCAATTCAATACAACCCAATGTTCTTAAATGTTAAGGTAGGACACTAGGACGTGTCTTGGGAAATAACTTCTCTTGGTCTGCTTGAAAGTGCCTATTTAACAATAACATTGCTACTTTTCAGTAGACGGCGAGGGTTAAAGAACCGCCACTTCTGAATACTTGTCTCGTTTGAGACGGACCAACATGCGGATCAGCAAGACGAACCAACATGCGGATCAGTCATCACACATTTACAAAAGTGAATAAACTTGTTTCGGATGAATGAGTGTAATATAAACTATATCTATATGTTACAAAACCTTGAACATATCGAAATATCATCTTTCATATACTACTAGGTCGTATGTCTAATGAGACATCACTACCTTAGTAAATACTAAAAATGTTTTTTTTTTTAAATGATTTTGAAGACAAGCTAACCTACTTTTATAGCTGCACCTTGTGGTTTAAATCTATGTTTCAAGTATTCATTCGCTATAGGACCTCTCATAATAACTTTTGTTATTATGGTAAAGGTTTTCTATTATTTTCTTATGTTCAAATACAAGACTCGCTATATATATAATAGGAGTCAAAAGGAAAGATTAATACAAGGCTAAATAAGAGGAACAAAAAAGGTAAAGCCTAATTAGATTCATGATTTACGCCATTACTACCCCTCAAGTTGGAGCACGGATGTTAATAATGCCCAACTTGCGAATTAAGACTTGAAAATCTTGTGCCCTAGAGGTTTGGTTAAGACATCCGCAATTTGATCCTTTGTATTGATAGCCATAGGGAGAATTTCGTGTGATTCTACCCGTTCACGAAAGAAGCAATAATCCATTTCAACATGTTTTGTTCGGTCATGAAAGACCGGATTATTAGCAATGTGTCTGCCAGCTTGATTGTCACAAAAAAGTTGAGTGGGATTGAGACATGGTAATTCCAACTCGCTTAGCAACCATCTCATCCATAGGATTTCACTAACTGTTGATGCCATGGCACGGTACTCAGCTTTTACAGAGGAGCGAGAGACGACTAGCTGTTTCTTGGATTTCCATGAAATGGGAGTGCCTCCTAAAAGCAGTAAATAACCGCTTTGGGATCTTCTGGTCATGGACATCCGAGCCAATCGGAACCACAGTAAGCTGTGAGATTAGTTCCTTCATCTTTGGCAAGGGGATGCCTTTTCCAGGTGTTGTTTTTAGGTACCGGAGAACATTAGCAGCCTCGAGATGGCTAGCTCTAGGATCGCTGACAAACTGACTGAGAACATTGACGGAGTAAGCGATGTCTGGTCGTGTTACTTGTAAGTAGAGCAGCCTCCTAACAAGTCTTCGATATTGATTTGCATCCACCCGAGCTTCTCCTTCACGCTGTCTAACTTGAGATTTTGCTCCATAGGAAATGAGCTAGGTCGACATCCCAACATGCCTGCATCCTCCAAAATGTCCAAAGTATATTTTCATTCACTTAAGACCATTCCTTGTGATGTTCTAGTCACTTTGATGCCGAGGAAAAATTTTAACGGGCCAGGATTTTTGATGCTGAATTGTTGATCAAGAAAGTCCTTTATGAATTGTATTTTGGTAGTGTCATTCCCGGTAATGATGACGTCGTCGACATAGATGAGAGCAGCAATGAAAACACCTTGTTTGAATAAAAATAGCGAATGGTCGGCCTTTGAAGCTTTGAAACCAAAACTTTACAAGGACGTGGTAAATTTTTGGTACCAATTCCGTGAAGCATGTTTAAGACCATAAAGTGATTTGTTTAGTTTTCAAACTCGATTGTCACCTTCATTTCGAAAACCTTGTGGCACTTTCATATAGATGTCTTTATGCAAATCACTATGAAAGAAGGCATTGTTCACATCTAGTTGATGTGTGTGCCATCCCCTTTTTAACCACAATGGCGAGAAGGGTACGGACCGTAACTAATTTTGCCACAGGTGCAAAGGTATCGTGGAAATCAATGTCTTCGAGTTGGGTAAAACCTTTCGCAATGAGACGCGCCTTGTATCGTTTAACGTCTCCGTTTGGTTTATATTTGATTTTATAAACCCATTTTGAGTCAATAGCCCGCTTTCCTTCTGGTAGCTCTTCTAACGTCCAAGTAATATTTTGTTCGAGGGCTTGTATTGCGGTCTTAATGGCATCGATCCACCTGGGATCACAAACGGCTTGACCAAAAAATTTAGGCTCATTATTGGAGCTAATGGCTGATAAAAAGCTTTGTGTGAGTTAGAAAAAATTATCATAAGAAATAAAATGTGCTAAAGGGTGTACCGTCGAGGAATTAGTGTCGGAGTCAGGGGATGAATGTTTAGTGTCTAGAGACGGTGGCAGCTTCACATCGTACTGTTTCAGATGCGCTGGTTGGGTGTGAACACGTTTGGGTCATTCGGTAGTGTGAGGATGAGTAGAATTGGGCTGCTCGGGTAGGAGTAGGCTTTGATCGAATTGTTTGTAGTAATGGGATCACCTATG
This sequence comes from Ambrosia artemisiifolia, assembly GCA_032199755.1. Lineage (NCBI taxonomy): Eukaryota > Viridiplantae > Streptophyta > Magnoliopsida > Asterales > Asteraceae > Ambrosia > Ambrosia artemisiifolia. The sequence goes on along the minus strand of CM063529.1, from coordinate 2,253,442 downwards.
TTGGGCTCGGATAGGGGCAGATTATGGTTTGAAAGGCTATGTTGGGTTGTGTTTGGTTCATTCCTAGAGCTAGATGGGCTAGGAGAATGTTCTTGTAATGGTTCAGCAATGGGTGTATTTTCAATTGGAGTGGTGTCAACAGATGTGGTGTCGTTGGCATTATCAAAAATGGTGGTGGTTTGATCAAGGTATTCATCATAAGTTTGGTTTCTTTAGTGGAGTTACATACTATTGAGTCATCCCACCATTTTGGCATAACAAAAATTTCTTTCTCATTCTTTGGTATGTCCACCTTGGTGAATGGAAACACATCTTCAAAAAATTTCACGTGCCTTGTAACAACGATCTTTTTATGTTGAAGATCGTATATTTTGTATCCCTTTGTACCCGGTGGGTATCCCAAAAAGGTTCCCGGTCTCCCCCTCATTTCAAACTTGTCCCCATGGGTCTCGGTACTTAGATAATACGTGAGACACCTAAAAACTTGTAGGTGTTCGTAACTAGGGCTTTTGTTGTGTAATAACTCATAAGGAGTTTTGCCATTAATGACATTGGATGGGATCCGATTTATGATGTGAGTGGCCGTCAAGACGCATTCTCCTCAAAAACGAGTTGGGAGATTGACCTCAAATTTCAAAGCCCTAGCCGTAAGAGGTGACGATGCTTTCGTTCCACTACACCATTTTGTTGAGGTGTATGCGGACACGTGGTTTCCAACATTATCCCATTCTTTGCATAAAAGTCAAGCATTTTATTTCAAACAAATTCTCCTCTGTTATCACACCTAATCCTTTTTATATTCTTTTCAAATTGAACTTGCACCATTTTGTAAAAGTCAATCAAACAAGTGCTAGCCTCATATTTGTGTTTAAAGAGAAAAACCCAAATATTTCGACTAAAATTATCAACAATGGTGAGAAAGTATCTGGCCTGCCTAAATGAAGATGTTCAATACTTACCCCACACATCGCAATGCACAAGTTCAAAACATGCATTGGTTATGGAAGTACTAGTGGGAAATGGTAATCTGGTAAACTTTGCCTTATTGCAAGAATCACAAAAATGTTTTGAGTGTAAAGACAAATCCTTAGCAAAACCAAAATGAGAAAGTTTTGAAATAGATACGTGACCCAATCTTCAATGCCACGTATTGGTGTTAACCATCATGGCTTGAGATTGGGGGGTTTAAGGCTGATCTATATAAGACCAGTAAGACTCATGGGAGAGGGTGGACACTTGGTAGTATAGAAGAAGACTCAGGGGACTAAGTAGAACTCAAGAAGACACCAGACTTATTTTACAAGACTCTATATGACTTAAGAGATTAGAGAGAGAAGTATAGAATAAGATTTTATTTCTTTCCAAGGATGATCTACAAATAAGGGGAATCCTTCCTTTTATAGACCAAGGAAAGGCATATTACATCATCCATGACATCACACACCATTAAAACATAAAGAAAATATCTAGTCATGACATAACCATGGCATAAGTGCTTACATCACTTTAAGAGTGATTAAAGCCAAACTTATTCTTAAGCACACCATTAGCACACTAGCACACATAATAATACAATATTAAACATAATGAAGCTCTTTGTTTTCGGACAGTAGCAAGACTACGAACTTTCATAATGGTAGGGCTTGAGGCTCTTATGAAGCTCAACTGTCTTCTGCATGTCAACGAACTCTACTGTGAATTCTGGAGGGTTTTGGAGGAATGGGTCATCGTCTGGTATCGGATTGAACCAGTATTGTCGTCCTGGGTGTTGTGGTAATTCAATCACCATCGGGTGTGTGAATTGTGGAAGCCTTTGGAAGTAGCCTAGTAAAGCTTCTTCCCATTCTTTTGCTTGTTCGTTATCTTCAGCCCATATGTCCAGCGGAATGTCTTCAATGCTTCGGAAGTTTGCTTTTGCCAGTTCTTTGCGGGTCTTTAGCCATTCTTCACGGTAATTTAACTTGTAGTAATGCTTTGCTGGGCTTGTATCATACCACGTCTTAATGACTGTTTTGGAGGTGCTGAGACTTGGATTTTTTTTCAGGAGGCTGGGTTTGTAGAGCAGATGCATATAATGTTTTTTGGGGGGATTCTTCCATGAGCTGAATCCACTTGCCAAATGATGTATTGGTACGTATTTGGTATCTTTATGATTACAGGTCTTAAACGATGTCCCGGAAGCAAACCCAAAGAAAAACGAGGATTTCGGCCCTCTATCAGGAGAACTTTTGCGCCGTAGTTGTTCGGATCGTTTTTAACCCTTCTGAAACCCCAAATCCGACTTCGACTTTCAAATAAGAATTGTTCTACGCTCCGAGAGCTTTCCAGGCATATAAAGAACACCTCTTAACGATTTTTCTACAATTTTATATGCAATCTTAAAGATCGTGCTGTCGTGCTGTTCTCTGTGAGCGGCCGCTCACTCTCTGTGAGCGGCGGCTCGCTCGTCCAGATATTATCAGAACCTTCTAGAAGGCCTACGTCAGCACCCGGGCAACTTGTCTTCACTTTTTAAAAGTGAGCGGCCGCTCCAAGCCTCCGAGCGGCCGCTCACAGGGCCTGTTCAGCTATAAAACTCCCATTCAGCCTCTGTTCGAAGTATTGGGTTTTGGAGAGGTGATTTTGGGCGATTCTCGGACGAACCAAGCTGCTGGAAGGCCGTTTAACAAGCTCGGGATTCGATCCTAATCATCTAGCATCATCCAATCCTTCACATTCAAGATTTATGGTTTGATTTATAAGACTTTAAGTTTGTTCAAATCTGAATATTTTGACTTGTTTGTGTCGTTTATGTATTTCGTTATTGCATACGGATAATATCTAGTAATAGTTAGTAGTTAAAACAATCGTTTGTATGAAATCAAGTTTTGTATGAATTTGGCGTTTTTCATGTTTGAATCTTCATGATTTGTATGTAAACTCTCCAATTGTTGTTGTAGTCTCGTTTGATATTGTTGTGCCTTGGAGGATTAACAAAGTATAGGTTAGATATGGTTAAAAACTCATAGTTTATGCTATATTAACAAAGTTAATAACTTGTTAGTAACTTTGTGCCATGAAACTGTAACCGGGTATTGGTTTAGTAAAAGGTAGTTTCAATAATAACCGAGAGTATTGACTTACACGTAAAATAGCTTTAATCGGCTAAATGGTGTTATTGCGTGTCTTTGACATGATTAATGATCTTTGTTTAGAGATTTTGGTTGAAATCGCTTTCTTAGTAGATTTATGTTCAAAGCGTGCAAGATGAGATTGAGTGTGTATGAATCTAGTTTATGCTCGTTGTTGTGGCTATATTGTGTTTATCAGTGTAGCTTTCTCAATTAAGTGAGGTTGAGGACTCCCGAAAGGTGATACTAACTTATATTTATAGATTCTCATGAGATCATATCAGCTGCGCGCTAATAAACAACTTGAAGTGGTTAACGTGTGTATTCGTGTTAGCTTTCTGTATAGTTGTCATGTTAGGATGCCCGAGAGGGAAACCAACTGTCAGAATATGGGAATGTTGATCACGCCTTTATTTCTTATTATATGTAGATGACATGCTAGGATTGGCGTAATATAGTTTATATAGTTTTATTTTCTATTTGGAGTCGTAGTTAAGTTATTTACATGTTTTAGAATTAATCTAGTTATAAACAAACTCAAACTATCTTTTCCTACTGGTGAATCGGGGATAGAGTTTTAGTACCATTGCTCCACGCGCGTCCATGGATCGATATCTGGTTCTTATCTGTACATTACTACATATATGACAGGGTACACTTGCCCTATTGTGTGTGTTTTAATATTAAGGTCTAAACCATTTTTATAAATATTAAAGCAGAAACGTGTGTTAAAATCCATTGAAAAATATGTATAGTATCGCACACGTCATTAGCCTTTGTACATCCTTGATATTTCTTGGGGATTTGAGATCAAGGATGGCCTTTATTTGTTCAGGGTTGGCTTCTATCCCTCTTTTGGTTACCAAGTATCCAAGAAAGTTTCCAGCTCCAACTCCAAAGTGGCATTTTGCTGGGTTTAACTTGATATTGTAGGCATCCTGGATGTCAAAGGCTTCTTTGAGATCCTGAAGATGATTCTCTGCTTTCTTGGATTTTACTACCATGTCGTCAATGTAGACCTCCATCGTGTCCCCAATCTTTTCCTTGAACATCATGTTCACTAGCCTTTGGTAGGTGGCACCTGCATTTTTTAGTCCGAATGGCATGGCTATATAACAATAGATACATGATGGTGTCATGAATTCTGTATCCTCTTGGTCATCTGGTTCCATCTGTATTTTCCGGAATCCTGAGGATGCATCCATGAATGTCAACATCTCGTGGCCTGCTGTAGCATCCACCATCGAGTCTATGTGTGGTAATGGGAATGGGTCCTTAGGACAGGCCTTGTTGAGGTCTGTATAGTCTACACACACTCTCCATTTCCCATTTTTCTTTTGAACCACCACTACGTTCGCCAGCCATCTTGGGAATTTTACTTCCCTTATCATCTTGGATTTGAGCAGCCTGTCCACTTCTTCTTGTATGATGATGTTTCTTTCTGGAGCAACTTTCTTCGTTTTTGCTGAATGGGTTTGAAACTCTTATTAATCCCAGGTTTGTGGGTAATGACATCCTTAGAGATGCAGTCATATCTTCATGCTTCCATGCAAAAGTAGACATCCTGTATTTAAGAAATGAAATTAGTGATTGTTCAATATCATGAGGAATATTCTTACCAATCTGCACAGTGATATCCTTGTTATTGTCGTTGAGGCAGACGGCTTTGACATCCTGAGGATGGCACTGTGCATCCTTCTGTAATTGCTATGCTTGTCGGGATGAGGCCTTCATTGATGTAGTATAGCAATCCTTGGCCTCCTGTTGATCATTGTTGACTTTCAAAACTCCCCAGGGTGTAGGTAGCTTCACACACTGGTGATATGTTGAAGGTACTGCCTTCATGTCATGTATCCAGGGTCTCCCCAGGATGACATTATAGCAGAATAGGGAATCTATCACAAAGAATCTCTGAATAGAATTCATTCCTTCTACACCGGTAGTTTGATGTCACCCACTGTACTCTTAGTTTCTCCACTGAAGCCCACCAGGACCGACGATCTGAAAATTATTTCAGATTCCGAGATGTTCATTCTTTTGAGGGCTTCAATCTGGATGATATTCACTGAGCTTCCTCTATCTACAAGAATCCTGCGAACAAAGTGATTAGCAATATATAAAGTAATGACTAAACCGTCATGATGAGGGTCAAGAATGTTCTCCCGGTCTTCTTCCTCAAAGCTGATCACTTTAGAGGTTGTCAGGATGGTCATCTTCGTAGGTCTTTCTCCTTTTTCTGACTTTGTTTCCCTTGCATGCCTTTTAGCAGCTGAATATGAGGTTCCACAAATGTCTGATCCACCTGAAATAAAGTTAATAATACCAGTATCCTTAGGTGGGGATGTTGCTCTTTCTAGGATGTTGGTGCCATCCTAAGTCCTTGGTTTCTTCTTGCCCAGGAGATCTTTAAGATGACCTTTGCTAAGAAGATAGGCAATCTCCTTTCTCAAGGCGATACAATCTTCAGTGATGTGACCGAAATCTTCGTGGAAGGCACACCATTTTGATTTGTCCTTCCATCCTGTCTTGTTATCCTTCTTTGGCCATCTTGCTTTGTCCCCGAGATCCTTAATGGCATACATCAATCCTGTTACATCCACAGAAAAACAGTAATCTGATAACTTAGGACATTCATCCTCATCGTCATCCTCCACCACATTGACCTTCTTATTATCGGGTCTAGCATATGGTTTTTGCTTGTATGGTTCATATGTGGAAGTGGACTTTCGATTAGGATGGTTATATCTTGAGGATGATTCTATCCTCTCTTGCATCTTCTTGTCATCCTCAAGTCGGATGAACCTCAAAGCCTTGTTCCTGACTTTATCCAAGTTCCTGCAAGGGTTCATCACCAACTCTTGGTAGAATGGCGAATCTCTTTGCAGCCCCATCTTGAATGCTTGAACTGCCGTTGTGACATCCAGGTTCGGGATGTCAAGTTCTTCTTTCCCAAACCTAGTAATGTATCCTCTTAGTGATTCCCCCTGCGGTTGAGTCACCCTGTATAGATCACTTGTCAAATGTTCGAACGTTCGACTACAAGAAAATTGATTGTTAAACATGTTAATTAAATGTGCAAAAGAAGTAATAGAATAGGGAGGAACACTTAGGAGCCATTTCAAGGCTGGACCAGTGAGAGTTGAACCAAATCCCTTGCATAAGCATGCTTCCTTAAGGTTGGCAGGGATTGGATTTATCTCCGTCCTTTCCCTATACTGAGCCACATGCTCTTCAGGATTTGTAGATCCATCATAGAGCTTCATGTTTGGAGTTTGAAACCGCTTTGGGATCTCTGCATCACAAATGGGAGGTGCAAATCGAGACACCCTATGGCATGTTGAGGATACCTCAGGGATAGGTTGTACTATCCCTGGCACACTCGATACCATATCCTTGATTTTCTGTAGCTCCCTTGCTAGCTGTGGACTTATACCTGTATCCTGCAAAGAAGCAACATCATTAGCAGTAAAAGTATTGGAACTTAAATTTTTACCGTTATTGTTGTATCCTTGGGATGGCCAAGGTGTATATCCTGGATCCCTGGTGGTTGCCATCCTGGGTGCAGTAGTTGTTTCTGGAGAAGAGAATCCAGTGCTCATGGGGATGAAATCTCCTTGATGATTGCCCCCAGAGATGCCAGAATTGAAATCTAACACCCTAGGTTGTAATGGTGTCCCCACGTCTTCGATCGGTCTCTTTGAGGATGTTTTGAGGGATTGTAGCATTTCTGGTAGAGGTTGAAGATGGCATGGATGAGGAAACAATTTTCTGGGAAGAAGACATAGTTGCCAAGATTTTGTAAAGTGAGTTGTTTTTGGAAAAACGTTTTTAACAAAGTTTTTTGTCAAAATAGCACCACTTGCCCCACGGTGGGTGCCAAATTGGTTTGGTCAAAAATTACTAAGTTGAAATAATTTTGTTTTCCAAATTAGAAATTGTGAGGTAGAGTGCTATATGTGTTAATCAACTTTGTAGTCTGGTTATATTCTGAAAATGGTTAATCAGGATGCTAAAGAAACAAATATATGACAACTATGCTCGGGATGGCAAATGTATGATTCGGGATGGACAGTTATATCCTAAGGGTGTAACTGTTGGCAAATTCAAGGAACAAGTATGAAAAGCACTAAAACACAAAGAACAACACTCGATGTACGAGGAAAGCCTTTGATCGATTGTAGATCGCCGGCATAAAACCTCGGGAGGAGACTAGGCCCCTGCCTTGTTTGTTAATATTACTATGGTAAAAAGAATTACAACTTTGGATAAATGAATGGACGAGTGTTCTAAGCTTACAATGATTTGTGTGTGTTCTAAGTAGCAAAGTATGTGTGTATACTTCTAGTGATAGCAATGTGTGTCCTATACTCGTCCATCATTCCTACTTATATAATAAATGAAAGTAAATGGAGAATCCCGTATGATCCGCTATGTAGTTAAGTTGTTTAAAGTCTTCAGGTGACCGTTTGTAACAGTTTCTCCACAGTTAGTCGTTGTTCCTGCTGGTTCCTTATTCTTCGCCGATATTTAATGTATATCGGTTACAACTTTGACTCCATCTTCGATCTTAGACTTTGTTTTATATGAGTTACTCTCCTATCTTTGACTCCTTTGACTGAGTGTTATAATATAGACGTTGGAGAGTACTTGTGTATTCATATTATAACTTAGTTGTACCTGCAATCATATATAAAAAAAGGTAATTCGTCAGTCCATTCTCAGGATGTGCACATGTTGAAATATAGTTACATCCTGAAGTCAGTTGAGCCCTTCAGCATCCTGAGGATGCTACACCAGGGATGTGAGGTAAAATCATCCTGAGGATTTTCACCCCTAACAAATGCAAAGAAACCAAATTGTCTAGATCAGTCAAACATACAATTGGATTCAAAAGAACTTTAAGATGTTCACAAAATTCAATCCAAATACTAGGTATAAAACAGAGTAAAACTAATAGAATAAATGAGTCATTCGCCCAGAGAGAACAATGAGAAGACTAGCCGCTCATCGCATTCGCGTACACACCCAAACTAAGGCTATACGGTGTGCAGACGGGGCACCACCCCCGTCCCTAGTTTTTGGCATGTCTCAAACACTATACACCACCCCTTACCCCCGTCCCTTCTTACCCCGTCTCTCCCGTCTTGCCCGGGACATAAAGGACGCTCCAATCACCTTTTTTCCTTTTATTTTATTTTTTTCGATTTGAACCACTTGGTATTTTTCTTTTTATTGGATGGTTTATAAATTTGAGACATGCAAGAGACATGACCTTGTGGTGTCTCCACACCCCACTCATGTCTCAAGTAAGAGAAAAATAGAGGTAGATGAGGTGACATCCTAGGTGGCATGGAGACATGAACTTTTTCATGTCTCCACACCTCATAGCCTAATTCCTCTCTTGAACCAAAGTTGCTGTTAGCGTGGAGTATGCGACCTCCCTATTTGACAGCCGTAAAAAATTACTTCATAATAATCATGATCCTCTCCTTCCCTTCGTGACCTACTCCCCAAGACTTCCTTTTTCTTTTTTTTAGGCCCACCTTTTGTTTTTCCTTTTCATCTTTGCGGTGACCCAATTCCCAAACATCAAAACCCAATTTATTATTTGAAGTTTTCACACCTTAAACTTAAGTCCACAACCAATATAACATTTGAAGTCCAACTATATTCCACTTCGTTGATAAATATCCAGCCCACATACAATATTGTAGAAGTGTTAAACATTTGAACTCATGTAGTGATCATTCGTGACTTCCATTTTCATCTAGATACAATAATAACACAATTTAGCTTATTAGATATATAAACCTAAAAAATGCAAATTCGAAATAAACTACATAATTAACAATAAAAATAATAGATTTATGTAATATCTAATATCAAACAAAGTGTACATAAAACACACCAATCAAACACCAAAATATATATATATATATATATAAAACTAACATATTAACAAGTGTTTTCACAAACACATTACATCCAACACTTATCTTTTTTCGTCCCGAAAAAAAAACTTATATATATACTCTGCTCAAGATATTATCATAGACTAGCACCTTAGTCGCCCTATCATAACTTAGCTAAGATCCAAAGTCATACCCTATTTACAGATCAACATTAGATGTGTTAATTCAGCAAGTCATATTGATTTCCAATTAAAAAACAGAATTAACCCGACCAAATCTAACATGCTTCCGATTTTTATTTTCATGCAACACACCCCTCAAAATTTTTCACTCCACTCGGTTTAATATCTGAACTAGCATGTAATGCGCTAGTATTATTCACTCAAAACCAAACATGTAACTCTTTTATCATAGGCTTGTATAACAATCACACCTCAACTGGAGATAATTCACGTATCTAGAGGACTTACAGGTTTTGGGTTTACGGTAAATGTATGATAGATTTGGCTAGAAAGTGGTTAAAATAAAAATAGTGTAACCAAATTGATTGACAATCCTTATTCCCAATACACATAAATGAACACAACTTTGGTCATAATAATTAACCATAACAAACAACTTCTATTTTTTTTCTTTGTTTTTCTTTTTCTTTTTTTTTCGTTTTTTTCACACATATATTTTTTTTCTCTAATACGACACAATCACGCAACACTTTGGATGTCATCAATAGTTGGTATAGATACTAGGTTATTTGGGTGATTATGTGGTTTAGCAAACGATAGGGTATAAGGCTCAACGTTGGCTACTAATGGTAATATTCTGGGTTAACCGGTTAACACAAACAAATAAAAGTTGTCAAACAAAAAGGTAATCCTAAATCGCCTTTGTCATCTACGTGTATATCTAGTCTACAATCTCAGCATGTATCAAATCACACAAGTTCTGCAACATAGAAACATTTGGCCTACTCTCAACAAACGAAAATATATATAAATCGATATATCAACTAGTAGGCTCAAGATCTCACAAAAGTGGGGAAATGGGTTACCGATGTGTGCATGTATTTATTACCAATAGCTTGTTAAACTTAGTCAGGCAATTCTAAAGTTTTTTTTTCTTAAAAACACCTACTGAAAATGGTTCATATTACTTTTCCACAAATTAGACCATGACTAAGGATCTACTACTAAAACAATCAAGAAACAACTGGTATGTACTAAAAAACTGCTTTATGTATGATTAGAATGCTTCTTAAGAACAATTTTCAAGACAATTTCAATTTTTTAAATTTTTTTTAAAACAAAAATTTTTAGACTCAAGAATAAATAAAAATGAAATTTCACCACCCCCACACTTGAACGACACATTGTCCTCAATGTGAGCTAGGAATAAAATAAAGCAGGAATAAAAATAAAATACAACATTAAAAGGAACAGACTCCCCTAGATAAGCAATATGCGTATGAGGCCGTTCAATTCCTTCCAATGTCGGTCGTATAGCATTTTATTCGCAGCCGATAAACAAACCTGAAACAAAGAAACAAGAAAAAAACAAACAAATCGGGATACCTGCAAACATTAGTGATTTCCAGATCGTCCCTGCCCGAATGGAGATTGAGTACGAGCGGGGAATCTATTCTTGCAATTCAAATCATAACAAGCAATCCCATGACTCCAACAAAAATAAATCTGACTCAAACACACTCAAAAACAAAAATACAATAAAACAAATAAATATACAAAATGTACAACAATCATACCTGATGTTCATTCATGGTGGTCTCAAAGAACATTTTCCTACCGAATTCCCAATGTATGTTCGGTAGTTGACATGTCGAGTCTTCATGTTCTTTCTTATCTTTGAAATGTCTGTTGAAGTATTGTGAGTCCCTTTCATGATGACTTGCCCAAGATCCTCCCAACTCACCTTCCTTTTCTTTCCACTCGAACCACCATCCTGAGTTCTTTCGGTTTTAATAATGAATATAGGAGGATGGTTAGAATACACCAAGGTTACCCAGTTCAAAGGTTCTTCAACAGGTGTGTTTGCAAATGGTTGTATGCAAGAAGTCATGTCTGCTTTAAGGCTTATAGCTTCCTCTTCTAAGGCTTCCTCCATCATAATCACGTCCACATATGACTCTTCAACAACTTTTTCAGCCACATCAACATTAACCATATCTGGTTCAACTGTCAAATCTTCAAGAGGCAAATCCGCTGCCAGTTGACAAACTTGCTTAAACAATGCCTCAACGGTGCTGTCCCGAACTTCATTATCCTTCCGAATTCTCAGAAAATCCTCCCGGATTGCCTTTACATCTTCCTGGACAGCCTTTATGGCCTCTAAGATCTCACTCAACTAATCATTGCTTCCCTCTTCATTTATTTGTTGTTGTTGATAACCGTAGTCAACACTCTGGCCTCCATTAACAACCGGACCAGTATTCATGTAGTAATATGCAGTTTATTCCCTAGATTGATAAATGTTTGGCTTGTATTATCTTTGCTCACAGTTCTGATATTGTGGCCAATAATAAGAGGATGATAGGTTTGAGCTTTCAGGTTTTTCTAGCCCAAAGATAATACGATCTTGTCGTGCCTTATATGCTTCAACTCTCTGACGGGCCACTGGGCAATCATGCATCACATGATATGGGCTCTCACAATAACCACATGCATCATAGTCCACCCAGTCCATCCTGAATTCAATTATCCTGCAAAAACTAACACACCCAGCGTAATACTGAACAAAATAAAGAAAAATAACAAAAAAAAAATTTAAAGGACAAGAAAACAATTATTTTTTGTTTTTCAATTTTTTAAACTTTTTATTAAAAAAAACAAATAGATAAACTAAAAATACTAAGCGCACGAACTCCCTAGAAATGACGCCATTTTGATCGCGTGTCGAGTGCTAATCAAAAAATATTTTAAAAACAACTCCTTAGCTACAAGGACTGTAGTATAGGGAGTAGGGTTGTCGAACCACGAGTAGTCTGTGGAAAGTTTTAATAGCAATTTATTGATTAAACTAAATGATTAAACTAAACTAATTTTATGAAGTTGATTTGCTGCCTGCTTGCTCACAAAAAACAGAGTGATTGAGTGAAAAGTAATTATGTTAGGATCTGAGTTTGATTGTTTTGATAGTTTGGACGAATTATGAAATTAATGAAGTGAGATATAAATGGAAAGTGCAGCGGAATGATAAACTATAAATCAAAACAAGAGAATAATTGTTTTTAATCGAAAGCTTTCATTAGATTGAAAGATTACAATTGTACAAGTACTCCCCCTCAGCCTGATCACTTAGAGAATGTTTGTTTAAGAGAATGACGAGAGTGATGAATAGAACAGTACAATCACTGTTCTATTTATAGACCAAACTAAACCTCTGATGATCACTGCTGACGTCACCTAAGACAGCGACCTCTAACTGAATAACAACATAAAACATCTGCTAACTACAACTACTGTTACATTGAAAACACTGCTAACATAAACTACTGTAAAGGAAAACTCTGATGGTCTTTATCGTCTGTTGAATCCAAAGTGCTGTTGGATCCAACAGACCTTTGTCTTCAGTACTTGATCAGCAGTTGTTTCTTCATCAGTTCTTTGTCTATCAGTTGTTTGTTCAGCAGACCTTTTAGCAGCAGCAGTTGTCTTCATCAGTTGTTTGGTGTAGCAGTTGTTAGGGTCAACAGTCTTTTGGGGAAAGTATCTTGAATCAACTAGTTTATTCAAAGGATCAAATAAGATAGAATATTTTGGCTTTCTAATCATCTGTTCTTCTCCAGGTCAGCAGACCCAACAATACAACCAAACCAACTACTTCACAACCAAAACCCCAAACAACTGCTGGTTCTACAAAAGAACCAACAGAGGTTAACCCAACCACTGCTGCAACATCACCATCACCAAAAATCTTGTACAGCAGAAAAAGAAAGTCTACCTTTGTTGTGCAAGATGAAAACATCCACACCACACCACCCAATACTCCACTCACACAACCCTTAAATGTCATTCCACTCTCATCATTCTCACCACACACATCCCAATTCAAATCACATAGACCACCACCAACCATCACACCATTGGCTGAGAAGTATCCTCTTGAACTTGATTTACTCAAGGGGGAACTTCAATCCTTCTACAATACTGATCAGCTATCAGAAAGATCTTTCCCTTCTCTTAAAAATTTTCCTGTTCCCTTAAACATTGACACCTATTTGAAATACAAGGGTGAACAGGCAGATGCCATTATAAAAGAGAAATGCAAAGGGAAAGATGACAGGAGTGCTCAGGGCATCCATTCAGCAGAGCCTAGCAAACTGAGAAGGATTGAAGATTTTGCTAAGACCCTGAGCAACTCAATGTCTTCCATGCCTCTCAGCAGTGACACGGAAAGGGAAGTCAGGGATTCTCTTCTTGAACAAATCTTGGCATCCATGCCTTACAAAGCAAACAAGAAACAGTTTGCAGGCTGGACCACTCATGCACTCAGAGAAGAATTAATCAGAATTGAAGAAATGGCCAAGAATCCTCCTTCAAAGGTCTCTGCCCCTGATTTCATCAAAGGCAGAGATCCAGCCAGAGCTCTAAAGTTTAAAAGAATGAGACAAGAAATTGTGGCTGCACTACAAAAAAAATGCCATTTAGTGACATTCATAAAGTGCCACAAAAAACCAAAAAAATGCCACTAAAGACCTCTATAGGAATGGGCGGCACACAAATAAAGTGTCGCTAGAAGCACTAACACTAAAGCCTTTTAGTGACACTTTTTCAATCTGTCGCACAAAGCTTTTGCTCTTTTAGTGGCACTTTTTTTTGCCACACTATTATAAAAAACTTTTGTGGCACATGTTTTGTGCCTCTAAAAAGTAATCCAAGTTACATATACATACTAGTTTTAGTGGCACTTTTTTTTTGCCACAACATAAAAAAAAACCTTTTGTGGCACAAATAATGTGTCGGTAAAACCTGTCTAGTTAAATATATGTACTATTGTTAAATCTAATTTGCCAAACAAACCACATTATTTACAATACAAAGTAAAAGTTCAATAAAACTGTAAATGCCTAAATCATAATATTTTAACTTCAATAATAAGTAATATCCAAAACATATTCCAAATGTTAGCAAAATACTGTGTAATAAGTAACATATTTCAAATTCTAAATGTTTACACGAGGAGTTTAAACGTTCTTTTGGGTGAGAATTTCAGTGTCATAAAACTTAACTCCAAGGCTTCTCATGTAATCTACCCTGTCATTAACAACCATATAAACAAGCATTAGTATTGATTAAAAAAATCTTAAAGCTCTTTAATTCATAAAACTCATTGTTCTTGATTCAAAAGAAAAACATGTATAAGCAAATGCACCGAACACCTAACAGTTAGACAAAAAACCAACAAATAATATGCAACCGTTTATAATTGCCTAAATGCCTAACAGTTAGATAAATGTAACTACGATTATTATCATGATTTTTTGAAAATGATATCTGGTTAAATTTTAAAGAGTTGTTACCAATTAGATGGATCAATGATGGTTTAAAAGCCAACCAGAAAACCAATCCAACTAAATACTAAACATATTTTGATTTATACTTAGTTAGACTGTATTATAAAATTTAAAATGATAAATATTGTTGATGAATATAATACATATACCTAACTGGATATTTTAAAAATGAAACATATAAATAAAATAGTTAAACAATCTATTCGAAGTATAAAGGTTAAACTGCCTAACCAACAAAACAAAACTATGAACCAAATAACTCCCAGAGCAGCCAACCAGCCGACTTGCTTCGGTGTGAAAACTTCGGTCATTTAATAAACATGAACACGCTATATAGGACGATTAAACCCAAATTCATGTGCTCTAAGTTCATACAAGCACCAATGGGCTTATAGCCTAGTGGTACCCACTACCAATGATAACTGTTGGGCATGAGAGGAGACAAGTTTGAATCTTGTGGGCAGCACATTGAGGTATTTTGCTGGGATCATAACCCTTGTGGGGTGGGATGATCGGTATCCAATATGGATACCAGGGGCCAGAGGGTCTCCTCCACATACCCCCTTTTTTTTAAGTTCATACAAGCCCACATATAAAAACTAGGACTCTCATAGGTAAATCCAGATTCATGTGCCCTAAGTTAATACAAGCCCACATGCAACTCTAATAAAAAAAAATAATACAAAAATAAGAACTTTCATAGGCAAATCTGATAAGGCATGCTCAAGCTGAAAGTGATTAAGCAATGTACCTTGACACTTAAAGTTTGACAAAGCTTCCTAAAGCTACAATGAACAAATGTAACTCCGCCAAATTCACTTGCTTCAGCTCCTTTTTTGCAGTCTATCATAAAACACACTACACATTCACAGATGTTATAGGTAGTCGAAAAACAACAATCAGAAATCATCAAAACACAGCGGTAACCTACATATAGAGCGAATCTTGTTACCAGATCAAAGTGATTAAGCAATGTACCTTGAGATTTAAAGGCCTGAGAAAGGATTCATGTAAAGCTTGTTAACAAATGTATCAACAGAAGAGTGTACTGACCAGAATTTTCAACAGCACTAGCTTTTGCACGGATTAGGCTGCTCGTGCCAGACCAGTTTTTTCATACCTGCAAAACTTCATGCTTATACACCTAATGTTTCCTCATCAATATGTACATGTTCCAGTCCAGCAATTATATTAAATAAATATACAAATGTGAGAGTGTGAGAGACCTGGTATCTGATCAAGAAGCATACTGACAACACAATGGGTATGTATGTGCATTGTGTTGGCAGTTTGGCACTCAGTTGTACATCAGTAACAACAAAGGCTACACAAGTGAGAGGGATTGCAGGCGTGCTGTGCAGTTGTGTTTATTTGTCCGATCAGCATCATCAAAGGCCGCATAAATGTGCATCTGACCAGTCCTTTTTTAACCATGCATGGCTACAAATTCATATATAACCTTACTAATTGAAACCAAAAACAGGCTTGTTAGAGGTAAACTTTTTTGTAATAAAATCCATCAAGAAACTCCATATGGCAAGAATAAAAGATACATACGTTGAAGATAATAAAGGGTTATAGATAATTCAATATCTAAAGATGTCAATTAAGATACTAGAATTCAAATTGAGGTGGATTAATTACCTCAAGTTCTGGTAAAATTTCAACAAACAAATTAATGTTCGTCTTGTTCTTGCTCATCTAATCATACGTTAATATTTTGTTTTTCTAGAACAACTATTGAATAATGTTTAACATAGTGAAAAAGAAAAACCCCTAAAAATTCTTCCAGGTATTGTTTATGTGGAACATGTGCAATAAATCAAATATAAGCAATAAGCAACATTTGAGCTATTTTTCCATTTGTATATGAATGTAGAATATTTGGTTTGAATGTATAATCTACTCCCAAATGCATATCAAATCAATATTTGCACATAAATGTGTTGAGAAAACTACATTGTTAGTTCTTTCGGGAATTTTATCAAACAGTTGGTGCTCAAGAATCTAACCAATGTCTTATAATTCCTTCATCTTTGCAACCGTAGAAATTGATATAACAAAAAAACAAAGCAACATCACCATTGGAAAAACATAAAGTTTGAAAGAAGAAACATAAATTAATATAGCATCGTTTATTCAGGATAACTAAATACAAAATTGGCATTCTACAAAACCTTTTCTTCTCATGGATTGCAAGTTACACACAAAAGAAAACACAAATTAATAACCGAATCAAATTACAAAATATTATGTGCAATGAGAGAGACGGAGAATTAGGGTTTACCCGAGCTTCTTTACGCTGTGTTCCCGAGTTAACTTAAAGAGGGAAAAGAAAGGAAAAGAATTGAAGGAAGGGAAGGGAAAGGAAAAGAAAGGATAAATGTTCCTTCCTTCCGTTTCCTTCCAAATCGGAAGGAAAACTAAACTAAAGAATTTTAACTAGTTTTCCTTCAATTTCCTTCCATTTCCTTTCCTTTCCTTCCTTTAATGAAACTCGGGAACACACCATATTTTGTTTTCCTTTCTTTTCCTTCCTTTAATGAAACTCTGGAACACATATTTCCTTTCTTTTCTTTTCTTTTCTCCCGTTTAGTAAACTCGGGAACACAGCGTTAGTATCGGCTAGGGTTCATCGTTGGCGATGATGTCAGTGCCAGCGATGATGTTAGTGCCGACGAAGAGAAGGAGAATTAGGGCTATAATTATTTGCATAACAATTTTGTTTTTAAAGAGAAGAAAGTATGGAGTTTTAAGCGCCAATTGATTATTTGGGTAAGCACCAATTGTTTTTGTAACCCGCTTAATTTTCTAAAGCCCACTTAATTTTTAGGCCAAGTTGCGACCGACAACTCAGTCACAACCTCCACTAAACTTTTTATTTTTCATATACTGTCACCGTATTCGTGATCGTGTTTTATCCATTATTTTTCTTTTAGTTGAAACTATTTAAGATATTTATGACCGTTTTGCAACAAAAAAATTATCAGTCGTAATATGTGCGATTGTTTTGTGACCATAACGTTGATTTTGCAACCGAAAAGAGATGTCTCGTTAAACGATTGGCAATTTTGAGACATTTTTTTTGTTGCAAATTTTGAAGGTTATTTCTTAGTTTTGTAGTGGTTTGAGGTGGCACTGTATGATCGGAAGGAGTTAGGGTATTTAAGGGTTGCGCCTCTTTTGGTATTTTCTTAGAATTATCATTAGTTTTGATACCAGCCTAAATAATAGTAGATATCAATTATTGGAAAAAAAAATGCTTACATATCCCCATTTTTTTTTGGTATTTTCTTAAATAATTATATCTTTTATAAAACACGTCTATGATGCTTTTAAAGTGATTAAGTGACTTCCATTTACACGTATTAATGTTAGTGGTTAGTTAATCATATTTCATATATATAAAAAAAAGAACATTAATTTAATTTCTACTTGTCGGGTAACCTCCAACGGCTAGTGACAAAAAGGGGAAATTTTACGATAAGATTGAAAGTGCAAATGAGCGGCATTTACAATCTAAATGCCATTAAAAGTGTATGTAAAAAAATATGACATACTTAAAGTGCCATTAAAAATCTGAATTAGTGACATAAAACATAAAAGTCACTAAAAGTCTGTGTCAAATAAATAGGCATACGCAAAGTGTCACTAAAAACCTAAATTAGTGACACAAAAGCTAAATGTCACTGAAAGTGTGTGCCACTAAATGGCAATTTTTTTGTAGTGCTGCTGATTATGGGGAGATGAAGTCTGTGGCAAGATGGTCTGAGCTAAGATTAGTTGAAACTTACAAAAAGTTGGAAGAAAACAGGAAGAAAGACCCTACTTTGCCAAGAAAACCTGTTTATGCTGATGAGCCTAAGAGACCTCTACAGGCCTTTACTTTAGACAACTTATTGGACACTTCTGACTTATCCATTGCTGCAAGAAGACAGTTCAAAAAGCAGAAGGAGATGACAGAAGAAGAACAAAAACAGTTTGCTGATACTTTTGTGAAAGAGGGACTCCTTAACCAAATCCGCTACTTCTCTGATCCAACAACTGAGAGACTCAGAGAACTCATTGGAAGACCTCCTTCACCAAACTCATCCAAAATAAAGATGCATCCCAGCCATTCCTCTGATTCTAAAATTCTAAAATGGAAGTCAAATAAAGACACCCATGAATTGACTCTGCTCAGATCAGATGGAAAGATTCAGAAACTCAGCATGGATGATGCACATGGCCTGTGTGCAGAAGATCTCCAAACACTGCTGAATCTAGAGCTGGAAAGAGATGCTGAAGACCTCTTCTCATTGAGCTTTGAATTACAACTCAAAGGTCAAATTAGAGAAAGTCTGATGAGAAATAAAGATCAAGAATAAAGCTAAGTTTTGGCATCATCTGTTCTAGGGGGAGATTGTTGGGTCTGCTGACCTGGAGAAGAACAGATGATTAGAAAGCCAATATATTCTATCTTTTGATCCTTTGAATAAAATAGTTGATTCAAGATACTTTCCCCAAAAGACTGTTGACCCTAACAACTACTACACCAAACAACTGATGATGACAACTGCTGCTGCTAAAAGGTCTGCTGAACAAACAACTGATAGACAAAGATCTGATGGAGAAACACTTGACTTTTGAACTAGTCCAAACAGCTGTTACCAAAGGTCTGAACAAAAACTCTGCTCCCAGAGATGTTCAGGTAACAGATGTTCCACCAGCTACCAGACTTCCAAGAGGATATGGACAACCAACTTGTCATCGTCTGCCACATGTTTATGAAGAGCCCAAAAGGCCTTCAAAACCGAAAGTGAACAGACATCCTCATGGTTATCAGCATCTGATAGGAAATGATCAAACATCTGTTGGACCAAGTGTTGACATACAAGCACTGGCAAATGGTCAACTACAGTTGCTGAACCTAGTTCAAAAGCTAGTTCAAACCACTGATCATTCTCCTCAACTTAAGGCTGAGACATCTGAGAACCCATCCAAAGCCAATTTGGCTTTGGACACTCACCAAAACTAAACTCTTTACTGATGTGCAGGGAGCTTCTGCTTGCTTAGATAGTTTATGGTATGTAGATAGTGGAGGCTCCAGGCACATGACAGGATGTAGAGCCCTTCTTCTGGACTTTCTTGCACATGGAGGGGGTGATATATCCTTTGGTAATGATTCTAAAGGTAAAGTGTTGGGTTCTGGAACTGTTCAAGCAGGGAGACTTAAGTTTGAAAATGTTAATCTAATAGACAATCTAAAATTTAATCTACTTAGTGTATCACAAATGAGTGACAAAGGATATGGGTCATTCTTCACTAAGAAAACATGTAAGATTGTTGGACCAGAAGTGGTTGAAAAGATTAACACCATCATTGCTGAGAGTAAAGCACAACTAGTTGCTCATAGAAGTGGCAATGTGTATGTAGTTGATATGTTGAAGGATAATCCTATGGCAAATGTCTGTCTGTTCTCAGCTGCCTCTACCAAAGAGACAGAATTGTGGCATAGGAGACTGGGTCACACCAACCTTCAAACTATCAACTCTCTCTCCAAACAAAACCTTGTCAGAGGTTTGCCATCAAAAGAATTCAAATGTGATGAGCATTGTGTTTCCTGCCTAAAAGGAAAACAACATAAAAGCTCTTACAAATCAATTGATGAGTCCAAAACTAGTCAATGTTTACAAATGTTACACATGGACTTGTTTGGCCCAGTTAAAATCATGAGTCTAAGAAGAAAGAGATTTTGTCTTGTCATAGTTGATGATTTTTCTAGGTTTTCATGGACTTACTTTTTACATTCTAAGGATGAGACTGCAGGTATCTTGAAGGACTTTGTCACCAAAGTTGAAAAACAATATGACTTGCCAGTAAAAGTCTTTAGAAGTGACAATGGAACAGAGTTTAAAAATAAGGAGTTGGATGACTTCTGTGTGTCAAAAGGGATTGTAAGGCAGTACAGTATCCCAAGAACACCAGAGCAAAATGGGGTGGTTGAGAGAAAGAACAGAACTCTCATTGAAGCTGCAAGAACAATGCTAGCAGATTCTGGTTTGCCACTGTCCTTCTGGGCAGAAGCTGTAAACACTGCTTGCTATGTTCAAAACAGAGTTTTGATCAACCCAAGACATCAAAAGACTGCTTATGAAATTTTTTTTCAAAATCAAACCATTAATCTCATTTTTCAAAATCTTTGGCTGTCCTTGTTTCATTTTAAATCTTAAAGATTCCATTTCAAAATTTGCAGCCAAAGTAGATTGTGGATATTTTCTGGGATATTCTTCTACTGCCAAGGCCTATAAAGTGTTTAACACAAGGACCAAGACTATAGAAGAAACTCTGAATGTGAAGTTCAATGAACTTTCATCTTTAAAAATCCCAGCAAACCCTGCTGAGTTATTTGATTTGGATAAATTCAAATTTGAAGATATTACTGTCAAAACTAACAGTGCAGGTATTTCACAATCTCCACAACAAGACTACAGAACAGATGTTGTGATTCCAAATCACTGTCAAGTCTATTCTGCATCAGAGGAAGCAGTAGTTCAAAACAACTGTCAAAACTCTGTCACAGCTGAGTTAGCCACTGTTGGCCAGTCCTATCCTCAAACCACTGATTCACCTTTTACATCCACTGCTCAATCATCTGTTGACAAAAGTCAAACATCTGTTGACAAGAGTCAGTCCAATTTTACACCACTTGGACCCATTCCTCCACCCCCATTCCAAACATCTGTTGACACTACAAAAGTGCAAACAGATGTTATGTCAACAGAGTCACCAAACCTCTGTCCTTCACCTCAAAATGCCATCATACCATATCAGGGAGATCTAATCTACCTAAGAGCTCATCCACCAGATCAAATCATTGACAGCATCAGAGAAGGTGTGCTCACAAGAAGCCAATCCTCAAATATCTGTCTTTTTGCAGGCTTTCTATCCCTTATACAACCAGTCAAGTACCAAGAGGCACTGAAAGACAACAGTTGGGTGGAAGCCATGCAAGAAGAGCTCCTTCAGTTCAAAAGACAACAAGTTTGGGAACTTGTACCACTGCCTAAGGATGTTTGTCCAATTGGCACAAAGTGGGTCTTCAAAAACAAAACTGATGAAAGGGGTATAGTTGTCAAGAATAAAGCCAGGCTAGTGGTTCAAGGCTTCAGACAAGAAGAAGGGATAGACTATGATGAAACCTTTGCCCCTGTAGTTAGGTTAGAAGCTATCAGACTCTTCCGAGCCTTTGCTGTCAACCACAACATCAAGGTGTATCAGATGGACATCAAATGTGCATTCCTATATGGCAAAATTCAGGAGGAGGTCTATGTATGTCAACCACCTGGTTTTGAAGACACATTCCATCCTGAGTATGTCTACAAGCTAAATAAAGCCTTGTATGAAACTCTTTCCACCTTTCTCTCATCCATTGGTTTCACAAGAGGTAAAATTGATAAAACCTTATTTTTAAAATGGAGAGGGAAAGATCTAATGATTGTTCAAATATATGTGGATGATATCATTTTTGGATCCACATGTAACAAAATGTGTGAGGAGTTTAGGGAACTCATGACAGCAGAGTTTGAAATGAGTGCTATGGGTGAACTTCAGTGCTTCCTTGGTCTCCAAGTGAAGCAGCTGCAAAATGGCACATTCATTCATCAAAATAAATATGTGAAAAACTTGTTAACCAAATTTGAGATGAATGATTGTAAGCCATGTAGTACACCCATGAGCACAGTCAAGCCACTCACTGTTGATGACAAGGATGAACTGGTTGATCAGACACACTACAGATGCATGATTGGGTCTTTATTGTACTTAACAGCATCCAGGCCCGACATTATGTTTGCCACCTGTGTTTGTGCAAGATTCCAGGCTTCACCCAGAAAGTCAAACCTTATTGCCGTGAAAAGGATATTCAGATACCTAAAAGGTGCTCCCACACTTGGTATCTGGTATCTTGCTAATGGAAACATTGAGCTTTCAGGTTATCCAGAAAGTGATTTTGCTGGCTGTCACACCACAAGAAAGTCCACATCTGGAGGGTGCCAGTTTCTAGGGAATGCCTTAGTTTCCTGGCAAAGCAAAAAGCAAGCAGCTGTTTCAACTTCAACAGCTGAGGCTGAATACATTGCTGCTGCAAGCTGTACAGCCCAACTCATGTGGCTTCAAAATCAACTGCTGGATTTTGGGATAACTGCACTAAGGACTCCACTCATGTTGGATAGTCAAGCTGCTGAAAATATCATCTAAAATCCAGTCTCTCATTCAACCACAAAGCACATAGACATCAGACATCATTTTGTTAGAGATAGCTATGAAAAAGGTTTGATTTCTCTGCACCATGTTCCAACAGAGGATCAGTTGGCAGATGTGTTGACAAAAGATTTAGACACATCTACCTTCACAAACATGATCTCTCGAATTGGAATGTTAAACATGGATTAAAATAACAAAAATGTTTTCAATAAAAACATTAAAATGTTTTCAGAAAATCAATTTTCTCCTTAAAAATAGCTCTTTTGGTTGAAAAATCTGTTTCAAACATCTGATCAGATAAAACAACCACTGTTTCATTCTATCCACTGTTGGTTGAAAAATCTGTTTCAAACATCTGATCAGATAAAACAACAGTTACTTCATCAGTCTTTTGGTTAAACAACAGCTGTTGGCAACAGACTTTTACCAAAACAGCTGTATGCCACCAGATGTTTAAACCATCAGATGTTTGCCACGTCTGCTCTTAAAAGCAGAGTTTTGCCACATCAGCGGTTTCACCAGAGGCTATAAAACCCTGTTTTTCCCCCAACTGCAGTTTTACTGTCTCATTGTATTCAAAATACTCAAACCGCCTTCTTCTTCCTCAAACCCCTAATCAAATTTCATTCACTCTCACACTCGAAATCCATTACAATGGATCTTCAAACAAAAGCCACCCACAATTACCTACCATATCTGGTCAAAACAGAAGACAACGTACCATTCCATTCCACCATCGACATCATTTTAAATTCGAAATACAAAACCATCCTAACTGCTGATGCTCCCATCCATCTTGAAACCCTCCAAGAATTCTGGTCTAAAGCTGAAGTCTTGCTTCAAGACAAAAAGCCTACATCCATTATTTCCAAAATTGGAGCCACAAGCATCTCCATCACACCTGAATTAATATCCACAACCTTCTCCCTCAACGACTTGTCAGGTAAGGACTCTTTTCCTAAAACAGAGCGTCACACAGAGTTTCAGGAAAGAGGGTATGATGCTCAAATGACTGGATCAACACTATTTAAAAAGTTTTTCCCTCCAGTCATGAAGTTTTTCTTCCATACTCTCCTTCTCTGTGCCTCGGCTAAGACCACATCCTTCAATGAAATCCCATTAAGGATTCAGTACATGGGGTATGCTATGTTGTCAGACTCTAACTTCAATCTATCCCAGGGACTGTTTATGGACTTAGTTTCCATTGTGAAAGCCATAAAATCCGGCTCAAACAATGCTTTTCTACTTTACCCAAGAATTCTTAGTGTAATCCTTCAAAAGGTTTAACCAGAAAATGATTTTCAAAAGGGTGAGTCTTTTCAAATGAAAAGTTTAATTGATGAAACTTTCACAAGAATGCTGGGTTCTTCTACCCAAGAAAAAGTATCAAGAGTGTCAAAAGTTTCCAAAACACAAACAAAGAGGTCAAAGACAACAACTATTGATCAAACCTCTGTTGTTGAGCCCACTGCTCCTGGTGATCATGGCACTTCATCCAGTGCTGTGAAACCCACACTAGCCACATCCAAAAGAAAACGTCCATCTACAAAAACCACCTCCACACCTAAAAAGGGTCTTCTGGAAGATGAGATACCAGAAGCAAACCCTGTTGCAACACAAAAGCAACCTGAAACCACTGTTGTTACTTCCTCACAACAGTTGGAAATATCTCAACCCAAACAAACTCCTCATGTATCCTCACAAAAGGATCATGTTGTAAGCCAAAGGGAACCACATACTGAAGCATATGAGTCACTTGATCATATGTTTACAAGCCCATCTCCCAGGGCTAATTCTCTTCTTACTCCTCCACCTTCACCACAACATGTCCCCCAAACCATGCAACCTCTGTTTGAGGCAATTGATAAAACTCCGGATAATCCAGTTCCTCTCCTTCACCTGTCACTGAGATTATACCTCCACAAGTGACTGGGCCTGAGAAAAATCAATCTGTCAACCCACAAACAGAAGAGGAGGTTACACTCCCAGAGTTCAATGTAACTCTTGGTGAGTTTTCAAGAGAAGCAGCCACTACTGATGTAGAGACCATTGTCTCACAACAGGACAGTGGTTACATAGCTAAGACTTCCTTGAAGGCAACAACTGAGGAGGCCACAATTGTGTCCCCAAAATCAGTTGGAAGTCCCCAGAACCAAGACCAAGGGGCATCTGGTTCTCATTCCATGGACTCACCTCCTAGGACTGACCCAGTTAAAACTACCACTGGTAGGAATTCAGATGATCCTATTAACTTAGGTGATGGATTAAAATACCAAGAATTGACGGATAGAGTTCAATCCATTGAAACCTCTGTTGCTGACATCAAATCAGATGTCAAGTCAATATTGGAAACTTTGGGTAACTTCACCAAAAGTCAACCATCCACAGCTGATATTGCTAGTGAGCTATGGAAATCTGTTTCCCCCATCATCATAGCTCCCAGGAAACTAGCAGATCAGACTCAAGAGACCTATATGAACCTGATCAGAAATATGGTGGATGCCAGGTTCAATGACACCAAGGCAGATATCAAAGTGATCAAAGGAAGTTGACACCTCTGCAAATGAAAAAGCTGATAAGGCTGCTGAAGACAAGCTTAAGAGGGCTGACACTCTGGAAGTTAAAGCAGAGAGGTTAATTCAGCTGAAAAAGGAACAACATCAAGAAGTTGAAGATGTGGGTTCCTCCAAAAGAAAGAAAATCTCTGCAAAACATACAAGGAAACCACCATCCAAACTAACTACTGAAACCCCTGATGCTGAAACCACTGCTACCAAAACCACTGCCACCAAAACCACTGATACCACAACCACTGCCACCAAAACCTCTGATATCACCAAACCAACAACCAAACCAACTACTTCACAACCAAAACCCCAAACAACTGCTGGTTCTACAAAAGAACCAACAGAGGTTAACCCAACCACTGCTGCAACATCACCATCACCAAAAATCTTGTACAGCAGAAAAAGAAAGTCTACCTTTGTTGTGCAAGATGAAAACATCCACACCACACCACCCAATACTCCACTCACACAACCCTTAAATGTCATTCCACTCTCATCATTCTCACCACACACATCCCAATTCAAATCACATAGACCACCACCAACCATCACACCATTGGCTGAGAAGCATCCTCTTGAACTTGATTTACTCAAGGGGGAACTTCAATCCTTCTACAATACTGATTAGCCATCAGAAAGATCTTTCCCTTCTCTTAAAAATTTTCCTGTTCCCTTAAACATTGACACCTATTTGAAATACAAGGGTGAACAGGCAGATGCCATTATAAAAGAGAAATGCAAAGGGAAAGATGACAGGAGTGCTCAGGGCATCCATTCAGCCGAGCTTAGCAAACTGAGAAGGATTGAAGATTTTGCTAAGACCCTGAGCAACTCAATGTCTTCATGCCTCTCAGCAGTGACATGGAAAGGGAAGTCAGGGATTCTCTTCTTGAACAAATCTTAGCATCCATGCCTTACAAAGCAAACAAGAAACAGTTTGCAGGCTGGACCACTCATGCACTCAGAGAATAATTAATCAGAATTGAAGAAATGGCCAAGAATCGTCCTTCAAAGGTCTCTGCCCCTGATTTCAGCAAAGGCAGAGATCCAGCTAGAGCTCTAAAGTTTAAAAGAATGAGACAAGAAATTGTGGCTGCTGATTATGGAGAGATGAAGTCTGTGGCAAGATGGTCTGAGCTAAGATTAGTGGAAGCTTACAAAAAGTTGGAAGAAAACAGGAAGAAAGACCCTACTTTGCCAAGAAAACCTGTTTATGCTGATGAGCCTAAGAGACCTCTACAAGCCTTTACTTTAGACAGCTTACTGGACACTTCTGACTTATCCATTGCTGCAAGAAGACAGTTCAAAAAGCAGAAGGAGATGACAGAAGAAGAACAGAAACAGTTTGCTGATACTTTTGTGAAAGAGGGACTCCTTAACCAAATCCGCTACTTCTCTGATCCAACAACTGAGAGACTCAGAGAACTCATTGGAAGACCTCCTTCACCAAACTCATCCAAAATAAAGATGCATCCCAGCCATTCCGCTGATTCTAAAATTCTAAACTGGAAGTCAAATAAAGACACCCATGAATTGACTCTGCTCAGATCAGATGGAAAGATTCAGAAACTCAGCATGGATGATGCACATGGCCTGTGTGCAGAAGATCTCCAAACACTGTTGAATCTAGAGCTGGAAAGAGATGCTGAAGACCTCTTCTCATTGAGCTTTGAATTACAACTCGAAGGTCAAATTAGAGAAAGTCTGATGAGAAATAAAGATCAAGAATAAAGCTAAGTTTTGGCATCATCTGTTCTAGGGGGAGATTGTTGGGTCTGCTGACCTGGAGAAGAACAGATGATTAGAAAGCCAAAATATTCTATCTTATTTGATCCTTTGAATAAAACAGTTGATTCAAGATACTTTCCCCAAAAGACTGTTGACCCTAACAACTGCTACACCAAACAACTGATGAAGACAACTGCTGCTGCTAAAAGGTCTGCTGAACAAACAACTGATAGACAAAGATCTGATGAAGAAACAACTGCTGATCAAGTACTGAAGACAAAGGTCTGTTGGAACCAACAGCACTTTGGATTCAACAGACGATAAAGACCATCAGAGTTTTCCTTTACAGTAGTTTATGTTAGCAGTGTTTTCAATGTAACAGTAGTTGTAGTTAGCAGATGTTTTATGTTGTTATTCAGTTAGAGGTCGCTGTCTTAGGTGACGCCAGCAGTGATCATCAGATGGTTTAGTTTGGTCTATAAGTAGAACAGTGATTGTACTGTTCTATTCATCACTCTCGTCATTCTCTTAGACAAACATTCTCTGAGTGATCAGGCTGAGGGGGAGTACTTGTACAATTGTAATCTTTCAATCTAATGAAAGCTTTCGATTAAAAACAATTATTCTCTTGTTTTGATTTATAGTTTATCATTCCGCTGCACTTTCCATTTATATCTCACTTCATTAATTTCATAATTCGTCTAAACTATCAAAACAATCAAACTCAGATCCTAACAAATTAAAAACAATAATATAATAAAAAACGGTCACTTCGGGTTTCTGATTCGGTAATTTTAAAGCTACTCTGTAACTAACCTAACTTGGGAATCACATAGACATGATCCTATTTATATTGTTCAACCCAATTCAATTATCTTAACACTAAATACAAAATCAAATTATTCCTAGTGCAAGAAAACCAAGAAACGATGATATGTTGTATCAATGCAAAGAAACCAAATTGTCTAGATCAGTCAAACATACAATTGAATCCAAAAGAACTTTAAGATGTTCACAAAATTCAATCCAAATACTAGGTATAAAATAGAGTAAAACTAATAGAATAAATGAGTCATTCACCCGAAGAGAACCACAAGAAGACTAGCCGCTCATCGCATTCACGTACACACCCAAAGTAATTCCTCTCCTTAACCAAACTTGCTGTTGGCGTGCAGTATGCGACCTCCCTATTTGACAGCCGTCAAAAACTACTTCATAATAATAATGATCCTCTCCTTCCCTTTGTGACCTACGGCCCAAGACTTCCTTTTTCTTTTTTTAGGCCCACCTTTTGTTTTTCCTTTTCATCTTGCGGTGACCCAATTCCCAAACATCAAAACCCAATTTATTATTTGAAGTTTTCACACCTTAACTTAAGTCCACAACCTATATAACATTTATATATATATATATATATATATATATAAAACTAACATATTAAAAAGTGTTTTCACAAACACATCAAGCCACTTGTGAGAAGTGGTTGGAGGGTTCCATCCCTCCTGCAGAGCGTCAATATACCGGAGATGTGTAGAGGACTATGCATCATAATCCAATCCGCGCCTTTTGTTTTTATAGCCCTAGATCAAAGTGTCTTGGAGGTGCATGTACCCCCTAGTGGTCATCTAAGGCTCCCCTAACTAGTATCTATTTTCAGTTTTGAGGTCCTTAGATGTGAATTAGAGATGGGACAAATTTGATGTTGGTTGTTATTTGTTAAAATTGTTGATGCCTAGATGTTAGTTATCATCTAAGAAACCTTCCTTTAGAAGAATTCGACTTAATTCATACTAGATACTTAGAAACGTGAGGGGTTAGCCTTTTGTGAAGTGGGTTTTGCTCTTTTAGGGAGACCCATTTGTTTAAACATGTTCCAGGATGTTTGTAGTGAAGGTTTATTCATTAGACCATGACTTTGTCCAAACTATGGCTTGTAAAGAAAATAAAGATTAAATGGTAATTACTTGACCATGGAGTAACCATGGAAATCACACACGAAGAAGGATGCACACCAAGTGCTCGATGAAATGTCTAAAAGACCAAATTGTGGCTAGACATGTCCTTGAGTGCACTTGGGTTCAAGCCCTTGGATATGGGGTTAATAAACCTCAATGACATGAGCTTATGATTGAACTAGTGCATTCCTAATGATTAAATGGAAGCTGTCCATATAGGTGATTCAAGAGGTGCTTCGGGTAGCGTAGTTGCCAAGGAAGACAAGCAAAAAGGGCACGCTAAATGTAAGTCATTCTATGACTAAGACCGCTTTGTTATATGTTAAAACGTGGAAATTGTCCATGGTTGAGTGTTTAAGTAGTTGTATGGGTATTTGTAAATGCGAAGCAACAAATGAATGGCGTTTGATAAGCTTTGGCATCTCCATCATTAGTTGGAGGATTGAGGTTGACCAAGAATACTCAAACGGGTCATTCATTGTGGATTGGCGGTTTGGCGAACATTGGCAACACCATCTTTAGTTATATGATGAGAGTTAACCAAGAAAGTAAAAAAGGCCACCGCGTTTCTATTTGACGTATAAATAAGGAATGGGATCCACGTGCAAGGTCAAGGGATAATTACACGACAATGCGGGTCGCTTGGTGTTCTTGGTAATTCATTTGGATCGCCATCCCACACCTCCGCCTTTACGCATTACGGGTCAACCGGGCCCTTAACGGGGGAAACATAAGTCTTTTGGGATTTGGAGAAAACTTGTAAGAGCCTCGTATGCTACACAGGTGGCTAGTTAACCACATGTGTGGTTGCTTGAGTGACATCTTGATTGGGGGTGTTATCCAACTAAACATGTAAATGGGTCATAAGGAAATGTTACACCATTTGTGATAATACCATGGGGAATGACCCCAAAACCTTGCGAGACTTGGGAATTAACATATTCCAATAAACCAATAAAAGTGTACAGTCGGCGCCCCCATACATTAAGTATGGGCGCAAGGTGAGCTGAACGGGAGCAAGGTGGCCTTAATTGGGAGGATCGCCAAATGTACGCCTGAAGAAGGAAGCCCCCTACCCTCTATGGCTAAGCTTGAACCCCCACTGGTTTATTTTCTGTTTTTCGCGTATTTTGATGTTTCGCTCATATGCGTAATCGGTATTCACGTCTAACGTATAGGCTAACATTATCTGACTTTGTGATGCTAGGTACGGGTGTAGCAAGGCGGGAGCTTGGATCATGAACATGCGGGAAACGAACGCAACGCAAATCTAAGAATTTGTCGCTTCCGCTATCTTGTATGAACTCTTGTAGTTGTTCTGGGTTTTCTAAACACAATCTAATCTTTTGTAACTATGTTTGGTGTTCACCAACTAATACTTGGGTTTGATTTAGCAATGATCAAGCGTATGTTTAATGATGCTTAAACGTTGTACTTAACTTAATCCGTTGATTTAGTCTTAATACCGAGCTAAGATCTATTTAGTCGGGACGTGTCTTATAAGTCGCTACCTCCTCCCTCATGTAAAAATCACTAGCCACAGCGAAATCGGGTATGACATATCTTCATCCTGCTCGGCAAACACACCCTCCTTAGTCCTAAAGGTGGAGTGAAACTCAATGGTCAGGTCCACATATTGCTTTTTATCACACTCTAAAACCTTCTTAAATCTAGACCCTAGTAATCCCTCAATCCTCTCTCTCTAACCAACCAAATCTAACCAATCCTAGTTAATCATGCGTGGCACTAAGAGCTCAGTATCAACTAAATTATCACACTTCCCTGCTTCTTTGGTACCTAACTAAAATTGTTGAAAAGTATGTTGCCTGAGTGTCTGTCTAGTGCGTATCGGGAGTCTTTATAGTGCTGAATATAGAATCTTTAGGCTACTCTAGTTTGGATCCAGAGCGTTCTCCTTCTCTCTTCTGGTACCTCACGTGGAGGTGATATCGGCTCCTTCTTCCGTTTGTGACTCGTACTGGACGACATGCTCGCCTAACATGATTGCAAAACAAAGTTAAGCAAAAACAAACAAACGGGCATGCATTAGTGATTACAATCTATTTTTTGAGTTTTATGGTATTTTATTGAAATGGGAGCGACTGTATAGCATTTCGTTTGCGGTCGTGACCAAAAATAAAAATAAAACTCTGAAAAAATTTGGGTTAACGTATACAAATTATTGAATTCAAGACAAAACCTCGCACGAATGGAGATTGAGTACGGGCGAGGCGATCTTGTATCTGTGAATACCATAAAAGTAAACCCAACAAATTGAACAAGACAAAAACTAACTATGACAGACTCAAAGTATAGATTCGACACTAAAATAAACAAAACGGACTCAAAGTACACTACCCCATCCCACCACTTTAATTGTCCTCTATTAAGCTCAAAATATTTCCACCTAAATATTCATACAAAACAATAATGTGCATGATATTTAAACCAAACCAATCCATGCCTTTTGTTTTCACTGCCTAAATAAGGCACCATATATCACCCAACAAAATGTCTTGGATGTTTAAACAAATTTGAAGTGTGGAGGAGGGTCATGCCGAAGATGTGTAGAGGGGGCCATGCTATTTTTGAGACTCCTTTAATAAACAAGGAGCCTATTAATTTATAGCTGGATTGCAGCTCATAACGACCTGGTCGAATTATGAGAAGTTGTAGGCATTATTGCAGGTCAATCTATTGTAGGACTGGGCACTCAATTAACATTACGAACTTTTCATACTAGCGGTGTATTCACAGGGGTACTGCAGAACATGTGCGGGTCGTTTCTAATGAAAAAAATTAAATTTAATGAAGATTTGGTTTATCCGACACGTACACATCATGGACATCCTGCTTTTCTATGTTCTCGAGAGATGTATGTAACTATTGAGAGTCAAGATATTATACATAATGTGTTTATTCCGCTCAAGAGTTTTTTTTTTCTTTAGAACGATCAATATGTAGAATTAGAACAAGTCATTGCTGAGATTCGTGCAAGAATCTACTTTGAGTTTGAAAGAGAAGGTTTTAGTAGATTTCGTAGGTGGTCACAACCGAGGTCCTACAATCCCGTTTGGGAATTCCTACAACTTCGGTTGGAGGAATCACCCAAATTTCAGTTGGAAGACCTTAGGTAATCCCCCAAGTTTCCAATCTAATCCTAATCATAACTAGGGAAGGGCCAGTTGTTTTCTGGTTGGAATTCGGGTAGTAACTCAGTTGGGGGTAGTGGGAACAATTTGGGTAAGATAGAGTATTATGAACTTAGTTAGTTGCTAAGGATGCCACTACGTGGAAAACTCTTGAAGAACATGATATGCTTATGAAAAACAATATTCTAGATTCCTAGATCTTCAGCGTTTTGTCGGATACATGGCTAGGCGGTTAGACGAAGGGGCCAGGCGAATTCTCGGATAGTACCCAAACTAACCCAACCACCGAACTGAAAGCAGTCACAACCCGTAGTGGTAGAGGAGAAAAGTTAGTTTGGTAACTAGTTGAGGTTTATGAAGAAGAATTAGTTAACGAGGATATAGAGACGGAGGCTCCTGGTAGGGTGCAACCTAGGCTACTCCTAGCAAGTACCACACCAAACACTGAGTCACTAGTAGAGAAGTTAGTAGGTAAGAGGCTAGTTGAGATAAGATTAGTTGAAATTGAGTAGATTAAGTCTTACGAAAGGGGTCGCCTTCATATAGATCTAGACTCAATAAATGAGTAGCGACATGGGTTTAAATGGGTAGAAGCCATAAGGGGTCGATTTGGGTTATAAACTAAAATCAAGTAAATGAAATAAGATTAGTTGCAATTGGATTGAAAACAACTAATTGAGAATATGATAAGAAAGTAATTAACTTATAATAGTGAAGTTTTTGATTGGGCCAAAAGTTGGGGTTAAATTGGTGAAAAATGTAGTATATGTTCAAGAACAACAACTTGCTGCTGTAAAAATACGCCCCTCGCATTAGGCATAGGGTGAGGGTCCCTGATTCGCGTGGCGCGACGCACATCCTGACGAAGATTTTTGTTATGCTCGCCATGGTTTGACCCGTTAACCCAAGTACTAACCTTTTATGGTACGTATTTATGGTAGGAATGGTCAAGGAGCAGCACCAGATACGAAGGGGACCAAGTATGGAACCGAACACACTCAAGACCATCACCAACCTGGGGATAAATAAAAGAATTCATCTACGTTTGTTGTGCGAGACATTTCAACAATGTCAAATGTTCTTGTGTTTATGCATATGTCACAATAGAGTTATAGTATTAACCAAATAGTCGTTGAGTAGCGTAGGTCTTAGATAGACCGATTTCTAAATAGCACGTGCAGGTTATTTATTGTCTCGAACATGCGAGGTATATCGAGTCTAGTTTAAAAAATATCTTGTTAATCTGCGACCTAATTATGAAATAAAACCAAATGTTGTTAAATTCGGATTGGTCTTTGAATATAATTCTTCAAACATGCAAGCATTTAGGGTTGAATTCCTTCATAATTACACGATTAAGAACACTTAACAAAGCCTTCTTCTCCTTTTCTCATGTGTTGGTCGACACCCACACCCACCATATATCCTGATGTCCTTTTTTATCTACTAAAACATCTATTTATCTTGACACTTTTAGCCCCTCATGTTTGTCATTTGATCTATTTTGGCACAATCTCATTCTTTCTATTTAACATGACATTTTTTCTAGGCAACCTAACCTAGTTCAATTTATAGGTTGTTTATGTCTGCTTCCTACGTAATTAAACTAACGAGGTTATTACTTTTTTCTCTTAGGAACACAATCCCCATTTATATCACTAGGTCCCGTTTTATTCTCTGATAAAATGATTACTTTACTATTTAACTCTTTTGTTATTTATTAATCACGCCTATTAGCATAATTAAATGTATCAGATTTTCGGGGTGCTACAGGCAGTGACACCCAAAACTACGCGTTGGCAGATGTGCTAGCATCATTTTGCTGCCTCACTCTCTTTATGATAAGCTAGACCTAGGTGATTTGACCTAACGCACATGACACTATCCCTTGTTGATCGATCGGTCAAATATCCATGGGGCATTGTGAAAAACTTGTTGGTGAAAGTTGATAAATTTGTTTTCCTCGTAGACTTCGTGATTCTAGATATGGAGGTAGACAACAAACTACCTTTCACTATGGGGCGTCCGTTTATGGGCACCGCAAAGGTACTCATCGATCACTTTGACGAGAAAATCACTCTTAGCGTGGGAAGTTTTTGAGATCGTTAGATCCCTGAAACATTCGGGTGATCACGATGACTTTAGCGGTCCATGAGATTCAGTTTAGTTCATAAATTCTTTTATCTCGCTTGTGGACTGTTATCTGGACTATATCTGTGGAGCTAATTTCGTCGTTGAGGACCATGAGAAGGAGCCAGATTTGAATTTGAAGGAGGCTCCTCTATTTCCCAAAGCATTAGAGATTAGTCAGGTTCATGAGGAGAGTTGAAAATCCTTATCAGAAACACCACCACCATTGGAGCTTAAG
Source organism: Ambrosia artemisiifolia (assembly GCA_032199755.1). NCBI lineage: Eukaryota > Viridiplantae > Streptophyta > Magnoliopsida > Asterales > Asteraceae > Ambrosia > Ambrosia artemisiifolia. Next base: position 2,218,879 of record CM063529.1, on the reverse strand, counting down.
GTTTTAACCTCCCACTTAAAGTATGCCTACTTATGGGAGATTGCTAGTTTGCCCATCCTTATTTCATCTAAGCTGATAGAAGAGGATATGAGTCGATTGCATGATTTGTTGAAGGCACATAATCAAGCTATTTCTTGGAGGCCTTTTGATATTCACGGCATTAGCCTATCTTACTAAACATACAGGATACTCATGAAGGATGATTATAAGCTTGTGGTGCAACCTCAGAGACGTTTGAATCCAAATATGCAAGAAAGAGGGAATTAGGAGGTTCTTAAACTCAAGGGTGCTGGTTTGATTTATCCTATTTCTGATTCCCCATTGGTGAGCCCAACTCAGGTTGTCCCAAAGAAGGGAGATTGTTGTATCGAATGAGAAAAATGAGCTAATCCCCACATGTACGGTCACTGGTTGGCATGTTTGCATTGACTAAAGGAAACTGAAGGATGCCACCTGGAAAGACCACTTCCTTTCTCGCTCATTGATCAGATATTGGAGCATCTAGTAGAGCAACAATTTTACCGTTTTCTTGATGGCTTTTCAAGTTATTTCCAGATCCCCATTGCACTAGACGATAAGGAAAATACCACTTTTACATGCCCCTATGACACTTATGCATATGGCCTCATGTCGTTTGGCTCATGTGACACTCCAACTACTAATTTAAGTGATGTATGGTTGCTATGTTTCAGGATATGATCGAGACATCTACGAAGGTTTTCAGGATGTTTTTTCATTTTATGGTAGCTCTTTTGATAATTGCTTCATTGTGACTAAGGGGATTATACTAGGGCATAAGATCTCAAGGATGGTATAAAGATTAATAGAGCTAAGATAGACACCATTAGTAAACTTCCACCACCCACTAATGTCAAGTCTATTCGTAGTGTTCTTGGTCATGGGGGTTTCAATAGGAATTTCAATAAGGATTTTTCGAAGATCACCTGGCCAACGACCCATGTTCTTGAGTAAGACATCCCTTTTGTCTTTAATGAGTTGGCGTTACCCGCGCGTTGCAGCGGAATCTGATTATTAAAGTGTTTAGAAAATTAAATTTAAAAAGATAAATTAGGTTTTAAAATCTATATGTTTTTTGCGAATCATACAAAAATAATAGAATGGCCAAAAAATCGTCTATGGTTTCTATAAAGACAACATTCGGCATAACCCTGAAATCATACATATCCAATTCCAACCTACATACAAATGTTTTGTTCAATACATATGCTAATACATAGAGTTTATACATCAAGTAATGTGACTACTTTAATATCAATATACATAAAGCATAAAGTTTAATCATGAGCTGCCCGGATTTAAATACAGACATGATCTAATAAATACATAAAGTTTAATCAATATTACATGGCAGTAGTTCATCACTACAAAAAGACTCGAATACACATTTTTAATTTAATCTTACACATCTAATAAAATAATTATTAAAATCAACCATTAACTTTAATGCATACAAGTTTTAAATTAAATATTCTAGTCTAAAGTCTAAACATTACCAACCAGGCAACCATTAGACAAGAGGGAGTGGGGCAGGAAGGGGGGGGGGGGGGGGAGGGGAAAGAAACTCCAAGCCCCAAACACCATCCCTCAATGGCGTGGTAGGGGGGAAGCCCCATGGGCGGGGGAATTTGGCTGGGCGTGGGGCACGACAAGGATCTTGAGGTGTGATTTTGATTGATCAGTTTTTTGTATTTTTTTTAACTTTAAAACAATATAATATTATTCCCTTCACCCCCCTTTCCCCCTTCCACTCTCCACAATTTTCACCCTTCAAACACGGGCCCCACAAGTGCCACATGGCGCATCATGCTCCTCTTTCTCCCCCCTCCACTCCCTCTACTCTTAAAAAGAAAACAAATAGTTTAAAACTGTTTTTTAGATTGAGGCCCAATCTGTATCAATAGATCTATCAATTGTTTTTTTATTTTTTATTCAAGAAGTAGTTAAAATGTCTGCTACATGAAACAACAAATTGCCCACAGTAAAAAAACAAAACCATAGACTGTATATCCTCTCTCTTTCTGAATACACACCTTCAACCTTCAAAAACTCCATTCTCCTCTGTAGATGCAACACCAAAGGGCTCATTGTTGTTTTATCATCCACCGCTCACTCATTATGCATCCCAACTCCCTGCAGCGCTACACCCATAAGCATCCGTTTCTTCTTGTTAAACCGTGTTGAAGATCGGCACCGAAACCGACACGGGAAATTTTGGTGTTTCTTCGAGGCAACTTGTGTTGCGGCTGCGGGAGTTATTGGTTGGAAATTGATTAATGGGTTTCTAAATGGTGGCCAACGCTAGGGGAAACGGCGGTTGGGAGAGACGCTCCGGTTTGGTCTTAAATGTAAAGTCATGACGGTAGGAACGATGACCCGGAGTTGGAGAAGAAGATTGACAGAAAAGGACGGTGTTCAATTGCCATTAACTTGAATTTGGTAAGAAGCAGTTATTGAGTAATGTTGTTCTTTGTAGATGCGATGATTGGCCGGAATAGTTAAACGTGAAACGACGATGGTGGACGGAAGAGAAGAAGGCGTTGAATGGAACTTTAAGTTGCAGATTGAAAGAAAATTGTGGTGTTTAACGGTGGTAGGAACGAAAGCAGTGGGTATTAGATTTGGGATCGAAACTGCTTGTCGGAGCGGTTATCTTAACGGAGGTAGTGAATGTTAAGATAAATCGTTAAGTTACTATTTGTATTATTATATAATGAGGATTGTCTTAAAGCATTTGAGTTTTTGAAGGAGTGTTTGATTAGTGCTCCAATCTTAGTTTCACCTGAATGGAGCTTTCCCTTTGAGCTCATGTGTGATGGGAGTGAATATATAGTCCCCTATAGTCTTATGGCAAAGGCGTGATAAGCACTTTCAACCGATATACTATGCCAGCTAGACCCTTAATGATTCTCATGAGAACTACACAACTAACGATAAAGAGCTTCTAGCAATTGTGTTTGCTTTCGATAAATCCCGTTATTATCTCGTGCTCTCTAAGACCATCAGTTTTATTGATCACCTGGCATTGCGATTCCTTTTCGCAAACAAAGATGCCAAACCTCATCTTATATAGTGGATTCTTTTGGTTTCTGCATTTGATATCGAGATCAAGGACAAGAAAGCAACGGATAACATTGCTGCTGATCATCTCTACTGTTTGGAGGAACCTAGTAGAAAGGGGATTCATGAGGAGGCAATTGGAGATAAATTCCCACACGAGTTGGTTGATTTTATAGAGGGTAGATAAATTCCACCTGGCCTGTCACCGTCCTCCTCCTCCACTCACCACCATCTTCAACCCCACCCCCACCAACCCTTCCCCTCACCACTCTGAGAATTACCATAGACCTCCACCTTCGATCTCTACACACCACTCTACCTCAACCACCTTCGAACACTATACCAGCAAACAAACACCTGACTTGGTGTTAGTGCATGTTTGTGTGACAAACGATTCTCTAGATAAGTATCATTTTGTGTTTGGTTGATAGGTTAATTGTAACATGCTTGACGTTTTTATATGTCTAGCATGATAGTCTTTTATGTGTTACCCTAGCAAACAAAGAAGTTAGCAAACAAAGAAGATTGTCATCTTCTTTGTTTATTCTGGGATATCATCTTCTTTTTTTGCAGAGGCCCATGCAAGTATAAATACATGGCATGGGGTGTAGGCTATGGTTAGTTCTTCAAGCATGTAATTGATATTATTCCCACTGAAAGTTATCAATAGACAAACCGGTTTTATCATATTCTCGTCTTCTTAATCGTTTGTTTGATTCATCGATTTGCATGAACATCTATCAAGGGATTCCACACCTTGATAGATCTGATCTAGCTTGTATCGATCCATTCTAAGGACCTACACTTGATTCCTTTCTTTTCGCTTCTAGTGTTTGACGATCGACCGACATCTTTCCTTCGCTTTGCTCTCGTATCGTTACTGCCACATATTGGTGGTGAGAGGGTATGGATGTTACAAATTGGAACAATAATTTGACAAATGAAGATTATTATCATATTGCTAAAGACGAAATGGAGCTTATCGATATACATTGGACTTTTGCAAGTCTAGTTAGAAGAGGTCATGAGTTTATGGAAAGAACTGGGAGGACTGACTTAGCTACTACTCCTAACAAGACTTATGGTTTTAACAAAGCCAAAGTTACTAACCCCAAGCAACAAGGTAACAAATATCCACTCAACAACAACTAAAACCGACAAAACAATTATCAAAACCAAAACAGACAGCTTACTCTATTCAATGCTACTCATAGACAAACAACACCACCCCAACAATCTTAAAACACTCCGAACACTGAAAGAAACATTGTCCCAGTAACCACTCCTACAAATCAAAACCAAAATGACAACAAAGCATTGGTGATACAATCAGGTGAAGGGGTTAACCGGAATGACATGCTGTTGGGTGTCGAAGAGCTATCTAGCGGGAATGTGGCGTGTTATGCTCAAGAAGTAGTTGAAGAGGCCACTGAACAAGTGGAAGAAGTTGTTGAAGAAACAATTGTTGAATGTGAAGAGTTTAGTGAAGTTATTGAAGAAAGTGTTGAAATGGATTCAGAAGTTCAAGATTCTGATTGCTCGGATTCAGAAAATGAAGCTGATTCCATAGCTAGCTTGAACTCACTTGACAATGATGTTTATCAGTTGCTTGCTGAAGATGATTTTCTTATTAGCAAGAAGTCTTGCATGGTGGACGACACTTATACTCGAATCGACCACTCTATATTCTTTTTTGGGAAGGAGTCGCATTTCGCCCTCATGGCAATGACTGAATCGTCAACAGTAGTAAGTTCTAACTCACTAACTAAAGGTCATGATTGTGTTACATTACTAGGTAAGTGTGATAGACTTGAAGACCAAGTTCTAACCTTAAAATCTGATTTTGCCAGTGCTAGAATTGCAAATGAGAGTTTTAGGAAAAATTAAAAGGCTTTTAATGAAACCCTTGAAAGACACAAGAATATGTGTTTGAGTTAACTAAAACCCTCTCTAACAAGTAAGTAGCCATTAATAACTATATTAATGAAATTGAAGACACAAAATTAGAAATGGCCAAAGTCAGATGTCTGTATGAGAAAATTAACAAGAAATTGGAAAGTTATCTTAATGTGAGATATGTGATACACTACATTGTGGAGGTACCAAACAAGGAAGGGGTATCCACAACTAGTGGTTATAAATCTGCTCCATCACTCATGCTTTTTGAAAATCACAATTTTGATGTGGTGAAAAAGGATAATAGCACATCTGAAACTGAATCAACCACCTCAAGTGTGGGTGATCCGTATTCAGATGTGAGACTAATACTTGGAATCAATGAAGAAAATGTGGTTGCAGTCACTGATAACTCAGATTCAGATGCTGAGGAAGAACCTAACCTTGTAGTTGAGATTCCATTGGAAAATCACATCGAGTGTGATCCATCTCCTAAGGTTCAGGTTCCTTCCAAGGTTGATGATAAACAAAAACCGGCAGCACCAATTCAAAAAAATGAATCAAAGGATTCTAAGAAAATGGTGAAACTATTCTATCGGATGGAGGGTTTTGATTAAATATTTTCAGATGATGAATATCCCATACAGTTTGTCAATTATTCCAAAATTTCTAAAATCTAGCAAGAAAGTAACATTTGGTTTCCCAAATCTGAAAGAACTAATGATTTTCCACCAAATATAATTAGACAACTGTTTGGTGATGGTTTGAAAAAGTCAAGAATTCATGTGATCGAATTTGTAAAACTAACCAGAAGTGTTGAACCGTCTTACTCACTGGAGCCTGCTCATGAGAGTTTAAAAATGAAGTGTATTTAAGATCAATACCTGGTAAACACTTTCACGACGATCCATGATAAAGGAACGTTTGAGGAATATCGTGCCTGTTTTAAATGTAGGGAGAGATGGCATTTACTTGCTCACTGCCCATATGTAAAACGACAAAGGCTAGAAGTTGAGAGTAGGAAAGATTCTAGGAATTCAGGAGTTTATGTGAAATCAAAAGGAAAACAACTGATTGTTAAGGTAAACGCGGTAAATGAACCAAATGGAGAAGAAAGTTAAGGTAAACGCGGTAAATGAGAAACAAAAGATTTATGTGGAAAAACCAACAATTGAACCATTAGGTAAGTCAAATGTCGGACCTTCGTCTGGAAAATCAGACAAGGTTACTAAAACTGCTCAAGCCAAGGTTTTATCAAAGAAAACTAACAATGTTAAATCTAAATCAACTGAGCAAATTAAGATTTTGAAAAGACCTGAGCATGTTTAGTTACCGAAAGCTTCTTCGAATGCTATTGCCTCAACTTCAAAAGAGTCAGTCAAAGTGTGGGAGAATGAATTTGATCAAAGGAAAGTTTCTCCTAAGATTGATGATCTTGGATGACCCAAGACCGTGAAGGCTTAGGTCCCCCGTAAAAACTAATCATTTATATTTATGTGCATGAAGTTCCAGCCGGCCCTGTTAGCAGTCTCTGAATGTTTGACAGTTGAGCTTTCGGGCATATGACGGGTGACATGACTCTCCTGTTTGACATCAAGAACATGAATGGAGGTTATGTTGCCTTTGCGGATGCCTGAGCATTTCTCAAATTTGTGATAAGAAGTTTTATGTGCATTTTGATAATAAGTCTTACTACATCCACAAACCTAGTTTCAAGATTCCAAAAGAGTGGATCATGTTGAGAGCTCTGAGGGTGAATAATCTTTATATTTTTGAAATGAGCAAAGCTACAACTTCTAAATGGCAGGTTACGTGTTTCTTGTCAAAGGCTACTGAGAAGGAATCGATCATGTGGCCTCGGAGAATGGGACATATTCATCATAGGAAAATGAACTATCTTGTGAACAATAGTCTTGTGGAAGGTGTTAACGTGAAACATATCCATTTTAATGACATGTGTGTATCTTTTAAGAAGGGAAAAAACATAAAAATTCTCACAAACCCAAGAAGATCAATTCTATGAGTGTCCCGCTTGAACGTTTACATATGGACCTCTTCGGATCGGTGACACAAAAAAGCATCCATGGGGACTTGTATTATCTAGTTGTTACTTATGATTACGCACGTTTCTCCTGGGTGATGTGCATCCAACACAAAAGCGACACATTTGAAAATCTAAGGCTTCTGTTCACCCATTTGGAAAACATTTATGGATTAATGATCAAGTGAATCCGAAGTGATAACATGACGGAGTTTAAAAATTCAGTTATGGATGCATTATGTGAGGTAAAAGTTATTCACCATGAGTATAGTACTCCATAAACACATCAACAGAACGGTGTTGCAAAAAAAAAAAAAAAACAAGAACAGGACTCTAATCGAGACGGCCAAAACTATGCTTGCTGATTCTAATCTTCCAGTTATTTTCTCGAATGAATTCATTTAGCTTGCCACTCTTTGAATCGAGTGTTGACTGTAAAGAAGTTTGGAAAGACAATGTATGAACTTCTCAACAGAAGAAAGCCAAATCTAGAGCTTCTATAACCATTCGGGGCTCCGTGTACTATGTTGCAAACAAATGAAAAATTTGGAGCAAAAGCAGAGGAAGGGTACTTTGTGGGATACGCTACTACAAATAAGTGTATTTTCAACCGAAGAACCAAATGTGTATAAGAGTGGGCAAATGTGGATGTACAACAATACACTTAGAATGCTCCTACCGTAGGTCTCTACTGGATGTTTGATTACAAAGAGTTGTTTGAATTATTCAATCTAGAAAGCTTGATTAAAGAAGTTGCCTTCATTTATATTACGAGTGTGAAAATGCGGTCACTTCACCAGTGGTATGTCCGATCACCGTAACTCCTGCCACTGCTTTTAATGATGTTAATGCTCCTGTTAATGAAGAATAAGTATTTCAAGATGTTTCTAATACATTGGATTCTTCTGATTTGGAAGAAGATGATGAAGAAGTTACAAGTGAAGCAGTCTTGTATCAGAGTACCATTTCACCTCCAGTGAACCCAAATTCATATGTTACATTAGATGTTCCATCAACTTCTAATGTGGGTAATGATCTGGATTCTGTAGAGAATCTTAATGTTCAAATGGTGATACCTATACCGACACATCCGGAATCTCAGATTCATGGTTATCATCCATTAGAACAAGTTATTGGTGATCTTGGTAGGTGTGTTATGACTCGTGGTCAATTGAGGTGAACGTCTTCAAGTGACAATGTTGGAGCCCTAGCCCTCTATTCTAAAATTTAGAAATCAGGTGAACAAAATGATTGGTTGTTTATATGTTAAGTCTTGCAAGTGGAGCCGAGATCATATAAAGACGCTGTAAACGACGAATCATGGGTGGATGCAATGCAACAAGAAAATCAACAATTTCAGAAGCTTGGAGTTTGGACTTTGACAGATTTACCTGCTGGAAGAAAGAAGATTGGTACAAAATGGGTGTTCGAATGAAAGAAGGATGATCGTGGAATTATGGTTCAGAATAACGCTCAGTTGGTAGTTCAAGGTTTTAGTCAAACGGAAGGAATTGATTACAATGAAGTCTATGCACCAGTTGCATGCATTGAAGCCATCCGGATGTTTCTTTCATATGCATCTTATATGAAATTCAAGGTGTATCAGATGGATGTCAAGAGCGTTCTTTTCTCTGGTGTAGTAAAGGAAGGAGTTTATGTTGGGCAACCACCAGGTTTTGAGCATCTTATCCACCGGGATAAGGTCTATAAGTTGAACAAAGCGTTGTACATGTTACACCAAGCCCCTCGTAAGTGGTATGAAATGCTCAACACATACTTACTTTCCCAAGGATTCAAACAAGGATAGGTTGACTGTACCCTTTTCACGAAGAAAATGGGGGGTGATGGGCTCCTGGTACATGTTTATGTTGATGACATTATTTTTGGTTCGACTAACGAAAGTATTTGCAGGGAATTTGAGCAAGTTATGCAGGAAAAGTTTGAGATGAGCTCAATGGGAGAGATGCAATTATTTCTTAGCTTGCAAGTTGATCAAAAACCATCGGGGATCTTTATCCACCAGAAGAAATATGTTTCTGAAGTCTTGAGCCAATTCCAGATGGATGATTCTACGCCTGTAACTACTCCCATTCAACCTAATCATGGGATTGGAGTTGGTCCAAAGGGTGAAGTCATTGACCCTTTCACATATCGAGCCATCGTCTAATCGTTAATGTACCTGAATGCTTCCCAACCAGATATAATGTTCGCAACACGCCTTTGCACGAGATACAAGTCGAAGCCGAAACAATCTCATATTGTAGCAGTCAAATGAATTCTACATTATCTGAAGGGTTGGTCGTCATGAGGTTTATGGTATCCTAATGATGATAACTTTGATCTCATTGCCTTTAGTGATGCAGACTTTGGTGGTTGCAATATTAATGCGAAATCCACACCGACTGAATGTCAATATCTAGGGGATGGTTAATTACATGGCAATGTAAGAAGCAGACATCAGTTGCGCTTTGTACATGTGAAGCAGAATATGTAGCGTCCCCGAGTTGTGCTCACAGGTTATGTGGATTCCACAGGAAATGCACGACTACGGTTTGCAATTTCTTAAAACACTATTCATTGCGATAATGAAGCCGCCATTGCATTAACTAAAGATACCGTATCATTCTAAGGCTAAGCATATCCGAATATTGTATCACTTTATTCGTTATTGTTATGCTAAAGAATTGATAGATATGGTAAAGATCCAAACTGATTACCAACGTGCTGGTCTGTTTACAAAAGCTTTTGACAAACTACATTTTGAGTTTTTGTTATTAGCTAATGGTATCAAGGAAAAGCAGGATTAAATCCTCATCGGTCTATCAAATTTTCTTTTATTTTTCATGTCAAAAATTAAAAATCCAAAAATATGTTAATTTTAGGGGGGGTACCATTTCAAAAAAAAAAAAAAAAAAAAAAAAACCCAAAAGCATTGAAAATTTTGAAAAACCATAGAAATTAGAAAACCCAAAATGATTTTTCTTGGAGAAAAAGAGGATATAATAGCACATCAATGGGGATCTATTACATGCTAAAGATTTGGAATGATCAAATGATATGTGATGTCTTTGTGTGATGTGCTGGTAGGCTTCATGAACCTAGTAATGTGTGCCTTAGTTATACAAAAATAACGAACTGCTTGCTAGGTCAGAAGAAAGAAGCAGAAAGTTCTGGTCAGAAGAAAGAGAAGCAAAGAACCAGAAAAACAACAACCACCAACAACACAACCACAGACAGAACCATCCAGCATTTCTAGGTCATTGAAGGAAACACTTTCAAGTTATGATAAATCAACAGCATCAAAGGCACCTGAATTTGTTTCTCAGGGAACTGCAACAGTATCTCAAGCGGCATTAGATCTTATGCAGCTACAAATTACTCGCCTGATGAAGTCGTTCGATGTTCAAAAGCCTACGACTTTGAAGAATCAGGAAGAAATCAGAGAGTTAAAGAATAATGAGAAAGACATACTGAAGATTATTGCGAAGTCTAGAGAAAAACAAGATGAGCTTGAGAATAAGGTTACTGATTTGAAGTTAGAGAACTCCAATTGCAGTTATCCAACATAAACAATGAGCGAAGAATCATTGCTGTTGAGAAAGAAAACAAGAAGCTGAAGAAGATTATCAACAAGTTGTATGAAAACGTTCCTAAATTGAAGGGTAAAGATCAAACTGAAGAAGAATCTGATGAAGATGATGATCAAGATGAGGAGAAAACGAATGATGATGGTGGTTTTGATAATGATGATAACAATGATGATGATGGTGGTGATAAGGATGGTGAAGGATCGACTGATTCAGACGATATTGATGATGGTAACGAGAATTATTCGTATGAGAAGAGAGCTAAGAAAGTAGAAGATAAAGCAGCTAGATCAGATCAGGGGAAATCAGGAATTATGACTGATGCTAGCAAAGAACGTTTAAAAAAGATGATAAAGAAAGGATGTGTCTTATCTAGGTTTACTTCAAGGTCCAGAGATACCTTCAGGAATGATGATATGAAGATGTATCTAGAAGAATATCCAGAATATTTCAATGTTAAAGACAATTCAAGTGTTCTATTTGTTGATGATGATATTCTGAAAGAAGCTGAGAAGGTGGCTGAGAAGAAACGTAAGGATGTGATTTTTGAAATCTTTACAGAAGCAGATAAAGAAGATGTTCACAAGCAATCTGATGCTTTGAAGAATTATCTAAGAAGATTGCGTAAAGTGGTAGATAACCGTCCACATCCACCAATTCAGGGAGAATTCCATCGCTATCACAATCAGATTTTTAAAGGAAGAGCAATAAGTTGGAAATTCTTTTCACAATTGCAGTGTGTCGGAATAAAATACGAGAAAGGAATTATGTACTTAAGTAGATTTCATAATCTGAAGACTCTTCCATACTGGGCTGTACGAGATATTTGCAAACACAAGCTGATTGGTGCGACATGTTTATTAGAGTATATGGCTGACAAGCTAACTCAAGAGAGTCCGATGAAGTGGGACGTGTTTAAGCCACAACATCCTCATCGAATTGTTCACAAAAAGATTGATCGAAAAAATAATTTGCTGTATGTGATGTTGAATTATAAACCAGCTGAATGCATGAAAAGAAACCCGTTGATGCTAATTGAACAAGATATCAGCAAGACCTTTGCATTTTGGTATTATGACTAGAGAACTGGTGAAGCGGTGATTGTTATGGATAATGAAAATAAGAAGAAGCTTTATAAGAAGATAAGGGTATTTGATCCGATGTGGTTGGTAAACTGTTCGAGGAATGATATTGATACTTTGTATTTTAATCCAATTCACTTCGATGTTCTAGACATTGAACAAGCCTGGAGATTTCAAGCTGTAGATGCATTTCATATGTGTCTGTAGCTTTCGGGTTGGTTGTTTAGTTAGTTTTTCGTCTAATGTTTGTAATGTTTGAGTTTGTTACGACCATTCGCTATATCGCGGATGCAAATGAGTGTTTGTCTATTTGACTGAGTCAGTTTGTAAGCCATTCGTATGCTTGTAAATCCATTCTCATGGTCGACTATGCGAATAAGACCGGTCTCTCTCTCTCTCTCTCTCTATATATATATATATATATAGATGTCCAGTAGAGGTTGGTAGAGTTTTTGGTCAGTTATCTTTGGGCGCCAATTATCTGTTCGAATACCTGTTTGAGTCTATTTATCATAATTAGTGATTGTAATCGTTATTTGATCAATATAAAAGTTATGATAAGTATTGAAATGATTTATGTTGCGTGATTGCGCCAATTCTCACGGTTTACAAATCGTGCAGATTATTGTTAGTTTGATCATCCTCGATCCTACATTTTTTTTTGCCAAAACTAATAAAATTAAATATACAAGCTATCCTAAAAAAATTAGGAGAAAAATGTTGTTACATAGAATTTTCACGGGTTTTCTCAACTCAAGATGGTTTTCCCAAGATACTTAGCCTATATATATAGAGAGAGAGAGCCCAACAAGACGCTAAGAACAACAACAAACACCAAAGCAAATGAATCATAATTACACCAAGTCAACAACATCAAAATTTAACCATTTATCCCACGCAGGGGAGGGAGCTTACACGTTACAAAAAACACCACCAGATATAACATGGGCTATGGGTGTTTCTTGCCATAATTCATGTCCCTAGACCTGTAAACAGCACACGCCTTGTCATCATCATTCATCAAGTGGCTTTTGTTGGCCTGTCAACATCCTAATAGCTAATTAAAACTTATTGCAATAAAAATACAGTTAGGAAGCAAACCTTTCGAAATTTCTTAAATTTGTTATACATTACATCTAGTCAAGAAAAACAACACGTGCATGCACAAACAACTGTCTTCTAGAATGGATACCTTTTTAATATATCCAAACAACTACAAATATATAAAATGGTTGGTGTGGCTGCTTCATTTAGGCTGCTCGGTATACAAACGGGCACACCCCCGTTCTCTACCTTTTTGCCCCGTCCCCAACCTAACACCGCCCAGAGCCCCCGTCCAACCCAGCCCCGTCCCCCCGTCCCCCATGTAACATAAAGAACGCACCAATCAGAGAATTTCTTGATTTTTTTTTTAAACGTTGGGTAACGGTCAAATCAAACGGCTAGTTTATTAAATTTTTTTTTAAACCAAATTCAAACTTACCTATATATATTTAACCAATTCAACCAAAATTTCTACATCTCATCTCTACTTTTTATAAAGTCACAAACTTTTATAAAAAAACTTCATGGATCCATTCCAGTAATTCAACCAAAACCCGAATAAACCTAACCCAAGTTAACCTTTCACCACACCCGGTTACACACCGGTAATCGATCCACCCATATCGCAAACCGTTCCACCAATGCTGCTGGTAGCCCAAATGCTTCAAAACCCGGTAGCTTTTGCCCAATTAAACCCGATACAATTCATGCAAATGCAAAACTATATGCAACAAGTAGCCCAAATGCAATCGTTTCAAACTACCCAACAATTTTCTCCACAATCACAACCCACTACACCTATCTCGAGTTTTCCCGAAGAACGACGCGCCGCGATGAAGAAATTGCAAGACAAGTTTGTTGAAAAGTGAAAGTAGTTTTATAAAATTTTAGCAAATCGTATGTTTTTTTTCGGTGCATTCGTTTTTGTTTTTTTAATTTTATCATGCTTATGTAATTTTTATTTATAATATTTAGTGTTTATTTTAACATTACTTTATTTATTTATTACTTTAAAAACAAACTAAAATTAATATTCAAAATAAATTAAAAAATAATAAATACTTGAGACACGGGTTTTTTATGTCTTCACATCCCACCCATGTCTCAAGAATGTTGAGACACCACCTTGATGATGTGGCATCCTACATAGCCTGAAGACATGACCTTTATCATTTCTTCACACCCCATAGCCTTAGTAGATGCTTTTTCTTTTTAGTCAGTGGTCCTGAAAGATTGGAGTTTAAAAAAGTAAAGTTTAGCCGTTACAGAAAAACCAAGAATATAAAAAAATTACCATGCATGCTGCTTTCGCGTCCACACCCTAAAACAAACAGTTGACCTGCTTGATTTCACGGTTTTAAGTTTGACCATGAACATTTGTACTAATAAACAATCATTAATGTTCAGCCATTGATTTTTTTCTATCTGTAAATTTGAGTTCTATAAGTTGAAACGGAAGAAGTACTTTATCCCTGACCAGTGACAGATCCAGGAATTTTTTTCAGTGGGTTACTTTTTTAAATGTTCCAATTTCATATGACCGAACATAAAAATCCGGGTCGGTTTGACGGTTCGGGTCGGTTTAGGGATTTAGGTCTGTTTTGGTTTCACAGGGTAAAATTTAACATCCCTAAAATGAGGCCCTTTTAGAAAATGCTTAACCTTACTTTACCCTTAAAATGATAGGCATTTATAAAACCTATAAAGAATCTTATAGTTATAGCGTGCGAGCGATAAATTTAAAACCAGTGCAATAAAAAACTTGAATGTTAAAAGTGACTTCAAACTGACCTCACAAAAGAAAACATGCCTTCAAAGTGACCAGGTAGATTATCCAAACGAAATGATGCCTAATGTCTTCACACCAGCTTACCAACATATCTAGTGTTTCCAAAAGCAAGAATAGAAAACGTGTAAGCGGATGAAAATAAAATCAAGACAAACTGTCGAAAGAATAGGAAAATAATATCCAAAACTTTGTATTTTAGTTATATACATCTTTTTCAACAATATAAACACTTTAACTTAGCAAATGTAATAAGGTAGCATATACTTTTACTACATTTATGAGCATTCACTAAGTTAGAAATGAAGCCAAAACAATTATTTCATAAGTCACAATAGAACAATCCAATCAGTGTCATGACCATTAACTAAGTTAGAAATGAAGCCAAAACAATTATTTCATAAGTCACAATAGAACAATCCAATCAGTGTCTAGCAAAATCTTAAGAAATAAGAATCTCAATGTTTCCACTCCTTGCAGCATAATGTAGTGGTGACCAATAGTTAAATTTAATCCCTATAACTAATTAATTAAAACTGAAAGTATCATCATCACCTGAGTTAATGTAATTAATGTTCCATAATGATAGATCAAAACCTAAGGTTGTCTTGTGAGCCGGGCCTGATTATTATGTGGGTTTTATTTAAAACAAAAAAAAAGGGTAAAAAGTGTTACAACATGGAATCGAACTCGCAATCTTAGGAACTAACACAGAAGCTCTTACCACTGGAACACCTCATGCATTTAATTATGGGTTCCTACATATTTTACTTATGGGTTCCTAGGAAATTTTTTATACATATTCTCACCAAAAATTTCAAACCGACTAGGTTCCCGAGAACCCGTTCGGTAAGGCATAGATCCGCCCCTGGCCCTGAACACTTCTACTTAACCATGTTAAAATGGACACAAAGTACACTGGAACCATCACAACAATGACAGCTAATTGGTGTTAAAGGATCGGTCAAAAATTAGAGTTTTAGAAAATACCAACTACCTTATTAGTTAGGGTAAGTCGGGTGTCGAGCCACGAGGAGTATTGTGGAAAGTCTTATTTTTTAACAACTAAATTAAACAAGACGGAAATGTAAAATCGATTGGTTGATTGTTGATTAATTTGCAAATAAAAACAACTTAAAAGAAAACGAGTTGTAAACAGTATAAGAAATGGTGACCTCTCTAGGATCCCGGTTAATCACTTTAGACAAGGTTTATTTAGTTTGCCAATTGATATCACATAGGCATGATATGTGGTTAATATGATTGATAAAGAAGGTTGATTAATGACTTTGCTGATAGTCGATAACTAGACCGCGACTGTTGGCTCGGTTGATTATCACCTAGCAATATCTTAATGACTTGTAATATTGAAAGACACAACTTGCAAGTATTCAATGACCCACGATAATAAATCGTGTTGGTTGATGAAATCCAAAACAAGCATACAATTCAATAAACGTTCAACATCAATATTAAAATAATCCACAATTGAAACCGAAAGTTAAACATTCATATCTCAATTCAATTGTTTGACAATCATAAAACCTTGCATCTATAACTAACCATTCACCCGGAGAGGTTCACGAGTGATTTAGCCGCTCATGGTGGTGACGAACGTGATCATAGAAGAATTAAACCTCGAAAGCATCTTGATTCGGTTAAGAGATTGATTGATTAGTGTTGTTGTGTGATGAAAAAGTGGCTCAAAATCCTCGAACTGATGGTGTATATTCGACTATTCACGGCTGCCTTTTATATTATGTTAAAGTTTCTCTTTTAGACTACAAGGTATGGGGCACGGCATACACATGTGGAGGCCCAACAATGGGTTGATGCTCCTAGCTACACCGCCCCCCTAGGGTGGG